>JAEIFM010000370.1:0-600000 GCA_018901885.1 Zaprionus kolodkinae | reverse complement strand
AGAAACGGACAATGTGTGTTTTCATGATTACCTTATTATACTTTCGTTTTCCTCGTTTAGTTTGTCAGCATCTTTTGACTTGTAACGCATTAATCTGTCCAATAAGCATCGATTTTCATCCTATCAATTAAAGAAAAGCGAAAAACTATTACATAGAAAACATTTCTTTGTACTCAATTTTCTTAGAATGTATTTTGCATTTTCCCAAAAGCGAACCGTACAAGTGCGAACCGGCGATAGAATGCGAATACAAAATGTTTTTCTCCGCCAATGTGCTTGTGGAATATCGAGAGATATAATTTCCTCTCCATCATGTATATTTTTGTATATATATTTGAAAAGCAATGAAAGGTGCATATAATGTGTAAGAACTTTTTAATGTTCGCTTAATTTAGTGGAATTAGAGCGATAAAAACTACAATTAAACGTTAGAAGAATTTGGGGGTAAGTACTCGACGCGAGAATTCCCTGTATAACATTCATAGAGCAATAGTTAAATAATGTTTTTATGCACGCCACTAAAAAAACATTAGATGTCATTAATCTGCATACATTTAATATTCGTGCTTACACCCAAATAAACCTAAATCAAATCGAATTAACTTATCTTATCTACTTTAATATATGTATGTACATGATATTTCTGCATTATTTGTGTTTGCACCTTTCAAAATCGTTCCCAGCAAAATATTTCGATATTCACTTGGCTATTTTGCCAAGTATATATACTAAAATAAGTATTGTTGCTGTTGAAAGACATCTATATATAAACATCAGAGGCAAATTGAAGCGTCTGTCGAACACATCGTTTTTCAGTTTCGAATTATACGCGTGTCACTAAAGTAACTCGAATTAATACAACTATTTAGTGTTAAATAATATTTACAATGTTAGCCGAGTCGAAAACTCAGGTTCTTCACCTGTTCACGTAGAATTAACCGATTATAAGGAAATCTTGTAAGCGACTAGCTAAATTCTGGCTTATCACGGGTCGATTTTGTTAGGAAAACTGATGCGAAGTGATAGGCTGATAAACAGGTGAAATGATAAAGGGAAAATATGTAAAAACAATGTTGATAAATACATAATTATTAAATATTCATAAATAAATGCACATACATATATATTTGAGTGCATGTATGTGATAAGATACGATAAGCAGCGTGCGGGACCTAGTTTGAATTATAAAAAGCCAAACCTATTTGTATTAGACTAATATATACTATATAAAAATGAGAGATATAAAGTAAAAAATTATCTATTCCAACTCGAAACGGTCTAAGTTAATTGCTAAACTATTATAACAATAGATCGCTCATTTCCGATAGTAAAACTTATTTCTATTCATACACGTTTTGCAAATTTAAGCAACTCACCGCAGCTCTTAACGCACGACAGTGTAATGTAGTTTACAGTAAAATATGTAATTTGGTTAAGTAATTCAAAAGTTAAAAATTTAGTTTATGTATATATATGAATAAAAAATGTGAAGCAATATTTTAGAGCTTGTATAATTTGTAAAACAAAGCTACAACGATAACAAATGATGACTGAAAATTTAATTTGCTCATAATGACTCTAGACCGACTAACCTGTACACTTCGCATTTTGTCCTCTAGTGAACTGAATGCCAATTGCAGGGCCGTGTGCTCATCCAGTAATGTTGTGTTTAGCTTTTTAAGTTCCTCCAAACTGGAGTGCAGCAGTTGCACCTCTGCCCGCAAACGATTATTAACAGTTTGTTGTTCATAGAGACTAAAATTGAATAGTACGAATAGTATTTAGTACATGAATATTGGGGAGAACTTAGTTCAATCACCTGTGCTCCTTCTCCGAAATGAGCTTCTTCTGTTGCTCAACTTTCAGATTTAAATCCACAATCATTTGGGAGTTTTCACCCTTCCGCTTGTGCAGATCCGTTAGCTCCTCCTGTTGTGCCAGCAACTTCTTTTCCAGAGCCGCCACTATGGCGACATTAGATCCGGTACCACCTGTTGACACAGCATTTCGTAGTTGCTCATTCTCCACCGATAGCTTAAGATTGTCCGACTTTAGTTGGGCCACATGATCAATGAGACGGTTGTCTGCAGGGGGGGGAGGTTGTAGAAAAGAAAAGAGTAAATGTTGATAAGTGAAAAACGCAGTCAGAAGGCGATGACGAAGCTGCCGTCAGGCGCAGTCGTATCTTAACCTGTAAGTTTATATACAAATGTTATTCTTCTCATATCTCACTTTGCACAATTATCTCCTTAAAGTTCTCGCACTCCTTGCGATCACGTTCTCGCAGTCTCTGGACGACATGCTCGCGCCACACAAAATCCTCCGTGGTCATCTTGCTGCAACGCCAAAGATTCCTTTCTTCACTAAAATACTTTTCTGCACTTTGTTGTTGCTGGCTGTCACAACGTTAAGGCCAGCATATTTATGTTGCCAGCAGTAAACTGTTCAAATTCCAGAACAATGGCGTTGTAATAAAAATCTACGAAGTTGCTTCCACTTTTAGTTTATTGTTTTTGCTTGTTGAACGATTTTGTTGTGGCCGGAACGATAAATGTTGTACGCTACCTTGCTGAACAGCTGATTGGCATTGTGGCGGTCACTCGATAAATCGGTAATCGAAAAACATCTCGTGGAATACTAAAAATACCAAATACCAGCTCGAACGTAAGCGTTATGTTCACGAAAAACGTTGACGTAAGCGAAGTTTTTGGTCTTTGAGTGAATCTTGTGTGGAAGTTGACAAGTTTTGTGGCCATCCCCAAGCAAAACCACATCCAGTCAACTAACTTAGTGCATTTTGAAATTGCAATTTACACATGTTGCGTAACATAAATAACTGTCACGCGGGCTGAGCGAGTTTTGAATGTGGATCGTCCAGTACATCAATTAAAAACGCTCGTCCACTAATAGGAGGGTATGTCGACGCTGCAATTGCTGTCGTAAATAAAAAAACAAGCGAACATTTATGAACTTCGTCTGGCTCCACTCACTCACTCACCCAATAAAAAGCAATTCAATCGAAATGTGAGCTGACTCTGCTGGGCTCGCAATCTTGAATAATATACTAATTATTTCCACACAGAGCAGAAAGTAACGTGGGCTGCGGAAGTGGAGCAATATAAAAGCCAACATATATATCGTCGTTGATTTGAATAATTGCCCAAAGCCCAAACCCTGCTAACGCACGCAGGTGTTGGGGGTGAATAAATGATGGGAGAATTTCCAACAATAAAATATATAATAAGAAATAGAGGGTTCTTCTCTAATTGCAGACAAAACTGTGCCCATTTCTGGGGGAACAAACAGTTGAGTATTATTATAGCTTTTGAATATAACCGTTGATTCATTATTTCTATGTTTGAATTAAGAGATGACGAAGACATTAGACGGCATGATGAGTTAGGAGTGGGACGAACAAAAGCATACTATATATATTGTTGTTATTCGATAGACTTCAATGGCGAAATATTCACTAAACTTATTAAAGACTCTTTGCTTTACAAAGGTAAATTCAAATTTGATGCCATGCACAGGCAACGTTAACATCATTTAACCGCCTTTTAATAGTTATAATAGGTCTTTAAGCAGCATAGGCCAGAAGAGACAGCGAGAGAGACTTCACGCTCATTCAGCTAATGATGCGAACTCCATATCGATAATTCGAAAGCAATTAAAGGCATTAAAACACGGGACAAACCAAGGCGAGACGAAGATGGAGACCGCGACTAAGACCGAGATGGAGACTGAGACTTAGGTCTGGGAGCTGTTCTAAATACGCATAATATAAGCAAAGGTATCGAAACATCGCTGAACACGCAAAGCCAATTAAAATTGTTTTATAACATGCAAACTTCCCCACAATACGTGCAAAAAAAGAATGTTTACAAGAAAAGTTGGCAAGTAAAATAATAAACAGGCAAAGAATGCTGGTAGTGGGATACCCTGCATGTATGTAGGTGGGTTGAGACTAGAAAGATACTTGCAAGAAAGAGTAGATTAGTTGCTTTCCAGGGTATTTTCGCTAGCATACTCTCTCTCAGTTCTGTTGGCCAAATGAGTCCATGAAATACTCATAGACTAAATAATAATTCAACATGCTGCGGGGATGCACTGCATTTCTGCAGGAGGCAGAAGGCAGAGGCATTTGGAAGGCAGGCAGGCAGGCAGGTCTGTAGTCCACTTGGACTAACCTACAATGGGGTGCCCCGTCCGTCCACTATCCTATCCATACACGAAATCTAATTCAATTAAGCAAAGTTAATGGCCTCTGCGCAACATACGTCACCGTCAACGTGGCCATTGTATGTAATTGATCTCTGCCCGCTGATTACCTGCCGTGTTGCACCAACAATGCTCGAATACTGGAATACCCGAATACTCACTCGAATACCCGAATGCGCCATTGGCCATTCTATGCGCGCAAGCCTGGCCGAGTCCAATTGTAAATTAAATGCAACTGGGCAACTTCAGGATTATTCTCTGCAGCAGGCAGGCAGGCGTGCAACCTGGGCTAGATTAGAGGCAACTTCGATTGTTTTTGGCTTTTCCCCTGCGATAGAGAATTTTAATTAATACCATAATATTCTCACCACTCGCCCAGCTATTTATAGCAACAGCAACAACTACAACACTTCGGTACTCACCCGACTTGGCCAACATATGGGAAACCATTAGCATCAACTGCCACTACGCTTTATCTTGGCACATTGTTTAAATTTATTAATTAACCAATTAATACGTGCCAGAATTATTCTGGAAAATGTAAAGAATAAAAGAACCCGAGAGAATTTTGTCTAAGCTACATTATGTTTTTATTACACGCATTTACATATATTTTGAGATAAAATTAGATTGTGCCTGGTCTGTTGCCCGGGACAGGCCGGGCGAGACAGTCCTGATTGGCTAACGTGGACAAATCGTTGTAATAAATTGCATATTTTATGCAAATTGCGGAGCGAATTTACAAGCGTTTCCGACACCTGTGCGCCTGTCTGTCTCTCTCTCTCTCTCTCTCTCTCTCTCTCTCTCTCTCTTTCTCTCTTTACCCGCAGTAGAGTCGGCCGGTTATGGCCAGAACATAAAAATAATCAAGACTTCATCTTGGGCTCAAGCTTATTTGGTTTAAAGGGCTTGTCGGGCTATTTACTGTAACAGTTAATAGCTAATTGGATTTACAGCATGTCTTCTAGATGTCTCGATGCATCAGAATAAATAGTAAACCGATTAAGCGGCTAATTAGGGCCCGAACAACTAATTTATTTATATGGTCTATTATTATTAATGTGTTCTTGTCTGTGTGAGATATTACGTAAACATATTTATTACTCCCTCCCCATGCCTACGTAAACATTATTCAATTATATTATTATAATATTATAATTTAAAAAAAAAACCAAAATCACAAAAATTTAAATTTATTATTAATATTTTACATATTAAATTTTTGGTCAACTTTCACATGATTTTTGGACAAAAATTAAGTATGCTCTAAAACAGTTTTAAACACTTGTTTTAACTAATTTTGACCCCCGCAATCGATTAAAAGTAAAAGCAGCCGATTTTATATTTTGAAAAAAAAAATTTTCTGAAAAAAGAACAGGGGGGACCCTTACCAAAATCACAAAAAATAAAATTTTTTTTGGAATGTTTTAAATTGCAAAAACTTTTAAGCCATTTTATTCAGGAACTAAAACCACGAATAAAATGCTTTACCCGAAGAAAATCGTTTGATTTTTAAGAAAGTTATGAAGTGAGGAAAGTGAGGATACTGGTCCTGTCAAGGATCTTACATGTTAAATTTTTGGTCAACTTTGACTTGATTTTTGGACAAAAATTAAGTATGCTCTAAAACAATTTTAAACGCTTGTTTTATACTAATTTTGACCTCCGCAATCGATTAAAAGTAAAAGCAGCCGATTTTAAATTTTGAAAAAAAAATTTTTCGAAAAAAGAACAGGGGGGACCCTTACCAAAATCACAAAAAATAAAATTTTTTTTGGAACATTTTAAATTGCAAAAACTATTAAGCCACTCAATTACAGAACTAAAACCATGAATAAAATGTTTTACCCGAAGAAAATCGTTTGATTTTTAAGAAAGTTATGAAGTGAGGAAAGTGAGGATACTGGTCCTGTCAAGGATCTTACATGTTAAATTTTTGGTCAACTTTGACATGATTTTTGGACAAAAATTAAGTATGCTCTAAAACAATTTTAAACACTTGTTTTATACTAATTTTGAACTCCGCAATCGATTAAAAGTAAAAGCAGCTGATTTTAAATTTTGAAAAAAAATTTTTTCTTAAAAATGAACAGGGGGGACCCTTGTTAAAATCACAAAAATTAAAATTTTTTTGGAATATTTTAAATTGGAAAAACGGTTAAGCCACCCAAATCGAGAACTAAACCCACGAATAAAATGCTTTACCGGAAGAAAATCGTTTGATTTTTAAGAAAGTTCTGAAGTGAGGAAAGTGAGGATACTGGTCCTGTCAAGGATCTTACATGTTAAATTTTTGGTCAACTTTGACATGATTTTTGGACAAAAATTAAGTATGCTCTAAAACAGTTTTAAACACTTGTTTTATACTAATTTTGACCTCCGCAATCGATTAAAAGTACGAGCAGCCGATTTTAAATTTTGAAAAAAAAATTTTTCTGAAAAAAGAACAGGTAGGACCCTTGTTCACATATAATTTTCAAACAGATTGTATGATATATTTACTTAAATTTTATGATCCGACCCCTAATAGTGTTTACGTAATACTTTAACGGCCCCTAACTTGCAATTATACTGAAATATTTTCAAAGCAATAAAAAAAAATTGATTGATTGCAAGAAGTCGCATAAAAAGATTATGGTCGATGTTAAGAGTGCAGAAATTGGTAATACTCAATTAACGAAATATGCTGTGCGACTCGAGCAACAACAAGAACAAGAACAAGTCAACGATCGTAATACACTTGTTGTCTTGGGGCAATCAATCTGGCGAAGACAGGTAATGCCACGATTCTGCATCCGGCGCAGAAAACACAATGGCCAGAGACGAGCAGACAAGCAGCCAGAAGACAGGCAGACAGACAGACAGGCGGGGAGACAAGTAGACAAGGAGACCAGCAGGCGATATCTGATATCTGGCAGTTTTATAGGAAGCCATATACATATAAAGCAATCACAACAATGCAAAGAAGTCAGGAAGAATTTCGAAGAGAGTTGAACAACTTTCGGAATCAAAAAAAACATTTGTTGTGGAATTCCTTTAGAGAATTCTCTCAACGCAATCATAACAAACCATGCCTAAGAGAATATTCTCCCCTACCCCCCCCCCCAGATCATTGAGAACTGGAGCAGCGCAGACAGACGGTGTCTTGTTAGCACGTAAATACGTAAATCTAACGGTGCACACACACACACACACAGTGAGTACATGCAAAGTGCACGTAGATACATAGAAATGTATCTCACAGATTGATTGGCAAAACAAATGCAAATGAGAAAAAATAAAAATCAGAGTACTTTTTTTATGACAGTCTTAACCCTATTTGTGTTCATTTGATACCTCTGCCGTTCTCAAGCCTCGCTCAGCGTGTGCAACGTGCAAATATTTGGCACAATTTGCGACACACACACAGGCAGAGTGAGTGAGACAGACGTGGAGACAGACAAACAAACAAACAAACAAACAAACAGGTGTTTAATGACAAAAATGTCGCTGTGATTTATGCAAATGGTGCAGCGTGCAACGGCGGCAACGGCGGCGGCAATGGGCAAAACGTTCGTTCGCAGGTTTTTTGGGAAATGTGGCATGAGCCGGAGCACTGCGGCTGCTGCTGCTGCTGCTGTGGCAAGCAAATCCATTGAATGCAGCACACTTGCAGCAAATGGCGGAGGCCGTGGTAACTGGCAGAGCGCAGTCTAAGACCCGCTTAGACCCGCTGCTACACTGCCAACGCATAAATGTAACCTGCCTTTCTGAAACTTCATTCATTTAATGCTGCTAATGGAAGGCAGCGTGGTGGTGGCGGCGGCGGCGGCGCAGAGAGCCAGGCCGAACTCAAATTTGGTCGACGGCGACGTTGCAGCAGGGAGACAATATAAACAAAAAACATAAAGAGACTGAGGCAGAGAGAGCGACAGAGAGAGCGAGAGAGGGAGAGTAGGAGCCAACGTGAGCGGGAGCGGGAGAAAAACAAACCAATAAAACAATTGAGAAGCTGTAAAAACCACAACAAAGAAGAAGAGTTCCTCCAAACTGGTTCTGGCAACGCAATGTAAAGATTGAAACAAGTTGGAGCTGTTCACGCGCTGTTAACTTAACAGCGCACTGTTAACCGTTTCGTGCGCTGGCCCGTGCTGCTGCTGCACCTGCAGATCGCCATAAAATAAATACACAAACATGTCTGGCTACACATCTAGTCAGACGAATAGAAACAGTGTGTTTTGACTTTAGAAAAGTCTCTTGAAAATATGTGTACTAAATACAATAAATTATTTAATTATTAGTAATAAATATGAAGTAAATAAAATAATACTTAATTAATGTTTTTTGTAAATACTAAGTATTTATTATATATATATTAAGCTGTAAAGTTTTCAATAAGTATATTTTAATCTATTGTACTTATATTTATTTAAATTTATACCAGCTATATTTAAATGGCCCACAGCATGTTATACTCATATCTATTTTTCAACTTTTATGCACATTTACGTATGAATGTATGTATACGTATCTCGTCTGTGTGTGTGTACATACATATATAATCCTTTTACTTGTTTCACCAGCTCTGCAAGTACCAAAACCGGTTTAGCACACAGACAAACCAGATTTCTTAACCGTTTCGCTTCGAGCGCGTTGCGAGTCGAGCGCCCACTTGTTGCCCTGGCGCTGCCATGGTCGCCAAAGTCAGTTCCGAGCCAGCTACCTGTGATTTCAGGTGTTATAATCGTCGTGCGCGCTTGGCTCAAAAATATTTCTTTTAAACGAACTACCGGTTTCGCGATAGTCTCCCCCAAAAACCGAAGTGTGTGTGCCTGTGTGTGTCTGTGTGTGTGTGGTGTACAAAGAGAATTTATACGAGGCGAAGAAGAAATAATCAAATAATAAGCGAATAGCAAAAATCTGTCAATCCGGAATATTCAGCGGGCCATCGAGAGAGTTATACGAATTTCGCCAAAGTAAACGAAAGTCGTGTGCAAAGATCTGAAATGATATTGTTCTTTCTGTGAAACTAGTGTACGAAAAAGGTAAAAACAGCTCTGTGTATCAATTTTTATGCATGTGCCGAAATCGTGCTTGAAAAACCAAAAACCCAAAAAACGAAAAAAAAACGTAGCTTGATAATATCGCACTCCCAAAGTCTTGTGCAGACTTTGACACACAAATATACCTATACTCCGACAACAGATCAACAGATCTTTTCCCGTTGTGGGAAGCGAAAACAAACACATAAATCAAAAAAGTGAAATTTTCGTGGACTCGCTGTCTCGATCTGCCAAAGGTTGCATGAAGAAGAGCCGCAAGAAAAATATGTAAATAAAATGGGAGTTTAGTGTTTGCGATACTGCAATCTCTCTCTCTCTCTCTCTTGCTGGCATACTATATATCTCTGGGCAAACGGATATACACGTCGTATAGTACGTTATAATTGCAGGACGTTTTAGGTGATTTTGTCGTGCGCTGCGCGACATAGCTGACCCCAATATTTTGGACGAGGCTGTTGCGTTTGCGTTGTGATGGCTGCCCGCATGGATAGCAAAGCCAGCGAGGTTTGTCGCTGTCGCCGAGGGGAGTTGCTGGGGTGCTGCCAAATGGGGTCACGTGTGCGGAGTGTTTGCAAATAAACCGCTGCTGCTGCTGCTGCTGTGCCACAGGTCTGCCTGGCATGGAGAGTCGCCAGACGACGACGACGACGACGATCAGCAACAACGGCAACATCAACTTGCCACACTACTTTTACTGCACGCAGCAGCAGCCACAGCAGCAGCCACAGCAGCAGCCACAGCGGTAGCCAGCGAGTCCGACTCCAACTGAGACGGAGACCAGCAGAGGCTGAGTTTGAGTTTGCAGAAACTGAGATGGAAACTAAGCGACCAAGAGAGAGAGAGAGAGAGAGGGACAGAGGGGGACGCAGGCTGCTTTGTACGTTTTATAGATTTTTGAGCAGGTTTAAATGCTTTTCGGCTAACTAGTGTGGGTGTTGTTGTTGTTGTTGTTGTTGTTGTTGTCGAGCCAGCTCGCGCCATGTTGGCAAAAGTGAAACTTAAATCTTTTTTGCAAATCTTAAGGAAATGAGCTACCGGTACATAAATAAATGCAAATACATCGATAAACCGTGCGTACACTATCGATAAACTTAGATGTTACCTGCTGCATCGTTTTATCGCCGTCATTAAAAAAAATTGTGTATAGGAACCGTAAAGTTAAGTAATTTATTTGCTGTTTACAGGTGCTTAGGTCAAATGCTCAAGTGAAACTAACGTGATTACTTAATATCCGACTTTAAAATTACCCACCACCATGATGGAGTCCAACCAACCAATCCCTACAATCCGTTACATCTAAAATGTAGTGCTGTCAAATTGGCAAAAAGGAAGGGAATCTCAAATCAACGAAATATACTCGTGAGTATCATTAATGTCAACTCCGAACAGCAAACGAACGAAACCTTCCCATCGAGAGTGATTGAATATGTTCGTAAGTCCAAAATTGAGATACAATCAACTTTGACTTCTGTGTAGATACAAAAAGATACAAAACTTACATACTACATGCTCAGACTCTCGAGTCTCGACTCTAGACACTCTGGCTCTGAGACAATCACAATTCTCAAATATAGCCTTGAAATCAGTTAAGAGCACTCTCGATTGGACCGACCGTTCTTTGTTTGTTGTCTGTCTGTCAGCCTCAGCTTAGTTGGTTCCTAACTATCGAAACCATTCTTATAGGTGGGATTCAAATTGGATTTACTGCTAACTTAGAGTAAGTACTCAATTATTATTTGTGAATGTTCAACAATTAATAATTCGAATTCTTATGATGCTGAGATAATCAAAGTATTTTAAGAAAGAATTACTGCAAAGAAAAAACATTTACATATGCTTTAAACATAATATCTCATGTGAACAGCTTTTTTAAATCTTGTTTTTATATATATGATATATGACATGATCTACACAGTCTAGACTCAACATTCAGATCATGACAGCGTGTACTACGTGCATGTTCTACATTCGATGGCAGAATTTCAATGGCTTCTTAAGGCAGAAACAGAGATCATACCTATCGTATGCAGCTTAACATTGGAAGTTTCGTAATTTGGAGTATCTCAAGACACACACAGATACACTAGGGTAGAGATACGTACTCTATGGTATTGGTATCTGCACTTATATGTCTGCATGCACGTTCCACCGTACCGACACTTTTTATTTCGACTTCTTGCACTTTTCAAGTGGAAATGCTGACTTCGACAATTCAGCAAATTTTGTGTTGAAACGAAGAAAATGACACCGACAAACGGAAACCGACACGTGGATAGCAAAAAAACTAAAAAGAAAAGGAAAAACAACATTACCAAACCCATTTAGAGGGTAGTCAATATTCTTTATACTCTGTTTCCAGAGTATTGTATGCCGAATATAATAAATAACTATTGGACACTTTATTACATGGCCAAAACGCTTGAAAACCGATAAGCTGTGGTAATATAAAATCCATTAGAACCGCAAATACCTTGACCGAATTAGATCGTAACCTGAGTCAGATCTCTATAACAATTCAAATTGTGTGCCGTGTGAGATATTGATGCGTATTATGAATCTGAATTAACTCTAATTATGGTAAATTGCTTGGACCACATTAATACGACAACTTTTTCTATGGTTTCTACTTCTAGAAATTAAAAACGTAAAACTAGTTCTCAAGAAAAAAAGAGAGAGAAAAAAAACAGAAACGGATATGGCCATTTCTACTTAGTTTGCTGTCTCAATCAATAATAATTCTGCTTTATGAGGTCGGAAATGTCTTTCCACATGTCGTGATAGAACTTCTTACCGGTCACCTCAAAGACATTGGAAAACAACTGTAAAGCTCTTAGGTTTTTTTTTTTAGTAAGAGGAATTACTTGTCATCGTGTTTGATTGCCAAATGAAAAACTTGGGAGATTTGCAAAAGAAACAAACATGTGCGAGTGTGTGTGTGTGTTAGCTGGAAGAACGAAAGAAGAAAGAATATTGTAAGTTAGTCGCAAACTTATCTGCAAGACAAACAGGAAAATATATGGTCAAATTATACAGACTACGATTATAGCAGGAATATGTAAGCCGCAGCAGTAGCAAATCTTTCACACGCTCCACGCAGGTCAAAACTTTGCGCAGCAGAGAGGGGTAAATAAGTCTGACCGAAAAAACCACAACAACACTTTGGCTAATATGGGCGTAATTGGCCATCTTGTAGGCAATTGTGTTATAAAATAATAACCAACCCAGAGATGTAAACCCAACGCAAACCGAGAAAGGGAGAAAAGCTGAGACTCTCATTAGCTTTGGGTGAATTCTAACCTCATTAGTCATCTGCCGGGCATACATACTATATACAAATACATATACATATCCGAGTGTATATCTGTATCTGTATCTGTATTTTACAAACAATTTATAGTGCTAACGTCGCTGGCTTTCACCTCTCAAATTACGTTAATTGAGAGGCAAACAAAGAAGCTTCAGGGCGACAGCAGCCCAACAGCAACAACAGCAACAACAACAACAGCAACAACAACAACAGCAACAACAACGGCGACAACATCAACAACAACAACAACAGTGGGACTTTCTGTATAAATTATGCTCAAAAAAAAAATCCAAGTTAAATTTGTGTGTATCTTTTATATGTTATATACACCAAATGATGATGGTCCCCATCATCAAGCTGAAGAATTCAAAGTGAGAAACGGACAGAGAGAGAAGACAAGATTTACGTAATAAAGCTGCCAAATCTACTAAAGTAAAATGATACCTGAAATATTAAATCATTAAATACAAATTATAACGATTATTTGTTTAGTTAAACTTATTGTTTTTTATTAAACAAATAACTCTAGTGATGCGCGTGAGACTTTCGAGTCGGTTTTCTTTTTTCACAGCTGAATGAAAAAATAAATGATTTTTTAGGGGTTATGCCTCGGGTGAGACAGGGTTCAGTTTTAAGGTTCAAGGGATCAGTGAGTCAAGCGTTGTAGTTCATGTTCCATTTGAAGGTATCCGCGCAACGAACCAGTTTGGTTTTTATTTATTTTTTGATCCGCTCTTTTTTACATAACTCTTCTTTTTTCTGCCTCTCTCTCTCGTTCTTGAGCTACGACTAATGAATCTATTAATAATATTTCAACGGGCCATAGTCAGCAGCACAAGTGTGAAGTTGACCATAAAACATGTTCCTATAAGTCTGTGTGTGTGTGTGTGTTTGTGTGTCTATATGGTCGAAAGGTTTTTCTTTATTTAGTGCTACGTTTTGCCATGTTGTTGTTCTTCTGTTCGTCGTGTAGAAACCGGCAGGCCACAAAATCGCATCTTAGATTTCCATAGATCCATATATGGTCACTTCTAAAGTGGGCAACAAGAAAACGCGTAGACAGCGCCAAGATGGCTAAGTTAAATATTTATTGCATATTGATGTCAGACCATTTAAGGCTCTGCGAGCCGCCTTTGTCCACGTACTGGACTCTGCTCCAGTCGAGCAACTGCAACTGCTGCAGCATTTCCAAGATACGATATCCTGTGTGTGCCTAACCCAAACGGTGGCAGAAACCTTCGGCCCGAGACTTGGTAGGATTTCCTTTTTCATATTTATGAATCTGAAGGCGAGTTGAGAGTTCCGTTGGTTTTTTCATTTGTATCTATATTGTTCTAGGAAGTAGTTAGCATATGCCGGCATGATTTCAGTTTTTATTCAGTTGAAAGAGTACAATGAATTTATATAGTCTCTCAGGCATCTCATCCATACTCCTCTGCTCCTTCCAGTTAAGATGATGATGATGACTTCACACATGGCGAGAACTGAATGGAGGCACAGCCTGCTGGGGCTGCTCCTGTTGCTCTGCAGTTGTTGCCAATCAACCGTCGGTGTCCTGGGCAAATCGCAGATGTGCGAGGTGGAGACAGGCCAAACGAACATAATACTGGACATCGAGGAGAGTCGGGGGAATTGTAAGTATCTTTTTGATATTAATAACAAACTTTGTTTCTCTCTATATATTGTATACATGCATAGACATGCATAGTTCTGGCCAAGTCAGGGCTTTGTCTATTTTTGTATTGCCCCTGCTCGAGTTCATTAGGCCCAAAAGCCTTCAACGATTCAGACATTGATGGAGGCTCACTACAACAATTTATCGTCGTTTTATTCGCCTTTCAGCCTTATTCTTGGCCATACCTTGCCAACAACGTCTCCTTTAGTCGACAGTCTGCCGAGTCTTTAGTCTTCTGTTTCTTCTGTTTTTCTTCTTCACAATCTGTTAGACACTTTTCAGTAGCCCGACCGAACTGAGGCGAAGTGAAGACGAGCCTAGCCGAGTCGGGCTCTTCTTATTATAATAAAATTGTTTCATACGCCCTACTAAGCAGTCAACGACTGGCAGAATGCGCCTTTGATGCAAATCGCATTAAAGTACTTACATAAGAATGTGGAGCTTAACACGCCACAGAGACTACACGCTACAAGCTGCATGCTACACGTTGCTGCCTCTGCCGCTGCCGCTGCCTCTGCTGCTGCCTCTGCCTCTGCGGCTTGTCGAGCGAGTACACTTTATTACCCGATATAGGGTTTCAGCCAAGCCAAGCCAAGCCGAGCCGAGCCTCGAAGACATCCCGGAGCCGGAGCAAGTCAAGCCGAGGCGAGTGGAGCTAATAAATTGCGGCACATCAATATTTTTGTAGACTAATCAGCAGGATTAAGTTTCATTCTGCATTCTCTGTTCTCCATTCTACCATCTGCATATACACCATGCCATACCATACCATACCATGCATAAATATATATGAGATCGCATTATGGCCAAAACAGAGTCGAGTCGCGGCAGTTGTCAGCCTCGTTCAATTGAGCGGCAAATTCAAATTAAATAAAGAGTCAGTAAATTATGAGAGTGCCGCGTAACTCTGGCCGCTGTAACTGTAGAGTTGCCAAGGAGGAACTATAAAACTGCCAGGCCTTAATTAAGGCACGTGAGAAGCGACGCAGAACTCAAGAGCTTGTGAGTTCTCTGGCCAGGAATTTTGCGCAGACAAGCTGAAAGGAAAGAATTATAACAGAAATGGCGCAGCTACTGCCAGGCGAGCGAGAGAGAGAGAGAGAGATAGTAGGGCAGGGCAGTAGCCGAGGTAGATACTAACGCAACGCTCTCAGATAGATACACTCACACATGCCGCTTCTGTTCCACCCAATGTAACAGAACTTAAATGGATGGACACGGGAGCTGGAGCTGGAGTCGGAGCAGCCGGAGAGCAGCGCAGGCTTGCAACGCAGCAGTTGGCAGCAAAACCGGAAAATAGAAATCGGAGCATTGATTCGGTTTCCTCTGTCTCGCAGCATACACATTCTGCAATAATTGCATCGAACTTTCTAGACTACATGAGTGTACGAACATGGTTCGTACTCGTACTGGTAATATCTTGAGTTACCTGCTGCCTCTGCTGCAGCCTCTGCTGCTGCTGTGGCCAGGGAGGAACACAAAGTGAAAGGCCGATCCGTCGATCCGTTAAGAGAAATGCCCACCTATTGCAATTCATTGCCTTCTCTCTCTCTCTCACCATCTCTTTCTCCCTCTCTCTCTCTCTGTGTCCCCTAGTCGCATATTCAAATTCAAATTTCTCTAAATATCATCTCATCTTTAAGTTATTGGACAACCCACCACACCGGCCGAACTGCCAATTTACGGTGATCCTAACACGGAAATTGCGCTCGATCTAGTCTTTCCGAAGGGACAACCGACATTCCTATTGGACGGCAAGAAGCTGAAGCTGCTGCAGCCGCTCGATCGCGATGAGGAGAATCTCAGTCACATTGTGTTCCAGGTGAGTTTGCAAAAAAACTAAAGAAGAAGCGAACCCAACTTCCTGCCTCCTCTTTTTTCGCCATCTCCATCGTCGTCGTCGACGTTCACTAAATGTGTATAAATCAGATGCAAGCGAGACACTCATCTAATGAATGCGACATGGCAGATTTAATCTGCCAGGGAATCACTGAATTCACTACGCTTTGCTTAGCTCTCTGGCAACCTCTTTTTTTATTTCTTTCTATCCCTCTCTAACCGATCTTCCCGTTCTGCTCCCCCCCCATAGGTTTCCTGCACCATTCGTGAGTCGAATAAGAAGCGCAACATTCCGCTTATTGTGCGCGTGTCCGACGTCAATGACAACGCGCCGCATTTCATGAACACGCCCTATGAGATCACAGTGCCGGAGGTAAGTAGAGCTACCTAAAATTACCAGAAACGAACTGGGATAATTGGTATGGGTTCCTAGATGGCTGTCTGGTTCATTCATTCATTTATTCATTCATTATGTGCCAAGTTAACTGTCAATTAAAAGTCGTTAATTTGCTGCAAACATTTTCACGCCAGGTGGCAACGCCAAAGCAATTTTGTTTTATGGTTAGATAAGCTGCCTGCCAGCTAAGCTCGTCTAGCGTAGCAATTCGAGTTTGACAACACTGGCGGAATCTCTGCAATGAGTATTATTATTGCACACTAATGAACACTATTCATTTTCCGCCGAGGAAAACCAGAGATAAGAGAGAGAGAGAGAGAGACAAGAAGTACTCATTAGCATGCAAAAGTACAACTCATTTGCGCAGCGTTTATGCGATGCGATTTCACGATTTCACGATGATTTCTTTACCGCAGTTTATGCGGCATTTTGTTGCAAGTGTTGCCACGCCTTGCGAATTTAATAACAACACACGAAAAGGTACGAGGTTAAGTTGGCTGCACCTCAACTTGACTTTCGCGTGAAACTTGATGTGACCCCATTTCAGAAATGATATTACAGACGTAATTATGCGCATACATAGTACACATGGGAGTTACGATCATGTTAGTTTCCTAAACATTATGTAGACCTCATGTTAACTAATGCAAATGCGAAATATTAAAAAAGCATATTAAACTGATTATTTTATAACTGAAAGTAATTTACCTCCAGCACCCAAGGCCTAATTAAAACTGTACTCTGGAGTCTGCTGGAGAGACTCTAGAGTGGCTGGATCTGGGCCTGAGTCATGTCTCAGTTAATTTTCCGTTCTCTAAGCTCTCGTCCCGCCGACAATCAGCTGATGGTTTTGAATATGTCGCACAGAACCCACCTGGTTCTGCAACTGGACGGGATCTCAGGTCTGCTGCTTGCCTGGCCGCAGCAAATGATTTTGTTCATAAATTATTCATAAAGCGAAATGGCCCAAGGAACACAGGAAGACAGGAGAAGCCGTACACAAGCAGTGTGGAGGGGGGAAGGGAAGGTTTTGCGTTCGCAAAGTGGCGAGTCTGAAGATTTAGTGGAAGATCATCACATTATTCGTTCCGTATGCAGTATGTTGGAGCAAGGAAGCCTTGTAAACTTGTTATTTGTTGTCTGATTTTTATTGCTGCCGTATAAACTGTGTTTTATATCTTGATGCTGATTTATAGGGTTCCTATGTCCTGCTGTCAGGGCACAACATGTGCAGGGCATTCGGCAAGTCAGTGCAGCCGGTGCTGGTTTCACGGAATGCCCGATCAGTTCGTGCCAACGGGATCTCGGGAGCAAGTGCAGTTCCCATTCCCGCAGTCATCTCTGATCATCTCTCCCGCCTACGTTGGCGTACAGGGTGTCTCGTAATTAATCGTTGACAAATACAGGGCCTCCCGGCACTCAACTCGCATTGAATATGCAATGATCGATCCCAAACGGACAGCGGGAGCGACAGCAAGGTGCACAATTGCCACTCGCCTTAACTGGTTTGCAGCTGTTTGTATTCTCTCCATCTCCATCCCGATCTCCACTCTCCACTCTCTGGCGAACCGATCATAATGGCCTAAACTTAATTCATTATCGCTCTCTGTGCAATTGCGCCGGCAATCGCTCAGCGAAACCGTAAAAAGCCATCAGTCTCGTCGTGCCTTTTGCCTTTGTGTTGCATTTTAATTTAGAAATCGTCGCGGAGCAACTGCATCAGCAACCGCAGCAGTCTCTCTCTCGCTCTCTCTCTCTCTCCTGCCTGCACCCGACTAATGGCATCCCTTGAGATGGGCGCTGATGATGATGCTCATTAGGCCCGCAATTACACCCAATAAGGCTGCACTTGGTCGGCATCAAAACGGGAATCTTAAATTTTAAATAAACTTGACGGACGGAAGAGCAAATCAACTCGGCACTTGATGATTATAAAGCATCATTGCGCCTCTCTCTCTCTCTCTCCCCTCTCTTTCTCTGTCTCTCACTCGGCAATTAGAACTTCCACAGTTTAGAGTTCTGCGGAAAATTGTATCGCCTTTTGCAATTATTAACTTGGAATTTATTTCCTTGAGAGCGCAAATGCGTATATGGTGTACATGGTGTACATGGTGTACATGGTACAGGGTACATGTTAGGCCATATATGTAGCAAATATTATATTGAGTATTAGAATACAAACCACTTTCCTCTTGGGACTACTCCTCATGCAGTTCTCTGAAAACTGCTAAAGTTGGGGGAAGCAAACTTGAGGGTATTTTTTAGTCGAACTCGGAGAAACCTCTCAAGTGACAACACTACAAAATGCAGGAGAGCTCCGGCAATTAATTGACGTGAGAACCCCGATGAGTTCACACACATAACAAAACTGGAACGAGCATTGTTTCATAATGTTCAGTCGAGTGTGAATCTGCTTTCTGAAGGTGCAACAGGTGCATGGATTGTGGCATAGAAAGTTTCTGAAAAGTCAGCATAAAGTGGATTATGCAATGCTTGAAGATTGCATACCCTCTCTTTTACTCGTGGTTTACAGGGTAGAAGAAAGAGAGAGAGAGAGAACCATCAGGGAGAGATGGATATACTTACTAGACAAGTCGCCATGCTGTTTTTATTGTGTGCGGGCACGCTTAACAAATAATTTCGTGCAGGCGATACAAATCTCTTGGGTCCCCTACACCCACACACTCTCACACACACACACACACACACACACTTGAGGCTATATAATTGTACAAGTGTATGTAAATATACAAACGAAATCAACAATTTCAGGCAATTGCCAGATGCAGCGCAAATATTTATACAGCGAGTCCAGTTTGGGTGCAGGTATGGGTACTCGTATTCAGACTCGTACTCGCAATCGTACTCGCACTCGTATATCACGTTCCGCTTGCATACTCTCGCGTACGAATTCGGCGGCTTTTCAACCTGATGCACGACGCGGCGTCCCAACAGGCGAATGAATGTTTATCTCACTTGGGCCGCATACCGCAGGCGGCACAGTTGGCCACCATCGGCTGCAATCAACTGGAAGCCGAGATACCTGAGAAGTACTCACCTCTGCATGTCTACATATTCACTTCGTCTGCATGTTTGTTTTTTTCCATCTGTGATTGTCGCAAGATTTGACAGAGTTCTTTTCATTTGAGCGGGAGGGGAAGCTCACTTTTCATTCTGTGATGCCAGCAACATTGCATAATACATAATGATATTGCTGCAAGAGACCATATACCATATACCATTTACCATCCCAGCGACTGCGCCTATTCACTTTATTCACTTGCCATTTAACGTGAGTACAAGTAAGTGTGCGCCCTAGGCGGGAGTGCTCGACTGGCAGGCAGGCAGTACTTATAGAGATTATCATGGTAATTGAAGTATCTCTCTCTCTCTCTCTGCACATGTCTGTGCGATCCATTAACTTTGGCATGCAACACTTTCCATATTCCACACACACACACGCCCTTTTACTGCACAGGAATACCCCAATTTGATCAATTCATTTTCCAGGGCATCGTTACATTTTTTAAAGTTCAGCCAAAAAAATTCAATGACTAACTCCCCATACCATCCTATCCTATCCCCTGCCATGCCATGCCATCCCAACCCAGTCCCATCCCAGTTCCAGTCGCGTTCGCCAGAGGCGCAAAGTATGAGTCGCTTTTGGGTCTGTGCTCGCTTAGTACCTGCTGCGATGTGCTGCGATGTGCTGTGGCTATTGCTGCAAGTACCACAGTTTAACCTCGAGGAAACAGGCAACACACACACTCACACACACACACTCACACACACACACACTCACTGTGTAAGAGGCTGTTTGCTTAGCCCGTTACATAACTGCACTTTTGGTGCATCTCTCTCTGTGTTGTTGGGCACGTTTTGTCGCCCAGCTTGTTGCTGCTGCTGCTGCTGCTGCTGTTGGTGCTGCTTGAACAGTCAAACAAGAACAGCAACAGCAACAGCAACAATTGCAACAACCACAACAAGGGGGCACCACAGTGGGGCATTGCATTTGCTACCTAATTTTCATGAACATGCCATTTTTGGTTTCCGCCGCATTCGCATTCGCAGTCGCATTTAGCATTTTTGCACGGCATAAAACGGTAACAATCATTATCGTCGCTTTTATTGTTTTCCCATCTGGAAGTCAAAGTTATCTCTATTGAGCGGCCCGATCTAAGGACTTTGGCAGAACGACGACAGATAGAAGAGGGTTCTTTTTTTTTCATTTATTGAATAATGAATGCAGGTTTTCGCTAGTATATATTTTTGTATATATACAAGTATATATAGAGTTTTGTATTCTTTTTTTATTTATTGAATAATGAATGCAGTTTTTCGCTAGTATATATTTTGGTTTATATAAGAGTATATATATAGTTTTTTATTTATTTTTATTTTTATTTTTTTTTGTTGAATAATGAATGCAGTTTTTCGCTAGTATATAATAGTATATATACAGAGTTTTTTATTTTTTTTATTTATTGAATAATGAATGCAGTTGTCACTTTAAAGCCTTTTAAAGGTTTTCAGCTAGTAGTATAGTATATTATTTTTTTTTTTTTTTTTTATTTAATTAATTTAAAGTCAACTAAATGCAGTCGACTGAATTGACAAACAGTAATTTAAAAAGTGAAATAGTAAAATAATTAAGCGTAAATATAAATATAAGTTCAAAAAATTTTAGGAAGTTTAAATTTATAATTACATATAGAATATTTAATAAATAAATTCTCATGTTTTGTTTTACAGAGCACACCGCTTGGCTCGACGGTCTATCGTAATATACAGGCACTCGATAAGGATGCTGGTGTGAATGGACTAGTCGAGTACTTTATAGTCAAAGGCGATACCAATACAACCGAAGATGATAAGTTGACCAGCGCCGATGGATATGGCACATTTGCCATATCATTTCCACACCAGGGACAGGTGGGCAGCATTCCCATATATATATATATAATACAATATATCTTAATTTTCTTATTTATTAAACAAATTTATTTTTAAATTTATTACTTACCAGGTGACTGTGGCGAAAACTTTGGACTATGAGAAAATACAGCGTTATTATTTGACCATTGTGGCTTCGGTGAGTTATCAAAGATATTAATAGAATATGTTTTTTATTGGGGATATGTTTTATTCGACACTTTTGCTAGGCTTTCTTTCACCTGTGCCGTTTTTTCGCTTCATGCATGGCAAATGACAAGCCCCAAAGGTTTTCCCACTAAAACCTAACCATTTTTTTTTTTTGTTGTCCATGGTCCCAGCCCAGCCCCAACCAACCCAGGCAACAATGGAATATCAGCGGTTTATGACATTTCAAAAGAATTTATTTGACATTTACATACAGAGAGAGATCCGCATGCGCGCCTATGCCTGCGCCTGCGCCTGGGCCTGCGCCTTCACGACGACTGTCAATTCGGTGCGGCTCTCGGTTGCGGTTGGTTCCTGGGTTCCCATCTGGACTCACTTGGTTTTTTTTTTATTTCCCTAGCTGTTCCTTGGGGCAGTGGGGCATCAAATTACCTGGCCTGGCGTTTGGCAGATCGCGCTCAAGCGGCAAACTGACAAGGCAATGGTCGATGCTCGAGAGGCTTCGCCATTGTTGTGTTTATACGATTTCCAGTCAGTATTCTGACTGACATATCGGTCGGGAACAATAGGAAATGCCTGGTTTATTTTAAGAATGATTCAACAAGCGCTGAAACCAGAAAATGACTAATATATCATAATAATATAAAAAACTAAACGAACTGATGATGCGCTCATGTTTTTCAAGCTCGTTAAGAGTTTTCTAAATATTATCGTAGTATAAACGATCTTGAGACGCGCAGTTTGTCGTACAAGCGAGTGTCAAAAAAAAAAAGAAGCTATTTCCTTCCCGTTATGGATACGGGGTACTCTGAACATGTTTTTTTACGCTCTACGCTTTAGAAGTCATCTTCGTGAATCGAAAGATGGAAACTGGTTTTCTTGTTTCCAGCGTTCTTTTGGGAAAAGGTCAGGGCCTTGGGGGGGTATACTATATTTGTTTTTGTTTCTAACTTTTTGGATACACTCATCATTAGGCTTATGAATGTGTCTTTTATGTGGTGATTTCAAGTTTTCCACTTGAGACTCAGACTTGGTTTTTGATTGGCATTTGGGAAATTAACATTTTGTATTATTAATTTTAGGATCGTGCTCGAAATGTGGCCGAACGTCTCTCGTCGACGACCACGCTGACTGTGAACATCGCCGACTCGGACGACATGGACCCATCGTTTATCTACCGGGGCTGTGTGCTGCTCGACGGTGCCTGCATCAATCCGGAGTACACAGCGTCGGTGCCTGCCGGTTCGGTGCAGGGTGTGCTGAATGTGCTGCCGGAGCGAATCCAGGCCGTCGATCTTGACACGATCAGTTCGCGTATACGCTATAGCTTTGCCAGCGGAATGCCGGGCAATTATGCGGATTACTTTGAGATCGATGAGGAGACTGGCGTGCTGAAGCAGATCAAGGCGGTGGACACATCGACGGCCAAGAGATACGATATAATTGTGCGTGCCGAAGAGATCTCTCCGCCACCGCAACGCTTTACGACGGCCAAGCTGACCATAGCTGTTAAGCCAGTCGATGCGAATCCACCGGTCATATCGTCATCCGATATCGAGGGTTATGTCGATGAGAACTCACCGATTGGCACCAAGGTGCTGGACACGAACGGCAAACCAATCATGTTCCGTACTACGGACGATGACTTGGGCGAAGATGATCCGAAACCGGAATATATTTACGAACTGACCACGCCGTCCTTCAATGTGACCGGGGATGGTGTGCTGGTGGTCAATGAGGAGGGTCTGGATCGTGATCCACCTGCACCGGGTCGCTATAAGTTCCAGGTGGTTGCCCGAGAGCCACGTACGAATGCGGCCAGTGCTCCATTGAGCCTGACCGTGCACTTGAGGGATGTTAACGATAATGCTCCCAAGTTGGCCATGGTGCCACCCATTTCCATTGCAGCCGGAGATCAGCACGAGAAGCGCCAGGTGGCGCAAATGATGGCCAGCGACATTGATGATGGACCAAATGCTGTGGTTACCTACTCCATCTATCATGTGTCCAACAATGGCATCCAGAAGTTCAGCATTGACGAGAAGACAGGGGTAATCGAAACCCATGGACGTCTTCTGGCCGGCGAGCAGTACAGCATCACAGTGCAGGCTACAGACATTGGGGGACTCTACTCGCAAGCGATTGTGGAGGTCACTGTGACGCCTGGACCCAATACGAAACCTCCGCGCTTTAACAACGCCGTCTATGAGGTGCAGGTCAGTGAGGGAGCCGAAATTAATTCCACAGTTACGGTTATACACGCTGATGATCCGGAAAACGATCCTGTGGTATATTCCATAATGTCTGGCAATGATCTGCGGCAGTTTGCAGTTGGTCAACAGAGTGGAGTCATCATGGTTATAAGGAAACTGGATCGCGAGAGCCTGACCCGCTATCAGCTGATCGTGAAGGCCGAAGATAATGGCGGACTCTCGAGCAGCGCCACGGTCAACATCAAGGTCACGGATATCAATGATAAGAATCCTGAGTTCGATGAGAATACTCTGCCCTATGTATTCCATGTGGATGAGGGCAAGGCCGATGCCTTTGTGGGCATTGTGCATGCCACAGATGCGGATGAGGGCATCAATGCGGAGATCACATACTCGATACCCACGGATATACCCTTCAAAATCAATCCCAAGTCCGGGGAGGTGCGCACGGCGAGTGAGTTGGACTTCGAGCGCCTCAATGAGTATAAGTTTGTGGTGACCGCCAAGGATGGGGCACCGGATGCACGTCTCGGCACTGCCAGCGTTACAGTGTTGGTCAACGATCTGCCCGATGAGGTGCCCAAGTTCAATGAGGCTCGGATCAGTGTGCGCATACCGGAGAACGAGCCCAACTATCTGGTGGCCACTGTGCAGGCCTATGATCCCGACTCCAGTCCAGAGATCACATATGTCTTGCGCAAGGGCGACACTGAGCTCTTCAAGATCTCGCCCAGCACCGGAGAAATACGCACCACGAAGGGATTGGACTATGAGAAGCAGCGGCAGCATGAGCTGATCATTGGCACCATCGAGAACGATGGCGATGAGCCGGGGGACACGGTGCGTCTATCGGTCGATGTCGAGGATCGCAACGATGTGCGTCCAGTGTTTATTACAGTGCCCGGTCCGGTGACAGTGAACGATGATCAGCCCATTGGATCGGTGATCGCGACCATGCCGGCCATAGATGCCGATGGCACCTCGCCCGGCAATGTGGTACGCTATGAGCTGGTGGGACGCGGCAAGGCACTGAAGTACTTCCAGGTGGATCCCGATACGGGGGCAGTGCGAATACGCGATGAGCTGCGCAAGGAGGAGGACACCGAGTACCAGGTGGATATACGTGCCTATGATATGGGCGAACCGCAGCTCAGCTCGGTTGCCATGCTGCCTGTATTCGTGCGTCATCTGCTGCTCGATCCGAACGAGGAGAGTGCAATGGAGCGCAAGTTGGATGGAGAGAGTCTCAATGTGAACTCGGAGACCGTGGGATTGGCCTTCAGCGACGATAGCTACATCGTGAGCGTGCCAGAGTCGACGGCCGTGAATAGCAGCCTGAAGCTCATCCAAATCATCAACTCGAAGAAACCCTCGAAGGAGACGCCCAACTTCAAGTGCGAGTTTGTGCAGGGAAATGAGCAGGAGTGGTTCGACCTGAGCATCGAGGATTACGGTTGTGTCATCGTCTTGGCCAAGCCACTGGACTACGAGACCAAAACCTCCTACACGCTGGAGCTGCGATTGGTATCACACAGATATTTTGTCAGTCCGCGCAAGGATCGAGCCACAGTGAAGATCATAGTGCAGGATGAGAATGATAATCCGCCGGAATTTGTGTTCAATCGACTGCATGGCCAGAATGAAACCTATTATGCTGTGGTCACTCCCGAAATGGACATCGATACGACCGTCTTACAGGTGCGAGCCACCGATCGGGATTCGGGTAAATTCGCTGCTCTGAGCTACAAGCTCTTCGATGAGGATGAATCCGTTGCCAAGGATGATCTGCCCACAAGCTTCTTCACAATTGCCGAAGATAGCGGCATTCTGCGCACCGCCAAGCTCTTCAACGAAGCCACCAACTTTCCCATGACGTTCTACGTGGAGGCAAGTGACAATGGTGCCCAGGAGCAGGGATCACATACTACCAGGGCACGTGTTGTGGTCAATAAGTTGACCGATTCACATCGCATGGCATTGCGATTCTCCAATGCGGCGCCCAATAAAATTCGAAATCATTACACCGCACTGGAGGAGCTGCTCGAGGAGCGAACCAACGGTTTGGTCTGTGGCATAGAGAGGTTTAGCAATCGCAAATATCTGACCGAGAATGGCACTGTCATGGAGAATCCTGAGGCAACGGATGTTTGGTTCTATCTAATTGATCCCAAGTCAGAAAAGTTACTGGGACGTAACGATAGTCAGGTGCAGGAGGCACTCTTTGGGCCAACAGCGAGCACGGAACTCAACCT
Organism: Zaprionus kolodkinae; assembly: GCA_018901885.1. Lineage (NCBI taxonomy): Eukaryota > Metazoa > Arthropoda > Insecta > Diptera > Drosophilidae > Zaprionus > Zaprionus kolodkinae. The sequence continues at coordinate 573,954 of JAEIFM010000370.1, read as the reverse complement.
GGCAGCCACCAGTCTAGCTCGAGCCACAGCCGATGGGATACACGCACCGATTCAGGCTAAGGAGCAGGTGCACAAGGTTAGCGATACTATCGAATGTACTATCGTATCACTAACTATCATTTTGTTTACAGATCAAAGCTGCAATGGCCATCGATGATGAAGTTTTCTCCTTCACGCTCATAGCTATATCAATTATAATTCTGATTCTGGGCACTATAGGCATAATATACATCTGCGTGTCGTGGTCCAAGTAAGATATCCTAGCTGATAAACATTAGATTCCCCACTTAACTCCCCAATTTTCCAGATACAAGAACTTCAAGCAGCGCATGCGGCAATATTCGGCTCCGACGCCGACGCGCTATGATCCTGTGATCGTCAACTCGCAGGCCTCCAATGCGGGCGACACGGTGGCCAACATGAAGGAATATGAGACGCAGATGCTGGCCATGGCTGTGCCCCCGGATGGAGATGAGGATCTGCAGCTGGATTTTAGCGCAAAGAATCATGCTTTCTCCCTGGACAATGTTAGCTATATAACGCACAAACAAAATGGACCCGGCGAGGGACAATCAAGTCCATCGCATTCGGATGCAACGACGGCGACCATTGCCACACTGCGTCGCAATAATCTCAACAATATGGCCAATAACATCAATAACAACAACAATTTGACCATGAACAATCGCCAGAATACCTTCAATCGTACGCTGGAAATGAATGCCCGCAACAATGCGAATCCCCTGGCAATTGCGGGCAATGCGGCGGCGCCCGGTACCCTCACCCTGGGACGCATTAAGCACCACAACAGCAATCACTACCAGAACGGTGGCTACAAAATAGACTCAACCAGCCGCAACAATCTGGCCAATGCCAGCGCCCAGAACAATGGATTCAGCACAATGGGCAGGCGGGGCAACACCTTCGGTGGCATGGTCGCCCTCAACGGGGCATGCAACAACTCGGCGGAGCTGATGACAAACACTTTGGGCAGGAATAATCAGCAGAATAATCGTCTATATGGCGGCGAGTTGCCCATAGCCAATCCGCTGTTCCAAAGGTAAGTCTGCCAGAATTTGATGGAATCTATATTGATTCTGGGATTCCCACACAGATCCAACGGTGACCTGAGCCACAGTCACATGAGCCACACCAACGAAAACGTCGTCTTTGGCAAACGGGACTATGGCCAGATGAGCTTTTCATACCTGAACGATCTGGACCGATCGGAGGTGGAGACCACAACGGAACTCTAGGTGCTCGAGGAACTGCAGCTATATTTTGTGTACTCTATAATAGATAATAATCTTTAGCAGCGCATCTGTGTACATATATAGAGTATGTGCGCGTTTGTCATTGTCTAATTAAGAAATTTAGTTGCCAATTTTCCGAAAAAAAAATATTTAGATAATTTTAATTAAATAATTAGCAGTTGCCATTATACAAAAAAAAAATGAGAATCTATGTAAATATATAATGTAAAATATTGCAGAAAAAAAGACGTAGAAAAAGAAAACGAAACTGATAAGATAATAATAATAATATTATGTGTTGTACATAAGCATCGAAGCAACTGCAGTCATTAGTTTTGTGTAAGTAAGGGTAGTTGCACATGTACCTAGTATACTATATATATGTACTGTGGCTATTATTATAATTCATACTATAAATATTGAAGAAACACGCGTGTTTTTTGGATCATAAGTTTATAGAGCCATATAAACACATGTATCTTGGATATAAAGTTGAACTGAAGCACTTTTTCGTATGTAGTGTATGTAAATAAATAAACAAATATATATTCCTTTTGTAATACTATCTGTACTATCTGTGTGAACCAAGGGAAACTATTTATTTCAGCAATCTATCCCACTACTACTGTTACTTTTGTTCCATTAAATCAACACCCAACGGTGTTATCACCTCGTGTTAATCACTCTATCTAAAAGCTTTAATTAACACACTCTTATTATTGGTTATCAATACTTAAATTTAATTGCTTTGCGCGTGATAATGTCGTCACACAGTAATGATACGGCAAAGTCAGGTATTTTTGCTAAATTAATAACATATTGAAATATCACAAAATTCAAAAGAAAACAAACATTATTTTGAAAATAAATGTCTCCTTAAAAGTTCCTTTCCTTTTTAACTGCTGCCGGTTCCATCTGCAAGTTTCACCTTATGCAGTGCGCACTGTGGTGAATTCATTTTTATAGATTTTTGCACTTTGCGAAGTCTGGTCACACGCAAATCATATTTTGCAATCGATAAGCATAATATAATTTCCACACACACAGTCGGCGAGATGGCAAAACTGGACGAACGTATTGGATTTATTGGAGGAGGAAATATGGCATTTGCCATTGGCCACGGCCTGATCAAGGGCGCCATTGTGAAGCCCAGCCAGGTGCTGGTCTCGGGACCACATATTGAGAATCTAAACCGTTGGCGTGCATTGGGTGCTGCGGCTACCGATGAGAACTACGAGGTTCTTGAGCAATCCGATATTATTTTTATCTGCGTGAAGCCCCATATGCTTGCACCCTGTACCGCACAACTGAAATACAAACATGTTCCGTCGGCTAAGGATGCGAACAAGCTGTTCGTCTCAGTTCTAGCCGGCACAACGCTCGAAACACTCGAAACGAGTTTCGCTTTCATTGAGAACTCCCTGAAAATGATACGAACCATGCCCAACACATCGATGCAAGTGGGCGAGGGTTGTACAGTGTATGCGGGAAATTCTCGTGTCTCGCACCAGGATCTGGAAAAGGTTCATATCATGCTCAACTCATTGGGTGTGGCACAGCAGGTGCCCGAAACGATGATCGACGCTGTCACCGGGGTCACTGGCTGTGGACCTGCATTTGTGTACACGATCATTGAAGCTCTTGCCGATGGCGGGGTAAAGCAGGGAGTACCTCGACAAATGGCTATAAAATTTGCTGCTCAAACCTTACTTGGAGCATCCAAGACTGTGCTGCTCACCGGCAAGCATCCTGCTGTGCTGCGCGATGAAGTTTGCTCACCTGGTGGCTCGACAATTGTCGGAGTACACGAGCTGGAGAAGGGCAACCTAAGGTAGGCACAATTGATTAATTGAAATGCAGCTGAATCTATAACTGTTTCCTCCTTTAGAGCAACACTTATCAATGCTGTGGAAAAGGCCTCACAACGTTCAGCTGAGCTGGGAAAGAAATAAGAGGATCTTATCGTGCAGTTGTCGACATTCTATACTCTCTATAAACGCAAGATAGTTCCATTTAAATGTACTATATTTAATGATGTTATACTATTACATATATACTATATGCTATACACATGTTTATTCGCGATCCTTTTTGCTCACATACTCCACACACTTGGATGGATCGGTGGGGAAATATTCCTGGCACTTTGTCATCAATCGCTTCAGGCCCTGAATGTATTTGCGTTGTGTCTCATCGTTCATTACGTGAGCCACATTCTTGGAGAAGATCTTCTCTCGACCTGTTCTCGCGTGGATGCCCACCATCGTTACACCAATGGGCCAGGGCGCGTTACCGATGGCCATTTCCAGGTATGCATCACTGGCCGATATATAGTTGCGGTTCAACAGATGCTTGCAGATGTCTCGCAGGCTGTCGAGGATATCCTCGGGCAGAGTGTGATGCTTTAGCTTACGGAACAATGGCTTCACATACTCTTTTGTTTGTGTGTAGATGACACGAGTCATTTTAACCTTCGTTGACATCTTCTCGTGCTTCGTATAGTTGGCTATCTGATCGTTCCACAGTTTGAGAAGAAAAGTGAGCAGAGTTATGATTACATCCATATCGTAGTCCTTGTTGCGACCCATTTTCTGGGCCATTGCCTGTATACTCTCCCACGAAATGGTCTCGTCCAGCTCGGCAAAGTCCGACTTTTTGTCCTCCTTGGCTGTCGGTGTGTTGGCGAACATTTCCTGTAAGTATGCGGCATCTACTTGTTCCATGGCCTCCTGGAAATCGTTACGGAAGCCCCGATTTGCCTCAGGTTGTGAGATCTCGCAAATACGCAGTCTATCAAACGCCTCCGGTTCTGTCTCTCCAAACAATAGAACAGGTTCTCCTCGCTCGCGCAGGCGCCGGATAACCTCTGTGCGTGGCAGTATATTTTGTCCATCAGCCACAAAGCTGTAGGCACCCTCCGATCTGGGCGCCTCCACAGATTCCTGTTTCTTGTAGCCCACTTTCTGCAGGACTTCCTCTGTGTCTTTTGCATTGAGTTCGCCGCGACGAAAATACTTTTTCTTGTCGTCCACGAGTTGCTTCTGCTCAAGCAGTTTTCGTTTGCGTGCAATTTCCGCCTTTAATACATCCATTGCCCGATATTTTGGAATAAAAACAATTAATGCGAGGTAAAATGTAAACAGAAAAGTGACAGACGCAGAGAAAGTGTGACCAAGGTAAGAAAATACCAAATAAAATCGAAACAGCTGAAAATCAATAAGACCGCAGGCAACTGCTAAATATACTAAAATACTAACATCGATTCTGCAACCCTGGCGAACATATGTGCACACATGCGTACATATGTTATCAAAATTGTAAGTTACCGTTTGGAAAAACGTAAGTGCACCTACTGTCAACATGCCTAAGAAAATGGGAATGAATTCCAAGGCTGTGGAAGCTCGGGAACGCAAAGATGCCACCAAGAAGGCGAACCAGGAACGCGTTGCACGCGAGGCCGAAGATCGTTTGTGGAAGGACGATGACAAAGGTCTGGCGAAAAAACAACAGCGACGCGAGGAGGAAGAGCGAAAGCGAGCCGAAGCTGTGCGTCGCAAGGCGGAGGCGAAAGCTTTGCTGGACCAAGAAGTCAACTCGATAAGCACCCAACGCAAGCAGCCCTTGGCCAAAATCAATCGTCAGCAGATCTTGGAAGAATTGGAGAAGAAACAGCGCGTCATGGATGCCATCAATGAAGCGAACAAGCCCCCTCCCGCCCGTGTTGTGGTGCAGCAGACGGCCATCGAGGAGAACCTCAACCGATCTCTGGCAGACACAAATGTTGCCACCAACGTTGATGAGGCTCTGGCAGTGCTGAGGTGAGAGTGTGGGAATATTAATTAATCTATTATTGTAATTAATCAAAAATGCATTTATATATAAGTGTCAACGATGAAGATGACAAGCATCCCGAGAAGCGCATGCGGGCAGCCTACAAGACGTTCGAGGCGAACAATCTGCCACGCATTAAAGCCGAGAATCCCTCCCTACGCATGTCCCAATGGAAGCAAATGCTCATGAAGGAGTGGAACAAGTCCCCCGACAATCCCTTCAATCAGGCACGTTAATGTGGTATCATTTTAAGAATTTATCATATTCGACGTGCAGCAGACTAAAGGATTGCCGATTGCCCAGCAGTGGAGTCCCACAAATTGCAAAGATGAGAATCAATTAAAAATCACACATTACTACAATTACTTTACTTAAGAATGCAAAATAAATTTGCCAATTATATTTATTAATCAGATGTGTGTGCGCTGCTTAGTTTATGAATGAATCCCCCCATTACGAAATGCCTAGACGTAAGAGAAACCTAATATAAATATTTATTATTTACATAGTTATCATAGCAAGTACATATGTAATGCAGGAGAGCGCAATTGCGGATTGCTTGTTCAGCGTATTAAACAGTCTTTTGGGTTGCGTCTACACACTTCGTATGTATTTCTTTCCAATTTATTTGCCCTGATCCAGTTCCGGTTTCGTTGCTTTGAGTACTTATGAATCCGATACGATTGTATTCAATTGTTTATTGTGTGTTTGGCGAAATTGAAAATTAAAGCTGTTTCCGCTTTCACTTGTCCAAACTTGCTGATAAACAGCTCAAGAGTGTTAGGGTGCATATGGAATTAGGTTCAAAATCCTCTAAAAATATTTAGATTATGAAACTGATTCTCATTACACTGCTAAAAAATTACTATTAAAACAACTTAACGAGTTGAAATTAAATTATATAATTTTCAGTGATTATTGCATTTACGAAAACTATTATTTACGGCCAATTCCATTAAGAAAGAAATGTTCCACAACAATACTTTCAAATCCAACTCTTAACAGCCTTGTAATGTTAACAGCTAAAGAAAGCCTCCAGCTAAAAGCTCTTGCTAACTAACAGAAACTGAAATCGAAGCTAAAGCCGACGCAGCCGGCGCTGAAGCCAGAAGCTCATCCAACTAGCCAAGTCAAGCCAGCCAAGCCAAGCCAAGCCAGCCAGCCAGTCAGCCGGCCAGCTAGCCAGCCGTTCATTTTGACTGTGCTTTCTTTTTAATAAAAAATTTCTTCAGACGCATCGCTGCTTCATTCTTCATTCAGTGCGAGACCGTTAACGGTAACAGACGCGTCTGACGCTCGAAAAGGGACGTGCCTACAGAGAGAGAAATGTAAAAAAAACGACGTCGTACCGATCGCTAAAAAAAACAAACACTAACAATATTGGAATTTATTGTTCGAGCTGCGGACGAGTGCGAGTCGAGTTCAACGAAAACACTGAAAGAAAAAAAAAGAAAAGTGCCAGGCGATTGAGACGACGAGCGAGCGCGAGAGAAAGAAAGAAAGACGTGGAAGGAAAATAAATTAAATTTATACGCCGTCGCCATCGGAAATAATCGCAAACGGTAATTGTGCCCAGCTCTGTGTGTGTGTGTGTGTGTGTGTGTGTTTGGACTATTTGTTGTGCGCCGAATACGCATTATAAAAGTGATCTGTTTTTATTTGGGTGAACTAAATATGAAAAGGGACATTACACAAATGATGAAAGGAAACGCAAGAGTTGGTTCAAAACTTCGAGTGATATCTAAAAAGTTCGAATAGTTTCGGCACGCTATGAAAATATATTTACAGTTGAAGTAAATTAGTATCTCAACTGCAAACATGATAAGAAGAATCAAACACACAACCTTATCGCGCGTTAATTTCTGTGGAGTACTCAAGTTGCTGTCCTAAGTCTTTTGTTTTACATAGCAGCAGCGCGGCAGCGAGTTAAGGACTATATATTCGATTTGTTTGGATGGGATGGCAGCTTACCCGCTATTCGCTGTCTGCATAACTGCAGAACTGGTTACAGCGTATCTCCTAGTCGGGCGATCTCAACTATGGCCAGTGTCATTTGTTTGATTCGCCAAGCTTGGAAGTTGTCACTTTTTTCCCCCCCATCTATCTGTGTTGTTGATTACTTTTATTGCGAACCTTTTTTTTTGCCCCTTGCATTTTGTTGACATAAATTTTGCCGACCGAACGAAGAGCAGCTGAGCTTGTCAAGAGTTTTTCTGCGCCAGTTCCATCACGTTTGATTGACCCAAATGCAAATCGATGCACACGATGTACCGTGTACCGTTCGATGGGCTTCTGAACTAGTTTCCATTCATAATTGTGAACTTTAGCAAGAAGTACTCGATTGGAAGAGAGATGAGGGTTAACGAGAGATTAAAGACAGAAATTGAAGTGTGTTTAAAAAACGCTTATGATGCATCTGGGCTCTGATGAGGTAAAGTTTTGCATATTGCACATCTCTTTCTCTCTCTCTCTCTCTCTCTCGCTCACATCTTGCGTGCCATGATTATTATTCAATTCGCTTGGTCAGTTATTTTAATTAATAGCCTGGTAGTTTGGCACGCCAAACTTGTTGATGTTGCCGCATTGTATAATTGATTAGTAAACAAATGCGGTAATTTGTTTCGAATTGAGGTAAATAGATCACAGGTCTACGAAAAACTTCAATTCAATTCAAACTGTAAAGCGACCCATTTCGCAGTGTTCCACGCACGGACGCACGCGAATCAATTGCGATTGTGTCTGAAGGCGTCTCCTGCTGCTGCCGCCGCTGCTGTTGCTCTTCCTGTGCTGCGTATGGTGCGCCAAAAAGTCAAGCGACCATAACAAGATATGCTGCATGTGGCAAGTTGCAGGCTGCTCGCGGCAAGTTAGTTGTGAGCGGGTTAGCCGAATTTTTGTGCTGCTGCTGCCGCTTTCGCAGCCTAAATTCGCGCAGAATGTTGCAGCTTATGAATACATGAATAAATCAATGAATAATCAATGAATATGAGAGTGGGGACAGACAGAAATCTAATCAGTGAATTCACTTTTACTACAGTGGAACGCGATGGAGAAACGAGCTGATATAAATAATATCAACTAAGATTCTCTGCCTGCACCCTACACTGGCCCCCCTGAGCATGCTCTTCTCTCTCTCTCTCTCTCCTTCCCCACTGAGCACTTTCATTTTCTATTTGCTCTGTCGTGAGTTTTCTCGCACTCGTTTGTCCAGTCGCGCCTTTGTGCGACTCTTTTATTGGCAAGCATTATAGCAAGTAGTACCTAGGGGCGATTTCTGTTTTACCTAACTAATTATGAGCACCGGCATGAACTGAGCACTTGCTTTTCCCAACAACAGAAACAACAATATTAGCTGAAATTCAACCCGTTTCACCATTTCTTTTTTTTAAGTACGCGATATTAAAGTAAAAATTGAAGACACGCACTACCCGATTTAGTTAATGGGGTTATGCATTTCCGAATGTAAATGAATCGGATTCCCCGTTATGCGAACACTTTCTTTCCGCCGTTTCTTCTCTATCTCTCTCTCTCTCTCTGTCTCTATTGAGCAGTGAAAATCCTCTATGGGTCAACAAAACGCTCCATAAATTTATACCGATTTTTCCCCCACTTTTGATAGGTCGCCAAAGAGCCGGCACACGCAGTGATTCATAATGCTTTCCAAAGTTTAATTTGCAAAAGTCTGACCAGCAGGCAGAAACTTGCTTTTCAACGACCACAACCAAGAGATCATCCAAGTATGTACATATGGGTCTCTCTCTCTCACCAATACACACACACACACACACATACTATATGTCTGCGTGCGTTTTTATGTAAATACGAACAACTCAGGCCGATTACGCACCTTAAAAAGTGAAATTTTTGGCATTGTTTCATTTTTTGCTTTCTGTTTATTAGATCTGATCAGATTTGTTTTTGCCATATTACAATAATAACAACACAGCGTGTGTGGTAGGGATTAACACTATACAGAGTTAAGTCAAGAATAACAGCGAAGATAATTAAAAGTTGAATATCGAAAACTGTTAGAAATAACCGTAGATTTCTCTAACCAAAAAAAAAAGTAACTTGTTGTGCTACGTTATATAAATATGTTAAAAGAAAAGAAAAGTTTAAGACATAAGAGACCCTAGAGACAAAATCGAAAGACTTTTATAATTCTGCTCATGTAACACTGAAACTTATCTTAATTTCCTATACATTTCCTGTGCGTTTTGCTTGAGGCTACTGAAAAATATCGATTATAAAAAACCATAGCCCAGGGAAAGACTTTTAAAATGCATTGGCCAAACGTTGTTGTTGTTGTTGTTGCTGTTGTTGTTGCTTTTTTCGACCATTCAGTTAGCCGTTAAAGCCAACGCCGTGTGTTGTTTACCACGACAAATAGAGAGACTCAAGTTTGTCGCCAACGTCGTCGCACGTCCATCCACATTCCATTTTAGTTGAGGCCGCCAGAAGCAGTTGGCAGTGTAGCCAGTGGCCAGCTGGAACAGCAGGGACAGCAGGGGTACTACTTGCTCGGTAACGAGGTCAACTTTTAGTGCTTTGTTTTGGCTGGGCTCTGACCTGCCCCGCTCTCAATGTTAATTCAGGAAACCAAAGCAAAGAGCGAAAAAAACCCGCTACCGATACGTAGCACACTTTGTTTACACTCGACCACATCTGGAGGAGAACAAAACTAATTTCACTGATTTTCATTGGGTTTCTTACCATATCATACCATGGCATAGCATGGCATGCGTCTTACCATTCTGGTTTCGCCACTTTGTATAAAAAGAGTTTGGTTTCGTGCTGCTGCTGCCGCTGCTGCTGCTGCTGCTTCTGTGGTTAAAGTTGAGCATAAAGTCGTTAAACCATAAATATTTCTTTCGGTTTGAATACTCTGCCTGTGTGTGGTGCGAGCGGTGCGACGAGGTGCGGCGTCTGTCTGTGTGTGTGTTTGCGCCGCGTCAGAAGTTGAACGAGAAATTTTTGGCTGTCAAAAGTGAAAGTTGCAGCTGCAGCCAATGCCGTTCGTTGAAAGAAACGTGGTAGAAAAGTGGCAGCTAGCTGGACGGGGCCCCGCCTGATGAATCAGCTTACAAGCAGCGACAGTTTAAAGTTGACTTTGCCGCGGCGCCGGATTGTATTGTCTGAGTGTGTGTGCCTGGGTGTGTGTGTGTGTCTCCTTTTCTTCGGATAATTGTTAAATGACTCAACTCTTCATTGAGTAGCAGCAGCAACAAATTTTCTATTATTACGTTTGTGTTTTTTTACAGTTTTCAGTTTCCAGTTTCGGGGGGGTCTTAAGGGATCTTAGTACTGGTAATTGTGTCGCGATAATTGCAACTCATTTCGTATAATAGACGGGCGCTTTTTAATAGACTTTACTTTTGGTTTTTATGGCAAAGGAAAGTTGTTCGCACAGAGATTTCCAAAAATAAATAAAAAAACGAAAAAGAAATGACTCTATCTGCGCCTTAGGCAAATGATGTAATGCAATGTAAAAAAGTTGTAAGGGGGGAACGAATTCCCGTAAGCCTCCCAGAAGTGGGTCAATTCATGGGATAGTTCGTTAAACTTTTGGCCACTCACAAGCGTAGCGTGAGCCATAACTCTACGAGTTATTTAAATTTAATTAAATTAGCACTTTCTACACGTCGCGAGAGGCAGCGCAGACGTTTCTTCGACTCTATCGACAGTGATCGAAGATGGTCGTACGAAGCGAGCGTTATATTGAATAATAATTTCGTGCAATTAGCACTGTGACCTCAATGCGTTTATTAAGAGAGAATACGTACAAGTATGCAGTGCGACAGAGTTAGTAAAAATTCCAAAAGAAGAAATGAAATGAAAAAAAAAAGAAAGAATATGCCAGCTGTCTGGCCAAGTTTGTCGCCTAAGTCTTTCGTTTGTGGCTTCCCTTTTGTGTGTTGAGAGAGTTGTGGGTTGTTGTTGTTGTTGTTGTTTTTGACAGGTTTTTCGTGTTTGTCGTTAAATTTCGCATATCAAAACAGGACACACATTCCGTCACAGAAATACCCTGCATAAGGGCAGTAGGGTATGTTGGTTTCCACTTCAGTTGAACTGACAATAACTATTTTATTTATAGCATAACTAACAGTCCGGCATACCCCACTGTATCATTCGTGCTTCTGATTACTTAGCCGCGTTGTCAGAACATTGCTGCAGAGCTCTCTGGTAAACAAGTTTCCTAAATTATGACCCATTTACCCAGTTAACCAGCCAACGCGCTGCCGATCTGCCAATCTGCCGATCTGCCTGCCATTCTGAGGTATTCGCAATGCAAATAGCTGACAACTTACACATATCTGGCTGGGGGAATCTCAGCGTTGCTACGAAATAGAAACGAGCCGCAGCGGCAGCAGCTCAATTACTGCGAGACATGGTCTTTAAGAATAATTGATAATTCGCTTGACAATTTAAATGAAAGTTGATTGGTACCTCGACACAGCATGCGGCATGCGGTCGGCACACGCCACTTGCACTGCCAGCGGGAAATAGTGGAAAACGGCTGAAAGAGTTGACTGAAAACGGCTGAAAGCAGGCAGGCAATAAAACTTGTCGCAGTTAAATGGCCATGCCGAGCAATTGCGGCAAGGCGGGCCCGGGCCCGGCATTGTCAATTGTTTCGCCACAATTGTTTTTTTATAGCTTTTGAGAGCAAATCTTGGGTAATTACCACAAGAGCAAGAGCAAGAGCAACCACAATAGACCAGAAATTGTTTTCATTGAGTGATTAAAGGTAACACAGACAGAAATTAGTTGAGGCAGACTGAATAGAAGCTGAAACTCTTAAAGAAATTGTGAGCAGATAAAGAATTTATAGCAGATTCACTTTCTACAGAATATCGCATAATAATAAAAATAATATCATATTTCATAAGTTTGCCATTCCATCCTGCACAGGCAGTGTATCCCTGAGTGTCTACTTGAAACTACTTGACTTACTGCTCAGCTGCATTTGGAAAATTTTCACTTTTCCTTTTATTTTTAGTTTATTTATGAAAAGCAAAACAACAAAGTATGCCAATCGCAAGTGCCAGCACCACCAAATCGGGCCAGATCTAGTTAAGTTTGAGGTGATACTATAACTGGACTGGACTGCCAGCTGTAATCGTCGCGATAAGCAGCAGCAGCAGCACACACAACATTAGCGAGAGTTTTGCTGGGGAGATGAGCTTGAAATGTTGTAATTAGGAAACTATAAATAACAATTGAGGTTACTAAGGATGGTAGATAAATCGCAGATCTGAAATAAATTTCGATGCATTTTATAATCTATTTATATAATATCAATACCTCCCTATAACTATATCTGACATGTATTTCCTTACAGTTCCTGGTCTAACGCAACGGCAACATGAAGCCCAGATCCGATTTGATTGGGCTGCTGCTGCTGCTCGGATTGTGCTGCATTGTCGCAGGAGAGACTGCGTCTTCGGATGCCACGCCCTCGGCACTGTTGCCCCTGGAGGCACGCAATGTGGATCTTTCTGGCGAAGAGGATATCATCTCATCGAGCTATGTATTGCCCAATCAAATCTTCAATGATGGCAAACCCTACTATGCTCGTCAGGATCCTGTGTCGGGTCAGCTGGATTTCACGGCCAAGAAACCGGCTGGCATTGAGCCCGAGGTCAATGAGGTGCTCAATTCCAAGGAGAAGATTGTGCTGAACAGCGGCTCCAGCCCCAACATTCATGATTTTCTCAATCTACCCGTGAAGTATTCATCCTCCAAGTTCGTCTATCCACTTGTGTCCAGCTCATATGCCAATCTCAAGTATCAGGGTAGCAACAAGAACTATGTGACCAACAAGAAGCCCACCTCGGTGGTGGCTCCAGTCACCCCGGTGCCTCCCAACTACCATAGTCAGGGATATTTCCCGGTGAGCACCACCAAGCTGACTGCTGTGACACCCACCCAGGCGGGCTACTTCACAAGCTCCACCACGACGACGACGACGACAAAGGCAACGACAACGGCAGCAACGAATCCACCGACCAGAACTAGCCCAAGTACCACCAGGACGACAACCACAACAACAACCACAACGCGCCCGCCAACAACTACTGTGAAATACACAACAACCACACGGCGCCTTGTGCCCACAGCTGCATCGACATCGCCACAGCCTCCTCGAGTGAGCACAACCCGCAAGAAGTTTGTGCCGTTCAAGAAGAATAGCTACAGTCCCACAGTGCCGAGCTTGACGAGCACAACAGGGCAGAAACTGGAGCAGCAGCCCAGCAAGTTGCCCCTGCCTGGCAAGCAGCAGCAGCAGCAGAAACCGCGGCCCACAGAGAGCAGCAGTGACATCACATTGACCACATATCATGCTACTCCACAGGCGCCCATCTTCCCCACAGAACCCATGAAGACAACCAAGGTGTACTCCACCTCCAGCACAAGTCCTGTGGTCTTTACTGAGGAGACGCTGACTACGCCACGCCCCTTGCCGCCCATTGTCGATGGCACAAGAGTGCCAAATCTGGATCCCGCTGATGTGTATCACACCAAGGTGCAGCTGGAACAGGAGAAGGAGCAACAGGAACTGGAGCTGCCCCCCGTTAAGCCATCCACCATGACGCTCAGCGACATCTTCAACAGCCTGGCCGAGGAAGAGGTGGCTGTGGCCAACAATTATCAGCAGAATCAGGGATTCGATGCCCAGGGTAATCTCATCGAGCCCATTGCACCCTCACAGCCAGCGCCATTCGCAATGCAGCATCAGCAACAGCAGCAGCAGCAACAGCAGCAGCCACTGCGTCCAGTTGCTCCGCCAGTTCAGCAGCAAACTGGAGCCCACTCTGGACCACAGTTCCCACCCAGCCCGGATCAGGGCTATGGCAATGAGTATGTCTCGTACCAGGTGCAGCAGCCGAATGTGATGCAGTATCGTCCCATGCCCGGTCAGATCAACAATGTGGTCATCTCACCGGGACAGCAATCCGCCTCCTTTGTGCTGGGCAGCCAGCAGCAGGTGAGTCATCTGCCTGGCACCTTCGGACAGGTGGAGAAGGAGCCCCTTTACCACGGAGCCAAGGAAACGGCTGGCGTGCAATATGGTCAGGTGATCAATGAGGATATAGCCAACATCAATCGTCCGCATCCACCCAATCAGCAGCCGACTCCGCCAAGTGGTCACCCCCAGCAGCAGCAGCAGCAGCAGCAGATGCCAACGCTGCAGTCGAACACAAAGTTCCAGGCACCGGAAGCAACTGTAGGCGTGGGAGTGGCAGTCGGTGCGGGTAATTATCCTGAGCCGCCACCGGAGGCACCTACGCCGTATCAACAGCTGCCCCTGATTGGCTCCAATATGCGCAAGCCCAGCAACAAGAAGCAAGCGTCCAAGGTGGCAGATACGCTACCCGCGCCAAGTAATCAAATCACACACTCAACAAAACCCACGGCCGCCAGTCAGGACACCAAGGAGTTGCTGGTCTCCACCAATATACGCTTCCCGGCCAACGAGGAGGAGCCGCTGGAACAAGCCCCAGCTGTGCGTGTGCCAGCTACGCCAAGCGGTGCCAATATCAATGGACATGCTCAACCCTTGAGTCTGCAGCAAATCCAAAATGCCAATCCCGTTGTCTTTCCCAAGATCATGAACGAGGCGGAGCCAAGTCTGGACGTGCAGATACAGCAGCAAGAAGTGCTCAATCTGCAGCAGCACAAGCAACATTTGGTAAGCCAAAGCTGGACATATCATCATCGATATCGATGGTTAAACTTCCCCTCTCTCTCTCTCTCTTGCAGACTTTCCCCTCCCAACAACCACAACAAACGCAGCAGCAGCAGCAGCAGCAGAGCGAGCAGTTGTTGCCCTCGCTGGATATGCAACCACCGCCACCACGTTACCCACAGCAGCAGCAGCATCTGCCCCAGGGACAACAACAGTTTCCGGCAGGCAAACGTCCCAATGGTCCACCGATGCCTCCATTCTACAAGGAATTCGATCGCAAGCAGCAGGCACCGCCTCAGGCTCAAAACGGACCTCGTCCCAGCGTGAATCTGCCCAATATATTGCCACAGTTTCGTCCCAATGCCAAAATCTCAAGCGGACACAATCCGAACGCCAAGCAGGAGCCAGGAAACATACGTCTTCCCCCGCATGCAGGCGGCAAGATGCCCTACAATCCCTCGACGCCGCCACAATTCGCCCACCGTCGTCAGCCGCTGCAGCAGCAACAGCACCAGCAGCAGCGTTACCCCATGAATCGCATTGCTGAATACGATTATCCTGGTGCCGGTGATGTCAACAGACGCGTCTACCGGCTGCCACCCAATGCGATGCCACAAAGAGCTCCACATCTGCGGGATCGCATGTATCTGCGTCGTCCCAATGCGCCACCACGTGGTGTGGACGGCTATCCCATCGAGCGTCATGCGCCAATTGTACCCGAGGCATACAAGCTGAATCCTGGCGATTTGGCTGACATTGAGGAAGATGATCTGGTGATCAATGATCCGCCACAGACACCTAATAATCCCGAGCAGGCCGGTGCCAATGAGCCGAAGTTGGAGGCGGTTGTGACGCTGCAAATGCTGCAATCCCAGAAGAAAACTCTGAACGGAGCCGAGGATACTGGAGCTGGAGAAATCCAGGTGACAGCAGATAATGATGTCCAGGAAGCACTGGCCACCAAGGTGAATGAGCAACTGGAGAGTGCAACTGGTGCCGGTGAGAGTCGGGATCCCTCGGCGGAATATCAGAACACACCCTTCTCGGTCATACGTGACCAGCCCCAGGAGCCAATTCTGAAGAACAAGAAACCGCAATCGTTGCAGCAGCAGCAGGCAAAGGTGCAGCAGCAGCAGCAGCAGCTGCCCAAGCAGAAGTTTCCCTATGCCATTGAGAAACCAGATCCATCCTATACAGAACTGCAGCCAGCTGCGGCGGCGGCGGCGCCACAGGTGCCGGGCGTGCTCATTGCACCTCGCATCATTAACAGCGCCTTTAGCAGCGGCACCGAATCCCCCATTGCCATTGCGTATACACCAACGGAACCAAATGCCCTGAGACGCAGACAGGAGCAGCGTCCTCAGAACGATCGCTTCGAAATGCGTCCCGATACACAGACCGAGCAGGTGCTGAGCAACGATTTCGATGTGCGTGGCCAGAACTTCGAGAAGGATTTCATGGCGCCCTTCTATCCCAGTGCCAGCTTGGGTGGCAATGTCAATGCTGGCAGCCCCTTGCCGAGCAACTGGAAGATTGTGCCCTCCGCACCCGAACAGTCGCTCTACGAGAAGAATCAAATCAGTCGAGCTGATGTGGAGCCGACGGTGGTGTTGGAGCAAAAGTTGGCCAAGTCAAGTAACAACACAGAATTCACCACGGAGCGGAACTTCGAGCTGGACAGTTTCCAGCCGCAACTGCAGGGCGGTTTCAGACCCATCTATCCACCAGAGTATACTCAGGCGGCGGAGCAGAAGGCGGACAGTGGCAGTGGAGACCAGAAGCCATTGGCTTTGGCACTGACAGCAACAAAGAATACGTTGGCCACCAGCACCACCATTAGTACCACCTCAACAGCTGCCAGCAGCGGTAACAAATCCACGCCAGAGCAATCCTCGACAACGTCGACAACAAATCTGCCAGCAACAACAAAGTCAGCAGCAGCAACTCCGGAGACAGCAACAACAACAACAACAACAAGCACAACCAAAGGTACCACGCCCATTCCCAAGAAATCCACATTCGAGACGAGCTTGGCCGCTTTGCTCTTCGGCGATGAGGATGAGGAATATGTGGATAGTGGACGCAAATCGGAACCACACAAGGTCGATAGAAATCCAGCCGGACCACGTAATGTCGCTCGCATGGGGCCACGCAGTCTATTCAGATAAAGGAAAGGGCGAGGGATTTGCTTAGTGGAATTTTAGCCTTAACACTTGTGTATTTATTATTGTGTATTTATTTATTTAACTCTCTCTCTCTTTCACACTCTGCTTGTAATCCTGTGCTTATACAGCTTACTTTAAGTCACAATGTACTTACCAAACACACTTAAGACTTTTGCGAGTCCAATTTGAAATGCAACCCAGCGATATCTATCCGAGTTTCATATTGGACTCCCGAATCGTCGCTATCGAAGAATGTATTGATTTTACAACAAGCATATTATCTATTCAAACCTCTCGAACTCATGTGTAATCAGCATGTACACCTTGATATTTATTATGCATACAATAGACAAATAACGAAATAAATTAACCATTTAATTTGGTAAAAAGTGTATAAAAAAAACTAATGCATGTTTTATTTTTTAGCTGACAATCCTTAATGAAATTCTCCCAATTAACAATTTAATTGCAAACTCATTACGTTGTAAAAGACATGTATGTTTATTATAAAACTCGATAATCAATATATATATATCCAATTGGAACGACGTGATAATACAGTTTTTTCTTTTCGTTTCATTTCTTTTGCGGAAGCATTCTCTTTCAAACTGTTGCTCTATAATTCGTTGAACCTTCTTAATTTAATTCAGTTGAATTTCAAAAACAATATCATTATATATGTAAATGTAATACTTGAGTTTGGCCCTGTCAGATTTTGACAGGCATTATATGTATATAATTATTATTATGTATTTTAACAATGTGTGCAATGGAGCTTGGACGATTTGCAGTTATGTTTGTGATGATTTCTTGTATACAGTTGTCTATATATATACAATGCCTTACGATATATAATATGTAGAGACAGCGTGCTTTTTTTAACTCTCAGAGTAATGCCGTCCAAGAATACTACTATATGTGGAACAACTATCATATTCGTTCGTTATACAAAAACTACAACCAATCCACAAATTTTAGACTCAGTCTTTACTGTGCTTTTTTGAATTTGCTAAATTCTCTAGACCAATTGCAGTTGAATTGACTTAAGCAGTACTATATAAAGAAAATAAAAACAATATCGGAAAAGAAGTATCCATCGTTGAAATGAAAAAAAGAAAGAAAACGACAAAATGTTTATAATAAAATAAATCGTATAATTTTTCTGTATTTGTTTTTGCTTTTTTGCCTTACAAGCTCAAGTTAAAAAGTCTAGTTTGATGATATTTGATAATTGATTTGTAGCTTATGCTAGGAAATTACAGCTCTCATAAATCGTACTTGTATTTGTTGTATATGCATATGTATTGCAATTTGCCGTCATAGTTAGTTAATATGTATGTGTTTATTTGCTTATATTTAGTATTTCACACAGGTTTGGAAAACACGAACAAGAATCGAGTGGACTCGACTCCCGAATGAACCCTGTTCTCTAGGGTACCAAAGTAAGGACATTTTAAGACTTTAATGTTGCTCATACAGTCATGCATCTGTACAATATGTTTTATATACATCATCAGTTACGTGCAAACAACGATCGGCCAATGTTACTGTGTTTAAACCATTTAAATAGGGCGTGAAAAAAACCATTTAAATATTATGCGAAATATATACGTATAATTATAACAGCTATGCCGTGTTGCTTATAAATCTACCAGTTTACATATATATATAGACTAAATGATAGAAATAAATACTTTTCAAGATTTAATTTAATTTTACACCCTTAACTAGTTTCGCATTACATATGTAGATAAATAAAAAAGGACTAGGAACCAGTATAAAATATTGGAAAATTGTTTCAAAGTACACGCAAAATAATTTTCCTCCCGATGATACGCGTGCAAGTACAATTTAAATATATATAACCTGCCTAATTAGAACTAAATTTCAAGTACTTCGAAAAATGGAAATCGGAAATTAAAGGGAACCAAAATTGTTACATTGAAGTAAGTAGTGTAGTATATAGGGGGAGTGCACAAATTAACTAAACTTCGAAACTTCGCGAAATTAGATTGTTAAATGTATATATGTATGTATATGCATGTGCTTAAGCTTAAACGAAAATTACTAATTAATTTGATTAGCCCCCATGGCCTGCTGCTGCTGCTGTTGCTGCTGCTTCTTCTTGCTGTCGAATATGGACAGCTTCGATTTGACAGCTCCTTCACACACCATCATACGTTGCTGTGCCGGCTTCTTGTCCAGCTCAAAGCACAACGAGTCTGCATTTAAATGCCGCTTGAAATCCGAATACCGATGCGTATCGTATGACAGGTAACTGGAGCCCAACGCGGATGCAGCCACAGCGGCGGCCACAGTTCCATTGCCATTCCGATGATGCACCGAAGGTGGCGATGAATCCTGACGTTTGCGTTCAAAGTATTCAACAATTTTGGCAATCTGAGCTGATCGTGTGCTCGGTAGCGCAGTAAATGATCGATCGTCCCACAGCAGCGAGTCCGAACTGATATCATCTGAACTATCCGTGTAGATCGAAGACGTGCGATTCTTGCAGTAGAGCAATTGATTCGTTGCAAATGGACTGCGCTGCAGCAGCGAATGTATCTCCGAATCCAGAGCCAATCGACTGATAATATCCGCTGTCGTTGTCATCTGAGAGTCACTTACATTGCTCCCACTCACATAGGCATGATGACATGTATAGCGGCGTTGATGTGTACGCGGTGCCATAATTTCAGCATCCAGTTCATCCATTGAGTCCAACGCTGTCGAGGATGATGTATTGCCGGCAATCAGTGCGGCATCGTTGTCTATCAGCAACACAGACGATGAGGTTGAGGGGGAATCGCTGTGGTGTTGCTGCTGCTGTTGCTGTTGCTGCTGATGTTGCTTCTGTGTGGCGTTAGCGGCAGCCACTATTGCGGCAGTTGACGATGGCGTCGCATAGTAACAACAACGGCACAAACTCGCCAATTTATCACTGCGAAAGGTATAACAAATAAATATGTTAAATAAAATGTGTATTCTACGAGTGATGTGTTGCCAATTTTGCTCACTTGAGTTTATTATTTCCTGCCGTTTCGAGCAACAGTTGAGATTTAAGCTGCTCATAGCAACAGTTGCTGCCGTTGACCAGCGATCCAATGCCGCACAATTGGCGACTATAACTGGTATTTGTGATCGCCGCATCGGATTCCTCGTTGAAGCATGAGAAGAAACCGCTTTCAATAGAGTCACGCCGTGTTATGTTCCTCTTCAGCGAGGAGGAGTTTTTCAGTTCATTTAGTTCGAGGTCTGTACACGATGCCACCGAATTAGATGTTGTATCATCTTTTGTCTGTGTTGAACCGACTGCGGCAACAGTCAAAGTATTTGCCACAAGGCTGTCCATGGCTGAGCTGCTGCCATTCACTGCATTGGGCAATTCCTTTGACTCTTCCTTCTCGTTGCTTATCGCATTCAAATCGGCGCTCAGCGTTACGGATGTCAACGTGTTGGTGGAGTTACTCGATGTCAGCAATGAGGGAACTTCGTGCTCACTGCTGCTATATTTCATGGTGGTACCGCTGCTGCCACGGAATAGTGGATGTGTGTACAGCGAGTTGGCACGATACTTGCGAGCGGCTGGTATTGTAGAGGGGCGCACAGCGCTGTCATCACTGCTGGACTCAGCGTCGGCACAGTTGCCACCTCCATCGAGATCTTCGCCCTCCGAATTGCAATCGTCACAATCATCAATATCAGCGGCAACAGTTGATGTAGTTGTTGTCGTTTCCGTTGTTGTTGTCGTTGTTGCTGATGCTGCACCTGTTGCTGCATGCGCTGTCGTTGTTCCAGTTGGTGCTGCATTGCTGTTGCTACGCTGCGGCAACTTCAGCTCCATGGCGCTGTATTTGCGAGTCAATTGCGGCGAGACCGGTAAACTCTTTGGCTCGCAACATGCAGCTGTTGCTGTCGCACCCGCATTGCCGTCACTCTCCCCGGCGGCTGTCATACTCTTGCCCTGCATGGCAACCAGCTCCTTGAAGAATGGCGCCGACATCTCAAAGCAGGAACTGAACAGATCACCAACGCCGGCTGCGTAAGTCCTTGGATTAGCACCCAATATCTTTTTGACACCCCTTAGCTGCGCCAGCGCTGTGAACGGATTCGGTTTTGTACCGTTGTGATCCTTGTTCGTGGATGGTTTATATTGCGGATCCTTCAGACACATCGTTTCGCCCACTTTGCGCAGCGTTAGCACAGCCGACACTGGAGGCGGCAATGGTGGTGGCTCTGGCACATTCGTGATGGGCAACAGCACAGCTGCCGATCCGTTAGCCAATTGACGAGGCGGCGTCGGTGAGTGCGTTGAGGAGCGCTGTCGCTGCATCTGATGGCAGCGCGCCTTGTCACTGGGTGTGGTATGCAGCGGAAAGTGTATGATATTCTCGCTCAGCGAGCGGCGATGCTGCAGGATCTCAGCCTCCAATTTCTGTGTCACACGGCGAACACGCGAGTTTAGCAGATCGTTTCCAGTACCATCAACCCGCCAGTGTGGCGATAGAGCCGCTGATGCTGATTTACAGCTAATGCCCGTGCTGGGAAACCGAAATCCATCCTCATCTACTTCTCGCCGATTTTGTGGCGTCATAAAACCCGCCGGTGCCGTACAAACGGTTCCCACTGTAGGCGCCGCGTTAACGAAATTTATTGTGCCCTCCGTATCGCTGCCATTTGGTGAACAATTTATCAATTCCAACGAACTTAACGGACTGGCACTTGTCGATTCCTGTTCATATTTCTCCAGCAGAAGGGTCAACTTTTTGCTTGCGTCATGAAAAGTTGGCCGACTCTTCGGATCATACTAAAAAATGAGAAATTAAAAATAATTATAAACTGTTTTCACTTTCCCAAATCAACAAATCAACTCACCAGACAACAATAAAATGCCAGTCTTAAAAATACGGGAGGTGTATCCATTGGACATAGTTCAACAAACGTCAGGTAATCAAGACCGAATGAGGCAGTGCGTGGCATCAGGTCCGGATCGGCTTCGATGCGTGCAATAATCTCACACTGAATGATTCCAAATGAAAATACATCGCTAGTCTGATCATACCACTGCCCCTTCAGACACTCCGGACTGACCCAGTAGGGTGAACCGACTGTCTCCAAACGTGATTTGCCGCTGCAAGAGAGAAGGAAACAGATAAGTTTTAGTTTTAATTAACAATTAAAAGGAAAAGTTATTAATAGCTGCATCAACAGTATTATTAACATGGCTAATAACCAAACAGGGTAATCAATCTTTTTCTCGATTTGATTTTTAACTATTAATAAAACTTACGATTTAATTGGTATTTTAGCAGCCAATCCAAAGTCACCAACAACAGCTTCGTATTGTCCGCTTGGTAGATGACGAATGAGTACATTCTATTCAAAGAGAAAAATGCTTGTTATTTCGAAAAGACTTCTGGCCAAGTATTAACAAGGAAACTCACCTTGCTTGTCAAATCCCTATGGAATATACCCGCATCATGAACATATGTCATTCCGCGCGCTATACCCAGCGCCAGTCTTATTTTTTGGGCGGCACTAAGCACCACCTCTTTCTTGGCCAGCAGCTGCTCCAGGGAGCCGCCGTTGATGTATTCAGTTAGCGCGTGCAGTTGGCCTTCTTGCACGCAAACGCCCATAAAGCTGCAAAACAGAGGAGAATAGTATAATTAATTATAATTGGCATTCTTCGCTTACATATATATACGAGCTAAAATATATCTAAATTCGTTTTATGACTCACATTATCGGTACAAATGTATTAATGACACTTTCTATATTACCCTTTCTTTCGTACAATCAGTCAAATGCCTGGTCATCATGCACATGTTCTTATGGCACGTTATATATATTTTATAAAATTTTAATATTATACCACTTGGCCCCGATTAGATTTGTCTGGAGTTAAGAGTCACGATGGTGTGTGCATGGTTTATTATAAGTTGGCTCGTTGGAATCCGAATCAGGTTATAATCTAATCTCATGCCAAGGAACCTCAACGGGCACGTCGTCAGTCAGTCAGTCTTTCATATGCTAAATTTACAGTTCCAATCATGAACAAAAAAAATCACATGACTTTCGCAAAGTTTTATATGAATATCGAATATTGCTAAATATATAAAAAAAATGTGCATTCTATTTGTGTATCCACATAAAAGATATCGTAAATCTTAATTTTCTAACAATGAAGCGTGTCAAAATAAACACGTGCAATTTACAAGACGTAGAGAAGGAGGAGAGTTTGAATATATCGCACACATTCGTATGAATACACACAACTCCCAAGTGAATCGCACAGACAACGTTGCATAAATTTGAATAGTTAATGCTGCATTTGTTGTGCAAAGTTGATTGAAGTATATTGAAATTGATTGAAAGTTTATGACATAATTTTTGTTATTTTAATTTCGAGTCGACACAAACAACAAACGAAGTGAGTTTAGTGAGCAACAGTTTTCAGTTGGAAGTGAATGTTGTCGTCGCTGGCAAATTGCATCAGCAGCAGCAGCCTGCAGTCTTTTTAACTTCTCATCGATCATGCCACAGACAGACCGGGGGGCAACTACATACTACAACTCCTCATGCCTGAGGGGATCCCAATAATGCACAACTGAGAATCTGCACTTAATGAGGAAATGGTCATTAAATAACTGCAGCTGGAGTTGTTACGCTCGTTTGAATGCTTAACTGAATATTGAATGACTCGATGTTTTTTGTTCACACTCACTTCGACTCACAACAATTTTAAAGTTCCAGCTAGACTCAATCGCAGTCAATGCAAATGCCGACGGGCTCCGCAATTGGCGTGCGACAAAAACATTTAACGGCCAAGTACGTCTATAGAAATTATACATAGATACATACATTCATAGTATATAAGGCTGGCTAACTACTTCATTTGAACTTGAACTTAGTTTAGCTTCCTCCAAGGTCCGCGCATGACAACAAAAGGGTAGTCTGTGTACCAATAATACCCTGCTGGAGTTGGCTATTATAGCTAGTGTCTGTGTGTTGTCATAAAATGTGTAACAAATTTCCTAAGCGATCTTTGCACTACTACTACAGTAGTATGATGATATGGCACTCTATATAGACTTATACATATTATTATAGTATCATATTTACCTCAATATATTGGCGTGTGATAATTTATTAAGCAATTGAACTTCTCGCAACATGTTGGGTCGATTGGCTCGCAATTGGTTCATTTTCAGCACCATCACCTGTCCCGTTGTGCGATGCGTGACCTATAAATGAAGTAAAAGCAAGAAGATCAATTAGTCTTAAGTGACAAGCACATTTTTTGAGGGGTATGAAATTGTTGTAGTGGCCTGAAAATAAATACTATACGATCATTGACATCATATATGATATCTTCTCTTCGTCTTCTTCTTATGCAGCATGTTATCATACATAATTTTTATTTACTTACATGCAGCTGGCATAAGACGAAGAAACTTTGGTTATGTCAACGTTCATAATTCGCTGCACTTTGTGGCATTTTCACTTTCGAGGCAGGTAATGGCGATTGCGGAAATAAGACGACGACAACAACGAAACCAAAATACAAAAAAAAAAAAACAACACACATCCTTTTTTTCCACCAAAAAGCAAGATGAAGCTGCCTCTCTCTCTATGTCTCGCTGCCCCCCTCCCAAGAAACCAGTCGAACGTCCGTTTGAGGCGAACCTGACAGCAGCAGCAGCAGCAGCGGCTCCAAGGGGCAAGCAACAAGACGAGTAAAAACGAAACGATGCGATGTAAAAGAAAAACCCGACGCCACCGATGTTTGTTACATGGTCAATTCCAGCTGCTGGTTTGTTTCCCCCGACTCCAACTCCAACAACTACAACTGCAGCAACTCCAACTGCGACTGCGACTACGACTTCGATTCATTTGGGGAATATTTGCAGAGGCGAGAAACATGTTTTTGGGCAACGGCATTGACCACGTGTGACATCGATTGCACTGGCAGCCACCAAAACTCCCGACAGCGAAATTATTTCAACAATTTCCACACGCAGCTTTTGTTGGCAAACATTTGTATCTCTGTCTCTCTCTCTCTCTCTATGCCTCTCTCTTTCTCTTCCATTCATTGCTGTCTCATTTTCGAACGAGTCTTCATCCATAGTACACATTGAAAGAAATATATCGCTGTCTACTTTGCTGGCGACGGGCGACTGGCGGCGCCTCTCGACTTCAACATCTTTCAAGCGATGCGACGCGCCCGACTCCCGACTCCATCTCTGCCTGCTCTGCTCTGCTCTGCTCCGCTCTTGGCAACTTGTTGCGGCAACAACAGCAGCAACAACAACAACGACAACAACAACTTAGCGGTACAATGTCACAGACTGGGAAACGTGTTCTACCGCAGCCAAATACCTCATGCCGCGTCGCATACCCTGTACCTACTACAATGAGCATACGAGTATGATGGATGGAATTGGGGAATTTTTCTTAAAAAGAAAATTGAAATTCTTGAAAAAATTTCAAGAATTTCATTAAATTGAGCACAGAATACATTAAACTGGTATTGGGTTTCGAAAACTTAAGGTATTTCGAGAGAGAGATATCTAGAGAGCACTCTAAACAGTAGTTACCACGATTCTACTTGCCGCTTACTTTAGTTTAAACATATTTCTAGTTTGTATTTGAGAAATGAAACGTGAATCTAACTGAACACGGGGATCTAAACGGGACTAACTCGATTCGGTTGTGCATTTTGTAGTTTTCTTTTCTTTTTTCTTTTTATTTTACGGATTGCAGATTCGGGGGCGCCCTTTGTGAGGTGGCGTGCATTACGGGTACAGGTAGGTAGGTAGATAGTTAGGTAGGTGGTATATCTGGTTTATAGAGAGGAGCCCAGTTAGACAGACAAGCGGATCGAGAGTGTTGGTGTCGAAGCTACGTTGACGAGTTCTGACCAAGTGAATTCAGGTCGTTGCCATTAGCAAAACAAACTGTTAGCCAGTCCAGCAAACTGACTAGTATCTCCCTCTCTCTTTCTCTCCCCATCATCGCTCGAGCTGTTGTCTTGAATGGAATCTGACCCAGTTTGCTTTCTTTCACGCCTGCCTAGAGAGTCTCGTGTCTGTATATTTCTAGACTACGGACTATACGAACTTGCTTTACGTGGTGTTTTTTTGGACATGCTCTTCTTCTGCTACGTTGTGCAACTCCTCAGAGTCCAAAGCCAACGTTAAGTGGCCTTCATGGCTATAATCAGTTATTAACAACATATTTTTGCCTTTTTTACGATTTTCCCTCTCTCTCTCTCTCGCGCTATCATTCTTTCTCTTGATTGTGCGGACACGCTTACACGCGCCTCACATGATCGCGGTATGTATAGCTCTATCGTATACCTCTACACGTATACCATACGTATTTAATTGGGTTTAATTACCCAAGGAGTACAAATTGCCAAGTGCGAATCTAATCTTATCGGGCGAGCGAAACGATTAGCTCAGGGGACAAGCCGGCAGCCGGCAGCAAGTTCAGGTTCAGCCCAGGTGTATAGATATAATAAATGATTACAATGAAAAATGCCATATCATAATTAACTGAGAAAACAAACACATTTGGAACAACCACCATCATCAGCGATGCTCGAAGGGAGGAAGCAAAGTGATATTGGAGTATTTTCATTTACAATATTATACTATACGATGATCATTAGGAAATGCCCCGTTAAGTATGGCAAGTTTTACACAATCTTTTATTGAACCTGTTACGTTGGATCGCTTTCAACATACACACACACACACACACACATACATATATACATATGGATAATCGTAAGCAAAATACACACATGGCCGAATGCATTTTATGTGCTTTTAATTGTTAACGGAAAACCTGCAGTTATGCAAATGTTTTGCTTCGTTTCTTGTTGTTGTTTTTGTTATTGTTACCATTGTTGTTATTGTTATGTTTGGTTTGCCTTTCATTTTTTTCCTGCCTTTTTCGCGAATGTTTAACAAATTGTTAGGCAAATAGTTTAACGAGAGAAGAAACATGTTATTCAATAAATGTGGGCGCCCAACGTGGGCACAATTAAACGCCCCAGCAAACAAACATAATATACTATCTGTTATTTATCTAAGTATTAAGAGATATATAAATGTTATAAGTTATGCATGCAGTTCTATGTTGAGCTCCTCTTTTAACTGTTATTTAATATGAGTGGGCGCTTGGCATACATTAAAGGCGGGAAAATACATGCTGAGAGTTATGCATCCAGTTCTAAACGCCTCTTTTAACTGTATTGCTTCATTATTTCTTCAGCTTCTTCAGTGTATTACGCAAATTTCTGCAATCTCATACTAAGGAGAAACCCTAATGGAAACATGGCACCATTCAATGTCTAATTTACCTGAACACACACACACTCTTTCCCCCACTGGCTAAAACGGTACACACACATCACTAGAGTAGTCTTCGTCTATGTCTCTTTCTGTCTCTGTCTCTCTCTCTCTCTCTCTCTCTCTCTCTGTCTGTCTCACTGTGCTACCATTAAATGTCTTTCTCCGCGCGTTTCTTTCAATTAAGAAGCAAACAACGTTGTCGTTGTCGTTGTCGTTGTCGTCCAGCCAATACAGTGGCTGCAATTATTTAGCAGACCAACAAACACACTGCACATTGTCAGCGCGAAAAATCAATTAGATTTCGCCAGTCTTTACGTAAGTAAAGTCGAGGCAGAGAAACAGAAAACGGTAAACAGAACACTCGATGACGGCTGAGTGTGCTAAATAACAACACACCACACACACACACACACACACACACACACACACACACACACACACACACACACACACAACAAAACACACACAATTTCTCATTGATTCGCTAATTGGATTGGATATTCTCACTGAAAATCGAATGTCGCATGACATTTTTCACATGTGACTTGCACAATTAAAGAGATAGCAAAGAAACCGAACAGGAAATCAAAATACTATATAGCTGAGAATGTGCACTATATAATAAATATATAAGAAAATATAAACATAATACAATAAATACTTTCAATTGCAAAATGATAAAGAATGCGCCGATGTCTACGTATGCGTTCCATTGGCGCCCAATTGCCCAGTTAGAATTGACTCTCTGGAGGAGATCCGTGCTGTGAATGAGTAATAATGCACTCGCCTTAACCCTATAATAGCGCGATAACACTTTAATGATATTCTACAGGCGCGACACACCCGGCACAATCACGCGTTGTGTTGTTAAGCCGCCTCAATGTTTCTGTAATTAAACTTTAATTGTTCGATATGTGTGTGTGTGCGTACAAGGGCAATTAAAGTAACCGATGACGGTATACCCTAACAATTAAAAATAGTTTAAGCACACATTTTCGAAACAAAAAGAGGAAAACGAAAAGAAAATATATATTCTCGCCTTCCGTATTTCCTGTATAGGGTATTATTTCATGAACTAGTTGCTCATTTATATGTGCGGCGCTGAGCTCATAACATATTGTCGTGCTGTTACGACTTCTTCAGATGCTATCGCCCCGAAAAAAGTACTTGTACATCCCCATAGGGTAATATATTTTACCGAAAAGCGCATGCCAAACCCATTAACCTGAGTATAGGAGAATTTTTCATGGTCAAGACGTTGTATTTTAATGCACTAAATTTAAATATTTGTTAACGATACACGAAGGACTCGAAGCACGTTGAATAAATTCGAAAGCAAAACGAACTTGAGTTTCTGACTTAAGAAAGAAATATCTAATGAATCTTGTATTAGAAAAAAATGTTCTGTTGATTAAATAAAATACAAAATTTTCTAGAAATGAAAAGTAAAATTAAATGTACATTATGAATCCAGGTGTACTGACCGAGATATAATAAATGCTTTCAAGCGTGTGCTGACGCTTTACAAAATAATTACCGAGTTAAATCATCCATATGTTCCTTTCTTTTATCAGCTTGGGGGTAATGCGTTAACCATTATCTTAACGGATTTTTCTCTTCTTTTCAATTTGCCTGACACATTTTTAATTATAGAACAACTGTGTTCTGCAAAATTGACTTAAGATTACGAACTGAATGTGCGCAATTAAGTTGCAAAGGAATGCGTTTGCTTTCTGATAATTGTGCTTTACATTATATATGTAGATAGACTTATAGAGTTATGAATGTAGTATATATTAAACAAATATGTATAGAATTGCTGCGTTCTAAATGCCAGGGTATCCAGAAGTACACATTAATAAATCTTTGGGAAAATCCTTAAACTTCTGAACAAACGAGTCACAACAGACTGCCAAGTGTTTATATATAGTATAAAGAGAGAGGGTGGGTGGATCGGGTAGAGGAGGATGCAACTTTGACTGCTTGTGCGTGTTTTTCAGTTTGATCTAATTAGTTAGTTCGTAACTCAAAACCCGTTCAACTGGTCGTGAGTCGCGACTTCCAAGCTCAAGTTCATCAATCAGGTGCAAAAAAACAGAAAACGATAAACAAACTTACAAAATTCGCATACAACTAAAAAGTTGAACTGGCAAACCCTGTAGAAAATTTATGGCACACATAAGGAGACAGATGAACACAAGATGTTATGGTGTGATAATGAAAAACTTTAAAAATACGTGCTCATCCGTAACGAAATGTTCAACAGAAAATACAATATCATTGATAAATGTGCGTGTATTTGTTTGCGGCAATGAACTTAGTCGATTATTAATTGCTGCCATAAAACAACAACAGCAACAACAAATTCAATAACAACAGCAGCATAAACAACAAAAGCAGCAACAGCAACAACAACAACAACAGTTATCTGAAAAGACAATAACAACACTTCACATGCTCCATGTTAACTCAAAAAAAAAAAAAAAACACTACGAAATTTTTTGCGAGCTGAGCGCATAAAAAAAAAAACAAAGTAGAAAAGTGAAATGCTGCAGCTATAAACAAAAAACTGAATAATTGCTTTTTTACCCCCTTAAAGATCGGTACAGTTGGCTGAACAATTAAAGCAAAACTAAACCCGAGAGCAGAGCCCCATAGCCAGACCGAACCAAAACGAACTGAGCAGAGCCCGGAGCCAGAGCCGGAGTCAAGGCACGCCAACTAAGCCGCGCTTCAGCTAACTCACTCACTCGATTTCGTATATAACGATATATCGTATAATATCAAATGTGAGAAAAATTATGTTCGCTCGCGTCGCAGCTTTTGTTGGCCGCTCTTTAAGCCCGGCTCGTAAACCCAGCGCCAGTGGCAATATATTATCCGTAAACAAGTGTGTAAGCACAGCGAAAAAAAAAGTACACGCACCCACGGAGCATAATACCTGCCCCCTCTATAACACCTGGTACCCCATAACACCTCTGTATCTCTGTGTATGTGTGTGTGTGTCGCGTGCAGTTGAAATGGAAAGTGCGCATTAATTGTTTTGTTTTCTTTTCACATGCATCAAATAATAAATAAGAGCGAAAAAAAAAACAATTCGAAATATCTTTGATATCCATATTTAATAAAAGCCTAATTATGATCCTCGCATACAATGTGTATATCAAAGCTGACACAACAATGCCTTCAGCTCTTTTTCCCACTCTGACAGTGACAGCGAATCGAAAGACAATAGCTTGGAAATAACTGTGTAATACGATATGCTGCTATGTATATAATATACACAGACACTATTATAAACTGCAACATGCTGTTCAATTGTTCAATCTCCTGGGTCTTTTATATTTTTGTATACCTCACAAAATTTTGGCAAATGAAAAAAAAAATGTAATCAGTTGAGTTTTTTTTTTTTGGTCTGGCTGGCTAAAACCGCTTGGCCAAAACTGAACTTGCAGCTAACCATTTGTGATAAGCAACTTGTTTTCCAACCTGTTTAACTCCTAACTGCCTGTCAGTTGCCGCGACAGGAATGCGAATCAAATTGAATAGTTTAAGCAACATAAGTGTATATATATGTATATATATATAATATGATATTTCAAGCTTTTCGACACGTTTCAACAACCACAACCGCACATACTATAATATCGATGATTTAATAATTAGTTCGATTGTTTTTATAGATTTTATTTACAGTACTTTTTTTGTATATACTTGCACCTAAAACACCACGTGCATATCCTTATCAAGAATAATAAAGAAAACAAAAGATTTAAATTAAACCGCAAAGAGGGATCCTCATCTTTCCCAGAAACATAACTACGCACATCCCCCACCACCACCCCATGCATAGTCTCTCTGTCTCTGTCTCTGTCTCTCTTTCGC
The DNA here is from genome assembly GCA_018901885.1 of Zaprionus kolodkinae. Lineage (NCBI taxonomy): Eukaryota > Metazoa > Arthropoda > Insecta > Diptera > Drosophilidae > Zaprionus > Zaprionus kolodkinae. The sequence goes on along the minus strand of JAEIFM010000370.1, from coordinate 542,765 downwards.
TTCCCATAACATTAATCCAATCTGTCCAGCTAAGAGAAAGAACAACGAGTTCAACTTTTGCCATTGTTTATCGGCACAAAAAAAGGCGAACGACAATTGTTGCGTCGTTGTTCAGTTTCCGTTCTCGAATGCCCAATTGGACAAAGATATATGGCACATGCATATATAACTTATCTCTGGGCAAGAGTGCTGAAAACTCTAACTCAAACATGGAAACTTGTGATTTACATTCAAAATTGATTTGCGCATGCCAAATGCAGTTCCTTCAACTCGCTTTTGGTGTTATCTCAACGATTCGACAGTCCGATGATAATCAAACAAATTTTTATTGCAGTCGCACATATATACATATATATGTTTTAAATTACGCGATGCAGTGTGCTTGCATTAGGGGTCACTGACACAACCCAAGGCAGGCCTTTTTACTGCGCTTTGTGACGATGACACAAAAAAAAAAAACATAAAAAACAAACAAAAAAGTGTGTACACGTTCTTTATCCTTTATTCATCGCATGCTCTCTCTGGGCTGAACTTCCGGCACTTGACAAAATGTGCATAATATGCGAAAAAAATGATATATTAACTATCTATACTTATTATAGACTTAAGAGCACTCTACGCCAACCTTGACCTATTGTAAAGAGCTTAAGATCGCTTTAAGGTTTTTCCAATGCATTATTCATCAATAGGGGGGCAGGGCTGAGCTCGATGATACGCTCCCAGCCTGTGTTCGTGAGTCAACATTCTATGTGCAATTACGATATTACGTATACGTCGCACTTTAATAATCATATACATACGTATACGCCTCGTATACACGCACATTGTATGTGTTCACGTATTCAGGTCAAAGTGAATCAGTTGGAAATGCGTATACATATTATCAAATATAACCCCCCCATAAAGAGACACTTTTCATACAAATTCATATATTTCTCTTATAGGTTTCATAGATTGCAATAACCTTCAGCAATGATTTTATTACATCTCCCTCTCTCGCTGTCTGTCGATCTCAAAGATTGCCCCAAACATTTCTGTTGGGGCTACATAAATATTATTCAAAAGGCAAAGGAAATGCCTAGAATTGCTATATGAATCATGATGGCGAATGCGATTGCAAAATTGGGAAAATTTATAGAGGCACAAACGAGGTGTCTACAAATTAAGCCCAGTGTGCAGAGCAGCGTAAAAATGATGAAAAATAGACGAAACGCCAAAAATGTTTTGAAAAACACCGCAAAGCACAATGGGCGAGCTGATGGGCGTAAGGCGTCAGGGTGCAGGGAGGGGCGTGGCGTGGCGTTGAGTTTGGCAACTCAGCAAAGAAGCAACGGATGCGGACGCCAACAACAACAACAACAACTGCGTAAGATCAACATAGTAAATTCATAGACATCACACATATGTATGTTTCGGATCTCCCCCTCTATAGCATACAGGTTCACAGTGTACGCGCCCTCGCACAGTGGGCAGAGACAGCGCAAACAACGTTTGAAAAAAAAAAATAATAATTCATGAATGAAACATTTCAAAATACATATTTATACCGCAGCGCATGTTATAACAAACTTGACAGGAAACTGATACAGTATTATATGAAATTATATTTATATATATAAATTATAGAAAGTTAAGGTGACATTGTAAAAAGATAAGATAAGTGTAGTCAAGTCATTGAAGTGAAGAAGATTAGCCGGAGAGATAGTTTGATTGCCTGGCAAAGTAGTTCTTAAGCGGAATTACCAATAACATTACAAACAACATGCCTGATAAGCAGTGTAAGCAGCTCTCTAGATAGTATACACATTATTATTATAAGGCCAACTGGCAACTGGCAACAGGCATTAATCAAAAATTCCTGAATTTCCCAGGTGAAATGAGGGAAACTTTATGTAATACTATTGTGACTTTTCGCTCTCGTCGTACACAGCTGAAAATGTCTCATATAATAATTAAATTTTGAATCATTCTCGAAACGTACTCGTTAAATATTTGGCACACACTCAACACACACACACACACACACGCACACATAAACAAGCGCAAACACAAATCACACGAATTTTGTGGGCCGAATGAACCAAACGGGCGTGGCGCGGCGTTGGCATGCGACGTGGGGGCGCGTGTTGCACCAAAATAGCTACAAAAAAGCATACGAAAAGTGGGTGTGCGGTGTGTTCTCGCATGTGATTGCAGAGTGTGTGGTGTGTGTGTGAGTGTGTGTGGCTCGACTACTTAGCCCAAGCAGCCCAGATGAATACCTGCCTGCCTGCCTGCCTGCCTAATGCCATAAGGATCATAGGGCCAGATTCCAGCTTCGCATACCTAGCCCAATGTTTTCTACAGTGTGTGTGTGTGTGTGTGCGACTCTGTGTGTGCAGCGAGTGTTACCCACTTGCATGAGCGAGAGGTGAATGAATCCGAAAATATGTCTCCACGCTAGTTGCGCACGTAATTGCCTCTGCCTCTGCCACAGACAGCTCCAGCAACGGAGGCTGCAACTGCAACTGCAACTCGGTGATGCTGCATGTGCAACCAGTCGACGCAGCGGCAGCGCATCGCAACGCATTGGCAATACGTCTTTGGCTTAAGCAGCGTTATCACAGAAGAAACAGCAAAAAGAAAGAGTAGAGGAAGAGGAAGAGAGAAGCGGAAAACGAGAAGAGGCAGACACACTGAGCGATGCATTCTATCCGCATTTTGACTTGTTGATTGGCGCCGTTGCAACTTGTAGCGCATCTGTCGGCAGGGGGAATCTATAAATGTCGTATACAAACACACACACACATGTGTGTGTGTTCTCTGTATATATACTATATACGAGAAAAACACCCACAAGGGAACGGAATTCTGTTGTGCGAATTCATCGCCTTGTCTCTTGAATTGCATTTGCCAGAGATATATTTGGATATACCATATATTTATTGTTTAATGGACAGTTTGGCCTATTTCGTATAATTCTGATTGAATTTACGATCCAGCATTATTCATCCTTGACACCCCTTTAAGCCAGTTATACTAAATACCATGTAATACTCTCACTTTATAATCGAAAATGCAAACTACCAAAGTAATCAAAAGTGTGAAGTGATCGCACGTGACTCGAAATAATTAATTATAAATAAAAAGGAAACTGAAAACAAGTTTAATAATTTTCGTATTTATCAGATGAACGCCCATTTCCGGTAACGCAAGTCTTTTCGGTTTACTTATCTCCTCAAACCTGGCGGTTTTAAATAGATTTTCATTTGCGTAAGCCCGAAAAAAAAAAAGAAAAGTAAAAGGAAAATAATGTATGTACATACATAAAACAAAAATATGTTTATTAAAAAAAACGAGTAAATATTGCGCTATCTGTGGTTACTTTATTATTATGTGCATGGTAGATACCTTTCTTCGTCTTTTATCTTAAATAATCAAGTCGAAAAAAATATATAAACAACGTCGTTTCATTTGTTTGTAAACGAAACCAAACGAAATGGATCACATATAATTTTTTAAGTGATGCGCAACAAACAAATTTGCAAAATTTCGCAATGCCCGATGGATCGATGCCCTGTAACTGTTATCCTAAATGCATAAGACGACGACGACGACGACACCGGATCACAATAGTTATTTTGGCATAGCAAACGATTACGGTACACACACATGATTACATAAGCCTCCAAAGACTTTCGTTAGTTGTGCGTTCGGTTTTTTTTTTTTGTTTTTTGTTTAAATTTCCATTCAACATTTTTCGGCTTTTGTTATTGAAATTGTTTTTGCCGGCTGATTAGTGCGTTAAGTATAATTTTTTTCACTTTTCGCCTGGAACAACAATGAATTGTTGTTATGTAAATATCTTTCCCCATTCCGATATGCTTGAAAGTGATAAACAAGATATCAATTAGTGTGTATAGGCTTACGGGATTGAGCAGAAAGAATGGCTGTTTTTTGCAAGTAGGGTAACATTAAAGTCGACCCATATTTGTTTTTCCTTCAATTATTGTTTTGTTATTTTTTTTTTCTATTAATAGATTGTGTTGAGTACTGCACTTCGAAGATGGGAAGCATTAATCACACACTTGGGGGACTACTCTCGAGCTGTGGAAAAAAAAATTATCTACTTATATAGTATAAATAAATGCTGTGCCAGCGTCTGAATGTAAATAAGTGAATAAATAACAAGTATTTCGAATTTCGAATCGGCTTAAAGGCGGGCAAAGAAAACAAATGTTGAGAATCGACAAAAAAGATTCTAGCTGTGTCAGCCACATTATAAGTAAAGTATATAGATAGATACTCATAAACGTATATTATGGCAATTAGTTTCACATGATCTCCAACCAAGCGAAAAATAATATAGCCGAGGCTCTGCTTGGGGCCATTTTAAAGCAAAATTGGCAGTTTATTTGTAGACCACAAGTAAGGGAAAAATATATTTTCTCTCTCTTTCTCAACTAAAGCGATTTCTAATCAAAAAACATTTAATCAATTTCAATTTCCGCAATTGATATATGGAAAGAAAAAAAAAGAAATATTCTTATTTTAAAAAATGCCTTCAGCTTGCTGCACTTTATTAAATTGCTATGGGCGCGCAAAACGCGTGGCGAGGATTATTGAGTTGTTATAGATTCCAATTTCATAACTGCTCCAATGAGCTGTAACTCAATCAAGCGCATTCTTTATTCATGGGGGAAGTGGGAAACTCGCCATTAATTGCCCGGACTGCAATGCGGAAATGTAAACGAACAAACGGAATAACGGACAGATGAACGCACTTCACACGCAAAGAAAAAACAACAACAACAGAAACAGAGAAAGGGGGAAAAACAAAGCAAAAGGGGTGGTAGGTAGGTAGGCCTGGTGTTGTTTATTGGATAAAGCGTATCTGTGAGATACACAGAGATTCGGACTAACCAGCGCTGATCATTCCCCGTTCCTCTCTTATCTGCAAATTACTCTCCAAAATTCGCACGCAAGTACTTTCTTTAGAAAGTCTCTCTCTGCGAACTTTAATATTTTCGCCATTAACTACAATTATGCATCCATCTATTCCGTTACAATTGATAATTTGTCAATACAAAAGACAACAATAAATCAAAAAAAAAAAAAAGTAATAAGTAATAAGTAATAATAATTGAACATGTCATGAACGGTTTCCTAAGGCCTCGAGACCCCACGGGTACTTTCATTGAACGAAACCTATGCTATATCTGTAATATCATTGTTATAAGCTGCACATGCACATGAGAAAGCAAAGAAAATAGTTACAAATTTATGGTAAAACACAAAAAGTTATAAATAAATATTTAGCAAAAAGAAAATGAAAGTTTTCGAAATCTTTGAACTGTTTGTTGTACTCACATAACCGAAAATTTTTCTTTTGACAATTTGTTGAACTGAGAAAGTTATAAAATCTTGTGAAGATTGAAAGCAATACGTAACAACTACAATATATCTTTGAACTCATACAGATACTCTGCTCAAATATACTATCCTAAAGACCTAATATTTAATACATATTACATTAATATTATATTTCATAATAAACTGATTTCGAAAGATTCAATACATTATCGTATCAATTCTGCATCATAGTTTATCTAATAGACATTTTTGGAAAATATTTATATATCATATCAATTTCCACTTACCCTGTAGACCTCCGAGAAAAAGCCGGAACCAATTTTCTCCTTGACAAAATCATCCACCGAATATAACGCAGAGACGGCGGTGCGTAGGGCGCGACACGATGAGCCCGTGACCAGACGATCCGATGATATGGTACGCGTTACCGGTGGCGGCGGCGGTAATCCATTAGAGCTCATACCGTTGCTTTTAACGCCGCCAACAACGACAACGTTACCGTTACCATTAGCATTAGTTCCATTAACATGGCCACCGTTGCTGTCCATGAGCTGCGCAGGTGTTGAGGACTCTACCGGATGCAGCAGGGGCACATCGGCAGCAGTAGCCATCGATATTTTGGACACACTGTGATTTACCGGCAGACCGGAAGCTCTATACGACGCACACATGCCCGTTGTGATGTCCTGATGCCACAGGGACGAGGAGGAGGAGGAGGATGTGGAAACGGAGACGGAGACGGGGGGGAACGAGGCCGAATCCACTTGATCGCACGCAATCGTCGTCGTCGTCGAATTGACGTTGCTGAAGTTATTCTCTGGTGGGCCAGGTCCACTGTGTTGGTTCAGGTTCATATTTATCAGCTGCGACGTATGTTGTTGCTGTGTCGATGTTGTTATTGCTGTTGTTGTTGCTGTTGTTGTTTGTTGTTGTTGTTGTTGCTGTTGTTGTTTAAGGATGTCTGTCGATTAATTAAAGTAGTCCTTGGCCACAATCCAAAATGCTTTTAACTGCCGCTTTCTTTACTCCTCAATCCCCAATCACATCGACCACCAACGACTCCCCCTTTGGGTGCGGGTGGGTGTGTTTAGGTAGGTAGGACAGGTAGGACAGGTAGGGATAGGTTAGGCAGGGCAGTACTGGGAACATTAACACGAACGTACTACGGTCTCTTGCGCTGCGCTGCGCTGCGATCGATGTGATTTAATACTTATTTCTCAGGCACGTCGTTACATTCACAATCACGTTACAGTTATTTGGCAAAGACTAATGACAATGTTAATATATAAAACTAAAAAAACAACTAACTAAGCTTTCACCAAAAATTTTATGAAATGTTCACTGGATTTTTTTTTTTAGTTGCTTTTTCGAGTTAACAATTATTTTATATGCTCCGTTGAAATAAAACTCCAGTAAGTGCGATGTATTCAGACGATGATGTTTGGCACACACAATGGTCGGGAAGATGGATGAGAGAACACCGAACTGGAAGCGCTGCAGTTTGGGGGGTGTAGGGGAAAATCTGTTGATAGAAAAAGAAAGATTCAAGGTAAGTTCAGTGTCAGTTAGGACGTGATTTAATTAAGTAATGATATAATGTATATGTTACGCATATAGATTGGTAATACAAAATGTACTAACGATTGCGTCAGGCATAATAGAGTCTATCTCCTCATCGTGTGTTTGCGTCATCTATCTACACTTTCGATTTGTCACATTCATGCGATTTTACTGATTGAGTATTGAGTGTTTTCCTTTCAGTACTTTTTTTTTAAAGAGTATGATATAAATTGACAATACAAATATGTTCTTAATTCTTGGGTACACTTTGTTATTGTTATCGATAGCAAATTAAATGGGGCGCTAGCTCTGACTGTACGAGAACTAGTTGTATAGTTTTTTTTTATAACTCTTTATTAGTGGAACGCCCCCATTTCTAAGGTATGTTGTAGTTCTGTTATCAAGAAAACAAATCGTAAAATTTTCAATAACACATTTTACAGCAATATAATAACAATTATCTGTCTTTGCTAATTAATTTCAAGGTGTCATCGATTTATTACGTTTTTATCATTTCACTTTCACGATAGTACTTTCGCTAGTTCTTCAGGTCTAATCGAACCCCCGCGTTGAGTTAATTGCACTATGTACTAATTAACAATGAAACGACTATCATAGTCTATTTATAAGCCTAACTCTATATATATATATATATTTGTATATATAACTTGATTAAAGTTCGTTCCTATCATTACTTTTTTTGTGTGACTTCTTTCGTCACTGAGGTTTGTCTCCAAGTTCAGTTTCGGCATGGTGTGGTTTTTGATAACGTTCTTCGCAATGTGGTTTCATTTAGTGCGATAAGAGAATAAACGAATGCACTCCTCGAAGACCTTGAAATTTGAATATTCAGGTAAACGAGCATTTTCGCTATAAACTATACGATGTAATCGCTGTTTCTGTCCTTAGGTAAAAATTTCCGCTCTGAAAATACAAATGTAGTTTACGACAACGGGCGAGAGGCTCTCGACAAAATGCTGCGCAGCTGATAAATGATGACATAACGAATTATTTTTTTTTTTTGTTTTCTAATCAGAACAACAATAGCAACAAGTTGGCAATTTGCTATGCGACTTTCTTATCAGCCACGATGCGATAAGATAGCGATTATAATAGCGAAAAATAGCCTTGCGATCGGAAAAATTGAACGCAAAAAACCAAAAAAAAAGTATATAATATAATATAATATAGCAGGTGCGGATCGTTCGAGCCCTAAGACCCGGCATAAGTAGCAAATAATATTATAACTAATAACATTGGAATTCGTTGATATTGCATGAAATTTTGAAATACACAAGCTTACATTTTATAGGAGTATTATATGTGAAATACCAAAAACCTCACAGTACAATTACAAAGCACTTTTTTTTGCCAATAAATTTCTATTCGAATGGTAAAACCTGCAATAGGCAGCTGGAGGCATAATTAGGGTCAATTGACAAGACGCAACAACAACAACATGAAATCTGCGCCTCAAGCTGAAACTTTGCTACACTTCATTAGGCTCCATGACAAACTAGGCATATATTGCCACACCTGACCACCTGAGCAGCTGCAGCAGCATCGCCACCTGACATGGAGCTGCTCCCGTTTCCGCTTGAGAAAAAGAAAAAAAGGTAAACAAAGATGCCAAGGTTCCTCCATCTTATTTTTTCCCCTATTAGAATTTCACCTGTTTTGCCCAAGTAAAAGAAAATCATATTGTTTAACTAACTAACAGCACTTTAATCATTCCCCAAAACACTTTTACCCGAGCAGAACTCTCATTAGGCCCCTTTGGCAAAACTGTGTTAAATTATTTTGTAGAAACGTTAGGTAAATAATAATTATAATGGATGGAAATTCCATAAGAAAATGTACCCCAGGCTATGGAGAGAAATTCATAAAACTTGATCATGGCAGTTTCTACAGTGGCCTACAAAAGATCTTAAACGACCTTGCTCATTAAATATTGAAGAAATTTCAAATGATTTTTTGGAGCCACAATAATAATACTTTTGTTTTCTATGCTCGTATAGATCATTCGAGATCTGATTGGTATGGAAAAAGTTACAGGCGAGAAAAGAAAACAAACAGATTCTAATGAAATCGAATTCTTTCATTTACACTATGTACTTTTTTTTGGTTTTGGTACATTTTTCTGGGTCAAAATTGTACAGAAAGTTAATCAAGTCTTAAGACAGAAATATCATAAATTTGATGTAAAATATTAACACAGTTTTTAACCGAAGATTATCGCAGAACATAGAGAAAGTAGCTTTGGGTCTTTTAAAAAAGTAATGCTGATGAAGCTTGGCTTCTTTCTCATTAAATTTCATAGTCTCATAGTATCTATAGAAGTAGAAAATAGTACCCAATTCAACTAATTACGGAATAATAGAAAATTCCATTTAAGAGTCACACAATACATAAAACAATACCACAGCCAATCTGGAATACCCAAAAAAGTATTGTTTTATTTGAATTCTTTTTCTTTGTTTATCTCTCACCTTCGAATACCCACACAACGAAGAATGGTATTTCTCTAGGGCAATGGTATATTCTACACTAATTTGAATAAAAACAAATTCGATTCGTTGGGCTTTTCACTTTCTTTCTATGCCTACGAAATTTGCATGAAATCGCGAGAGAGACAAAGAAGGAGAGAGAGAGAGAGAAATTAAGTTGAAACTGTTTTATTTTCGACTTCAAGTGCAAGTAAACTAAATAAAAAATAAACAGAGAGACTAAAGAAAAGCACAAAGTACTTAGTTTTTCTAGAGATGGACGCATCCGAGCACGAACACGATAAGGGAGACGCACAAATAAAGTATAGAAATTTAAAATTGCCGTCGTGACGAGAAAATAAGAAAACAAACACGACACGGTGCCATACCCTAATTAGCACACAAAAACACAAAAAATAAAAACGGCAGACAAATGGCGCATTTGGCTCTTCTTATTGTTGTTGTCGTTCGTTCTTATTGTTTATAGGTTTTAGGCAATGGCAAAATAAGCAACAAAGAAAAGCCCAACTGTTTACGAATTCCCTCCCCCTACACGTCGAAAATGCACTTGCCAGGGGGACAGACAGACAGAGACAGAGAGAGACACCATGAAATCAAAAATCCACAAGGCACCAACCGAATCATTTCATTTAATTTAGTGGTAAATACCCTACCTCCCCCCTCACACACACACACACACACACACACACACACACACATACAGCCGGTATGAATGGAGCCAGATAATAAGAAGTGAAACATCTGTCGCATTAGCATTAGCATTTTCCGCTGAAAAGTGGCTTTCCACAAATGCAAGAAGAAAAAGAAGAAGAATCGGAATTGGGAAAACGGCTGCTGAAGGCTGACACCAAAGAGAGACAGAGAGACAGACGGACACACAGAAGAAGAGTAGAGCTTCTTCTTCATCATCTGCTGCTGCTGCTGCTGCTGGCTGCGCTGCTTTTTTAGTCTGTTGCAAATGTGTTTGTGTTATTTTTACATTTCCGCTGCTTACAAAAATATTTACATGCTTGTGTATGTGTGCGTGTGTGTGTGTGCATATCGGGCCGCGTATTAAACAGCATTCCAAGCGCACAGACACAACACCAATTCACACACACACACACGCACGAACAGCGCCACAGCGGCGTATGTGTGTAGGTACAGTGGAGCAAGCAAGAGCCAGAAGCAGAGCAAAATTGATGAACATAATTATAGAAATTCCAAAGAACATATTCATGCGCGCATAGCTATTATACTGGATTAATATACCGTTCTGTTATATTCACATACAAAGTGTCATACACAACTTAATGTATATTGTGCTATACGAAAAAATACATTGATGCATGCACTCTCTTCTCACAGGCAAAGGTCACATCTATGGCAGCGGTTCCGACGAAAATGCAGCAAAAAGAGAACGAAACATGTACACACACACATAGACACACACAGACACAGGCAGACAGAGGTAGGCTCACACACTGTCTCACACAGAGCATAGAGCAACATGCACACGCCTACACGAACATAGCCAAGCGCAGGCAGTTACATATACACACACACACACACACACACACACACATACATACTGATGTGCATGAAATCGTTGTACAGCAGAAATCTCATTATAAGAAAATTAAGAAAGCGTCGGTGAGCTAAATTTTACAATTTTCCCATTTCTTATTGGCAAAATAAATAAATAGTATAGAAAACATTATTTACCAGTTGTTGTTGTTGTTGTTGTTGCTCTAGTGTTGTGTTGTTGCTGTAGTCGGTGCTTGTGTTGTTGTTATAATCCAATAAGTATTTTTGCTGTATGTATGCGTTTCGTCTGCCCTATCGAGTTGCAGTTGTATTAAATTGAACGAACACACAAACACAAGCTTAAAGCAAGCGACATTTTTTGTCCAATACTTCAAGTACAAAAATATATAACTTTTTTGTTATTGGAAGAAAGATTTCACTAACTATTTTATGTTATTTATGTTTTCTTGTTTACTGCAGTCGACACACACACACAAACACACACGTTTGTATGTATGTATACATGCGTTAGACGCTACACTGACTGCTGCTGCTGCCCATTCAACATTTTATTGTGGTTTTCCTTCCCTACGCGCTACACAGAAGAAGGGACGCGTTGCAGCTTGAATGCTTTTGGCTGGGTTGGCTTTATTTAGTGCACTGAACACTTCTCAATATTACATATTACATTAATACATAGTTTAATAGCAGTAAACGACGAGCGGTGGCTATATTTATATTTGCACTCGCGTAAATTCGTTTGGAAAATAAACGCGACGCGCATCCACGTCCAAGCTTCGTTTCTGTCTCGATAATTTTAACAATTAACAGCGACGGTGTGACCGCACTTGGAAACAGAGAAAAATACATAATACAAAATACCTTGGCGAATTGTTTGGTATTTTTTTTAGTTTGCAATTTTTGCCATTCCAATCAAAATAAACAAAAGTTTAAATTATATTTACAGGTGTCTGGATATATATATGAAGATATATTTGTTTTGATACGCAGTATACGCGCCAGAATTTCATGGCAGTATGTTAAAAAACGCTAAACAGTTGTCCAATATTAACTCATTAAAGCTGCACTCATACTTATATAACAAACAGTTTTATTCAATCTATATAGATTAGACTATCTATTTCTTTTTAATATATTTCATATACTTTTTGGCATTAAAGTTATCCTCCACTTCCTCCAAAATCTTGACTTTCTTGCGCGGCTTACGAGCTTCCAGGCGGGATTTGCGCTCTGCCTCGGACAGTGTGCTCAAATCCAAAGGCAGCTGTGGAATGCATGTAAATAAACATATATTAATTATTATAATATGCAATTGCAAAGCACATTAATTGAGTATTATATAATTACTTTTATTATTTTACGGGGCTCATGGTATCGAATGGTAATGGAGGATCCGTCGGGTTGCACCACAACAGTTGGGTATGTGCGGCAATAGACAGATCGGTGCAGCCGCGTCACTGATGCAGTCGCCGACGATAATGCACGCGCTTGTTGCAATCCAAAATGCAACACTTTCAGCATTTTAATTAAGAATTTCGCTATTTATTTACTGCGGTCCGGCAAAACAAAAACACAAATATCGTCGGGTCTCACACATGCAGAAACTGTGTGGCCAAACTTGTCAAAAGAGATGTATTCGAGTAGCATCGAAGAAGTATCGACTAGCGTAAATCGATTGGTACTTATTGTCTGATTCGATAATTACTTCAAGTAAGTGCTGTGTGAAAAATCATATGTAAGAATAATTTTTAATTTTATAAAAAAATCAATTTAAACGAACTACTAAAGTTGTTTGAAGAGAAAACATTCAGAATCAGAGCGTCTGGTGTCGAAATTCCATAATTTCAACGTAATATGCATAACCCAGTGCACCTCTGCTGCGGCAAAATTACATAATTTTTGCAGTGTGTCCGGAGTGTGCTGGGCGAAAAATTATTAAATATATTCAGAGCACACACTACAAGAGTATAATAGGACTCCCCCTATGGCTAGTCTTTCTGCCCTCCCACTCCCTAGAAAGAATAACCTCAACTCCGTGTTTGTTGTTGTTTTCAGTTAGCAGCAGAGTACACTATGGCAGCCCGCCGCATCGCTCAATCTTCGATCAACTGGTCCGCGCTGGCCGAGCGTGTGCCAGCCAACCAGAGGAACAGCTTTGGTGCCTTCAAAACCAAGTCCGATGTGTATGTGCGTTCGGTTCTGGCCAACCCAGAGAACCCACCCAAAATCGACTGGGAGTACTACAAGCGTTTGATTCCCGTCGCCGGCCTGGTCGATGGCTTCCAGAAGCAGTACGATGCTCTGAAAGTGCCCTACCCCAAGGATACTGTCTCCAGCCAGGTGGACAGCGAAATTGAGGTGTCCAAGAAGGAGATCGATAGCTACAAGAAGGGATCCAGCGATCGCATCGCTAGCTACGAGAAGGAAATCAGTCACCTGAAGTCATTGCTGCCATACGAACAGATGACCATGGAGGACTACCGTGACGCATTCCCCGAGAACGCATTGGATCCCCTCAACAAGCCCACTTTCTGGCCCCACACGCCCGAGGAACAGGTTGGCTACAAATCCAAGGAGCAGCTGGAGGCTGAGAAGGCGGGACACCACTAAGGCGCGCGCATTTGCGAGACTCCTTCAGCGGCATTGTGTAAACGATAATGTTTTGATTCGAAATGTAAACATGTAGTAGAATGGGAGATCATTAAAAATGAAATACAAAAGTAAAATGTAATTTAAATTCCTTCTAAGCGCAGTTTTGTGCTGTCACTCTATTTGCAAGTGACTCGTTACACGCCTTGTTTGTAGTTGACTCGTTACCGCGAGCCAGTGTTATCGCAAAAGTGAGCGATCAAATTATCGATAAGTTTATTACCCGGAAAATTCAAAACCAAAATTAAGCAGTGCACATTTTGGGGCGATTTGAGCGTGTTGTGCGCTGCTTGCTTGCACTGCTTGTTAGTAGAAAAATATAATCTAAAAAAATATTGCATACTTTTTGAGCTGAAAAAAGCCAGAATAAAAACAAATAAAATAAATAATAAAAATAAATAAATACTACTTTAATAATACTAAAAAAAAATCACACAAAAAGGAAAAAAGGTTTAGCTGACTGGCTTAAATTAAAATTAATTAATTTATGTGGTAGTACGGTAACAAATATGGCAATAGGAACAAGGCAACAGACGAAAAATCGACTTGGCTAGTGAATTCTGCCACGCCTACCCGTTTTGACCATTTTCAATGGGTATAAAAAAAAGGATTAGCCTGTAGCTCTGATTTAAATAATACCGCATTTTCTACTAAAAATAATTAATTATAATATGTGGGTAATAATTATTACTTAATAATTATAGGAAAGAGATGCAGAGTATTTATTCCTTACAGGCAATTAAAACTGCAACTAGCCTCAATTAAGCAATTATTCCAGGGTGTTTATAAGGTGCTTGCAAGGTGCAGCCGGGTCACAGTGACTTCTTGCAGTTCTACGGATATCCATTTGGAGAAGAAAACCGGAGCAATAATGGATCGGGAAGAAGTGCTAAAAACAACCGTGCAGTTCGAGGAGTTTTTGAAACACAAGAAATTTCAGAATGCTCTCCGTTTGCGACATTTTTATTTCAGCCGCGATGAGGCGAAAGGTGGTCGCCTGATCCTGAACATCTCGTGGTTTGTCTTTTATTTTGTGGTCTCCGTGCACACATCGTTTTTCTGTCTGAACAGCTTCGACATGGCCAGGTCGCTGTCCCTGGGTGTTCCGAGCAGTCAGAATCTGCCGGTGCTCACCATAGCCATTTTCTTTTCAACACGTGGAATGATGCTGATCTTCAAGCGTACGGATATCATGCAATTCCTGGTGGCACTGGACGAGGAGTTTCCCAGGTCGCAGGAAGCACAGAGTCTGTGGCAAGTTGCGCAAGCTCTGGAGGCGCATTTACAACGTAATAGATATGCTGATGTCATACTGATTGCCGTCATATTGGGATACTGTGGCTCTCCGCTCGTCGTATACCTGATCACGTATGAGGGAAGCGATGCCTTCATAACGGAGAATCAACAGTTGCTGGGTGGATACATGCCCTTTGGCATACGCCAGAGCCATTTGGCCTATCCCCTGGTCTATCTCTATGATGTGCTCTGCGCCCTGAGCGGCTCAGCGTTGTATGCCAGTGTGGATACCCTGTATTTTTGCATGCAGGGTCAGTTGATAATGCATCTGAAGCATCTGAACAGACAGATCTGTGCCACAGACATGAGGGAGTACGTCACGGATGAGGGCCAACTGAATGCGCATCTGTGTCAATTGATTCGCAGGCAGCAGAAGCTGAGCTCAATGTTCGATCAGTTCAACGATATTTTTAAGGATATGCTCATGGTCACGGACTTTATAGCGGCCACCACAATATGTTTTCATCTGTATCTTTTCACTGAAACTGAGGATATCTTTCTTAGGGTCAAGTGTGCCCTGCCCTCTACCCTGCTGGTGCTCTACACCTTCGAGACTTGTCTGCGCGGCACGCATCTGGCAGAGGCGGTAATCCCTCTTAAGATCTATCTCTTCTTGATCCCATATCTCTCTCTTCCTTTCCCTAGGCGAATTGCCTAAACG
The DNA here is from genome assembly GCA_018901885.1 of Zaprionus kolodkinae. Lineage (NCBI taxonomy): Eukaryota > Metazoa > Arthropoda > Insecta > Diptera > Drosophilidae > Zaprionus > Zaprionus kolodkinae. The sequence continues at coordinate 527,213 of JAEIFM010000370.1, read as the reverse complement.
ATGCTCTCTACAATCAAAACTGGTACATGAGCAGCAGCAGGAAGATTCGCAAATTGATCACAGTCTGGTTGAGTTACACGTTGGTCCACAAGAATCTCAATGCCTACGGATTCGTTGACTTCAATATGATGCACTTTTCAGATGTGAGGGATAGAGGAATTCGGGATCCTTAAATAGTTTTTACTTATGTTTCCTTTCCTGCTTTCAGATCCTGCAGCTGGTCTACAAACTGTTTACTTTTCTCAAGTCACGACGTTAGATAAAAGAGGGAAGCGAAAAAAATAAATTTAAAGATATGTTTAGGAAACACTACTACATATATGTATAATTATAGGAACTAACTTTTTCTTTAGAGGAAATATTTAGAAATATATAAAATCTTTAGCAAACATTACTTATAGAACTAGCCCTGCTTTTCCTCTTATAAATGGAACTCGTTTCTTTCTTTTTATTTAGTTTTTATTTTATTTACTTATCATAGTTTGTGTTGACGATGATTACATAGATTGTGTATTTATTTAGTATACATATATAGATTTCTAGTATATTAATATCCCATTTACATACATATCAACATAATAAAACCTCGTAGTGTTTTTTTTTTTTTGATCTCTTTTGATAACGAGGAGGCAGGGTGCTGTTTTTTTTTTACTAGTGGGGGTGTATACGAGTTTGTGGGTAGGGGGGATGCATGACTTTAAAAATAAATAACATGTTGCACGTGTGGCATGTGTGGCATGTTGTTGTTGTTGTTGTTGCCCCAGCGAGTGTCGAAATTCGCACAAATTGGAATGAAAACGACAAAAAGAGGACAACAAAAATATCCGGATTAAATCCATTTTAGACGGGGTACACAGCGGGCACAGAGCGCGGGTAGTCGAGATCGTACATTTGTGCCTTGATGAAGGCCAACTTGTTCTCCGGCTCGGGATGCACGGTGGCCAGGCCATTCTTGAAGGCATAGGTAACAATCTTCTCGGCAATGGCCAGCGAGCAGTTGAGAATGGAGCCAAGTGGTGGATACAGGCTGCCCCTTTCCAGATCCTCCTTGGAAACCAATTCGGACAACGCCTCGGCGGACAGAAGGAACACCTCCTCGGGTATGGACAGCATGCCAGCACACAGTACACCCAGAGCGACACCCGGAAAGATGTACGAGTTGTTACCCTGACCGGGATAGAATTTACGTCCGTTATACAGCACCGGATTAAATGGTGAACCGGAGGCAAAAATGCAACGTCCCTGCGTGTTGGTGTAAGCCTCCTCCGCTGTGCACTCCGCCTTGCTGGTGGGATTCGACAGGGCAAAGACAATTGGTGTCTCATTGATTTCGGCCATCAGTTCCAGTATCTCCGGTGTGAAGGCACCACCCTGAGCGGCAGCACCGATCAGCACATTGGGACGCACGCGACGCACAGCATCGTACAGGGTATCGATGGGTTCGTGCACCTTGGCAAAGTGCAGCTTGTGCTCGGTGATGCCGCCCTTTGGACGATCGCGCACAATCAGGCCGCGGCTGCAAGCGAAACAATCCCATGTTAGATATATATTCTGGGAGTATGAACTATAGATGGAGCTTACCTGTCCACCATCCAGATGCGCTGCTTGGCCTCCTCCTCGCTGAGACCTTCCGCCTTCATGGCCATGGTGCAGAGTGTGGCAATACCCAGAGCAGCCTCGCCGGCGCCCAGGAAGAGCAACACATTATCCTTCAGGTGTGTCCGCTTGATCTTCAGCGAGGCCAATAGACCGGCAACAGCCACAGCGGCGGTGCCCTGAATATCATCATTGAAGGTGCAGTAATTGTCGCGGTACTTGGACAGCAAACGGAAAGCGTTGGCATTGCCAAAATCTTCAAATTGGATCAAGCAATTCTGGCCAAAACGACGCACACATGCGGTCATGAATTCCTCCACGAACTCATCGTAGATGGCGCCCGTGACACGTGGCTGACGTAGACCCACATAGAGTGGATCCTCCAGTATGGATTGCGTGTTGGTGCCCACATCCAGTGTAACGGGCAGACACTGTTCCGGCTTAATGCCAGCCAAGGCGGTATATAGCGACAACTTGCCCACCGGAATACCCATACCATTGGCACCCAAATCACCCAATCCCAAAATACGTTCACCATCCGTCACGACAATGGCACGCACATCTGTCTCGGGCCAATTCTTTAGTACATCATAGACATGTCCCTTATCCTTGATCGAGATGAAAAGACCCTTGGGTCTCTGGAAAACCAGACTGTATTTCTGACAGGCCAGACCCACCGTGGGCGTGTACACCAGCGGCATCATATGCGCGATGTCCGAGTTGAGCAACTTGAAGAACAAACGTTCATTGTTCTCCGACAATCCAATCAAATACATATACTTGTCCAGATCATTCTCCAAACGATCCAATAAGATGCGGGCATGATTGATTTGCTCCTCCTCGGTGCGCACTGCATAGGGCAGCAGACCATAGATGCCCAACAATTGACGCTCCTCATGCGAGAAGGCCAGACCCTGTAAGTAAGAATTTATAATAATGATATAGTAGATGAATATAGTAGTGAATATAGTAGTAGATGATATATGGGTAAAAAAGTGAAACCTCTCCTAGCCGAGTAGATTATTCTAAGTCATATAAAGATAGCTTGATTATAATAAAATAAAAATTAAGTGTAGAAATATAAGAAATAATAGCTAGATTCGTTTTTATACTTGAGTTTAAGACAGTTCTCAATCTGCTGCACATCATGAAATTTAATGTATAGCTTCTACATGCTCTCTATAGACAATATATTGTAGAATAGCATATCCTAAGCTATATAAATTTAGCGTTTTTATAATAAAATACTATATAGTTAAGTTACAGCTTTATATAGTAGTTAAATATAAAAGCTTAGTTAGTTTATACTTGAGTTAAGACCAGTCCCCAATTTGCTGCTAGTTCAGAAATTAAATGTATAGCTTCTACATGCTCTCTATAGACCATATATAATCAGTGCTAGAGATTAGCATCGACCGAGTGATCCACGAGCCCAGCCTCAGCTTATCATGGAACCCAACGGGCGAACGCGTGAGCACGACGAGACAGACAATCTGTCTGACGATCGTATTGACCTTTTCGAAGAGCTATGGATCGCTCGCTCTCTCGCTTTATTTTTTGAAGTTCAAAGTCAAGCTATGTTTGAGAGTAAACCATACTATATCTATATCTGTCTAACGATCGTAGCTTTGCATTACTGGGGCAGTCGTATTTTTTATTTGAAAGTCGAATTCGATGCTGAGTCAGCTTCTCTGAGCTGTGGCCTCGATACGAAAATGATCGTCATGTTTATTCGCAACAATTTCGAAAGCATTTTGCATTAGATTTGGTATTTAGGTATTTGTTGTAAGTTTTGAGGTTGTTGTGAAATGATATTTCGTATATATAAAACCAATCCCCTACGCACATAAGACAGGTTAGTTCGTGCGTCTCTGGGGGCGTTCCCCCAACAAGCCACAAAAATGAAAAAAAAAAAAAAAAAACGATCAAGCGATTTTTTGACGTAAAGTTGTGAATTTGTGATTTTTACACGTTTTTTTTTCTTGGCAGGAAACAAGTTTCTTGCATTCATTTAAGAGCCCTTAAGTTTTTTATTTTTCTATATATTATAAAATATAAAAAAAATGCCTGATTATTTGCTATAATGACATTTTGTTTGAATAAACTTTTAATTATATATAATTTACAGTTGGGACTGACGTAACTTTCCTCTATAGTTAAATAATGCCAGTACACCTGTCCGTCTCTCAGGCACACGCTATAAGGCACATTCCTCGCACATCCAAGAACAACAGATCGTGACATAATGAAGAATTAAGTAAGGGAAGTTTTACATGTTTAAAACAATGGAAAGTGCGCATAATTGTTTACACTTGGATTAATAGAAATAACTAAAAATAAAACTGATCTTAAACAAACGTAACATATTTAGCAATAAATTATGGGAAACGAGTGCGTCATTTAGCGGTTTTTTTCTCTCTCTTCTGGGATCTTTTTTATTTCCCCTGTCGAGTCACTCTGACAGTAATTATAATATCTTCTAGAAACATGTGTATAAAAAAAGAACACCTCTACAGTAGCACGCCGCAGGTCTACGTCAATTTTTAATGTTATTAACTTTAATCTTATCATCAAAAACAAAGTCTAATAAATTGTCGAGTCATGAAACAATTGTTTTTTTTTTTTTTTTGGCAAAAATGAAAAAAGTATAAAAAGTGCCAGAAATGGGGCACGTCGCATTTTTTACTTAATACCGCCGCCTATGCCACTCCTGATCGATTATGGACTTTCTAGCTCGGTTGGGGGAGGGAGGGCGATAGATTGCGGAGGTATCGGTAATATAATAATTTGTTTATGATACGTCATCAATGGGAGCCTCTTAAAACATGTCGAGTGCGACGATAATATTGAAAAACGACACCGTTGACATTGAAATGGCGTGTTGCACGATAAGCGCGGCGGGGCGTGCGAACGAGCGTGCGAGCGAGAGAGAGAGAGAGAGAGAGACAGATCGGTTGCCTGGCAACAGCTGCTCCCGGCGAATGTTTCGCACTCTCTCCCTCACCCGCAGCTTGCCTCATCGCGTCACACGGCGCGTATACGTAATAATTGCGCATACATTTTCAATTTAAATACAAAAAAAGAAAGAAGAAAAAAAGAGGCAAAAAAAAAAAAGAGAAACCAAAATAAAAACACGAATTGTGATTAGCCCCCGCTCAGCTGATGTTTGGCACGGTCTGCTGTCTGGCTCGAAAGATCATTATTATCATCATCAGCAGCAAAACAATCCCCAATTTCAAGTCCCAATTATCAGCATTATCATTATAAAGAGTAATAGCCGTCTAGCGGGGCTTTTGATAAGGCCCTCTCTAGGGCCCAAGCCAGACTTTGTTTTGATGACGAAAACAGAAAAAAAAAAACAAAGACAAAGAGCAGCAATTTTGTACAAATTGCTTCCTCTGCACAGGTGAAAGGTCTCCTAAGTCAGGTCGAGGCTGCAATTTGTGATATATTATGAGCTCTTTTTTTCAGACAGCTATATATAGTATATCTTCCAACTGCCTGCCTTAAATCAATATTATTTCTCTACCTATATTTGCATATTAAACTATTCAAGTTAGTTCACACTTTAGACACACAGCACATTGACCGTATAAATTATTGAAATTCCCGGAACACTCTCTATCTACTCTAAAGTTTAAATCGAGATTTGCCTGAAAATTGTTGATAAGCTAACAAAGATATTTTTTCATAATATTATTATTATAATATGCTGCGTGTTTTTGTTTTGTCAAAAAAATTCCATAGTTTGACAATTTTTATGTTATCATGCTATCGCTACGTGTTGTACGAGTAGCATGCGGTATTATCTATCACGCTACCTCGCCGAGGGTATACAAAGTTCGGGTTCCCATTATTGTGGATTTCCCTTGTTCATCGCCCATTATCTGTTGCTTTAATTTCCTACCCTCCTCCTGGCTCTGTGTCTGGCAAATATTTATAAGAAAGACTCTGCCTCTTATCTATTTGGCGAACACACACAAACATATAGTATACTACAAAACATACTATATCATTTAATGTCTACTTTTTTTCATGTATTTTTTGCGGTTGCAGCCAAAGTTGAATTTATTGTTTATGTAGGTCAGTTTTTGGTTGGAAAGTCGGAAGAACAAACACACAGTGAGTGCAAAAACTTTCCACGAGCTTTTATAATTTTTATAGTATATGGTGCGGTATGTACTATATAAGATATGCATGGGAACAGCTGTTGTTCTGAGTGAGATAGCACTTGTTGACAGAGACAATTTGAGCATTCTTTCTGATAGGTAATCTTTAAGAGTTTCGGGGTCACCTTTGATAGAGATAGTTCCCCTGAGGGGCAAAACAAATATAAAAAGAATAACCCAACTCATCATCTCATACATTATTCAATTTCCTGCATAGTTGAGAGATAGAGAGAGAGAGGGAGAGGGAGCGCGTACTTACACCCAACCCCTAATAAAAGCCCATGCGCTGCTGTCACTCTCTCTCTTACTCTCCCACTCTCCCTCTCTGCCCGCTTTTAGCTCGCAGCTGTGTGGCCACTTTGCTCTCTCGCTGCCGCTGCTCTCTTTGACTTGGAAATTAACTATCAAAGTTCGTTATATGCGCTCTCTCTCTCTCTCTCTTTTGCTGAGTGCACGCGAATGAACAGAGAAATAAAAACAAAATAAAAACGCCCCAAACAGCTTCCACAAATTGGCAATGAACTTGACGAGGGTGTGTGAAACAAGAAACAAGTGCAAAAAATGCATAAGAAAAAAAACATTAATTGCGTTTTTTATAGGTAAAGGGAAATTTTAATTGATTTCCAATAATGCCCCCCCTCAAGTGTGTGTGCTGTGTGATGTCAGAGCCGCACATGGAAATAGGAAGAGGGGAACAAAAACAACACGAGCACAGAGTAAATGCGAGCGGCGAGCTTTGGTCTCTCTCTTCCAGTGGCGGCGCGTGCGGCTATGTCATCTAAAGGTCACCCCAAAAACACACACACACACACGCAAAAAAAAGAACCAACCGTAAAAAACTACAAAATGCCGGCAGCAATTTATTTTTTCTATGCTAAAGAATATTGTCAGCTGACATTGGCGCGTCTTCATTTATTATTTATGAGTTCACTTTTTTTTAAAGGCATAAAAATAGCTGCCAAAAAATAAATTGACAAAGTCAAACGAAGAGCACAAATAACGCTCGAAGGGCTGACTAAAATAATATTCAAATTAAACTGGAAGATGATGGAAAGTAAAGCCTGCCTGCTTTTCGCTCAGTGTACACACGCGTGCGTCTAACAAGTTGCTAGCGCAGTTCCTTAACACGAGCGCGCGCGCGTGTGTGTGCGTGTGTGTACATAGCGCATATCTTTGTGGGAAATAAAATGAAAGCAACCCCGTATTTTTCCACTCTACTCTACACTCAATATTCTACACTCAATACTCTACACTCAATACTCTACTACGCTTACCTTGGAGAAATGCTTGTTCTTCAAACGTTCGAGTCCTGAGAGCAGACCGCCGATCTCGGTGCCGCCGGTGCCCCACAGGCCGAGGCGATCGCGTTGCTGTTCGTTGCTCATGTTGTTGTTGTTGCTGTTGCTGCTGCTGTTGCTGTAGTTGCGCGTTTGTTGTTGCAAATGAACGCTACCAGGGTTGCCAAGTAGTTGTTGTTGTTGGTGTAGCGCGTGCAGGCTTTGTTGTAGCTGCTGCCAGTGAGACGACGAGGATAATATTGGCAGAGGCAAAGCTTCGTTTGTTGTTCCTTCTTCGGCTACTACTGCTGCCGCTGCTGCTGTTGCCTGGTCAACGTCGTGTTGCGTACTGATTTTTGTTGTGAGTTTTGCGAAATTCGAAAGTTCGTATTCGAGCGTCGTTGTCGTTGTAGTCGTATGATTTTTACACACACGACTACTGCGCCATTTCGCAGTCGCTGCGGCAGCGGCAGCGTCGTCGTCACAATTGCTCGTGCTTTCGCATGTGTGTGTGCGTGAGTGTCGTGCCGATTTTATGTTATGATTTTCGTTATTGTTGTTGTTGTTGTGGTTGTGGTTGTGCTTGCCGAGTCGCTCGAGCACGAGTGCGCGTGAGCACAAATCAGCTGTTTGACAGTACGAGCAGTGAGAGCAACTGCTGACGGCGCTGCCGCTGCCGCTGCCGGCGTTGACGCCAACGGGTATTGTGGTCTTGTAATAACCGTGCTCTTTTTGCTGCTGCTGCTTCTGTTGTTGCTGTTGTTGCTGCTGATGATACGGTGATATTTGGCCATTGGAAGGGCTGTGGGAATTATTGGCTGTTGGATAAATCGGCGTGCTGCGGACGAGAGACAGGGAAAGACAAAGAGAGAGAGAGCGTGAGCGTGTGTGTGTATGGGAAGTGAGAGAGACAGTGCTGCTAGTGTTCTTTGTTTTTGGGAAAGGAAAGGGTTGCCACACGATGAGCAATAATAAAAAAGCGCTGCCGCTATTCGCGTAATAATTTAATTATCTCAGACTCGATGTGATGTTATGTGACGCACAAAATATTGCTTAGTCATGATAACTAACAGGAACACTCCGCGTGGGAGTGGATGGGGAGTGGGCAAACGGATATTCGTGGGTGTAAATAGAACACAATGTACTTTATACAGAGAAAGTTAGAACAAGCCTGCGAAATGCTGCGGAAATTAATGGAAAATTCCCAAAGATGGAATTTGAATAAACAATAACAATATAATATTAGGGTAGTTGATAGCAATAAATAATCATATGTTTAATAAATAATATATTTTATAAATTAGTGCAATTTTTCAAGATATTCCCTACGTATTGTTTATAGAAATTTATAGCAAATGAAGAAAATTAATCATTTTTATTCCTCAGGAACAGAAATTATAAATTATAGAGCTTGCGTCTTTGAACTTTGGTTTGTTTTTGTTTCGGAACAGGTGATGCTCGAAAAGAAAGGTCAGAACAATGAGATATGAGCTGCCACGCCCACTGCTAGAACAGATAATGCCCATAAGAGTGACTATATATCATCTATATAGAACTGTTTATACTACACATTGATTAACTCACAGCATCTGCAGCCGTCCAAAGGTTTTGCAGGCGGAAAAACGCAGCATGACGACTCTATTTGCACTTTGGGTTGATACACCCAATATGAGAGAGATATGGTATTTATTTGTTTGTCTTGAACTATGTTTAATCTTCAATTGCTTCTTCGTCTTGCTTGTCTTCTTCTTTGTCGCACAGTTTTCACTTTTGACCGCTGCGCTGCAGCACTGAGAATCGACTGAAATCGACAATATAATATCATCAGGGGATTTGTCGCTTGAGGCTTTTGTTTTCCCAATTACTTTTTGCATTCTTTTCTTTGCTGTTTGCTTTGTGCAAAGCTTAGAATATTGATAGAACAACGATAGGAAGACAGACAGAGGAGAGGTAGAGAGAGGAAGAGAAGTGGAAAGCAAAAGGGACGATAAGAGTCTATGCAAACTGATAAGAACCGTATGGAATTATGACAATCAATCAGGGTAATATAAAAAAAAAAAAAAAAAAAAAAACATTATTGTGCTTGAGTGGGTAAACAATTTAAAAGTTAGACGAGTCTCTCACCCTATAGACTATACACTTTTCTATAAGAGGGGAAACTCATCTAGGCAAAAGTGAGATCTGTCATAATGGAAATACCGCTAATATTGTACGATATGCTATACCTTTAATAATGTCTGAAAATCATTATCGGAACTTATTATTGAGAAATTAAACAGAGTACTATAAATACCTACACTTGAGTCTAAGATTATAAAGCAATAAAACTTTAGTATTATACAGTAAAGATAAAAAAAAAACTTATTTAGTCAGAGGCGTAGTTTAATGCGGTTTGAAGAGGACTACTTAATAATGGCTTAAAAAATGATTACTGTCCTTATAAATCATAGACCTCCTCGATAGCGCACTAAATTTCATACACTCGCGTCCCTCATAGCGTGTCCAGTAAAATCAATGCCATGAAAATTGAAAGTAAATTGGAACATTATACGTCGTCGTGTGTGTGCCTAACTAACCTTCATCAATATTAATGGGTTAATATATATGTATTGTTGATTTTTTATTATTATTATTTTTTTGGAGGATTACGGAGCTGACTATCGATTGTAACGATTAAATAATTCGTATTACGAGACTGCGTGCGATTTAATAGTTGTTTAATTAAATCACTGCTACGTTGCCACGCCCACCACATCGTATGGGCGAGAATACCTGTGAGTGTCGATGTGTGTGAGGGCGTTTGCCTGTGTGTGTGCTTCTCTACGAGGTCAGCGAATCGCGCGTAAATCGCTAATAAAACGCTGGTAAATCGCATCATTAAACTTTAATTACAAGTTGTCCACATGTGTGTGTGTGTGTGTGTGGGGAGAGGGAGTATTGTGGGCGTGTCACTGCTGTGCTGCCTGCAGTAGTGTAGTTAGTAGGCACTCAAAAGGGATTCTAGACTTAATGTCCGCTCTAATGACAATAACTACCGCGTTTTTCCCCGCTATCGGATGGGAACACAATCACAATGTGTTAAGTGTGTGTGAACTCGCTAGTTTCTTGCTGCTAAGTAGGGGTTGTGCGAGACTAGTCGGTGATTAACTTTATACCATCTAATTTTGTTAAGCTCGAAATTATAGGTTATGTTTACCTAAACAGCAGCTATACTTTAAATATTATTTACTTTTAGGTATTAAAATAAACAAAATATTTATTTTATTTAAAGTAAATAAATAGTTAAAATATTAAACTGTTTTTTTTTTTATTTTTAATATTTTTTTTATAATAAATTTTATTTCATTCGCATTTTTTGCAGCTTGGCTACACTGTTCGCAAAGTGCTTGTGCAGCCCTGGTAAATGGTTGCAGCTGCTGCTCCTCCTTCTTACCCATTTTCATCGAAGCTCCTTATGGCATTGCGATCCGCGCAAATGGAACTGGAGTTGCCCATTTTTTTCTCTCTCTCTTGTGTGATTATTTACTTTCGTATTCGTTGTCGCCTTGCACGCGTTCGCAGAATTAAAAAAAAGGGACGGGGGTACACGAGTCTACTTTAATTATTTAAAATCAGAAGGTTTATTTATATTGCAACTGTTTGCTTTTTTTTATTGATGTTGCGTTTTCTGTTTTATTGCTCCGTTTTAGCTGTAAGTCCGGCGACTGCGATTCAACTGAAACTGAAACAAAAACTGAAACCAAAACTCGCAGGCAGCAGCAGCAGCAGCGCGACGGCGGCCACTTGTTACAATCGAATCGAATTTGTCGCGTGGCCAAAGGAGACGCGTTGCAGAGGGTGGGCAGGAGGGAGGTGATGGCAGTGCAGGCGAGGTTTCGGTGTGTAAGTGAGACAAACTGACGGTCCGAGCTGAGCTTGCTCAGCTTGCTTGCACGCGCTCTCTTGCTGCCCTGCTCACGCAGTCGGCGGCACGCGACGTTTGACTGCTGCGTTTGACAGGTGTGTAAGTGTTGTCGAGGTTAGGGGCGATCGAGAGAGAGCAGAGCAGAGGAGAGAGAGCGAGCGAGCGCGTTAGAGAGAGGATTGAGTCACAGCGGCGGCCTGCAACACAATTCACTCGCTCAGAGTTGGCCAATCGCGCTGCGCGTTGACCTTAGCGTCGCAAATTGCAGCAAGTTGTTGTTTTTGTTGTTGTTGCCTCTCTTTTGTGGCTAATTAAAAAATAATAATTTACAATAAGTAATTGTTTGCCACGCACTGGACTGACCGTCGTCGCAGCTGACTGCTTCCCCCCGGGCCGTGCAGGGCAGCGAACTGTGTATCCAGGGTTGGCAAGTCACCTGAGGGAAAGAAATTAAAGTAAAAATTCCTTTTTTATAGGGGGAAATTTATAACGATTTAATTTTAAATAACTAACGAAATTCCAACGCACTGTAGCGCATAGGCAAGTCGACCTGGCTTGCACCCTACCTACCTACCGGAGATGGCAATTGACAATCTACTGCGATTTGGCAATCGTTTCCATCCATGTTTCGTTGCCGTTTCCATTTAATTTTAGTTGTCGCTTTTAGAGTTGCACAAAACTTTTAATTAACTCGACCACAATTTATGGGCCGCTTTTGTGTGCTTGAACTAGTGACGGGGAGAATTGCAACAATAGCAAAAGGTGCAGGCTTAAAAAAAAAACTATACATTGTTAATCATTTTTACTAAATACACAATTAAATAAGAAATTTGTTAATATCTCGTATTGTACATGGTTTTTTGTGTAAATTGTTTTGTGGCTTGGCCCACATTTTTGTTTGCTGTTTGACCCGTGTTATACTATTTTGTGCTTCTCTCTTGTTGTTAATTTATCATACTCCCCTCCTCCTTTTTTTTGGCAATTTTATAAATCATTTTGAAATTCATTTCGACTCATTTTCGCAATAGTTGTCTTAGCTAAAGCACAGATGGCGCTATAATGGGTTGTTGTCTTTGCTAAAGGCAGTGCTTGCAGTGATTGCACAACAGATGGCGCCACAATGGCACGCTAGTAGCAGGAAGTTGATTTTTGTTAGCTCAGCTATTTTATTAAATTATGTAGTTAATATGTATGTTTAATTTGTAAATTAAATTTTTGTATAAACTATATGCTTTGCCCTTGCTAGTAAAAATATTTGTAAAAATACTGGCCTTTGTTTTATGGGCATTTATTTAAAGTAAAGCTTATGGCTTTTGGGGCAGCTGACGCTCGAGTTAAATTTAATAAAAAACTCTTTTCGGCTGCCAGCAGCTTCTTGCAACAAAAGCAATTGGAGGATCCACTTTTATCATCAAATGATTTTCCTTAACCACCCCCCCACGCCCTTTCCACCACTTCCTCCTGCTAAGCCGTTGGCAATTTTCACGGCAACGGGAGACGACGCTGCAATTGCAGCATGGCGGAAGCCAAACAAAGCCGAGTCACGTCAGCTCTCTCTCTCTCGCTCTCTCTCTCTCTCGCTCTCTCTCTCTGTGTGTGTGTGCAACGGTAATCTATCATAATTTTTATATCCTAAAATCCCATTTTCGTATTAGAGCAAAAATGTCTGCGAGCAAATATAATAAAATGGCCAACACACATCGACATCGACAGCGGGCAGCGGCAGCCTGTGGACACACACACACACACACACACACACACACATTGCAGCCATTGCAGCGCACACTTATGCTGCTTGTCAAAGGATAACACACACACACTCGCACACACACACACACACTCGCACACTCGCACTTGCAGCTGGGCAAAGGACACGCCATGCCAACAGTATGAAATTCCAGCCAAGCGCTTGATTTCGTTCCCATTTTAGTTTAGATTCCTTTTTTTTTTCTGCGCACCCCTTTCTGCAGCTGAGTGTGTGTGTGTGTGTGTGTGTCCCTCTGTGTGTGTCTGTGTGTCTGTGTGCTTGGCTTAGCTTCACTTGCCGCGTTTTATTTTTCAATGCCTTCGCTTTTGGCCAAGCACAAAAAACGTTCAAATAGCCAGCAATTTTATGAGTCTCGCTCGCACACACACAGCCAGAGAGAGGGGGAGAGAGAGAGAGACACACACATACTCTCTCACACACACACACACATGCTCTCTCTCACTCCCTTCGCACTTGCACCGGAAATGGCATAAAGGACATTCATTCTGTCTGCCTGGCTAACTGGACACAGGACACAGGACACAGGGCACAGCCTGAACCCGCTTGCCTTCCCTCCCCACTGCCACGCCCTCCCTCCCTCTCCCCCTCCCCCTCCCCCCTTGGCGCTGCAGGCACAAAGACAAAGCTTTATTATTATATACGCCTGCTTATTAATTGAAAAGTGTTGGGCACATTTTTTCCACTCGGCCAAAGCATTTTTAATAAATAAAATACACAGAGAGAGAGAGGGAAATAAATCGAAAAAATAATACAAAAAAAAAATCAAACTTGAAGACGACTTTGAGCTGCGCTTAAGCAGCTTATAGAATTTATAAGAAAAAACGAAAAAGTCGAAAAAAACAAAAGCGAGAAAAAAGCACATGAAAGCTTAACAAAACGCAAAAAACTCGCATTATATAAATAATTATACTATAAAGTGAATATAAGCTCATTAAATTCGGGAACATATATACAGAAACAGCTTTAATCAGTTTAAATTTGGTACGAAAGCTCAGATTAGGCTTGAAAAGCTCATGAAACGAGAAAGCCCGCTAAAGCGCATTTTTAGCCAGCAAAAGCTTTACTTCACCTCAAGCATTCTTTCCATTCCAAGCACATATCAAAGCTTTGCTCAAACCAATATACCCCAACAATTGCAGCGCAAATGAAAACTATTCAATGCGGCGTGTAATTAATTTTTAAATAATAAAATAAAATGCACTCGATAATAAATAATAATAATAAAAAAAGAGAAATAAGAGAAAAGCGCGCACATTGTAGAACAAGAAACGCAGACAGCAGCAGCACTCGCAGTAGCAGCAGCCCACGTTGTAGGCGTGGCAGACACACCCAGCAGGCAGGCAGCCAGACTTAACCGTAAATCGGGCAATAAATAATAATTGTACTCGATTTAAACCGCTTAAAAAAAAGAAGTCAAACTATCTCTGGATTGGCATGTGCTGTGCCTCAAAGAAGTCTATTAACGACGGTACGATTAAAGCTCACTGAAAGCAAGCAGCTTCAAGTTTTCTACGCCATTAAACCAGCTTGCCAAGCTTAGAAATTAATCTACTGACCTATTGTAACTCAGGAACTAGCAAGGCGAGTGCTCTGAAATTTTGTATATCGCTAAAATGTTTCAAGCTCAAATGATATACCCCAAGTTTACATAGATAGTATGCAAAATACCTGTAATAAATTAAATAAAGTGCAATTTTTGGCTTAACTATTCCCACAAAATGCAATTAAGACTGATTTCTTAGTTTTTACTCAAGAACTAACCTATCGTAACTCAGGAACTAGCAAGGCGAGTGCTCTGAAATTTTGTATAACGCAAAAGTGCTTTAAGCTGTAAGCATATAACCCAACTTAACATAGATAGTATGCGAAGTAACTGTAATAAATTAAAAAAGGTGCAATTTATGGCTTAACTATCGATACAATATATATGCACTTTATATGCGAATCAACGCGCGCTGCATGTAATTATAAAATTTAATGTAATCTTGTCGCCGTTTTGGATTGTTGCTTGGGATAAATGAATAAATTCTGAATGCGGTGGGAGCGGGCAACAAGCGATTCGGGGACAAAAGGCGTTTGAAGACAACAACAACAACGGCAGCAACAACAACAGCGGCAGCAACAACAATTAAATTTAATTAAAAGTTTTAACAAGCTTTGGTTGATTTCACTTTTGTCAGGCTACGCAGCTACGGAGGCATCTCTGTCTGTCTCTGTCTCTGTCTCTTCTCTCTATGTCTCTTCCCTGTCCCGCCAGCAGATCGGGTTCGGGTGCGGGTGCGAGGGGTACCCGAGGCTTTTGCTCTTTTTCGGTTATGGCAACGTTTCATATTTGATATTAATTAAAAAGTTTACACTGTCGTCGGGCGCTTTAAACAAATTGTCAGCGAGTTGACGAAGCGGCAAGAAACAAGGCGAAAACAAAACAAAAAAAAAAAAAAAAAAAAAACAGAAACGAGAATATGGAAAAAGTTGAAAAATCAAACACAGCACTCCCTGTTGTCCATTCATGTGTGTGTGTGTGTGTGTGTGTGGTATCTGTGTGTGTGTGTGTGTGTTGGGGGGAGTGTGAATATTTTCCATGTTGCTCTGGCGTCAAAAACCAACGCCCTCGGCAGCAGCGACAGCTGCTAATGTCACGCCTCTGTCCCTGACATCAAAAAATTCCTGTTTTTTTTCCCCTCTTTCCCCTCCCCCACCCCCTGCTGACAGCTTTCGAAAATTTGATGAAAACAAAAGAGGCAAAGGAATCGTGTGATTGACCTTCAACTGCGGATAAAGCTTAACATTTTTAAAATAGCCCAAAATTGTATAAAAATAGCTAAAGCAAAAAAAAAGAAGGAATTTTCGCATTTTTCTTTATTCTTTTGATTCGGAATTTGTTGGCCACTTCAGTTGGCAATAATTAAGTTCGTAATTGGCTTAATCTGACGGATGTTGTAATCGATTTAAGGCCTTGAATTATTTATCACTCGAATAGGTAATGGATGGGTGGGGTGGGGGAGGGAGGTCTTTGATTTACTGTGTTTTTTTGCTACTTTGATTTTCGATTTTAAACATAGAAAATTTATGCGGAATTTATTAATTGGCAGGCAAATGCAGTGATGAATTGATTTAAAGATACAAAAATATAAGAAACTCTTTTGGTTTAAATATGTACAAGATGAAAGATGGATGAAAAAGTGCTTAAATAATATAAATTTATATACAGCACTTTAAAATTGTTTATATAGCCTTTTGTATAACTAAAAAATATATTTAATCTATTTATTTAATTCTATATATATTATTTTTCTTGTCCATATATCTATGCTACACTTTTATCTACCTATAAGTAGCCATGTCTACTATATACTTTAAATTATTTTATTACAAATATATCTATTTATCTTTCTCCATATATAATCAACCACAAGATATACCCTTATATTTAGAATTTATTTGTATTATAACTCTGCAATTTATTTATAAATATGCAATATGGTACCAGCTGAAGTTATATTTATTTATTTATTTCGCTATCCATTTAAATTTCTTTATTTCCTTATTTCTCTAAACATAAGGTTAATCTTTTTTTCCATTTTTCAAATCTCTCTATCAATATCTTTCTCTGCCTTTTTAGTTTATCTTGTAGAACTTTATCTATGTGTCATCTTTTTTTTAGAGAGATCTTTTCAATTCAATTGTCTTTAAACAGATTTTTCCATTTCGAAATAGACAAGGTCTTGTTTGTCATTTGGCCAGGTTGATTCCCCCCTGGCTCTGGGTAGGGATCCCCTCAGTGGGGACTGATGCGTGGCTATGACACACGCTCAAATCAAAGACGAGACGCCTTTCACTTTTTTTTTCCAGTTTGCCGCAGACGAGTTCTGACAGACAGGGGCAGAGGGAGGAAGCGTGAAAGGGGGGAGGGGTCTCACTTGACTGAAAATGTAGGCGATAATCCCTTGGGGGCGTGTCACTGCAGCAGCAGCAGCAGCAGGTAAAAAGGGCGCGTAATTGAAGTCTGCATGGAGAACAAGGGAAGGGGGGAGAGAGAGAGGGAAATATAGGGAGTAGGGGAGAAGAAGAGAATGTGAGAGAGAGAGAGAGAGATAGAGAGAGAGCGCGCAAACAGCCTGGGAATGCATATTTATATCCAACTTGTGCCTTTTCGCAGTACCAACCACGCAGGCAGAGGGAAAGGCGAGAGGGGAGAGGGGGGAGGGAAGGCAGCAGCGGAAACTGGGGCGGAGTCCTTTGAGCTGCGGCTATATCCTGTGTTTAATAAACTCTCTGCAAGCCGAGCGAGCATGGAGTACGCCAAACTTTGTCGATATTTATCGAATTTCATAGCCTCCGGTTAAATGTTTGTCGGTTTTGCCAGAGTTGCCACACACACACGCGCTCAGTCTCGCTTCCCTCCCTCCCCCTCCCCCTCTCCCTATTTGCATTTGGCGTCTTGGCGGGCTGAGTTTATGGCCATGTATTGAGGCGTGTTTTAAGTGGTTTTACAGGACGCGCCTCATTGCGTCCTGCAATCAATTTGCTGCTGCCTCGTTACGTATACGCAGCGTTTGCCAAATTGTTGCCACGCAAAACAGCGCGAGTGCCTGCACAGGTGGCCTAGGCCAAGAAGAAGAAGAAGGAGAAGAAGGAGAAAAGGAAGAGAAAAATATATTCATATTTTAACTAACATTGATCAATAAAATATATAGCATAGTATTATGATGTAGGCAATGGGTTAGCCTTGCTTAAGGGGGCGTTCCGCATATTTAGTGCTTATTATGGCGAAATGATTGTTCTGGCTCCTTCACGGATTCGCATTTACATGCAAAACATATCAACATTTACATATAGAGAGCGTTTCTCTCACTCTCTCTTTCTCTCTCTCTCTCCCACTCTGTGTGTGTATGAGTCTTTAATTATGATTTGCATTTGTAACTCGATAAATTGTTGCAAATTTATTAAAGTAATGAACTGCACTCTTGACATATCATATAGAGTAATATATATATTTTTTTTTATTCCAAATAAAAACCGAGCTGAGTTCAAGTGTATTGAATTACACTTGAAAGTGTATTTTATAATTATCTGGAATTTTAAATATTTATTCTTTTAAATTGCAAAACAATCTCAATAGATTGTTTTTTAATATTTAAGAAAAAAAGTAAATATATACTTCATTTTTTATCCCCTAACTTGTTATATACAAAGAGAGAAGCTTAAGCATTTTAGATAATAATTAAAATTTATATAAGTAATATATGTTAAAATTCTTTTTCTATCCAGCCAACTATTTATCTTTCTGTATTTCAAAATTGTTTCTACTTTTTCGATGTGAAAAATTTCGAATATCTTAAAGAATACTTTTAATTTGCAAACTCTTTGGCCCATTAAATGTTATGCATCGATGCTTTTGGGCCTTGTTAAAAGCAGACTTTCGTCTAAGCTGATGGCAGTAAGAGTAGAAAAAGAGCGAGAAAACGAGTGAGAGAGAGAGAGAGAGAGTAGGGCAGAGGAGCGTAGCAAAGATGGCAAAGGACTGACGCATTCGTATTATAATTTGCCGCTTACAAACACCAGCATGGCTAACACACACACACACACACACACACAGAGAGAGAGACTCACAGACACACAAAGGTGTCAGCCGCCTTTTGTCTGCTTGTCTTCCGCCTGTCAATGACAACAGCCCAAAGTGAGCCAAAAAACCGAGCAAAGACTTTGTTAACCCACCCCAGTCCCCTCCCCCCTACCCTCTCTCTCTGTATTTTCCTCTCTCGTCTCAGAGACGAGAGGCAAGAAAATTGTGTGAAAAATTCAAATCGCTTTGTCGTTGGCAGCTCTTTGGCACATTTGCTTGCCGGTTATGTCAGACATAATTTAAGCCCGGTAAGGCCCCTTTCGGACAACAATGCGAGGGTCATGCTATATAATGTTAGGATCAGACAGACGGGGTAGAGAGAGAGAGGCAGGGGGTAAGCTCTGTGCTGGCCCGTTGACCCTGACGACCAATCGATTTGCCAAAGGACCCACAAAAGGAACTTTTGCGCCGCCAAGTGTGTCTCACTTGACTCGAATTTAACACCCCCAAGGAGGACTCCTCGGGTTAATAGGGTTGATCCGGGTCAAAACTGGTGCCGGATTATTGTGTGAAGCCCGCAGAGCAAACGTGGTCACATCGAAATGAATCCCTAACAATGCGAGTGATAATAAGCAATCGAAAATGTTCAATAAGCTAATTGTGGGGTGGAGAGGGAGGTGTAGAGCACTTGAAAAAAAGAGTGGAAGCAGAAGAGCAGTAATAGAATATGTCTTCATTATGGTATGGTATGTATAAACCTTCATGCCAAATTTGGGAGCTCCAGACTTTATATTAGCTAAGATCTGTGCGTTCAAACAGACAGACAGCTAAAAAAAAACTCACAACTTCTCCAAGTTTTATATATTTGTACAAACATAGCTAACCCATTTTCTTCCTCGCAATGGGTGTGATAACCACACACAAAATTATAGATAAAACTTATCTGAGTATATTATTTTGATATGCCAAATATGTCACTGAATTCGCGGATTTCTAAGTAGAAATAACCAGTCAGAGTTAGATAAAGATAAAGCTAAATATTAACGTGGTTTTAAGAATATTGAAATGAGCACTTGGCTACAAAAATACCTCGTACTCATTTCCTAAAAATATACTCTATACTCATTCCCAAAAACTATACTTTATAAAGACAATATATATGAATTGAAGAGACACAACAAATAATTAAAAAAAGGAAAATTTAGATAGATGTAACTAGGTGCATATTAGTCATCGTCAGGTCTCTCTCACATCTCTCTTGATAAGAACATTTAAATTGGAATTTATAAAGAAATAAACTAATAAAGTAACTAAAGTAAATGAAAACAAGTGTGATTCAAATAATGATAAAGAACGATTTTTATCAGTTCAAATTTAAGCAAATACAAGATCTCTGGAATTAGATAAGATAAGTGTGTGTTTCTCCCTAGATTTCGATATAAATAGATCGTCACTTCTCTGGCTGAATTCCAAACGTGAACCATGAGATCAGTCGCATTTCTATTTGCCATCGTTGGCATTGTGGTTCTACTGTGTACCGGGACACAGGGTGTCTGCTGTCGATACTCAATGACACTGACCTACACCATGGGCGTAGGATCCTGCGGAGATGTCGGTGGTCATAGTAAGGGTAATGCCTGCGAGATAACCATCTGTGGGGATGGGCGTGCTCGTGTGGGCACCTACTGTGGACGTGGATCTTGCAATATCTTTGGATGTGCTTGCAAAAATGAATGTATTCCCGGAAATTGGACCCTGGACTTTATTCAGAAAAACAGCGATCGGAAAATTGTGGTGACCGAAGCCAGAAGTTAGAGGAATTAATTATTTAATGAAAATATGTTTCAATTTATGATATGACAAGTGAATATTCCAAATAATTTATTGGTTCTAGAAAAAATGAAATTCAAGTGTTTTTAATATATTTTACTATTTGTTAATGCTTTTCTTACGTATCGGTTATAGCTTTAATTTATTTTCATCGATTAATTCATGTCAAATCGATATTTCTGTCATCTCTAGTAAAAGATTCCATTTGGTCAAGCTTTGACAACCTTGTACTAGTCGATAAATCTATCTTTCATAAAGATTAAAGTAAAGGGCTCTTGAGATTAGGTTCGACACAGTTGATTGTGATAAGCCTAGAGATACCCTGCATATATACATAGAAGAATTACAACGTGACAGTTCGTAATCAACTTTACCCAAAAAATAAGAAACTAAAAATGATAAGATTAGAGTATTTCCCCTATATCTATCTCTATAAATAGGCTGTATATTTAGCAACTACAATTCAAAACAAACAATGAAAGCAGTCGCGATTCTTCTAACCATCGTCGGTATATTGACTCTCCTATGCGTCGGGACGGAGGGCGTCTGCTGTACGTCCTCACTGACACTGACCTACAGCATGGGCAAAGGATCCTGTGGTGATGTGGGCGGACATCCGAAGAAACAATCCTGTCAGATTACCATTTGCGCAGATGGTCGTGCTCGCGTGGGTTCCTTCTGCGGACGAGGATCCTGCAACATCTTTGGCTGCGCTTGTAGAGGTGGATGCATAACCGGCAACTGGCAGAAAACCTTCCTTGAGGAGAACAAAGAATATAATATTCAGATAACGAAAGCACAATGGAACAAATAATAAGTTTGTGGAATGACAGATAAGCGAAGTATTCCAGATCTGTGCGTTCAAATTCTAAAAATCGATTATCAAGAATTTTATATTCAGTGTTTCCCATCTAATTTGCTAGTTATGTTCTTGAGGAGTTCACATAAGTAATAAATATAATATAATATAAATAACTTTAAGTTTCTAGCTAAAAGAAAATAGAAATAAAGTCCAGTTCGAGGTAAAGATCTCTCAAGCTTTCTCATATAATACCATGTTAGGTAAGGGTTTTTTTTCTTTTATTAAAATCAACTCAATTATTGCCGCTTAAATTTTTCATGTTGAGCGGGGGTGACAACCTTGCACCATTTTCCTTTTCGCTTTTGCAAATAAATTAAAAGAATTTTCAGCTGTTTTTTTTTTTTTTTTTTTTTGTTTTACTAGTGAAAAGCTGCCTGCAATTGCAGGTAATTTCGCAGCACTTTTTTGCTGCTACTGTCAATTCAAAAGCATAAAGAGCATTACATTTGCCATCTGTGTGTGTGTGTGTGTGTGTGTGTGTGTGTGTAGTCGCTGCACTTATGCTTTCACTTGAAGCACATAATGAAGAGCACTTTACGCTTATGAAAGCGATGGCTCAGAAAGAAAAAAAAAACGGCTCAAAATAAACAACTAGACAAACAAATAAAGGCAGTGAAGAGGCGAAAGCGAGACAGGTGAGTGTGCTGTGTGCAGAGATACCCTGTAAAATTTTTAATTTATGTAACGTGTCTACAAACTGCTTCAACTACACCTGCCTCATCTGAAATACATATATTAGGCACATATTTAGCTCAGACTTGGCATACCCCTTCTGACTGCACTTACAGGGTATTCCAGTAAATGGCAAGCTGTGTGTGCAGTCAAGTTAGCTTAGCTGTCGCTCGCTTGGGCATGCCACATTTAGCATGCTTAAGATTAAACAGAGACAGAGAGTGGGAGTGAGGGAGAGGCAGAGAGGGAGAGAGGGACAGAGAGAGAAAATGTCGCGTCATGCGTTGACTGCAGCAGCTGAAGGACCCCTCCCAGGCCCAGTCCCTGGCCCCCAAACCGGCTTTGCTATTTGCACTTTCCAAATGAAACGCAAACAGACGCCCATTCCCACTGCCATTGACGGGCCACGCCCACTCCCACTGAAAATTTAGTTTTAATTTTCACTTTCACTTCTTGCAGCCGGGGGAGGGCGGGGGGGAGGTAGGGGCATAGTGTCCCCTGCAGGCGCTTCTAGACTTCTGCTCATTTAATGCAAACGTGCCTTGCCCGCAAGGACACTCGGCTTGGCGTTGCTGCTGTTTTTTTTTATTTTGATGGGTTTATGTATTTACACCCACACATAAATCATACACGAGTGTGAGTGCGTGTGTGTGCGTGTGTGTGTGTGTGTTTGTGCTGGTGTGAGCATAAGTGGCTTTAGCCAAGCGTGACGCTGCCTCCTGCTGCCCTGCCGCTCTTGGTGGACCCAAGTGAAACAGTAAACAGCTGCGAGATAAATTGCTCATCTGCTCGACCTCGACACGGTCGTCCGTAAGGGTGTGTGTGGGGGGGGGGGTTCGTTTTCTTGCCCAGCTGCCGCCGCGCTGAAGTGTTAAGTACACAAACCGCCCTCGTACTCCCCGCACCAACACACACTGCGCTTATCCATAATGATGACCTTACTTATGAGGCGACTCGTATACCCAACTCCTCCCCGCTGCGCACGCTGCGTATACGTAATGGCAAAAAAAAAAAATAATAATATATTATATTTACTTTTTCAAATTTCAAATCAATAGGATTTTCCCAACACATCAGTTTCGGTTTTGCAAAGTAAATTCGTATTTGATTTGCTTTCCTGCCTAATTGTTTGGCAATTAAAACTGAAGCTCAGGCTGATGGAAAACGGTAATTAAGGTAAATATTTGCTTTGCTGGTCGATTGACAGACTTCCACAACATATGTAATAAATTTCAAGAACCACAAGCAGCAGCAGAAGAAGAAGCAGAAGAAGATGATGAAGAGTTGAAGTTGTCGCTGAAGTGCGAAGAGTTATGACAATTAATTGAAATGAGTTTGCCTCAACGAGCTACGGCTGCACTTATCAAATTGCAGATGGAAAATTAAACAAAAAGAAAAACAAAGTCCATAGAATGTGGTAAATATATGTGAGGGAACTTTGAATACCCTAAGAAATAGGTAGGAAATATCTAAAGCTGCACATATTTATTTTATTAATTAATTGAATTTTATAAGGGGCTTAAAACAAGGATTAAGGTATATTTTGAGACTTATATATTGAATTAAACCCTAAAGACTATATTTATATATAGTATTGTATATATTTCAAAAAGGAGTTCTGCAACAGCCTAAGTATCTCTTCAAGCCCAGCTTGACTTTATATATTTATTTATTATGCTTTTTTATATAAAAAAAATTTATTAAATATTAGTACGCCTCTCAGGCCTTTCCTCCAGTTCATACTACCCCATTCATATACTCTTTCTTCCAACGAGTCATTTGCAAATAAATAAAATAAATTTTGATTAATTTGTCTTGTGTTGCCGTCAATTTGCCATAATCTATTTGCAATCCCTGAACAGATTGCCGGCTCACACACACACACACACAGAGAGAGAAACGTGTCTGTCATCAGGCCAAGTAACTTTTATTAGCATTCCATCTGACATGCTTCACCCCACCGCATTTTCCCCCCTCTGCTATCTATTCCTATCTACCTCCTCCTCCTCCTCCTTTGCTCCTCATAATTTGAAACAATTTCAGAGAACTGCAGCTGTAAATTCCCATGCACTCTGCTGGCTCTTGGCTGTTTGGCTGCTAACTGGGCTAACTGCTTGGCTGCTTGGTTGGTTGGTTGGCTGCTTGGCTGCTTGGCTGCATTGTTGGATGGGTGCTCCATCATCAACTGACATTGCCACCACACCAGGGAACACTTTGCTGCTCAAGTGCCAAACAATTTCAAAAATCAACACGCAGCAAGCACCAAGGGCGACATTCCCTGCCATCTCGGAAGATAGCACAGCGATAGAGTGAGAGAGAGAGAGGGAGATAGAGAAAGAGAGAGAGAGAGGAATGAGGAGAGAGAAAGAGAGACACCCCATCGCTGTAGTACGCAATCCATTTAGGACTCATAAGCAGTGAAGTCCTTGAGTTTTTCTTCGATTAATTAACTTGGCCAGCACCACGCTCAGGTCAGGAGCAGAAGCAGCTGCAATGAATACCAAATGAGCAGCTTGGCAGCTAGAAGCTTGCCAGGAATGCTGCTCCGGCTGCGGATGCGTATGCGTATGTTTTCACCTTCAGCTCGGCTGCACGCGATTTATTTGTCGTAATAAATTCGCGTGGAAAGTGTCACAAATTTATGGATCCCGCCGAGAGAGCGAGCGAGGCGCCAACAGATGACAGATTGCAGCGGATGCGTATGGAGCTCAAGTGGCCCAAAGGGCTAACCCGGGGCATCGTAACCGGTAACCGGAGCAGCAGCAGCACCAGCACCAGCACCACAGTCTGCCACACCGAGTGGCACCGCCTTCGCCTCTGGGCATATGTTGGTGGTGGCACAACCACCTGCGCAGCGCGTGATGCTGCCCTTGGCAATCTTCGAGGGCAGCTCGTTTAGTCATTTCGTGCTAATATACATTTTTTACTCTTCTTCTTTAGGGTTTGCATACCCTGCAATTGTTGAAAGTTCCTGCCCAAGGGGTATGCTCTGCTTGTGGTAAAGAAAAAGGCTCATTTCTATCTGTATATCTATCTGTGAATCTACAATACATATCTATCTACTATATATCTATATATCTATCTGCCTATCTTTCTTTCTGTGTATCTATCTATCTGTCTATCTATATATTTATCTATCTATCTATCTATCTAGGTAGCTATCTACCTGCCTATAAATCTATCTATCTATTTTTCTATCTATCTATATATATCTATCTTTCTATTTATCTATCTGCCTATCCCTCTATCTATCAATCTATCTTTCTATTTATTTATCTATATATGTATCTATCTAACTGGTTATGTTGCTAATTATCTATCATTCTATTTATCCATCTTTTTTTTCTATTTATCTCACTCTCTATCTATCTGTCTTTCTGTCTTCTTATTCCCACGCTTAACTAGTTTTCCCATCTGTCTGCCCTCTCATTGATCTCTCTCTCTCTCTCTCCCTGCCTGTCTTGAGATAGTCTACAGGGTATATTAAAGTCAAGTCAGTCATAAGATCAACTGCCCCCCCTTAGTTGTTCATTCTTATGCTCGCCACTGATAAGTAAGACCCGACCAGGTGAAGCTGCTGCCGTTTCTTCGTTTCAATTTACATACTTGTTCTCTCTCTCTCTCTCTTACTCCCGCTCTCCCTCTTCCTCTCCCTCTCCTTCTCTCCTCCGGCTATATAAATGATGTGTCAGTTGGCGTTGCCTGCTGCGTTTTTATTTCCGACTCGCTTTCACTCATTTTATGCTTCAGCGCCGCTGCTCACTTGACGCCGTCTTCCTCGCTGACATCGCTTTTGCCGGCTTTTGGTTTTGTGGTGAGCGAAAGAGAAACCCACCTCCAGCCTCCCTGCCCACTCCTCCCCCGCGTCCCTCTACACAGGTGAAGCTGTGCGGGATTGGCGTGCGCGCGAGCGCAAAAACAGATTACAGTTCAAGAACATGTTTTGATAAGCAGCAATTTAAAACGTGATGCTATTTTTGGTTTACTCCCAAGACCGAATACGTTACGTATACGCAATACGTATACGTAATGTGCGCACCACCCCCTCCACTCAAGCAGGCGCCACAACAAAGCCAAGCGTCTGCCGAGCTTAACAAAAGGTAGACAGCAATAGGTAGGGATCCAGGTAGGGAGAGATGGGGGCGTGGTATCTGCTTGTAATTTCATTTGCTTGCATATTTAGTGGGCGAATCTCCCTCTCTCTCTCTCTCTCTATCTCTCTCTCTCTCTTTCTCGCTGAGCTTCAACTTGAGCGCCAGCTGAGGTAGCTGAAGCTCCTTAATGCAATTCCGCCAATAAAGATGCGCAACATTTTAAGACCCCAACTAAATGGGAATTGCAACCGAAAACGGAGCCCGAAACAAGCAGCTGAATGAATGAACGAACAAAGTGGCCAAAGAAGGCAAAGAGAGGGGAAGGAAAATTGTTTCAGCTTGTTGGTTGCTTTTCCTTTTTAACCGATGAATTCTTATCTTAATATTATATTCTTATCTTAATATTTTATCATTTTTACAATTATTGAACTCTTGCCAGATATATTTGAGACTTATTAGCTAAATCAAATATTCTTTACTTTCTATATAAGATTTAGAAGTCCTTGGTTCTGTCTAATATATGTCAATCAAAATTCTCTTTGAATTTGCTGCCAATTGAAAAGGAATTTCTTTAGACTTCTCTCTGCTGCAATTCACAGACGCCTTTATAATTCATCGAGGCAAGTGACATATCTTTTATGCTGGAAATTATCAATTGTGAGTGTCGATAATTGAATTCAATGGCAACAGGAAGGAGGCGCAATGCTGATACAATGCGACAATAAATAACAATCATAATAAATGAACAGCGCGAGGCACAGACAAAGAGGGAGAGAGAGGAAGGGAGAGAGAGAGAGAGAGAGAGGGAGAGGGAACTGAAATCTACGCCTAATGCGCTCTCAATGAACTTACAAAGTCAAAAGCAGAGGAAGGGGGGGAGGAGGGTTAGCAAGAAGCAAACGATAAAAATGAAATGAATGCCAATTTTTGAAAATTAATTTACTGTCTCAGGGTTTTCTTGTTCTTCTTGTTCTTGTACTTGTTCTCTTTTTCTGTCTTCTATCGCATCGATATTCAATGAGAATTGCAACAGGGCCAAGCGAAGCGTTACGTACAAAAAACTCTGGCAATAAAATGAAATGAACGAGAATTACATGAAACATATATGGAATAGAGAATCATAGCTTGACAAGCAGATACCCTATAACTTACAAAATAATATGAGTTGGAAAGAAATTAATCAAGCTTACAATAAGCTTAAAATGATTGATAATATATTGTAACAGACAATACATTTTTAGGATCTGCAAGATATGTGTAAATGAAGCATGAATAAGTTTGTTATTCATTTTAAGTGACATTTGCTGTAAAGATATATCATTAAAACAAGATTGAGATATTTAAATACAGTTCTGAAAGTCTAAATATTTTTAAATTTTAATGCAAAGTATTTTATTCTGTCTTTTTTAGTTAGTTAGTTAGTTAGCTAATGTAGATGCATGATTACAATTTATTTTAATTTATTTATTCTATTTATTTATATTTTTTTTTTCTGTTCCGATCATGATAATAACTGCTTCAGTCCCACACACCACCCTTGATGTTTGAATTGCCTTCAAAATTTTACAGGGTATAAGCAGAGCGAGTGCAAACATTTCAACAGACATTGGGGGCAACAAGATGATGGCAGAAGGCAACGAGCAAAGAGGTTGCTCAGCACTAATGTGCTTTTGGTTTGCTTGTATTTGTATCTGTATTTGTAGTTGTATCTGTATTTGTATTTGTACTTGTATTAGTATCCCTGATGCCTTGTTGTCTTCTTGTTGTTGTCTGCTGCGACAATCGATTCTCAAGGCATCAATAAGAAGAGCGAAGAAGCAGCGCATTGAGTGCGCTGAAAAGTAGGCAACAATAACTTTTCATTTGAGGGATGAGCGCAAAATGGCTGCCGCTGCCTGCGCTGCTCATTTCTGCGACAACGCAGGCAGCCGGCAGCAGCAAGAAGCATTTGTAATAACTGTCATAAGCGAAATTGGTGTTATCCTGTGCAAGGACACACCCTCCCCCTCTCAGAGCCAACTGCTCCTCCTTGCGGCGTGTGTGGCAAAATGAACGAAATTAAATGACATTTTCTCTGCGTGCTGCTGCTGCTGTTGTTGTTGTAGCTGGTATTGTTGTGTTTACTGTGGGTGCGGGAGTGGGCCCCCTGCCCGGGGGAAGGCGGTAGGGGGTGTGTCTGGTTAGGGGGCGTGTGCGCATTGAATTTAGCACCCAATATAAAAATCAACAATGTGTGTGTGTACGTAGGAAGAAGGAGCAAAGAGAAGGGTAGGGGTAGGACTGGGAGGGAGAGGGGTGTGTGTGGTAAAGAGGCAAGTGGGTGTGTCACAGCACGCGATAAGGATAAGCTTAAAGCGTGAGCATGTGGCAGAAATTCTTGTGCCGAGATTTCGTCTGCGAAACAGCGCAAATGAACCGACAGCTGGACGGACACATGTGCGACCGGGTGGGGGGGAGTGCTAGCAAGGGAGGCCACAGCGGAGGCACTCGGCAAAATTGAGGGGTAAATGCCAAGAGAAAAATGAAAACGGAAAATGTCAAGTAACGCACAGCGCAGACCCGCCACAACTTCCCCTCCCCCACTGCCATTATGACTGTCATAGAAATGAAAAGTAATTTTGATTTATTAAACGTTAACAAACGCAGCAGACAGCAGATAGAGGGCAGAGGGAGAGAAGACAAGGGGAATACTCCAACATATTCTTGTTATTC
This sequence comes from Zaprionus kolodkinae, assembly GCA_018901885.1. NCBI lineage: Eukaryota > Metazoa > Arthropoda > Insecta > Diptera > Drosophilidae > Zaprionus > Zaprionus kolodkinae. The sequence goes on along the minus strand of JAEIFM010000370.1, from coordinate 498,763 downwards.
TTATTCCCTCTCCCACTCCCACTTCCTCACACACACACACACACACTCATGCTTCGCCATCGCATTAATGTTGTGTTTGCGTTTGCTACATTTGCAAAAAGGTTTCTCGCTCCTTTCCCTTTTTACCTCGCTCGCCCCTCGGTCTCCTCTCTCATACCACACTCTCATACCCCTCTTTCCCCCCCTTCTTCTACATAAACCCAAGTGCTTAACCTTAGCTCTTTCCCAGCGCTCATCCCAGCTACACATCTATACAAATCCAAGCCTAGCATCACGTTCTCACTTTTTGCTGTCGCTTCATTTTGTTGTTGTTCTTTTTCGTAGTTGTTGCTGTTGCGTTTTTCCCCCTCGGTTTTCGTCTGTTTTTCCTGTTGTTATAAGAAACTCATTCGGATTGTCAACTTCGTTTTCATCAGGCTGGCAACGGCAGACAGAAGACAGCAGATATAGAAGACAGCAGCAGACTCTGACAGTCGCTTTAAGATAAAAATTTTTATAACTACACGTCGTCATCTTTCCTTGCCTTTCCATTCCGTTCCGTTTCCTTGCCCCATGCCGCCCTGCCTCCCTCGGAAAATTTTGCACGCCTGTTTGTTGGGCCATTTATTTCCCAAGACGGGAGGGGGCAGGGAATCGCTGCTACTGCTGCCCTGCCTTGTCGTGGCTTGTCATAAAAGGAAAAAAAAAGAAAAAAAAGGAAAAGAAAAACGTAAAAAAAAGGGAAACGATACGTAGAAAGTTAAGCATCTTGGCGGCCTCATGACATATTGCTTAAATGGGGCCCATGTGGGATATTGGATGGGTATAACTGCTGTGGAGGGAGGCAGAAGGCGGGTCGTCGTACTTGTCGCAGTCTGCATTAAAACATAATTGGTAAGTGATTTAGATGGAGCCAAAGCAGAGGGGTTTTCTAGGTGGCTGTTAAATCGCCCGCCAGGATCAATCGATAGTTTGTTTATCGAGAGTGTGTGTGAGAATTGCGAAATGGTGTGATTGCACTATATATATGTAGAAAAGTGAATTTAGGATCACTGATAAAATGGATTGCTTTTGATATATGCTTAGGAATATAATATGCTTATAATATTTTCAAGTCGAATATGGAGTGTCCTTCAGATTTAATTCTAAAACTGCATTCACCTCAACCTCTGCAATCGATGAAAGGTAAAAGCAGGCGATTTTAAATTTTGAAAAAAAAAAATTTCCGAAAAATGAACAAGGGGGGACCCTTACCAAAATCACAAAAATTAAAATTTTTTTGGAATATCTTAAATTGCAAAAACTATTAAGCCATTCAATTCCAGAACTAAAACCATGAATAAAATGCTTTACCCGAAGAAAATCGTTTGATTTTTAAGAAAGTTATGAAGTGAGGAAAGTGAGGATTCTGGTCCTGTCAAGGATCTTACATGTTAAATTTTTTGTCAACTTTGACATGATTTTCGGACAAAAATTAAGTATGCTTTAAAACGATTTTAAACACTTGATTTATACTAATTGTGACCTCCGCAACCGATTAAAAGTAAAAGCAGGCGGTTTTAAATTTTGAAAAAAAAAATTCTGAAAAATGAACAAGGGGGGACCCTTACCAAAATCACGAAAATTTAAATTTTTTTTTTGATATTTAAAATTCCAAAAACTATTAAGCCATTCTATTCTAGAACTAAAACCACGAATAAAGTTCTTTACCCGAAGAAAATCGTTTGATTTTGAAGAAAGTTATGAAGTGAGGAAAGTGAGGATACTGGTCCTGTCAAGGATCTTACATGTTAAATTTTTTGTCAACTTTGACATGATTTTCGGACAAAAATTAGGTATGCTCTAAAACAATTTTAAACACTTGATTCATACTAATTTTGACCTTCGCAATCGATTAAAACTAAAAGCAAGCGATTTAAAATTTTGAAAAAAAAAATTTTCTGAAAAAAGAACAGGGGGGACCCTTACCAAAATCACGAAAATTTAAATTTTTTTTTTGATATTTAAAATTCCAAAAACTATTAAGCCATTCTATTCGAGAACTAAAACCACGAATAAAATTCTTTACCCGAAGAAAATCGTTTGATTTTTAAGAAAGTTATGAAGTGAGGAAAGTGAGGATACTGGTCCTGTCAAGGATCTTACATGTTAAATTTTTGGTCAACTTTGACATGATTTTTGGACAAAAATTAAGTATGCTCTAAAACAATTTTAAACACTTGATTCATACTAATTTTGACCTCCGCAATCGATTAAAACTAAAAGCAAGCGATTTAAAATTTTGAAAAAAAAAATTTTCTGAAAAAAGAACAGGGGGGACCCTTACCAAAATCACGAAAATTTAAATTTTTTTTTTGATATTTAAAATTCCAAAAACTATTAAGCCATTCTATTCTAGAACTAAAACCACGAATAAAGTTCTTTACCCGAAGAAAATCGTTTGATTTTGAAGAAAGTTATGAAGTGAGGAAAGTGAGGATTCTGGTCCTGTCAAGGATCTTACATGTACAATTTTTAGTCGACTTTGACGTGATTTTTGGACAAAAATGAAGTATGCTCTAAAACAATTTTAAACACTTGATTTATACTTATTTTGACCTCTGCAATCGATTAAAAGTAGAAGCTCAGTGCTCCTTCAGCAATCCATGTAGGAAATGTCTCTGCTGCCCTAAGCTCTCGTTTGACAGCAATAACAACAGGGATCAGGAAAAGAGACAGCAACAATAGCAGGGATCAACAAGAGACAGAGACAACAACAACAATGTAAATTGGAGCATGAACGAGCGAATGGAATTCCGCAAATGTGACTGGGTCGAGCTCGTTGCTCGTTGTACGATTAACACATGCGATTAAATGGCCAAATCGTTTAATTATAAGTTCACTTAATGTTCCAGCTCAAAGCCGAGGGCTTAACGGTGCAGGATTGTGATCGGGCGTGTGAGCGAGCGAGACAGACCGAAGAGATGCCTCTCTGATTGCCTTTGTGCCTCGGAATTGGGGGCAAATGTCGTGGCACCGTGACGTGGCATTTTGACAGTGCGAAAGGCAGAAAGCCGATAGCAACAATATGTCAATGCAATTGCGAATGATATGGCCAAGAGCAGAGCCAGAGACAGCGAAAGTATCAGTGGGAGAGGAAGAGAAAGATGAAAAAGAAGAAAGAGAGAGAGAGAGAGAGAGAGTGCTAGACAATCGTCAAAAATCATCGAACAAGGCGACTTTTTCGGTAAATTGCACTGGGCACTTGCTATGTCGCGCTTTGTCGACTGCGTTTTTAATTACAACAAAGTGACAGACATAGGGACAGTGGGACAGACAGTCGGCTGAGGCCTAAGCCTCGTACCAATTAGACGCAGCACCGACTGACACAACTGTCGACATCGAGCGACAAGAGCAACAGCGGCAAAGTGCGCGGCACATTGCATGTTCCCAAGCGCTAACAAAAGAGAAAAACTTTAGATAATGCTCAAAATGATATGATGCTGGACTAGTAGATACCCAGTGCGGCAGACAGACCCTGCAGTTGAGTATAAATGCTGCAGAACTATGCTACATGCAAAAATTTACATTTACATAAATATTTACATAAATATTTGCAACTGTAATGAATATAAAATAATAATATTATTAATTATTACTGATACAACGCTGAGAGAGTTGCTATAAATTGTATATAATATTTGTATATATTTTTAGCCCTCCCCCCCCCTCTCACACATCCCTTTATTAGCTTTCTTTTCTGTTTGCAGGGCATACAAAAACAGGATACGGAAATGTTGCGCTTGTTTAAATTGCCATCATCACGTTGAACGCATGTCATGTACAGTTACGAGTTGCCAGCTCTGAGTTGCGAGTTGCCAACTACCACAGAGGGATGGGGCGGGCTACTTCTGTTCGCCCTTCTTTCTACTCACTGTTTGTGCAGTGTGTCGGCCATGCGACACTTTGAGTGACAGGACGCGGCTGAAAATGGAAAATCAATGCGTTGTCCCGTTAGTCGGCCATGTCATTTCCGTGTACCGTTGCGCCCCTGCCTTGACTTGGCTCTGGTCACACTGTTCTGCATTTAAAATAGGTATGCTAGAAAATGCATTAATTTCAAATATGATTTTTGCTATGAATTTGTAAATTAAAATAATTAGAATTAATTAAAGAGACAAGTTATTTGAATTATATTAATTAACAATGCCCCTAGAGCATATTCGAATACTTTTTAGTTGGATATAAAATCAATTAAATAGCAAAATAGTTTTAATTAAATTTATCTCTCAAGTGAGTTTTATTTTGCCTGACACACCGGATGGATATGCCGGATATGTTTCAGCACGCATCACTCTGCGGGTCAAGCGGCTCCTACTCACATGTCGATTGTGTTTGCAGTTTATTTTTTATTTTTTTTTCAGTTTCGTACTGTCAATCTATTTACAGAGTCGCGTGCCTAACTGACCGTTGAGTTTTAAGTGGATTTCATTTTAGTTATTTCAGCAAACAGCAGAGCGCGACATTGTCGAGTGAATTTCATGTTTATTTGAAACTCATGTTGACACAATGACGGCATGACAAGCAGGCTGGCTGGCAGGCAGGCAGGCTGATATTTAATTTAAATCAGTGTCATTGGCCATTAGGCAACTTGTGTGTGGGCGTGGCACTTGTCAAGCAGTTGTTTAAACTGTCGAATGGCTTGATGTGTGTGCGTGTGTGTGTGTGTGAGCCATGTGTGCACTTCAAAGCCAAAAGCGAATCAAATTCAATTCGATTTGTTTTCGAATTTAAATAAAGTCTAAATTTTTGTGCAACTCAATCAATTAATGGCATAATATTATATTTATATATTTCACAAATTTAAAATACCTCGAAAATGATGTTCTCATTGCAGTTAAATAGATCCGGTCTCTGCAGAAGTCTGACAAGTGCACTGGGAACTGTAAATTAAACCGAACACTTGCAGCACTTTGAAATGGTTTACGGTTTCGCGCTTCAGGGTATATGGCGCTGGATGAAATGAATGTGGGTGAAGCTCCGGGGGAGGTAGGAATAATCCTTATAACATGCTGAAGAAGATCCAAGAGCACCTGAGCTGGTTTGGGGGGCCTTTGCTTTTGTTTCATTTGCCAAAAACTACATATTCGTACGAGCACCTTTTGCATGTTTTCGTTTAATTTGAAACATTTTCTTAGCTTAAATTACAAAATTCATACGAAGAGACAAATATATATGTATACATACTAGTATATATATGGTATATAAATCTGTTAAAGTATGTATACATACATCAGATATGCATGTGGGGTGGGGGCTTTTTTTATGGCTGGCGTCATGTGCTTGGCTTATCTTTTATCGGACCAAATGTCGCAGCTGCTTTTGGTCCTTTCGCTTCCTGCCTGCGGCTTCAATTGAGTGCGAAGCCGTTTTGGGCCACGTGAAGCGGTTGCCAAACACACACACACACACACAGACAAAAAAAAGGTAACAAAAACAATGGCAGACAGTTTATTCTGAGCCCCAGATAGAACACGACCTGGCACCCAGAAGCAGAGCCAGTAGCAGACCCGAGACCCAGCCATCCCAGCGCCAGGATCAGCAGCAGCAGCAGCAGCAGCAACCTCGGCTGTCGGTGCCATGGGGCAGGAGCTGGAGCAGGCAATTTACAGTTACGCGGCCACGTGACTTACTAAATCAACTTGCGGCTGTCGCTCTCAGTACACTAACAAAGGGTCCAATAACTTTGTTGTAGGGTATACAGTAATATAATATGCTTGTCTAACTAATCTATACTAAATCTAATTATAATTGATATATCTACCGATTACTATATGCATTTATAGCTGATATAGAAGGTTTACGGTTTATTTGTTGTGTTATTACATACGTATACGTAATGTACTGAAAAGTTGAGTCGATTATTTTGTAACTAGCTATACTAAAGATAATAAAATGTACTTAACGTTATCTATTTTCACATATCTGCAGATTATTATATAATATATTTATTTATAGTCACGAAAGAAGGATTGGGGTTTTGTTTTTGTTTTATTGCATTACGTATACGTAATATTCGATTATCAGCGAGCGTACGTATACGTAATATTTTTAATATTTAAAATTCATTGACGTTTTTAAATATACTGAGCAGTTTTCAATCAACTATCAACTATTATGAGTATTTATTAATGGAATAATAAATATAATAATGGGAAAACATGTTTTAATATTTGTATCACCTTTAAATGAGAATATATAAAATATCTGAATATATATAATTCTCCTTTTTCCACTTTATAGATTTGTTCATGATTTATAGAGTATATCGCGCATCGGCTTGTTGTTCTCGTCTCCTAGTCTCATGCCGGCTAAAGTTGAAGTTCGTTTGCGGCAACAAAAACACAAATCCAATTCTCAGTCGACGCTGGCGCTGACGTCGCACTGGCGGCAACGGCAGCAGAGCAGCGACGTTTGAAATGTCAGTTTGACAAATCGCGTGCAAAAATCTGTGAAATCTTCTGCTGCTTCTTTCTTTACGCTCTTTACGCTTCTTCTTCTTCTTGTTTTTTTTTTTTTTTATTTTTGGCGCGCAGTTTTGAATGTTTCTGAGAGCCGCAAGCCGCAGTTAACGAGGCAGGAGGCAGGCAGGCAGTGTGGGCGTGTTAAGGGGAGTAAAAGGGGAAGATTGGGAAGTATTTGCTGTGCCGCATGTGTTGTGTGTTGGCGCCTCCATCAGAGCCGCCGCCGCTGCCGCAAAAAGCCACAGAATGAGGACGCCAACAGCGCCGGCGGCAATGTCGTCTTTGGGTAATTTGTTGTGTTTGTCTCTCTGCGCTCGACTGCGCCCAACGGGCTTGCTAAATTTTTTGATTAATCAAAGGACATTTTTTTTATGTTTAGCTTCGTTGCTTGCGTTGTTGTTGCTCTCGGTTGATGCGTTAAAGAAGCCCGAATTAATGCAAAAATGATGAGTGGAAATTTGTCAAGCTTATTTACTTCCGTCACTTAATGGGCCCGCGGCACATTGACAGCGGACAAGGAAGGGACGACAGCCTCTGTTTGCTTTTGGCTTCTCAGCCCATTTTTATGCATAATTTTCGGCCTGGCGCTGTCCCTCATCATTGTCCACCATTTTTACCTGCGGCCATTTTTTTGGGGACCTTTCTTTGTGTATATTTTTTTTAGCCGGATTTATCATAATGCGTTGAATATTCTTTTTCCTTTCTCAAACAGTGTGTCTTTGCTTTGCTTCGCACTTAAATCGAATTTCTCGAAAATCGAATTAGACACAGGACACGAGGCCCAGGAAATGTCTGGCATAGGCACTTGTTTGGATATGTCCGGCTTAGAGAAGGCTCTGCTTATGGTTCGATTTACAGAAAAAAAGGCGAAAATAAACTGGCTGCCACTCAAGTGATAAGAGAGATGAGCGTGATCTGCATTTATTTTCACTGAGTTTTCTTTTAGCTTAGCAATTTTTAAGTCTTCTTAGTATCCTAAAATATCTAAAAATAATTTGAAACTCAGCAAAATGTTTTTTCTTTCTTTTTTTTATTTTGTTATTTGTTAATTAGTTTACTTTTATTTGTGGCTCATACATCGTTAAATACAAATACATTAACATTCTTTTTTTTCACATACAATAGTTAAGTTTACTGTTTGATTGTTTTTCATTTGCTCTGTGTGTGAGTGAGTGCAAATAGAACGAGTATGTGCAGTTGATTTTTCCACTTTTATTTTCCACTAATTTTCATTAAATTTTCATTAGATTTACATACGAATTTCCCATCACATGCACTCTCAACTATATCGAATCTAATCATATATTAATTTTAATTTAACATATACTTCACACTTTACTTTAATTTATCTTTTCCGTTGCATATTATTTTTTGTGCTCTCACACATACATATAGTATAGTATAGTATAGTATAGTATAGTACATACATTGCTGGGGGAAAATGGCCGTATGCGATCTCTAGATATATATAGATATCTATTTTTATATATACAAATTCAACTGTTACCTTGTTAACTTTGTCGTCGTGTCTTTTGGTTTTTGGTTTTGGGTTTTGGCCAGGAATTGCCGCCTGTTTTGCTTACTTATTAGGAATTAGGCTAAAATGAGAGCGGCCAAGAGGGACAGCTACTAACTCAGGGTGCAGTGCCAGCGCAGCAGTGACGTCACGCACAGCAGCCAGGCGGCAAAGGTGGCTGTAAAGGTAGTGTAAATTAAATTAATTAATTAATTAAATTAAATTTAAAGATTGGAGAGAGTTAGAGAGAGAGAGAGAGATAGAGAGAGGTATATTCGACTAGCGTTTTATTTTTATTTATTTATTAAGGTCAACTATGGCCAGTCGACTAATTGGTTTATTAATGAATTAAAAGATAAATTAAAACGAAAAGTAAATTAACAAATTACAATAAAAAAAAATGTATATACATATAAATATAATAATTAAAAATTATTAACATTAACATTAACATTACTGAGTAATCTGTGTATAACTTAACTCATTATGAAATTAATTTTAAATTAATAATAGGCTTATCCTTAAGTTGGCAATATATATCATATTTTCATATAACACAAGTATTTTTGTCTTGTTGAAATTTGGTATTTTAATAAATAATTATATAAATAAATAGGCCAAATAAAACCTGAAATAAATGTAGGCTTATTGAGGGATATAAATTCAATATGCTGTCCCTCATCTCAACAGGGACAGAGGGTAGAGCATTAATGAGACCTTCTCTGGCAACTCACCTGCACGGGCGCTGGCACAAGTGCCATTCTCTGTCAGACGCTGATTGTAGCCGTTGTCCTTGAGCGCCAGCACAGTGGTACGCACACGACTCTCACGCCGCAGGATGGCCAGGCCCATAATGTCCGCACTGCAGCGCAGCTCGAGCACCTCGCTCTTGCTAATGAAGCGTGGGTCATCGATGTTGACGCGCAGCTGCAGGTTGCTCGCATAGAGGGGGAAACCTTCGATGTTGCGTGTGATCTCATTGATTTGCGGTTGCAGGCTGCTCTGCGGTGCCTGCCCGAAAGAAATCCAAAATGGAGTGAGTGAGAGAGGGAGGGGGAATGGGAGAAGCAGAGGGAGACAGAGAGAAAGAGAGAGAGAGACAAAGGTGCGAATGTGCGGCAGAGCGGGCTGCAATCCGTTGCAAATGCGCTTGCCGCATGCCACATGTAATTTGCGATTTGCATTCACAGTCTGCGTGTGAGTGTGCCTGTCTCTCTCTGTGTGTGTGTGTGTGTGAGCGTGTTGGCTGCGGCTTGCGGGCCACAAATGCAGCTGACAGCATTGCAACGCAGCAGCCGCAAATATGAAATCAGGTTAGCCAACATCCGCACGACCGCAAATATCTAATGGGCCAGCGGGCCAACGGTGCGTATGGATAATGGACGAATCTACTTACGGTCTTGTTGTTGATGTACCACGTGAGCCTCGCCGCCGGATTCGACCAATCCGAACTGCAGTTGGCCAGCAGCGTGTCCCGATATTTATACGAGTGTCGTATTCCGGCGATAAACGGATCGAATTTGGGCAGAACTGCAAAAGAGAGAGAGAGAATTCGTGTGGAAGGGAATAAATCACGTCGGCATTTCCAATGCAATAGTGAGTTATGATGGGGTGAGGGATGGAGTGGAAGGGGGAGGGGGGGTTGATGCAGGTAGCATTCAAAGGGCTCAAGGGTATGGTATATATCAGATTTGTATCATGCGACTCGTGAATATGGAAGCTTTGTGGGCTCTCTAATGATTTTGAAATAATTTCAACGCATATTTAAAACGGGAAAATATTTTTTAAACCATGAAAAAATACTAAAAAAAGTACTGAATAAACTATACAAATATTTCTTAAAATATTATGAAAATATGCTAGAAATTTGAATATACCAAAACGTATTAAAACACTCATTAAAACTTAAAAGAAGACATGCAGAATCAACTAGAGGCCAAGTAATGGAAATCTGATGATTAAATATATTATATTATATTATATATAGCGGTACTGAAATTGACCAAGGTACAGCCTTTTAAATTAAATTAAATTCATTATTTTTTGAAGCAGAATCAAAGAATGAATAAAATGTCCTCTCTCAAGGAAATCTGCTGATTTTTGACGAAGTTTTCCTTACTATAGCCAGGGGCTTTTTAAAATACCAATTAGAGCAATAAATTGAATATTATGTTATACAAAAACTATACTACAATAATTTTTTCCTAAAAACCAGTTTCAATTTTTCCAAAATCAATTGCAAAAAACGTGTCCCCTCTGCGCCTGCTTTCAGCTCGTGTCATTGGCCAATTTGCGGCATCTCTGACAACTCGGGAAACTTCTGGTTTCGGTTCACAAATTGTTTGGCCAACAAGCAAACCAGAAACGTCTTTCGACCAAAACTCATTTAGTCGATCGACCAAGCTACCCAACCAACCAATTAGGTAATTATCAACCCGCCCGGCAGTCTAAATATTTATTCAAAGTGTTAATTAATCTTTACAAATAATTGCGCTGCTTAAACTTTTTTGATGAAAGCAAGAATAATTTGGCTTATAGCGTCGTCTAACACACACAAACACACACAAGCACACACACACAGATACAGGCAATACAAGGTATCCGTCACCAGCACCGACAACTTTTGTGCCTTAGTCTCAAAATGAATGCCAACTGCGGCGGCCATTGTTGTTGTTAGTAAAATTTGTGAAATATGCTGAAGGAATAACACTGGGGAATGGGGAAGAGAGAGAGATCGGGGAGAGGGGCGTGGCGCAGGCTGTGGCCGCCAGAGGCCATCAAAAGTCGGGCAGTCAGCAGTGCTATAAACTTTTTAATTGACTTAATACAAACCACTTTGGTGGAAAGTTTCTGACCTGTTTCAAGTCGAAAACTTACAGGAGAGAGAGAGAGAGGGGCAGGAGAGGACTGGGAGAAGGAAGTGATGCTGCTAAAGTTGATGATTGCGGGCATGTTGTGCCGCTTGGCGGCAAAACACAACACGGCAGAGCAGAGCCGAGAGCAGAGCGGTCAACACAGTGCGCTCCAGGTGTGCCTGTACAGGTGTACTGACTGTGACTGGCATTGGGAACACAACACGCAGCGCAGAGTGTACGAAAATTGTAGGAAAACAAAGCAATCAACTCGGATAAATAAACCAAAAATACCAAAGTACCGGTAAAACACAGAACAAGCAGAGAGGCAGGAGGCAGGCAAACAAAAACAAAAACAAAGAGAAAAAAAAAGAGAAGGAGAAAGAAAAACCAAAAATGGAAAGTAAAGTGAGGAAAGGCAACAAACGACTCCATAGGCAGTTGGGAAATTGCGACGAAATAACAATAGAGCAGAGACAGAGAGAGACAGAGAGAGAGAGAGAAGCAGTCTCTCTCTCTCTCTCTCTTCCTCTTTTCGGGAACCCCAATGCGGTGTCCGGTTTGGTGCACCGCAAATGCTGACCCCATATTAAAAAGTCAAAAGTGAAAACACACCTTCCCCCGACCCTTCCCCCTCCCCCACCCCACCCCCTTTAAATCTCCAAAGTAATTAGGTGTGGCACCGGCCTTGTAGACACAGATCACATCCTGAACAAACTTTGGCAAAGTTAATCAGTGGAGGCGACACATGGCACACGCAACTAAGCGGAAAAATATTTGCACTGCGAAAGTTTCAGATGATTTTCAGGGGTTTTTCCTCTTGCCACCATTGCTGGTCGCATCATCAAAGGGCACAAGGTGATTGTCGTTTCGGTAAATCGAGACACAAGACCCACATCCACTTGCTTGTTGTGTCAAAAGTTTTTACCAGGTACGCAGGGATGAGGTGGAGCTGGACTGGGGATAGGATGGGGCACTTTGGTGACAAAATTCCCAAGTTGATTGTTGGTCTGTCAACAGCTTCGCAGGCATTGAAACAAAAAACTGGGCAACAAGCCACTTCACAACAGCCCTGCACTGCACTACACAGCACTACACAACACTACACAACCCTACACAACACTACACAACACTACACAACACTACACAACACTATGCTGGCCGACAAGGTGGGGCATTAACTTGAAACTACGTGCTGCAGTGCACAAGCCACACACACACACACACTGAGCAGCACATTGTTTTACACTGCAGGAAAGAGTGCAAGGCAGAAAGAGAGGAGGAGAGAGAGAGAGTGAACGGGTAAGAGAGAGAGACAGCGAGTGCTTAAACTTTGTCGCCAGCTCGTTGATGAAGTTTGATGCTTGCTTGGCTCCTCATTTCATACATGTGCTTGAATTGTGTTTTTTATGGCTTACACACACACACACACACACCCACCCAATATTAAAATGGCGAATTGAAGCTGGCATATGCCCCAGCAGAAACGAAAAAAAAGAAGATGGCGGCAAGAGCGAAATTCAGTCATTTTGTTATATGGCGGTCAGTTTACGAGTCCCTTGTTTGTTATTGAAAATTTTCTTTTATTACTTACTGCAAAGGGAAAACGAAAAATTGTGTCGTATCGTAGAGGGGCGGAAAATTAAGTATAATAAAACATGAGAACACATGACATCAGTAGTCGTTGATATATGCAGCAGAAGTCAGTTAAGGGGTAAGGTATTTGGGAAAAGCTTCAAGAAAAGCGGAAAATGGAATACTGTTTCTTAAAAATGATAAGAGATAAATATTCTTTCTAGTTGGTATGTTAATAACCTAATGCGGAAAGAAATCGACCCTAAAACAAAGGAGATTGACAGTTGTTACAAATGCAAAATGTATAAAAAAAAAAAATAAAGTAAATAAATTATAATAAATTTTAAACATAGTTACGGATGTATATCAGCGCTATAGGAACTTTAAAATCTTACATGAAAATTCTAGATATATAATAATTTCCTGCACAACTAATCTAGAGATAAAATCATCTTAATTTTACTCTATCTCTTCTCATTCCCAATAAATACTATAGAAAACGCGTCCATCTATTAATACACTCTGCTCAAGCAGCGACAACCCTGGTACTGCTATACATAGTACATAGTAGATTTAGTGGCCCCCATTGGACCTAATCTAGTCATTTGATTTGCATGTCGAACAACTTGAGCACAGCTTACTTGGGCTACCTATATAAGCACAAAATAGATAAAACTCGAATTGACTTGCAAATATCATGGAAGACAACAAAGGAGAGCGAAAAGGCGAGAGAAGAAAGAGGAAGAGGAAGAGGAAGAGGTAGAACTAAGGAGACAAACAAGAAAACATCCAATTAAAGGCGAAATTCAAATAAGAAAATGTGAATTCAAATTTGATTGTTACGCGTAAACAAATGCTTAAGTGCGCATTATGCAAATCAATACTCTTAAAGCGGCGTCAATAAATAAAACGCCCTGCTACCTGCTCCCTCTTCCTGCTCCTGCTCCTGCCCCCCACTACACCTCTCTGTGTAGTCCACACTCTGTGTGGCAACCAGAAGAAACAAATCGCTGAGCAGGAAAATTGCGACAAATAAATCATTTTGAGCCGCAGTCGCAGCAACAGCAACAAAAGACATAAGCGGGCCATTTTCATTTGCCTCAAATGACATTGGGCCAGAGAATCAATTGATTTGAATTTCAAAGAGCCTAGTGGAGGACTACCGCTTCCCCCTCCCCCCTGTTTCCTGTTTCTGCTGGCCCAACCGCAGCACAGCGCAGCGCATCATGTACGCTGCCAATCACAGCGCGTGCGAGAGTTCAAAATGGCGCCCAAACTGGGTTGGCTCATGGCGGCGGCGGCGAGATTGTTAACAAAACCCCAGTTACAGCCAGGCCTAGTTGCCGCAAAACGAGTTGGTTGCCCCTGCTGTCCCCCTGGTTACCCTGTTGTTGTTGTTGTCGCCGCCTCTGTCCGTTGTTGTCTAGGCGCGTGTGCACGTGACAACGAAAGAGGCGCCGCTTTAGCGAGATTATAAATTGATTCGTACGAAATTCACAATTGAGTTGAATTTGTTCGCACGCTCGACAGGTGCAGGGGCGAGGGGAATGAGGGGACTGCCGGTCAGGATTTATTAACAATCATTACTCATACAAATGGCTGACGCGTGTCACAATTTTGCAGCATTTATGCCGCAGCCTTTGAACTGCGTACGCGCCTTGCCTCGCCTCCTCCTCCTACTCCTCCTCCTCCTTGGCTTGTCATGATAAATGAGTAGGAATCTTTTGGTAGCTCTGCGCCCGCAGCGAGCCGTGCAAAGACCATTTATAATTTTATTAAGTGTTTGCGAAATTGCACATAATTTGTTGTCTTTGTACACACAGACACACACACACACACACACACACAGGCATAAATCAAGCAAGAGAACAGCAAAAATTACAAGAGATAAGCAAAGAGTGTGTGAAAGAATAAGAGAGAGAGAGAGAGGGAGAGGGATGTACCTACCGCCCACGGTCATATTGGCCGACTTATCGATCAGCTTGAACTCCGGCGCATCGCCGGACACCTCGCAGCGGTACTGGCCGGAAGAGTGCACATTGAGCTTCTCCAGCTCCACGTTGCAGATGAATTGATTGCAATGCGACGAGCCGTCGGCGATGGTGACACCTTTGACGGGAAACCAATTTGTTGTCGGCGGTGTTAGCGGCGAATATCTGCAAGAACAGAGAGAGAGAGAGAGAGAGAGAGAGTGAGTGAGTGAGTGAGAGTGAGTGTGCGGTTTGAAGAGTCTTCGAGTGCTGCACCAAAATCGAATCGCATCGAATCCATGAAATATTTATGAGCGCATGCAAAAAGGTTTTCGCTTTCTGCATTTTCTGCATTTTGCGGCAACGTTGCGCAAATGGCGTGCAAATAAAACTCCATCGATTTGTAGCCGCATTTTGCATTCTCGATTCCCCGATTCTCGATATACGGCATACTCCCTACTTTTTACTATTTTTTTCTATTTTTTTTCGCTGCCCCAACCGCTTTTATTATGAATACGCGGATATTATGCAGCTCTCAATGGTTTGCCTCAACTGCGGTTCTGCTGCTGCTGCTGCGGGCTTAGTCTCTCTTTCAACTGTCTCGCAAAAATGGTAAAAAAAGGAAGATATTTCAATGAAATTTCCATCCAGGGTTGAAATCTGTGAATATTGTATTTGCCCTAACTAAGCGATTAGGAATTGTAATTGTGAGAGAGAGAGAGGCGCAATATTCCAGATATATTGTGTAAAATATTTTAAATTTATTTTAAATGCATTTTAGAGTTGCTGCAGCCCTGATTAGTTATCTATCTAAATATTTTATATGTAATTTTTAAAGCAAATAAGCATTATAGATGTGCTCTTACAACTCTTGTGTGTAATCAATATTATTTCAATGAATTTCATTCAAAATTTAGTCATTGTTTTAGCCAATTGACCTGCAGCTGTAGTATACTTTATTCTATTCTATTTTATTTACTATTGTGAAAATGCATTATTATTATTTTGAAATATTTTCAACGCGCTTTCTCGTAAATTAGTGAGTAGATTTACCTCAATCGATGCGATGATTGTTTCCGTTTACGTTTTGTTAATATTTATTGTGATTTACATTAAAGAGAAACAAATATATATTAAGAATCCTTATGCATGTAACTGACTAAAGAGCGTGTTTGCAAATAGATTATACATACATATGTATTATAAAAAAACAAAGCAAAGACAAAACAAACGCAGATAAAGGTTTTAGTACTTTTTGCTGACACTATCGCTGGCTATAATCCATTTAACTAATTGCTTGACATGTCGTATTAATAGGGCTTTAAAATCAATATCAAACGTGGCCTAAAAAAGATTCGCAGTGCGGGGCAGGGGTTGGGGCCAAATTTGACGCTCGATTAAGCGCGACCAATGACCGCCAATTAAGCCAGTTAAATAAAAAGTGCGCTTCACACATATTTGAACGCAAAACTCTGGTAAAAGCGGGCATGGCCGGAAGGCTGAAAAGGGAACAGGGACAGCAGGGGGGGAGGGGGAGGGTGCAGGGGGCTACTGCCGAAATGGCAACGTCACCTGAACGCAATCGCTGGCGCCCATAAAAATCCATTTCAATTAAGCATTTAAATTAGTCGCGACACTTTCAAGCGTTCGAGTGCACAGCACAGCACCCCTCTTGCCACGCCTCTGCTTTCCCGCCTACCCCCTCGGACTACCCCCAACCAGGTGTCCCCCGCCCTTTGCCAACTGGCATCACTTTGTTGCGGACACTGTTGCAATTTCATGACGTTTTCAATTTACACCATAAAATCTGCATGAATGCGCCGGCACATTCGCCCCGCTGCCCTTCCGCACTCCCTCCCTCTACTGCCCACACCCCTCTCCACACACATTGCGTTCGCCATTTTTATTATTTCGGCGCAGCAGCAGCAGCAGCGGCAGGGAAAATATTCGGTATATTTTTATGGCAGTTTTTTATTTGTTTTACAGCTGCGGCGCTTACCTGAAAAACTCCTGGCCATCCTTATACCATTTGACCGAGTTGAGAGTACGATTGCCCATCTCGTAGCTGCAAAACAGTTTGGCCTTCTGTGCGACATCGATAATGCGCGGGACGGATAGGCTGGATAGATGCAGGGCATCGCTGGGCTGTGCAACTGTGAATGGCAGAACGAATGGAGAGAAGAAGGCAAAATGAACAATTGGGCGTATTAATCGATAAACTGTTAACGGTTAATGACTGCACAGGCAGAGAGGGGGGAGAGGGAGATATATGCATATTGAGAGGGCTTTTTAAATCACGCTTGACATGCTTATGACGTGTACTAAGCCTCTTGTGCAGCAGCCTGACAAATTGAAGGCGACTGCAGCTTAAATAATTCACTTACAAATAAATTGAGAACTGAATTCGCCTTGCCTTGCAAGCCACGGAAATCAACAATTCCTTAATGAATATTTATATAAGTAATTATACGGAAATATTTGTGAAATATTATTAAGCTATTTGCGTATTCTTTTGGTATATATAAAATAGTTTTATAATAGTTATAAAGCCTTTTCCGCATACCCATTCAGCAGTAGCGGCTTAATGGCGCTGAAAAGTATGCTACGTTTTTTGTCTACTTGCTAGCTACACTTTGCCTTGACCCTCTCTCATTGCTGCTGCTGACCTAGCTTAAGGGTCAAGCTTATATTTTCAGCATTAACTCGTTGTACCCCCCCATCCTTTGCCCTACCCTTGCCCTCCTTTACCATTCACACTAGTCCGAAAAAGGCGGCCATTTTTTTTTCGCACATTTATTATTGCATTAAATGCAGACCATGAATCAAAGGGCGCATTCCTCCCTCCCACCTCTACTGCCATGCTTAACGTGGGTTTTTAATTAAGTTTATTCTACTTGCTGGGAATGGTTATAAAAAAGGATGAGAGAGGCAGAGGGTGGGAGGGAGCGAGAGCGAGAGGGAAACATGGTGAAATGGGCGCTGTGTTGGGCTGCGTGTTGATGTGGTGTTTGTGGTATTGCAGTCATTATTGTTGTTGTTGTTGTTTTTTCAGCATGTTTTATATCTGAACTATGAACTTTTGCAAACCGACAAAATAATTAGCGTCTGCCATCTCACTCGTGCTCTGTTTTTTTCCGCCCTCTCTCTCTCTCTCCCTTTTTCTCTCTGCCTTTAGCACTCACGCAGCGGAAGCAACAGTTTTTCATTTGTTTATGTCCGAGTTCCGTTCGCCGGGTCGGATTTAATGGTCCTGTGCAACGGCTTGAACGACGGCTAATTACAACAAAACAGACAAACAAAACGAGAGCGAATGGAGCGAACTTATGTGCTCCATAAATTAGTCCAGTAATATAACTTTTTTTTTTTCCTGCAGCGCGTCTTCCACAATTAATTGTCATAGCGGGCCGCTAATAACTTCTTGGTTAATTTTGTTAAATTGTGATTTAATTAATGTGATAATTGGGACAAGTTCTGAGGACTATTTAAAGCTAAGAATGACGACTTTAAAGAACAAAGAAAATAATAAAAATAATGTAATATAAAAAATAAATAAATCCATCATCTTTGAGCTGCTATTTGCATTTTTCATTAATTTTCTCTTTCTATTTCTATTTAAAAATTGTTGTCAAATCAATCATACTATTTAATATGCAAATGACTGTGCTAATTGATAGATAATATAATACCTACACACGTATTTACAAGTATTTATCAATTTTCAAGTTTTTTACCATCCCCTTTTTGGATTATTTGTTTGCAATATTGTTTTGTTTGTTATGGAAAATGAAGTGCGAGTGACATGTGCGATTAAGTATTTATTTTTGTTTGCGGCCGATGCGGCGTTAATGCGTGGGCTTTAATGTTGATAAATTTAAGTCGTGACTGGGCGCGGCTTAAAGCAATTTGCCACTCGACAAGTTGGCCGACAAATTGCTAAATATATCCGACACACACACACACAGACACATGCATGGATAGGATGCTCTGCAAGCGCATTACTCATAATGACGAGCAAAAAATTCGATTAGCTTAGAAAGCAATTAACATGCTAAGCATACACACATGCCCAAACACAGACACACACACACACATAGAGAGATAGAAATTGAAAAGGATTTGGGGGCCAAATGACTAGGCCATTTGTGGGCCAGAAGCTCTCTCGCATTGTGCGCAACATGCTTGGCCCAAATCTGGCCTAAGTCGCTGGTCGTGCGGCGTTTGTTTTGGCTTTTCTTGTGGCTCTGACTGACTGACTGATTGTCGGTCAGTTAATATCACTCAAGCGTGAGAGTGGACGGAAGAGTCCAGGCTAGGCGACGCCACGCCCGCTGACGACAGTCGAGTCACACACACACGGACATGTGAGCCGGCGATGAGTTGGCCAAAAACCCAGTTGGCTCAAAGATAATGAATGCGTTGACGTTCGAGCATTTAATGTGCCGAAACAATGATGAATTAGTGACGAGACAGAAACTTCTCAAGCGCAAAATAATGAGGCGTTTGCTCCCGCATTCCCTTCTTGCGCCCCGCAGTCTCTACACCTCCCCTCCCCCCACTAGCCACGGTTTACCCAGTTATACTTGGGCATGGCCGGAGCTCACTGTGCGGGCAATTTGCTTTGAATTTACTTGATTGCCGGACGGAATTTGGCGCCATTTTGAGCGCGCTCTCGCCTGCTCTCTCTCCCTTTACTCCCTCTCTGTCTGCCTAACGGTGCATTAAATTTGCAGAGCAGCATCAGCATGCTCGGAATTTTCGATTAAAGCACAAAAGCCCAAAAAACAATTTCGTATTTAAATCGCGCCTCACGTGCTGAACATGTTAACTTCCATGAGAGCACACTGTATCTCTTTGCCATTGCTAACATTAGGAGTAACGGTAGCTCTAACGGTAACTGTAACGGTATCGGTATCCCACAGCAGCCAAGAGCCAAGAGTACCCCCCACATATATACCACATGGCAGGCAGAGCAGGCAGCAGGCAGGCAGCCCCATGGTGAATTTGTCTTTGTCATCGCCTTTGACATTGACATGTGGTTCACTTTTTGCCTCTCGACGTTCTCTCTGAGTGTGTGTGTGTGTGTGTGTGTGTGTGAGAACGTTATGCCAGCCTTGAGATGATAGTTCAAGTTTCCGCTTAGTTCTTGTCTTGCCTTGAGTATAGTTTTCCGATACCCTATATCATTATATACTTAGCTGGGCATATGGAATATGCGGAGACATATTTGAAATGATTTTTGTCTATAAAAAAATAAGTTTCCTTGGATTACCCCATTCTTAAACTTCTTTTAGTTCTTTTTTATATATAATGCACTTTCCCATTTGATTATATCTCCACAGTATATTCCCATTTCGATCTTTACCTTTCTGCCAATGCTTTCACTAGTTTACCCAAACTTCAGGCCTCACCGTGTTATTGTAAGAAAGATGATGGTCATTTCATCATACCAACCACTTTTACTTTCCTCTCTCTCTCTCTCTGGGACCGCATATTTCCGTAAACATTTTCAGTGGCTTTTCCGGGCAAATTCATCATTTCTTTGGGGAAAATTAAAGTGCATGCGAGACTTAAAGGGGCCACAACATTGCTCGGGGAATGGGACGGGACGGGAACGTGCGTGTGAGATTTGCGCTTTCATCACAAGTTTTTGACAGTTTTATGCAGGCTGGGGAGGATGGGTGATACGAGTTGGTATATACGTGTATGTATGTGTTTGATGGATTGTTTTGGGGCCAGAGAGCTTTGGCGTGTGTCTTGTTACTGGTCGCAGTTGTTGCACATTGCACAAAGCTCCTACGATCCGGTTGCAGCTTCGCCAGCTCCGTCTCCATCTCCATCACGAACTCCGTCTCCGTCTCTGGCTTCAACTGCAACTTAATGGTGAGGCTAAAGAGCTTAAAGTATTTTCCATCAGCGCCGCCCTCCGTCCCCCTCGGTTGCCCCACTGGCAGCCAGGCGAACTGAACTTGTGCAAAATTATGTATAAATTGTAGATAAATATGTAATCAGATGAGCAACTAGCTGCAGATGCTCTACGAAATATTATACCTTAACAGATTTGCGAGGAAAAGTTGTAACGAGTCGACAGTTGATTGCATAAGGACTCTGCATCCGTTGCCGGCTATATAATACAGCCAAGCAGACTGCGACCGACGGCAGGAGGGACGGATAGGGCAGGCAGGGCAGGGCAGGGCAGACAGACCAACTGAGTCGGCAAGTGGGTAATAGTTTCAGGTAAAAGCCTGTAAACGAGCAAACTGGCACAAACGAGCAGAAAGCTGAATGCTGATGATGATGCTGCTGCTGCTGATGCTGCTGCTGATGCTGCTGCTGTTGCTGCTGTTGCTGCTGCTGCTGCTGCTGCGACTGCCACAGCGACTGCGACGGCTGCTGGGCCAACGGTGCGGATGCTCGATATCCAAGGCATCTGTGGCAAATGTAGCTCGAGTCGTAGATATAAAGTCATTGAGTTGGAAACTGTTTGCCAGTGCCAAGCCAGCAAAAGGCTCAAGTACCACCAGCAGCAGCAGCAGCAGCAGCAGCAGCAGCAACAACAGCTGCAGCAGTAGCAGCAACATCGCTGCAGTAGCATCCGTGGCGCACACACACACACACACACACACCCATTCGCCGCTTGTTTTATTTATTACATGGCGTATACGCAATATTTGCACACGCCATAGCCCTCGGCACTGATATCTCTATATAGTATATCCCTGCTTGCATTGTTTGTGCTCTCTCTCTCTTTCACTCTCTCTCGGTTTTGTTGTCTCCTTTTTCGGCAATTCTCTAATTGTTTCTATTGTTGAAGCGCTGGCAACTTTTTTAATCATTTTTATAAATTTTCACAGTTGCATTTTAGCCCGAAAAAACGGAGGCAGAAACACAAAAAAAAAGAAAACGTCATTGGGAAAAGTGTTGCATAGGCAACGCCCCGTAACCTTTAGCAAGCAGCTGGCGCACTGTTTTCGCTCTTCCTTTTGCTTTTAATTAAAACGAACTCTCAATACAATATGCCCCGCCGTGTGCAGCATATAGAGAGGGAGAGAGCGAGAGAGCGAGAGAGAGAGAGAGGGAGAGAGAGAGAGAGAGGGAGATCGGGGGTTTGAGCTCTGGCCAGCTTCGTTTGCCTTTTTGTTTGCTGTTAATTTTAGTGAGTTCACGTTTTGCTTTTTTTCCCCTTCGTTTTTTTTAACTGTTTGCTTTTTTTTGACGTGTCTTTTGTTAGATTTTTCCCGTCTCGTCGGGACACGTTTTCGTTGTTTCGTTGTTGCCAAAGTCCCGACAGACGCTTGTGTTTATTTATTGTGGATTTCAACAGCAAAAGTTGCAAACTAAAATTAGTAAAATGGGGTTTTCTGCCATTGTTGGTGTGGCCTACAAAACAGAGAGAGGGTAGTGGAAACTGCTTCGAAACTGTGTCAATTGCAGAAGTTATTAGCTCCACAGAGAACTGAAAGAGGGGACTAAGGGGTTGCTTAAGGGAGGCGCACAATGCAAAAAAGGCTTAAGGCAAAGTGCTACTAAAGGCAGCCGAAAACGACACAAGTTTTCAGCAAAGAAATTGGCAGAAAACTAAAGGAGAAATATGTAAATAAATAAAGAACTGAGAAAAATGCCTAATTGAGAAAAATAACCACAGTAATATGTATGAGAGTTTTCAAGAGAGTTCTCTAATTAAAGAAGTAAATAATATGGGAATCTTTGCTTAGGGGTTACTGCAGTTTCTTAAGCAAACTTAGTTTCGTTTCTAGTATTAACACTTTTTAAAGTAAATTAAGTGTTCAAATATCTTTCTCCTTTTCTATTTATCTTTTTCTACACATTCTTCGAAATTATTATATTTCAAGGGGTTATAGCTTCCACATAGCATGGGTGGCATCAACTTTTCCTTGGTCTCTTTTCTGTTTCCAATATCTTTACTACCTTAAAAAACTGTTGACCCAACTTATCTCTCACCCGGAAGCCAATTCAATTCCTTAAAGTTGCTAAAGCTTTCTGATCAGAGTTTGAAAACAATTTAGCGCTGCGATTCGACTAAAAAATGAATGGAAAGTTGCACTTTAAGCGCGCCGCCTCTCACTCACAGGACTAAACGCTTGGCAAACCAAAGCGAAACAGTTGGCTGGAAAGATCATTAACGCGATGGCAGTACAGAAATCCTTGGCCAGTTATCGAAATTCTTTACCTGAGTGCTGGGGTAAGAGCTGAGAAGAGCAAGAAAAGAAGGAGAAGAGAAAGTGAAAAGTGGCAGCGTGCTAGAAAAGTGCAACAAGCACTTGGGAGAAACTTTTCTCATTTAATGTTGAGGCAAACTGAAAAGCTACTCAAAATCTATTTGCTGTAGAAAAATATCAGAGAAACACTGGACACTCGAGAGGGCGACGGCAGGAGGGGGGGAGGGTACTACGGGTGTTAACAAAATATTAAGTGGGCTGCAATTGATGGCCATTAAAGTTGTCAGGCCAAGTTAAATATCAATTTAAATTTTCAATTTTAGCTGGACAATCATGCGAAGTTTAGACCTCAATCGATGGAATTCACTCAGGCAAAACTGTTGCCATATTTACTTATACTCACACACACACACACACACATACCCTATACAGAACTGTAATAGATTTAGGGATCGCGTCTGTCGGAGATGCCTTCGCCTTTTAAAGCAGCTTCCACATGTCTGTGGCGAAATTTCTGCTTTTTTCTCTCGCTCTGAACTCAACTCAAATGTCACGCGTAAAAAAAATATAGAAGATATATGTATACGATATATATAAATACATATATGTATATATATTCATTCGATGCGATGCGTTGCGATGCGATGCGATGCGATGCGTTGGGATGCTGCAGCGTTGTTTTTCCACATCGTCTCCTTATTTTGCAAAAGTCAAATATTAGCTGAAAAGTTGAGAAAGTTTTCCCAAGCAATTTTTCGCTTACATTTTAGCGAAGGCTGAGAGAGGCAGCTCCTGCTGTTCCCGTTGCCAATACTGCTCCCAGGTTCTGCTCCCAGCCCCAGCTCCCAGCTTCTGTTCCTGCTCCTTCTCCTGGTCTATCTGTCAGCAGACGGAATGCTGTTGGCATTTCCCTCATTTCCCTCGTTCCCTCACGATTCTTATCTACTTAGTTTTCCGAGCGTCTGCCACAGTCGGTTTTCTTGCCACACACACTTTGCTTTTCTTTTTTTTTCCTTTTCTCTCTTTCATTCTCTCTCTGTCTCTCCGCTACTTATGCGCCTGCCACGCGTTTCAGTTTCCCCCAAAGTGCATTAAAAAATATTGTTGCTGCATGGTCGGATACGAACTGCGCGTATCATTTTTGATAAAATTCATGGTAATTGTTTCAACTGTGAATTTATCGAAGTTTTTCATGTTACGCACAAACTTTGCCCTGCTCGGCATTCAGCCAGCTCGGCATTGCTTTTTATGGGGCCAAGAATCTTGTGCACGACCATGGAAACTCGTCATGCCAGCAGGCGAGAGACGGGGGAAGAGAGAGATGGAGAAGCGGAAGAGAAGAACCCTGAGTGAGAGGGGAAATTAAGTCTTTAAAATTCATTAAATTTGCGGTCTCATTGATGGCAGCTGCAACAACAACAATAGTGTGTGGAAGTTCGGGTCCAATTTTAAGTGGACTGTTAAATGTTAATGCTTGTTTTGATTTTCAATAAGAAAAAGACATAAAAAAAAAAAAACCATAAGCTCAGCTGAGTTAAACGAGATCTGCTCTTGATTATATTATCGTCTATATAAATCTTATAATATTTACTACGCTGGCTTGAAATGTCCTTATAATCTGATGATTGACACAACAGTTAAGTGCCTCCCGGTCTCAGTCTGAGTTTCAGTCTCTGTTTAAATATTTAAATTTGCCCCAGCTGACCCAAGTCTCCCTGGCATCGGTGGCATCGTAAGGCATCCCAGTTGTAGTCTGCACTATATCAAAGTTGGACTTTTATCACTGTTTGCCACCATGCCACATGGAAAACTTGTAACTTTTAATTTAAAAAACTCTCTTGCTCCTGCTCCTGCTCCTGCTTGCTTCGTGCGGGTAAGTCTCCCTGGAAACTGTCTCAGTTTTTGCCAGCCACAACATTTACATTAACTTTTGACCTTATCACAACAAAGCCAATAGAATCAATTTTGGCCCCCAAAGAGAGAAGCAGCAGCAGCCCGCACATTGCTGTGGTCCTGTGTTCGAGGCGGAGCACGCACTGCTCCTGGCTGGGAGAGAGGATGCGGAGACAACTGACAGCATGTGCGGCCAGAGAGAGAGAGAGAGAGTGGGAGAGAGAGGGAGTGGGGCCTTGAGTTGTATAACTGCACATGGCAGCAGTCGCATTCACAGTTAGAGACCGGCAAAGTACTATATTATTGGCAATAATACAAATGCCAAGGGTTAAAGTTTCCAGCACAAAAGACAGATAAATGTCTGTTGTTCTAGCTGGGGTAACTGTTTAGCCAGAAGAAGGAGACGGAGAAGGAGGAGACGTGGAGGCATGGCACATTGCACTTAGTTTATGCAACTTGCAATTCGTAACTTGCAACTATTATTATCAGTTAGCCCCTAGCCCAGTTTAGCTGTGAATTACAAATGCCGAGAGAGTTCACTCATGTGAGAGAGAGAGAGGGAGAGAGGGAGAGAGAGAGAGCTATCAAGTCAACGGTACATTAAATATAATATGTTCTTTCTGGGCTTATAAACCAAGTACAGTTGGCATGGACTAAGAAGAAGTTTAAAACTAAACCAAACTAGCAGACAATTAATTAAAATATTAATTAATTAATATTACCAAAGTTTTCTTTTATAATCAGCAGATTTATACGTAATTAATTTGTTAGGATTATTTTAAGGAACTAATTAATTAATTGCTATTTATAATTATATTTCAAATATATTTAAAAAGTTCTTGGAAAATGAAGCATGCTAAAGAGAGTTCTTCTTCAGTTTCGGATTTTCCTAAAATCTCTTCTCGCTTATGTCCTCGATAAGGCTGAGTTCAAGGTACGCTGTGGCCATGTGCTTTTACCAGGCATATTTCATGCTAAGTTATTACCAAGCTACGTGTGACGTTGCCACACAAAATGATGGGAATACAATAACAACTCGAGCAAAACTGTAGCATATTTTAGAGAGGGAGAGAGAGAGCGAGAGGGAGAGAGAGACAGAGATGGGACTAAGGAAGACAGCGAGTCGAAGGCGTTGCCTTGATTCCAACTTATGGCTGCTCAAGTCGCAGAATGTAAAATTTATTGTTGAAGGTGCTGTGAAAAACTGCTGGCTGGGGAGTGCATCTAGGAGCGGAGGGAGGAGGGAGGAGCGCAGGGGATGGTCTGCTAGTAGTGGTACGTGGTCGAAGCACTGCCTGGAAGCTACATGAGATTATGATTAATTGTTGTGCATGCACGGGCGGGTGGGCTGCTGCTGCTGCTGCTGCTGTGGGCGTGGCACGTGTGACAAAGCGCAGCGGTCAACGACACGAGCAGATGCAGCAAGTAAAGAGAGAGAGAGAGAGAGAGAGAGGCAGAGGCAGAGGGAGCTGGAAGATGTGCCACATAAATAAGAAGGCGGAGTGACACATTGCGAAGGCATTAAAAATTAATTTACTTTGCAACATGACTAACTGCCTAGCTGGGGGATCTGATCCGACTGACTGACTGTGCCACATGCCACATGCACCGCACACGCCGCATGCCACACGCGAGGCTGGCGCTAATAATTCACGCTCGCGTTCTGCGTAATTTAAAAACATCAAATATCCAATTAAACTTGCCACAAGCATTCATCCTCAATTTATAATAATTACAAACTAATTAACTGTGATCCCTGTGCCAAGGCAACGCCACCCGCCCCCCGCCTCCTGCTGCCCGCTGCCGCCTCCCTCTCTATACGAACCGCAAGCAATGCCGAAAATGTGAAAATAATTATTAACTGAAATTAAACCAAATTACGGCAGCCCCAACAACAACAACAACAGCGAAGGCAGCTGAAGACAAGCTGGGAGAAAAAAAAAAACCATAGCAATCGAGAGCAGGACGGGGAGAAGGAGGAGGTATCTCTCTCTCTCTCTCTCCCTCTCTCTCTCGTATAAAAATGATACAAAATTTAAATTTCATTTCATTAACAATTTGAAACGAAGCATGATACGGCGAAGACGGAGGCTGCCTGCGAGTGACGAGCACACCGAGAAATCTGTGAGGAACTACAGCTCATTAAAGCCCAGTCCCAGGACGAGTCCATGGCTGGAGGTGGAGTTGGCGTTGAAGTCCGGCCCTGCGTTTATTTATTTTAAAGTGAAAATGATGTGGGCAGGGAGGCAGGCAGGCAGGCAGGCCGGGAGGCAGGCAGGGTGCGGGTGAGTTTAGCACAAAGTCGGCTCCAGTCAATTTGAGAAGTCACGCAGATTTGCGGGGGCGCCTCCCCCCTAGTCGTGCTGCATGTGGCAACTGGGGCAGAAACTTTAGCAGCAACAACAGCAAGAGAAACACGGCCAGGGTAGTCGGCTAAAAGGACCTTCAGCCGGAATCTCGCATGTGCGTTACGTTAATGGAATTAGAAAAGTTTTTAAGCAAAAGAGCCTGAGCTGAATGTACGTATATCTAAATACACATATACAAAGACACGCATAACTGTGTCTGTGTGTGTGTGTGAATTTGATAAAAAAAAGAAGCGTGTGTGTGTTTGTGTTTGTGTGTGTGTGTGCACTACAACTATAAGCATGACATAAGCAAAGCGCAAAAATTGCGTAATGAAAAAGTTTTGCGTCTTTTTCGGCTGACTCACTTCATGGCGAAATCCCATTGCCATATCCTTATAAACATATATGTTATATTATACATATACCATACTAATGCAGCAAAGAGCAGAGCACCGTTATGTGGGCTTATAAAGAGGATTCACTAGAAACGGCAAACATATTGTCATTTAACTCAAAACTCTAAGTAAGCTTGATCTTTCAATTAAAAAAACCTTTGAGGGAATCATTTGCTTTGTTAGATATACATAATTTCATTATAATCTTCAACACATAATATTCGTTTTTAGAACATAAACATTAATAGGCATTTCCTTGGTTTTTTTTTCGACACTAAATCAGCGAATCAATGATCTTGCAAATTTCCAACAATTTTATAAATGTTATCAAAAGGCGCATTTAGTTTCCCACTCGATTCATTGAAATGGCCAAAGTTTCTCCGCCATTTTTTCGCCTCGTATCGCAAAGTGTTAACACACTCAACACATACATACATACTATATATGAAAACGCAGTAGAAAAATCAAATTTAAATTTATGGCCAAACCGAGAGCCAACTGAGCCATGGCAGAAGGCAAAGTCCGGCGAAACTTTGCCGATTTGTCGACTGGCATTATAATTTCTGAATTTCGAAATACAAGCATCCCCCCCGTCTTGCCTGCTAATAAGAAACGATTCGCGCTAGATATAGTATGTATAAATCTACGCAGATATATATATCTATAGCAGGCACTGTCTGCTGTCTGTGTGTAAAATTATGCGAGTTGTCTGGCCGTGGGCTATTAAGGCGGCATTCGATTTCGTTTAGACGCAAGTAAATCACCCTGGCAACACTTACAAGTTTCGACAGTTTTAGCAGCAATAACCGAGGGGGGAGGGAGGTAAAAAGAGAGGAGAGTCAACGACTTGTGCGAGCTGCGGGCCACATAAATCATATTTCAAATGGCGCGTGGATGAGC
The DNA here is from genome assembly GCA_018901885.1 of Zaprionus kolodkinae. Lineage (NCBI taxonomy): Eukaryota > Metazoa > Arthropoda > Insecta > Diptera > Drosophilidae > Zaprionus > Zaprionus kolodkinae. Next base: position 470,655 of record JAEIFM010000370.1, on the reverse strand, counting down.
TGCAGGTTAGAGTGGGGATAAACAAAGGCAGCGCGCTTAAAGCCTCCACCCAATACAATGCTATGACGAATCAATAAATGGAAATCATATATTTGCGATTTAATATTATGTGGCAAAAATGTTTGGGCTATTTTGATAGGCAATCAGTGTGGTAAACAGTTTGATTTGTGAATTATGCCATGACAGATTGAAAATGGAATGCGGAAAAGAGAAGTAAACTAAGGAAGAGGCAGAAAATAAACACATCCTCTCTCTCTCTGACTGCCCCAAAAAGTATGCTACAAAATTTAATCAGCACAAATTTCAATCACAATTATATCGCACACAGCACTTTTGACTTGTGCCTAAATGGTTGACAACACTTTCGGCCAGCTTCGATCATCAACTCTAATTGTTTATACAACCATTTTGCGGCAGTTGGCTCGTTAAAATTTTTGGGGTTAAATATTTTACGGCTCTTTTCGGGCCATTAACACAGCTGGCCGATGTGCACTTTATGAGCCAATCCCGAGCGGGCAGCTTTAAACAAGCGATTTGTATGGCTTTTTGGGTTTTTTTTTGTTGGGTTTTGTTGAGATATCTCGGGTTCTATGCATTGAAAATGGCGCCATTAACAGTTGGTTTTTATGTAGCGCCATTCGAAACTATTGTCAAATAATATTCTTCATATTATGAGCATGGTGATTATTATTATTATGATTATGATTATTATTGCGATAACTGTGCGTTTAATGCGCAAAGTTGGTAGCTTTTAGTCACACATACATACATAATTATGCCTGGGGAAATGCCTACATTAATATTAATGCGAGTATTTTCGAGCTGGTTTTGATTAGAAGGCGGCTGCGGCTGTGGCCGGCAACGGGGCGTATGCGTAACAGGTGCATGTGAATTACTTGTGAGTGGCTCTCGGCAACAAAGTTAGAGGCGCCACCTCAGCATTGTTGACAGCGCAAAGCCACATGGGCAACAGTAACAACAACAACAGCAGCAGCAACAACAGCAGCAGCAGCAACAACAGCAGCAGCAACAACAAACAACAACAGTTGTTGACTTTTATGCCGGCAAATGTCACTTGGCAGGCAGCCTCAAGGCACAGGCGAGTGGCTGCTCTCAGTGTAGAGTGTATATGTGTGTGTGTATGCGTGTGTGTGTGTGTGTGTGTGTGTGTGTGTGTGTGTGTGTGATTGTAAGTAGTGCCGGCACAAAGCTTAACATAATTCAAAAGGCCTACAGCGGGTCCGTTCACAACACAAGGAAAAGGAAGGACGACAGGGTAAAAAGAGCTGAAGAAGAGAAAATGCAGTAACTGCCGGAGAGTGTGCAGCACATAATATGAAACAAGTGATGAAAAGGCAACACGTGTACGACTATCGCATACCCTGTATATAAATAAAATATATTTTCAGCCAGTTTAACAATTTGATAGCAAATCTAACATCATAATATAAACAAATATATTTCAAATTTAACTCACAGGCAAGCTGAGCATACCCCGCGCCTGGTTACAGGGTATAATAGAGCGTGCAGCTTGCGTGCACACACTCGTAAAGGAACTCACACACACACACACACACGAAACAATTGCCATACGTAAATAAGGGAAATTTCTTTATTACGAAAGAAATGTCTGCAGCGGAAGTGATGGATGCAACGTCTCCGTTTGTCTGTGTGTGTGTGTGTGTGTCGCCTAGGGTTGCATGTGTGTGTCGAGTATTGTGGAGAAAATTACTAAGAATTATGGGCAACCAACAGATCAATTTCTATAAGTTGCCTCTTTGATGCGATGACGAATGGAAGTTTGTGCAACGGGGCGTATGCGCAATTTGAAACATTCCCAATTGATGCAATTTAAAATCATAATTAATTTATTAATTTGAATAATGACCTTTAAATGCACGCAGCACTATGGCAACCCTGGCAGCACATTTATTAACAGATTTATTTTCTTCTGCTGCTGCTGCTGCAGAAATTTATGCCGCACATTTTACTGTTGTGTTTTTTTTATTCCATACGCGCTTTCCCGAGTGGAGGAGATGGCGAAAATGCATAAAGAAAATATTTTAATTAAGTGTAGCCGCATACGAGTGTGTGCTACTGTGTGTATGTGTGCTGGTGTGTGTGTGTGTGTGTCCAGCAATTAAAGCTAAAAGCAACATTCGAGCAGAGTTATGCGAACGATTCAGAGCAGCGAGAGGCAATTTGCGAGATATGCCAGTAATATGCGCGATACATAAATAACCAAATAACAAAATGTTAAAGTTATTGTATAATTAAGAATATATATCAAAAAATTAAAGTTCATATGAGAGGAGGTAAAGGAACCTGCTTATGGTAAATAAAAGTAAATTGAGAGATACAGAGAGTAACATGTTGCAATTTATAATATTATTTAATTTAAGTAGAAGCAGAAACGTTTAAAAATTAATCCGTAATCAAAGCTAGACTTATCCAACTTTGGTTTATTTTATAAACCTTCAATTAATAAACTTTTACTGCAGTTTTAAATCACCACTCAAACTGCCATCGCATTTTTCAACTAGTCTTAATTATCTATTGCAGTTTCATAGAGTTTTTTTTTATCCGGTTTTGCCCCATCATGATCATCGCTAATCAAATGGCCAGCCAACTATGCGAAACTAAGTTATCGTATCACACCTGTGTTAACCATCTCTGGCAATTGATTGCCAACTGGTTAAGTGACTTGGTAATTGCCGGAGCAACTCTGCACAGGAACAACAGCAAAATACACAAGCCACCATTGCAATGCCAGTTGCAGAAGCTGGCCAAGAGGAAGAGAAAGAGAGAGAGTGGAGAGAGGCAGCAATTTGTAGGGTCATTATTCATGGTACTCTCGGAATACTCGTACATATTGAGGCATTCGCCAAGCGAAGGAGCCAAATGACCAGCAAAAGTGGCAAATCTTTGTTCACACCTCAGACTCGATGGCAAGCAGAGAAGAGAGAGAGAGAGAGAGAGGCAGGCAGGAGGACAGGGAGCGGGCAGGGTAACCCAGGCAGGTCTAGACTAAACGATTGTTTGGTCGCATGTGTTTGCTAGCTATTTTTATGGGTATTTTTTTTTTTTTCGTTCCTAGGGGATCGGGGAATTGCTGCGTTTGGTCTTTCGTTTGGTTCTACCAAGTGTTTTTCCTCTACATAAATTTGCTATAAAAACCATTTAAACGGAAACGTTGAAACACATTCCGAGCAGGGTAGAGCAGGGCAGTGCAGAATACACGAACTCTCTCTCTGTGTCGGTCATTGCCAAAACTAGTCAGCACAACACACTCTCACACACACTCACTCACACACACACACACAGTGTAGTTGTCGTTTGACTTGTGGTCCGCTGGCCAAATCTAAACTGCTCCAATAAAGCAAATTATCGTTAAAATGCTGCTGCACATAAGAAGATTTACGATTGCTCAGCTCGATGCTTGGCGCTCGATTTTTGGCAGCTACAGCAGCAGCTTTCCCATTCCCATCCGCATCCTCATCCGCATCCGCATCTCAGCTACGGTCAGTCCCAACCTTGGCCATCTTGCTGTGCTTTTGCGGTTCCCCTTGCCCTGTTTCCCTTCCCGCTCCACATTCATTCACATTTTGTTTGCTTTGCGCTGTGCTTGGGTTTTCGCCTGATTTTTGCGCACTTTTCGATTCGTTCGCAACCTTTTGGCATTTTCCCTTTTCCCTTATCCCACTTCCCTTTGGTTTTTCATTGCTCCCGCATTCGATTTTGCTGGCCAGAGCCAAATGAGCGTATGACCAAAACAAATAGCCCACAAAGTGAGTTGTTCTATGGGTATACCATATGCATGCTTGTCTGCCCCCGTATGTGAGTCTCTCTCTCTCTCGCTGTGTGTGTGTGTGTGGAATGTGGCACATGCTGTGTGTGTGTGTGAGTGTGTTTGCGTTGATTTGCAACGCCATGAATGCTTCAACGCTTTTGGCTCTGACCCGAAGTCACCCGACATCCGACTCCAGCCTCAGCCTCAGCCTCGACTTGGATTCGGGCATCGGTAAAGGGATCGCAGTGCGATGGCCACAGCTGCTGCACAAATCTCACCCAGTTGGTTATTTGACAATTGATGATAGCATCAAGTTGGGTCGCCAAATGGTTCACACACACGCACACACACATGAACTTTGATGGGCCACGTTGACCCAACAATGTGCGCGCTAGAGATGGACACGTGCCAGACAAAAAAAGCAAGAAAGAAAGAAAGAAGTGAAGCAGCCAACACGCACGTCCAGCTCACGTGCGGGCAATTAACCCTTGAGCTGCAACGTGATATTTTAGAGAGCCCAAAAAAAAAATAGAATATATATTGTATATAAAACATAGAAAGCTGCGAGACTTTAAGAGCGCTACAAATTATTTTGAGTCATATTTTGGGAGCTAAAAGTGTTTTAATTGTCAAGATATAAGCTGGCATTTTATAGAAATAAAATATTTTAGATTCTAGTATTTTATATACATATATATGTATATAAAATAAATATATAAATATAAAATAAATATTATAAATTAAATACTGCATTTATATATTTTTTTTTAGAATTTCCCTTTTTTTAGGCTCTTGTTTTGCATTGAGCTGCAGAGTTTCTATAGCGTTCGGTTTAATAGATATATTATACGATTATTGAGATTATATTTCACGCTCTTTGCTGGCCATAATGTCAGCTGTTCCATCATCGGCTTTTTGCCAAAATTTGCACCATATTTTGGGCGCTTAAGCGGCTTACGCGCATATGGCGGCCATCTCTAATGGCGTGAAGCGCACTCTCCCGCTCTCTCTCTCCCGCTCTCTCTCTCTCTCGTTGTCTCTCTCGGCACTCGCATAAACTTGTGTCATTCTATTTTATGCTATTTTATTTCGCATCTGCTTCACAGCTGGGGGGAGGGGGATGGGTATAGGGACTTAAAAGCTTTTGTGGTCAGTTTATCTAACGGTGCCTCCTTAATTTGAAGGAGATTGCACTTTAACATGGCCTCGGCTCGATTCCATTTGCTCTTGCTAAATTATTAATGAGCGTGTCTGTCGCAGCGTGGGCACATGCAAATCTAAGAGAAGAGGGAGGGAGGGTAGAGAGAGAGAGAGAGAGAGGGAGCGCGTATCTCTGTGTGTGGTCATTTGGTGTCACGTTCGTTTCCGTTTCCGATCAGACGCTAATGAACATTCCACCACATTTCTTGGCCCCGCCTAATGCAAGCGTTTTTCTGTGTTTCTTCTTTGCGGCCGCTTTTATCGTGCTCGTCTTCCTGTCGTTAAATTCGCCTATCGCATTGTACCGCTTGCACACCGGTTTCCGCCTTCTTCAGATTACAGACGCCATTGTCCAGTTCCCTCTCCTGCCTCTCTTTCTCTTATACTCTCCCTCTCTCTAGCAGCATTGCTTAATTTCGTTGGCAATTATTTATTTAAACTGGAATTCATTGGGAACACGGCAGCGCTGCGCTTAATTGTTTGACTTGTTCCCCTTCTCCCCACTGAAAACTATGCCCTCCCCTGTTTCGCTGGGTCCCTTCGCATCCCTTGGCCGGAACTTTGACAACTCGTTGACCGTAAATTTTCAAGTTTCTCATTAGGCTGCGCTGGTCGCACAATGGGACAGCTGAGAGGAAGAGCAGAGGCGGAGAAGAGGAGAGAGGAGTCGCAGTCGCTTTCTAATCAACTTGGCCGCAGTTTGCTAGGGGGGTAAAACTTTCCTGCCCCTCGCTCTTGCCCTGCCCCTCCCTGCGCTGGCCTAATGAAAAGGCATTTTCACAGCGATTTCATTTCATTTAGCCATCCGTTTTGCTACGCGGCCCGACTCCGTTTCCACTTGGTTCATTATGCGCTGCTCTACAGATTTGTAATTTACACCTAGAGACAGGTAGGTAGAAGTTAGAGAGGGGGGGGGGGGGGAATCTTGCCATTTCAATTAATGCTTAACGAGCAAAACAAGCTGCAAATGCAACGAAATAACTGAAATAATTACGGTTTATTTCTAATGATTTTTAGCTGATTTTTTCTAATCAATTTTCTAACAAATTTGTAGTAAATAAATGCAGCCAGGGTAGCCTAATTTGCTACGATTTTATAGCACATTTATAGCAGTATTTTAAATGGCATATATAACTACATAAGTTATACTTATTTTTGGGAGATCTTATCATGCGTTGTTGTCTGTAATGCTATGCTATAAAAGTTTTGTTTCGACAATGCCATAAACTCAGCTCAGCAAAGGCAGCCACAGATTCTACTCCCCCTCCCCCTCTGCCATCCACCCCCGTCGGACTAGTTGACTGTTGGCTAAGCCGGGAAAATGGGAAATGGGAAATGGCTGGCAGCAATTATGGCCCTGGCGCAGTTTCCTGCAACAACTGCAAGCTGTAAAATGTTTATGATGCTTTTATGGCACTCGCTGATGGGGAACGGCAAAAGGAATGGCAGGAAGGGGGGAAGGAAGCTAGAGAGTAGTAGGGGGGCGGGGAGGGGTAACAACTGCAAGTCAAAGAATTAACAATATAAATTATACAAAAGGCAGCGGGGGCGTAGAGAAGTGCTAAATGGCTTATTATGGCGACTGTTTTTCAGTAGTTTTGCGTGTGCAGCAACATTGCGTGGCACTCAGTGAGGCAGGTGGCAACCCTGTGGCACGGCCATGCAAATTGCTTGTTTACACAACTCGCGGCAGTGTGGCAGCTCTAGCAGTAGAGAGAGGGAGAGAGAGAGCTTTCTAAATATTTTATTTTATTTATATTAAATTTCTTCTCGCTCTCTCTCTCTCTCTCTCTCTATTTTTCTCGTTACTTCTTGACGTCACACGGCTGGAGCTCATCATGTGGCCATGTGGACCCACACATTTTACTTATTTAAATTTTAAATGACATTTTTGTTGGGTCGTCTCCTTTTTTTCAGCTTTTTGTTTCAGCTTGTGCATAATCTTTAATTTAAACAAATGCCCAGAAGCCAGAAATAAAGTCAAACAGTAAAACGCTCGACAGGGAGTGGGAGAGGGGGAGTGAGATTGGGAGGGAGAGTGGGCGCTTGTCCGGCGTAAAATCTAAACCGAGCATCTACGTCGAGCTAAACTAAAAACGAGACGTGCCGTGCGAGCAAATCAGCTTAAAAAAATAATAATAAAAGGAATTGTATGTGTTTGTGGGCGGCTGTGTGTGTAAAATACAATGCTGGAAAATGCTGGAAAAGCAGCCCAGCCCAGTGTGCACTACAGGATAAACACAAACTGTCAACTGACAATAACCGAATTTCGTTTGCGGTTTAGTACAACCTTCCGTACATGTAGGTGGATATGCCACACATTGTGGTGGTGCACTCACTACCCTTACTTTTATTTATAATATATTAGACAATTTTTAAAAATATTTTGTTATCAAATATTTTGCGTTAAATGAGTATAAATTGTTGTACAACTATTATTAAAAATTGCCTTGATATTATCGCTCTTATATTGAGTATTTCAAACAAGCTAAAGAATTTAGATCTTTGGGAAAGTTAGGGTATTTCTTGTGTCGACCTTTCATGTGCCAGCTGCCATGTTATTTTCAGCTTCTCTTTGTGCTGCTGTGCATTAAAAATTCCATCAAAGCAATTGCGTCGTCCCGGCCATAGACTTTGCCTGACCAGAGGCGGAGTCGACCTTGCAAGTGGATTTCCGCTGCAATTGCAGTGGCATCTCGGAGCGTCGATGTCTTAGCACCAAGACGCATAGCTGAGATAGAGACAGAGAGAGGGAGAAAGGGAGAGTGAGAGAGAACGGAGAGTGTCGAATTCGCAGCACGCATTGAATGTGCGCCTCGAAGTAGGCAACAATTTTGCGCACTCCCAGGAAAGCGACTTTAATTTGCAGCTAAGCGGGGCGTAAGTGGAAGGAAGAAAGAAGGGGTGGGAAGGGCAGCCACGCACGCAGGCAAATTGAGTAGCAATTTTCCTAGGCCGTGGTGTGAGTTCTTGACCTATGGCAGCAACAACAATTCGGCTTTATTTTGGCTTTTTTCCCCTCGCCATTGCGACTTAGGCCGCTGGTTTTAATTCTCTCTCTCTCTCTCTCTCTGTGCGTGTGTGTATAAATTCCTATTTTAATTTTTTTTTTTTGGAAATTTATTTATCAACGCTTTTTGTATTTCCGTTGTTGGTTTGGCTGCTGCTGCTGCTGCTGCTGCCGCTGCCTGCGTCAGTTCCGCGGGCCGTTTGTTTTTGTTAAATTTCATATACTTCCTCATTTTTAATTTATGACAATGGCGCCTGGCTATTGTTCTCCGCACTGGGCTTCCCCCCTGCCCACTGTCTCTATGCCTGTGCCTGCCCTGGCACCGTTGTTGTGCCACGCCCACATCTCACACTTTCCCACCATCGCGCTGTATTATTGTAACTGATGCTCTTATAAATGGCCGTCGCCGTCAGACAACATTTCGTTTGTCGCTTTTATCGCGTCGCTGCGACAGCTAGAGGCGGCGGCGGCGGCGGCGGTGGCAAAGGGCAGAAGGTAGAACGGATAGGGGGAGCGGGGTGTGTGTTGGGTAGGAGGTCAGCAAGTTCGCCGAGCGGAGGCCTGCACGGAACACGTACACTTTGTATTTCCGCTGGCCGCCATTGTCCTTGACTGTTTCATTATGACAGCTGGCGCTGTCTGCGCTCCCGTTTCCAGTGCGTCCTTCAGTTGTCCCTTTCCCCTGTCGCTCTCTCTCGCTCTCTCTCACTCTCTCTCTCATTGCTGGCCCTAACAATTCCCCCTTCCTGTCGGCGGCCCCCTTTCCCCGCGTATTTTCGTTGATTTTGGTTTTGTTTAGTGCCGCATTTATGCTATTAAAGTGTCATGTTTTTGTTGCTGCTGCTGTTGTTGTTGTTGTTGTTGTTGTTGTCGCTGTTGTTGCTGCCGCTGCGGTGACTAAAACAAAAGCCAAGTGTTGGCATTATTATTATCAACGCGCTTCCTTTTCCGCAGCGCAGCCAAACAAAAGCGAACAACAACGAGATAAAACGCTGCCATTCATGCTCTTGAGTGATTTTAAGTTGATTTCCTTGGTTTACTTTCCGCTGCCTGTTCCCCTCGCTCCCCTCTTTCCTCTCCCCCCGCTCCTTCTTGCATTCCCTTTGCCACAGTTTTCCTTTGTGCTGCCGTCTGCATGCATACATAATGAACTTAAAGTTTCTTTGTTCTTTTGTCAAGGAATGAGGGCAATCGATACTGTATCCCCGCCCCCTTTCCTTTATGTACTTGAAGCACCTTCGAGCAGATGTCAGTCAATCCCCACTGGCAGCCAATAAGAAGTATATGCACTGAGCTTCCCCGCCCTGCCCATACTTATCGATAATGATATCGATATCATAACGTCAAATTAAGCCAAATTTGCTAAGCTTTTGTTGGATTTGCGACGAGTCTGAACTGATTTGTGCCTGGCCAAATGATGATTAATTAAAGAGACACGAAGAGTGTTCAGGTCAGCTTAGTTGGGTATAATATAGAAGAGTATATGGTTATATAAAGCATTAAAAATTGCTAAGAAACATGCCAGATCAATTTAAATTACTCTTTAGGTAAAAACAGAGAATTATATAATAATTTCAAGATAAATTTACTGTATTTATGTAGTCAAATATATATCTTTAATATTTTTAAAAATATTTTTAAGCATTACGAATTTCAATTGATATATTTTCTATTCTCATTTGTTTATTTTTAGACTTGTCTATAATTTCAGCTTGTTTTTTTCTATTTTTTTTGCGTTGGCAGCTAATTTGCCTCGACTTATGTAGGTTGAAAATATAAAACGAGACTCGATTTCGGTCCCTAGGGTACTCGAGATAGACTGGTAACAAATATTTACTTGCTGCAGTGCTGACGTCAGCCGGAGCATCATTAAAGGGCGCCTCCAATGCGAATATATATATTTATGGTCTTGCGGCATGGGGCAGCAACAACAACCGAGCAGGCTGGCGAGGCACTTGCCCATATAAATATGCAATTATTTTGCATTTACGCGACTCGCCACGCCCACTCGCAGTCGTTGCTCCCATTTGCCCCCTGAGCCCTATATGATATCACTCTTCTACGTTATTTCATTTTTTTTTTATTTTTAATATTTACTCGAAGGCCTCACGCGCTGCTGCTGGCGATGTTTATGACACTTGCGACTTTTGGGCGACAGCGACAGCATCAAATTGACAGCAGAAGGAGGAGGGGGGAGGCAACAAGGCAAACGGGGGGTAAGTGGCAACATTATGTGTGTGGCAGGCATAGGGCCACATATCGTTTTATGTGACATATTTATTTGTTGATTCGCATGCAATTTATTTATATTTATGCGCATAATTTGCATTTGACAGATTTTTATGAGGCCCACAAAGAGGCACAGCCTGCCAGTTTGCCAGCCTCGATGTTGCAACATCAGCAGCAACAGCAACAAGCCAAAACAGAAGAGAGCAGGAGCAACGGATTGAAGCATGAATATAACAACAATAAATGAATGTACAATGTTTTAGATTCAAAATAGAAATCGATAAACGAAAGATTATTAAATTTATTTTCAAATTGATATTTACGATTCCCCTTTTCATTCTTACAATAATAATGTAGAAACTCGAAAATATCCAGGAGCTGAATGTAACAATTTCCATATATTTACTGCAGATTGCACAGATAAATAATAAACAAGCAAAAGACATTTATTTCTTGGGATTTATTGAGTGTTTGATAGAAGATTTCAGTGTGCTGAGTTATCAAAAAAATATACAAAATAAAGAAAAAAAAAAAACAAAATTGAATTAAGTATATATACGATTTAAGGTTTATACCAATGTAAAAGTATTTTTTTAAATATTTTATGAACATGTTTGGCTAGTTTTTATGTATTTAAAATTGTGTATATAAATTTGTACATTTATCTTGTTATTAGAGCAGAGAAATTGCAGAATTTACCATGTAAATATCTCGATAAATATCTAGAGGGAGATTTAAATCAGAGGAGTAAGAACTAACTAGTTGGGAGTTCACATTTGTAAACAACCCAACTAAGTTAGTATACTAGTCTGCTCAAACAATAATTGTACAATAATATCAGAGTACACACACTCTCTATGTGTGTGTGTGTATCTGTGTGTTTGGTATAACTGCAATCTGTGCACAGTTTGCATTATTTGCTCAATATTGAGCTCGATAATTATTTGTTGTCTCTAATGAATTTGAACAAGATACTAAAAAGATAATGTACTCGGCAAGTGAATGCGATATATACCATATACTATGCTATAGTTGCCAGTTGCAATTCGCATGCCTGCAGGCCACAGTTGCAGAGGGAGATATATAACTATAGATATAGATATATAGAGTGTATTTGTATATAGGGAATATGTGAGTGAGTATTACGCATGCACTTTGTCTTTAATGCATTGCAAATTGAAATGCATTGTCGAATTTGAAACATGTGTCTTTTTGGTTACAACTGTTGTTGCTGTCGCTGCTGTTGTTGCTGCTGTTGCTGTTGTTGCTGCTGTCGTTCTTTTGTGGCAAACGATAAGCTTTTTGCATATCCATATCGCATTTTATTTGCCACGATAGCAAGAAAATATTTGTTCATTTAAGATAAATTTATGACTGTTGTCGCTGCAAATTGCCGCATTTATTGAATTGCTGCCACGAGTTGCTGCCGTTACTGAAGTTGCTGTCGTTGCTGCTGCTGCTGCTGTTGCCATTGGCAACTCTCGTAAATAGTTGTGCAAATAAATTGGCAAATGGGAATAAATCGCGGCTCAAATATGATAGGTGAGTGCAGGCGAGTTGCACGCTTAATCGCGTTCATAAATATTGGACTAAAGGGGGAGTGTTGGAGTGCGGGGGGGGAAGGCTACTTACCATTCAGTGTGACCAGCGTGAGGCACAGCAATTGCAGCTGATGTGTTGCTCTTGTCGCTGCTTCACGCATTTTGTTTAAGTCTCTCTCAATATGGTTGACACGAGTGTTGCAGCTGTTTAAGCTGCTGCTTGGGATGTTGCTGCTGTTGCTGCTGCTTGGGATGTTGCTGCTGTTGCTGCTGCTGTTGCTGACGTCTTCTTGTGGTATGCGCAGCCAGCGGAAACGCGCTTACATGGCCGCCGCGATAACAAACGGAAACGCGCCGCTGGCACAGTCGGAGCAGCAGCAGGATGCGCCAGCGTTGGCTGCCAGCTTGCTGCCAGTTTGCCTGCTGCTGCTAAATTTTCCGGATTCCTTCTGCTTCTCCCTTTTTTTTGCTCTTTCGGCAGGCTTGTCAACTTGCCACGCCTCTTTCACAATACTTATGAGTGCGCTAAGAAATCGAGAAGAATGCACTTTAAGTCTTTAGTCGAGGCCCTGCAGTCCGAAAAAAGGCTAAGAGAAAGTCAGCTCGGCTGGCTTACTGGCTAAAGCCATGTTAAAGATTTATTGCTGTCAGTACGGGCTTGTTGTTGTTGCTGCTGTTATCTTTCAGAATTTATATCCGTCTCGTCGACTTTTAGACATTGGCAAGACGCCGGCTTAAACGTCGAGACAGACACGCGCTGAGCTGCGGCCCGCGGGGCGTATACGTCATGTGGATTTGGAGTGAAACGCATAAGCCACACTCTAGCCAAATGTATAACTGTTCATGCGGCTAAAAGCTACACGAGAAGTTCATATGAAACTACAGACTTGCAGCAACTTGTTGAGGTGCAGCTCTTGCCAGGCAGCTCTTTGATATGCAGACAGCTGGCATGTTGGCCAACAAAGGGTTAAGCCTTCTTTTTTTAAATATTACTAAATATTTATAACAAGCTCACATTGTGCTATTGTGATTTCCAGGCGAATTACAGCTAATTGAATGCTTTACTTAATCTAAATTGATATCTTCACCTTATCCCCTGGCAACTCTGCACTGCTTGAGTAAATCTCCGCTTATCTCCGCCTCTCAAAATGTATCGATAAATGATGAAGCACTTCGATAAACGCTACAATTGAGCTCAATCCAGCTACAATCCTTACATCCTCTATGGCATTTCTCGATCAAACTGTCTGTCTGTCTGTCCGTCTTAGTTAGGTATTCCCAAAGCAGAGCAGCGATGCCTCGACAGTCGATGCGGCAAGCGATGTTTCTCTCTCTCTGCTGCCAGGAGGCGCAAATCAAATTGGCCGACAGAGCGCGCCGCGTCAAAGGCCATCCATCAAGGACGACAGCTTTAGGCGGGCGCAGCTTTGCATGAAATTGGCTGTAAGCGAAGGGAGTGTGGAGCGTGGAGCAGTGCCGATAGGGCACTACGAGACTACGAGACGGACGGCGAGCCGCCACTTGAGACTTAATAAACTGCCGGCCGGCGGGGTAACCAGAGCCGGAGTCGGAGTCAGTCAGTTGGCACAGTGCAAAAGGAAAAAATGACAAGTGGAACAGCGACAGCAGCAATAAAACCAACAACAACACGTACCAGCAGCAGCAGCAGCTCAAATGTATGTAAATAAATAAACGCTTAACTCTTTGAAAGCCAAGTTCGCGAGGCCATAAAAAAAAAAAGACGAACGAAGGCAACGGCGCCTGGTTCCGTGGGGAGTTTCGCAGACATTACGAGTATTTTGGCCAAAGCCCCCCTCGGGCGGTATTATCATCAATTCATCATCGCAGTGGGTCCCCACTTCCGCTGCCTCTGCCTCTGCTGTCTCTCTCTCTCTGGCTGCGCAGTTTGTTTAATTTTGGCTACAAAAACTGCGGCACGTCAAAGGGCCGCAAGGCAAAAAATGTGCGAGAGAGAGAGCGAGGGAGGGAGTGAGAGTAGGGGTTAGGTAGAAGCTAAGGGGAAAGGGGGGGAAGGGGTTACTGTTGATGTACGCCGCTTGTACATCAAGTCAACCAGTTGGGGGCTTAAGCCGCGCGCAGCTCTAGTCGTGCCTCGGCCCGTCACCAACATGGCCACAGTCGCAGTTGTTGCTGTTGCTGTTGCTGCGGGTTACTCATATGCACAAGCCATGCCCCTTTCCCCTCTATCCCTCTCCCTCTCTTGCTGCTGTCTCACACTGTTTGCTTTAAATACTGCGTGTGTGTGTGTGTGTGTTTTTGTTGGTTTTTCTTTTTGGCCATGTTGTGTGTACTGCAGCACATTGTTGTTTGTGGCGTTGCTGCTGCTGTTGTTGCTGCTGTTGCTATTGTTGCTGTTGCTGCGGCTGCGGCTGGCGCTTTCTAAACAACCCAGCAAAATGCCATGAGTCAAATAAATTACCCCAGCATTGTTGTTGGCAAATTTTTGATGGTTTAATTTTGTGGAAAATAAGTTGAGCCGCTGCTGCGTGGCTGCTGCTGTGGCCATATAACACACACGCACACACACACACACACATGCTCGCATGAGCAGCACACACACACACACACACAGGCAGACGCGCGCTGTGCACGAATTTGTTGCCTACTTTTAGGGGCGACGCGTATACGCAATAAAATAAACGCGCCGCAGTCGCATTTCCCGTTGTTCGCTGCTCGCTGCTCGCACATTTTCTGCCGCATTGCCATTTTTATTTATTTATTTATTTTTATTCGCCCAGCCACGCCCAGCCCGCCCTGGCCTCGTGTGTGTTTGCCCTTTATGCATTCATTTATAAATTATTGTGTTGCCCACATTTCCCCCTAAGCACACGCGACACTCTCTCTTCTTCTCTTTCTCTCCCTTTCTTTCTCTCTCTCTGCTTGTCACTTGAATTGCTTCGCATTTTCAATTTCTACGCAAGTAAAACATACAAACCATTTTGTATTTGCTTAAAAAATGTATGATTTAATGAGCCCTCGCCTAGCCTCCCCTTCTCCCCTTCCCTCTTCCTGCATAAATTAGCCCGCTGCTTGTGCAAATCTGCGAGAAGCTGGGAAGTTAAGAGCCCGAGCAGGCCTCACTTATCGCATACACATACGAGTATACCATGGTAGGGCACATGCCAGTCCTTGAGCAGTCATTGCCCTACTCAATTGAAGTCTACTTGAGCTCAAAGCGATTCGCCCCACCAACTGCCTCACCCTGCGTGCTCCCATCTCGTTGCTATTTCGGGCACTTGGATAATTCTTTCCAATAATGTTTTCCCTTTAAAGAAGAGCATATCTGCCGCATCATATTTTCTTTGAATTCAGCCACATCATCATCATCATCATCATCATCGTGATCGGGTCGGCGCGTGCTGTCAACTTGATGCTCCCTCAGTGACATTGTCAAAAGGGTTTAAGTGCCTGGCTCTTCAAGCCAGAAGCAGGGCAGGAGCAGGGCAGGAGCAGGGGCAGAGACAGCCGCAGCTGTCGTACAGCTTTCCCCCCTCATAATACTAGACAAACACAATGCCTGCGGGAAGCAGCTTGTACGTCAAACAGAATCATATTAAAGTAATGATATGCTTCGCTTTAAGCAGGCTAAAAAAACACAGCTTCCCCTCTGCCCCGCTCTGTCTCTCTTTATCTCTTTTTCTTCCCTTCTTCTTATACATATGTCTCCTTCTTTTGCCTGCTGTCATTACTTTTTGCCAGACCATTGAAATGGAAATTGTTTATTGATTTATGGCGCAGTTTCTTAGCACGCTGCAAAAAACTGACTTCTATCTCTATAAAGAGTTGACTAGCTAATCTATAATAAATCTAGCAACTTATGTGAGTTGGAAATGTCAAGATGAAAAGACAAGTCAGTGATTATTGCGCAAATAAATCTTCCCCCTTTTCTTGCGACTTCGCAAGGGCATTTAACCTTTGCTGAGCTCTTTGACACATAGGTGTAAGCCTGGCATTAACCCTTGTCCACTTAACACTCAATTATAGCACTCACCTGCCAACCCAAAACTCCTCCCACTGCCAACCCCCCCCTTCCCTGCTTCAATCACACAAAATTCTTTCACGTTCGATGAGCGCAGCCTACAAATCGCTAACAATGAACAATTAATTACAGGGCAGCTGCCACGCCTCCCTCCAACCTGCATGTCAAACCCTTCACCCTACAAAAGGCTAATTAAAAATTTGTAAATGGCAGGAGGATTGACAAGAGAGAGGAATGAGGGAGGGGGGAGAATCAAAACGCCATTAGCTGGGATTTTTCCCGCTTTTCTTCTTTTTTTTTTTTTGTTTTCTTGTGAATGTTTCAACAAATGAAAAGCGACGCGGCGCCAATGTCTTGTCCGCTTCCCCTTACCACAATCCCTCCTAAGTCTCCCCCTTCGGGGTTGGGTTAACCCCTTGAAAAACACGCAATTCACCTTCGTCATTGTCATGTTAATTAATTCGCTCGCACTCAAAAAGTCAAGTGAACACGTTGATGGTGTCGCCGTTGCCTTCGCTGTTAACTCTTGGCCAGCAATTTTGGTCACTTGCGAACTGCTGAACTTTGACCTCTTGGCCAGTCCAAATGCGGCCAAACCGGGCGGCTGTCAAAAACATACGAGGCACAAACAATAACAAAGAGTTCACTCACTCTCTCTCTCTCTCGCTCTCGCTCTTGGTTTGCTTCAGACTTGCTCACTCACACAGCGTTTCACACTTGTTAAGACTTTTCAATGGCCATCAATTTTTAATAGCCTCCCCCCTTGTCTCTTCCCTCTCCTCAGCAGCAGGAAGTAGAAGCAGAACAACAGCTTCTGCCGCTTTGGCTATCTCCATGTCCAGTCATGGTGTGCCACAGTTCAATGCCTGCGGCACGGTTCGTTGGGCCGGCAAATGCCCACCTGGCGCAGCTGTGCCTGCACTGCCCACTGCCCCTGCCTCTGCCCCTGCCCCTGCCCCTACCCCTGCCCTGCCTCAATAGACAGCAACAACGAGTCGACACTTGAGTCCTGGCCTGTTTCTTACGTTTCTTACGTCTTTTTACGCAGCAATTGGTAGTTGGCTCTGGCGCACGTTGCGTATACGCCGTGTATGGCACGCGTTAACCTCTGCACGCACAGAAGGCTTTTCGAGACTGATGCTGCGTCCCCGTCGCTGTCGTTGCCAGCGCACACAGCACGCCAGCGCAGCGACAGCGACGTCGGCAGCAGCAGCAGCAGCATCCACAGCGTTTTTTTTTGTTGCCTTCCAATCGTCACGGTCGTCTACGTCGTCGTCTGCGTCGTCGTCGTTCTTTGCTGCCGTCGCCGACTTCTGACTTCGTTCTAAGACGAAGACACCGCAGCAGCCGCCGTCGCCTTTGACTGCCGTCGCAGCTGAGACAGCAGCAGCAGCAGCAGCGGCAGCAGCAGAGGCGAGGCTCCCGCTCAGCGTAACATATTGTCGTATCAAGGACGAAGTTAAACACTTCGTCACCTGCCTCAATAGCGGCTCAACTCATTGTCATTTTGGCCCGTGCTGTGCCATTTACTCATTTGTCGCTTTGTCGCCCGGCTCTCTCTCTCTCTCTCGCGCGCTCTCTCTCTCTGGGCCACGCTCTGTTAGCCAGCTGCACGCTCGTTTCTGGGTCAGCTCGCTGTTAGCAAACTCTACACGCTGTTAATGCGCCTTAACAGCTGCTGTTAAACCTCTGTTACTGCTGCTACTGTTAATGCCAACAACATGGCGTCGGCTACAGGGATCAAACGGTACTTCTTAACCCGCTGCCAACTCTGCCTGCAATTACACGGACTTGGCCCAGACAATGGACATGAAATTCCTGCTTTTACCACTCATTCTTTTTTTTTTTTTCTTCTTTTTTTTGATGGCTAACAATAAAGTGAGAGCGACAGAGGCAGCGGCTGCGACTGCGGCATAGCCAAAGCCCTGTGCCTCGTGCTCTGTGCCAGGAATGTGTTGCAAAGGGCAGAGGGCACAGAGCAGGGAGCAGGGGGTCACAGGGCAGCAGGGCACTTCACGTAGCCAGCCAAAGAAAGTCGCGTCATGTAGATTCGTTTGGATATTTAATGGCATTTGCGCTCGTAAAATTTTGAGTGTATCTTTTGAGGCGGCGGGCACAAAATGCAAAGCAAAGTACGACAAAGTAGTCCGGCAGCAATTATCTTTGGCTTGCTTTTGCTATTAGCTGACCCCTCCTGCCCCTGCCCATGCTACTCTAAGTCTATCCAACTATTTGCGCGAATATTTTAAGCATATTTTATGTGCCTGCGTAGACGCAAAGGAAATAATACACGTAAAATGGGGTAAATAGGTTGAGTGTAGTCAAGCAGAAATGGAGCAGCGATCCATTGTTATATTTTGTATATAATATTATAGTAAAAAACATTTGTTTAAAGGGAATGTAAAGAAATATTACAATTTAAAAGCAACTCGTGGCAGTCTCAAGTAGACTTCAATTTCATTGCACGCAAGTTCTTAGAAGGTGTATTTAAATTAAGAAAGTTTACAGAATTCCACGAAACACGCCCAGGTAGAGCTCCCTATCCCATCTAAATATAGAAATAGATCTCTGGAGCAGGCATATTAAAGAGATACTCAGGTGCGTGTCTGTCGCACTTAAATACGCATTAGGTTAGTTGGCCAAAAGAAGCAGGATAAACTTGTCGCACCACAAATAGCTAAAGCAGCAGCAGCAGCAACAACAGCAACAGCAACAGCTGCAACAACAACAGCAGCAGCAGCAGCAGCAGCAACATCACGAAAAGCAGCTCAGAAATGTCGTCAACAATTTGGAAATTGAGCTTGAAGCAGGGCAAAAAACTTTTTGCATTTCATGTGTTTTTGCGTTGCGAAGAGCGCTAATTTCCGTGGATAATAGTTTCATCTTACTCCGACTCCGACTCCCACTCACTCTCTGCCTCTTCCCCTTCCCCCTCCTTCTTCTCCTTCCCTACCTCCTTCATCATGTTCTCTGCGCTGGCTTACTCAACTGACATGTTGAATTTGTCGTCATTTGTCTTTATCGTGTTTTTGCCTTGCATTGCGTGTTTACGATGTGCGTGAAAGACGACGACGGCGACGACGACGACGACGCGACGAGGCCGCTACGAGTTGTTGGCCAAAGTTTTGCAGCTTCAAAGCCAACTCGATGTCGGAGTACTAGCCGAATTTGAGAGGCCGCTGCTGGCAGCAACTTCTCTGCATGTCACATTCAAATTGACCGCATCGTTGGGTTACTGCAGCAAAAAGCAGCTTCAAGAACAATGCACATTTTGATTGGCAAATTTAGCTCTTTTTTTTGGCTTGTTTACGGCTGTTGCTGCAAGGCATAAAGCTTAAAAAGGCCAATTGATATGACGATCTTAATACTGTATCGATAAGGTAAGTGCGCAATCAACTATTTGAGTCAGAACTAATTTAGGACACAAATAATGAAGAAAATGCCATCTCTCCTGAGAATCTGATAGTTTTTGACAAAGTTATGATTTTTTGGAGGTCTCATAAGGGTTTTTAGGTCCGGGAGGGGTCAGCAGAGAAGGTCTAAATTTTTTAAAATTTTAAAACATAATATTTTGATAATCTCGGGGTGAAATCATGGAAAAAAGCCATCTCCCATATAAATCTGAAGATTTGTGACGAAATTATACGTACTGGAAATTATACGCATGGAAAATTAGTGACATGGAAGGAAATTTTTAATAGTTCTTAATTCATAAAATTCTAATGCAGAATTAATCTAGAGGTCAAAAATGCCATTTCCTTCGGTAATTTGATAATTATTGACGTAGTTTTTGGTCTCTGAAGGAGTTATAGGTTAATAAAATTTACCCAATGTATTTTGTATAATATATCAGCTATAACATGCTGTCAGCTCATAAGATTCCTTTGTTTCCTATATTGAAAACATATGTACATACATATTTTCTCTCTCTCTCGAAATCGGTTTAATGTTCCTGCAGTGTTTTGTTAACAATTTTGCCGTATTAAGTTTAGTTTGCTTAAAAAATGATGTATGTATGTGTGTTTGTTGTGTATGAGTGTGTGTGTGTGTGCGTGCGTGTGTGTGCATAACAAATGATCGGCACTAGAAACTGTTGCATTTAATCTTGGACTTGGGCCAATGCTCGAGCACTATTAATCATTTTGGCCATCAAGCAGGAAAGCGATTACTCATACATAGATGACTCGCAACTGCTTCCCGTTCCCTGTCTCGCTCTCTCTCACACTCTCTCTCTCTCTATATCCCTCTCTTTCTTGCTCCCTCTCTGTCGCTGTTCGTCTCTTGCCAGGCCAGCAAACATGGCCTAATAGGCAGCCAAATGGCAAAACAAAGACGCTGCCAGCGCGTAGGGGGAGCAACAGAAATGAGATTCGACGGGGTAGTTGGGGATGGGGGGAGGGGAGGGCAGCGAGGATGGGGGAACTGTTGGAATATTTGCTTAAGTGTTATTTCTGTCAGCTTAGTTGGCCGAAATTATGCTACAATATTTTGTTATATTTATCGCATTTGATTGCGCGTATTAACCGAGTGTTTAGTGGGGCGTGTATATATGTATCTGTATCTGTATTTGTGTCTGTGTGGAATTAATAAGATAACTTTACGACCATAGGGAAAGAGAGAGAGAGAGAGAGAGAGAGAGGGAGGGAGGGAGCTAGAGACAACGCGCAAGCGAAAGTTGTTTACTTAACAGTTTGCCTTAATTTGCTTTTATGAGCGACTTCAGCTTTATTTCTGTGTAAATCAGCAGATTTATATTTTGGCTTGCTGTTGGCTAATTTGATTTTGAGCAGACTTATACACACACACACATGCACATGAACACACACATAGGCGCACTCTGTCGCATTTAAATTGAGTCAAAGTTGTGTTGGGGGCGGGGGAGGGGGAAATGTTGTGCGAGTTAATTACCGCGCGGGCAGAGTCTGTGAGTTTTCTCTCTGTGTGTGTGTTTTCTCTCTCTCTGTGTGTGTGTGTGTGTGTGTGTGTGCACGGCAGCCTGCCAATCTACATAAAAGAATAACAAATTGTTTCAAGGCCTCGGCCCCAATTCAATTGCTTAGCGAAATAGCATTTGCAATTGTTTATTTTAATTGGGCCTAACATACAGGCTGCATGTGCGGGTGTGTGAGAGAAAGAGAATGACTGTCTGTGTGTGCAAAGTTAGTACGTGTGTGTGTGTGTGTGACCGTTTATTGCGGCTAATTAAAAACAAACAATGCCCCTGCAAAGTAGGTTGCAACAACAATGGCTGCAACAACGGCAGCAGCAACAACAACAGCGAGAAGAGCATCTGCTAAAGGCAGCCAATCAACGCAAAGCCGCATTACATGCCGTTACGTCACAAGCAGTTGAAATCCAGCAACCCCTCCCCCCTCAACACATGCAGATCCCTCTCCCTCTCTCTCTCTCTCTCATACACTCTCCTGGCACATGCTTCTCCTCGTGGTCGTCTTTCGACATTTCTTTTGCAGTCAAGGCAGGAAGGGGGAGGTCTTTGTTAATGTGGCGCCATAATGAAACAATTAGGCGCAGAAAATTAGGTTAGAGTCGCACACACACAGTGAGAGAGACAGAGACACAGAGAGGGAAGAGAGAGAGAGAGGGCAGACAGGAAGGCAACATGCAATACAATGCGGCATGCAAATGTTGCAAGTGCAAGTAAATAAAGACGAGGCAAGAAGCGAAAGTGTGGAATGGGCCAGAAAGAAGGAAGAGAGAGGAAGAGAGAGAGAGAGGAGGGCAGAGCAAGGAACCTGCAACTGCTGTTGTTGCATTGTTGCAAGGGGCAAAGACTGGGGCAAACCTTTGTCCATTTAATGCGGCTCACGATGTGTGTGTGTGTGTGTGTGTGTGTGTGTGTGTGTGTGTGTGTGTGTGTGTGTGTGTGTGTGTGTGTGTGTGTGTGTGTGTGTGTGTGTGTGTGTGTGTGTGTGTGTGTGTGTGTGTGTGTGTGTGTGTGTGTGTGTGTTATCAGTGTCAAGTGCTGCAGCTGCCAAGCGAGCTATAGAAATGGCTTGCACAACTAACTGGGCTAAGAAGCTGTCTGTGTGTGCGTGTGTGCGTGTTGCGCAAGAATGAAATGGAGCTGATCTACTTACGAGTCTGAGCCGAGGCCAAGCTCTGCCCGGCTGCATTAAAATGGCAAATTAATACCCTGAAATAACTGTGAATTCAGTGTTTTCTCTCTGCTCGGAGTTGCAACTGAATGTGGCAAGTAAAACTACACGATTTGCATGACACACACAGAGTTCCAGACTGCGATTAAACCTGACGTAATACCCGAAAAAGTAAATATGCTTTCATTGTGCGATATATAGAAGGAAATGAAGTGAGAATAAAGTTCGTTTTGATTTGCTTACATGTTTCAAATGTTTTCTTGAGGCTTATCGAGAAATTCAATAAAAGAGATCTTAATTCGCAACATTTAATTCAGTGTGATATATTGACGTATACGTAATATGTCACAGGTTTGCTTTTGTCTTCTGCTTTAAGTACTTTCTTTTTATTCTTATAATTTGAATATGTCTTAAAGATTTCATAATTACATCAGACATTATTTAAACATATATGTATAATATAAATACAATTTATATATTTTAATTGCATTAGATTTGTATTTATTAGAAAAATATCAAATTATTTGATACCATTTATTTCCCTAAATTCCTCTCTATTTTTTGCCATGATTTTTTTAATCTTACTGTAACATATCACACTTTGCGGACAGTTGAGGGGAATATACATATAATACTTAAGCCATGTGGAATAATCCTGAAATCATTTGGGCAAATATTCCGCACTCGTCGCACTCGACTTGTGCTGCTGCTGCTGGCTGTGACGATGATGACCCTTATGACCCTTATGATAACATAATATTTTCCATGCTGGACATTTGCTTATTTATCTATTTGGCGACACGGTTGTTTCAGCTTCATGTTTGTTTGTTATTTGAGCGTGTGTGTGTGTGTGTGTACGCAGTTGCATGCAGCAGCAGAATGTTGCGAATGTTGCGAATGTTTTCATTAGACGTTTTGTCAACAGCATAAAGGTTTGATGGGCCGCATATACCATATAGTATACGGTACTGTACTGTATACGGTTGGGCAATAAAGCGAAAAAATCAGCATGGAATCGGTGTATATATATTCTCGTATGTATGGGCTTGCATAGCATAATAACCTGCAGTTGTCAGACCAATATACAAATATATCGGATGGGGCAACACTTCGCTGCTTTGTTGGCGTTGATTTTAATGTTTGACTCCATTCGGGGATGAGTTTTGGCTTTGGCTTTGGTTTTGCATTTTATGCGCTCATGTGTCATCGGGCGTGTGCGAGTTAAACCGGAAACATGAAACGAAAACATGGCGTCATAAAATAACGGTAAAGGCCACGCATGGCCGGACGCCACTTAAGTGGCCAGTTGAAGGAGAGGGAATGAGACGGGCAGAAGGGACACAAAGGGGGGCTAAACGTTGCGCTAAGCTTAACAATTTTCAATTAAAGGAAAAGCTTTTTCCCAGCTGCCTTTTTCCTGTGTGAGAGAGAGAGAGAGTGAGTCGAGCCAGGCATATTTTATTATATTTCGTTTCATTTAATTAAGCAAATGTATTCAATGTTAATACAGCAACTTAACTGATTTATTCGCACTGTTGCGCGTTGTCTCTGCCAGTTGCCAGTTGCCCGTCGCCAGTTACCATTCGCAATTTGGCCAAATTAATTTGGTAAGAAATCACGTAGATAAGCAATTAACATTGCGTTGGCTCACTGTTTCATCTCTCTGCCATCTCTCATTTTCCTCATTGAATATGCCTCTGTTTGCTTGCCCCTTTCTGGGCCATCATTTCATTTTGGGAACAGGCCACGTACGACGTGTCCGTGCATTGTTACGCTGACAGCTTTCAAATGTAAACGCAGCCCGGGTACAACGTGGCGTATGCGTGTTCTGTTTCAAAATACTTGACTTTTCTTACATTTTGTTTGGCCATATTTCTTGCAGCTCAGGGAATTGCTTCATTTTACCAGGAATCATATTCAAATACAATAGAAATGAAACAAGACCAAGATCAGTAGAATGCACTTAATAGAAGATGAGAAAATGCTTGTGAAAGTGCGAAAATTAACTAGTTCACTTTACAAAATCAACTGCAGCGCAATTATTGCCTGTGCAATGCGGCGTATGCGCAATATATGAGCTGGCAAAAGGAAACTATCTCTAGAGAAACCATAAAGCAATTATTAGCTCACTATCCATTGAGTCTAACATTGCATTCGCTTTGTTGTTGTTCTCTGGCAAATAAGCAGACAAAACATAAATTTAAATTAGCATATTTTAAGTGTAATGCACGCCCGAAATAAATACGGATCCCCCGTCCCCCCTCGTGCCCATCATGCATTGTATTATTTATTATTTATGGCGCATTAAATGTAAACGCGATTAAATCTGCCAGAGCCGAGAACGACATAAAACTGCATATACCCCTGGCCATAAACCATGTAGATAGAGCATCGGAAAGTTGCAATATTTAATGGGCAAATGCAGATAAGGAATATATGTAAATTATTTAAAATTTCATAATATAAAATTGAATTAAAAGCAAATTATTTCTTGTGTATTTCACTTAATTTGTTATAAATATTTTTCCGCGCACTTCAAAAACACTTGCAGAGCATTCCCCATTCTGCCAGTGCCCACTCGCCAGCGCAGTTAATATTTTCGGTTTTTAAAATATTTATTTAAATCATGAAAAATGCAGGCATTCCTCGACTCTCACATTGTTTTCCCCTCTCATGCGTAATTATTGTTTATTATAATTAATTTCCTAACAATTTTTGGCAGCTCATTTGTAACTGAGATTTGTTTGGGGCTTATAGTTTTTAGTTTTCAGTTCTGGTTTTTGCATTTTCAATTGGGATTTTGCTGTGAAATTAAATTAGCAGAGATTTACACGCTTAGTCGCTGAAATTAACAAGTTTTAGCAGGGCAAATGTGACAATATACGAGAGATAAAACGCATTTACGATGGAAAATTTAAAGAGGCCTGAGCTGCAAGCTTCTGTAATATTGATTGTATCATATGTGTATGATGTTCATATTTTTTTCAGTTTATACTTAATGTTTTCCATTTGTTTAAATGTTTTCTTCGACAAATATTTGCGTGTCTGACGAGCCAGAAAAATATTTGCCCGGTCACGTTTTATTGTTAATTTGCACAAATTTTACCGAGTGATATCAAGTTTAACGACTCTCGTCGAGGGGCCACCTCTGTTTGGTACAATCTCTCGCTCTCAGCCACTCCTCCCATTTCCCTTCCCACCCGTTTCCTCTGCTCTCCGATACACAGGCAAAAACATTTTAAATATTTGACTGGAGGGCACATATTTTGTTATAGGCCCGATATGGAGCGCCCCTTTGCGGCGTATTCCATTTCTTTTTTTTTTTTTTTGTTCTGCTCTCCTGCTCTGTTCTCGTGTCCTCTGCCATTCTCTGGCTTGTTGAATATTTAAGCGGTTTTAAAACATTTGTTACCCCCTGTCTCTGTGTGTGTGTGTGTGTGTGTGTGTGTGTGTGTACGTTTACTAGTCTGTGGCAAAGTCTGTGGCCCCGTTTTATTGTTTCGGTTATCAACGCTCAGCGCTTTTAAAAAATTCAATTGCGGTCGGAAGTCGTCGCACTCCCATAAACTGCGAGAAAGAGAGAGAGAGAGAGAGAGTCCCCTGCTTGCCCCCTCCCTGTACGCTCCGGGTGTTTCCCCTTTCGGCCACAATTTACATTTAAATGGCGATAAAAATGCGATACAAATTTCAAATTCTAGACTAGCAGCGCCCCGAAAGAGAAAAAATAAAGAGAGAGAGAGAGAGAAGAACAGGAGGCGGCAGGAAAGGGCAGGCAACTGCGCTAAACCGTACTCGAACTGGACGCTGCTGCTGGACCGCTTTAATGACGCCTCACCGTACATTCTGCCGCAGGACAGCAGCAGGCAGGAAGGGAGGGGAGGTAGGTAAGGGCAGGGGCTGGGGCAGGGGTGACAGTGTACTAGACTCACTCTTACGATTTGCGCAAAATGCAAATTTAAATTCTTTTCAATTGTTATTGTTGTTGTTCCATTTGCACTTTGGCACAAACACTCGACGCCTTGGCCGCACACACACACAGTACACACACACAGAGACACATACACAACATTACGAGGACATAACAACACTGAATAACATACGTTAGCTCTCTTTGTCCTGCTGGGAATTTCCGCTCCCCTCCTTCTCTCCTGCCATTCCTCTCATTGTCCTTGCCTCTTCATGTCTTTCTTCTGCGGTTTTGCTCTGCTTTGGGTTTGGGTTCGCATTTGCCTTTTATTTTCATTTTTATTGCCAAAAGATTTTTAAATATTTCATGAACCTTTGTCGGAGACTTCTGCACAAATTATTATTATTATTATTTTAACAAATTTGTTGAGGAAAACTTTGAAACTTTGTCTCTTAAATTCAGCTGGAAAATTGTGGAAAAAATACCATATTAAACTGTGGAAAATTGTTATCCATTTTGCGGACATTTTGCCAATTTCCGAAGTGACAAAATCAGATAATTTAGAATGCCGTCAATCTTTATCAGCAGCCATTGCAGTTGGCTGGCCAAGCAGCCGGGGAGGGCAGGGACGGTTGGAGGGGTAGCCAGGCTTGGCCAGGCTAAGGCTAAGGGCGACAAAGATAAGCCGAGTGCGAGGCGAAGGAAAATATCCCGGAAAATAATTTCTATATATTTGATTTTCTGCTGCATTTGCTTGGCGTTGCCATCCACTTTGACCAACGTCTTCTACATCTTCTTCTACATCTTGGTGGGCTCTTCCGGTCTTGGCCAGCTCCCTATTGCAGCTGGCCCGAATTTTATTTGTCGATTAACAAGTTGCTGCTGCTGCGGCGCAGTTGAAACGCTGCCAAAGCGCCGCTGCCCGCGTCACTGCAACATTTCTTGGCAAATCTCTTATCGCCCCAAGGAGCGAAGAGAGGAGCACCCTGTGTAGCCTTGGCTAGCTGGGATCTTCTCCCGGTTCCAGTTGAGCGCAAATGAACCCTTCGACTGCATTGGGTCGACCTGCTGCACGTGGCAAAGTTCCTGCTGATTTATGCCGCAGAGAGACAGGCAAACTGAGGCGGAGGAGGAGCTGCCAATAATTCGCCCGACTATCGCAATTATGTTTACTCGCTGCTGCAATGGGAGAATGCATATTTCATGCTCCAATTCTTCGCTGTGAGGGAATGAGGGAGTGGGAAAAGGAGAGTGGCGGAAGGGGCAGTGGGAGGGGCAGTTGTTGCTGCACGCATTTTAATGAAATCAAAAATTTACGACACTTTTGCCGATTGAAGCAGAAAAATGTCCATGGCTCCTACGGAAGGAACTGAAGTTTGCGCTTAGAACTCTGTGCAAAACTCAACGCAGCTGAGACTGCCATTTGCCACGCCCTCCCCGCCGCCCTAGCGACGCCCTCTTCTAGCCATGACCGCCTGCTTATATATGCAAATGGAGGAATAGAGTCGTGAAATCGGGTTGCACTCGCTGCTGCTGCTGCTGCTGCTCGTGATGGGACATCTCTGGCAGGGACATCTATAATATCTCGCTCTCCCTCTTGCTCCCTCTCTTTCGCACTCTCTCCCCCACTCGGTTATTTATGCAGCTTGGCAAAGCGTCGAGAAATGCAAAAATGCGTGAAGATTTCGCGTCACCAAAGTGACGAACCATGCAAATTGATGCGAGACTGCTCGAGACTTTACGCGGCTTACAACACTGGCAATTGTCTAGCAGGATAATACGTTTCGCACCACTGTGCCAACTACAGCTGCAGTTGCAGTTGCAGCTTGTTGGAAGTGAGAAACGGGCAACTTGTACAAGTTCATTAACTAAGAAGTGTATATAAAATTTTAAATACTGACAAAATACTTCGAATTCCGAAAGAGAATAAAATGGAATTGTGTGCGACTATGGATTTTGAAGGCAGTGAAATGAGTTAAATTTTGGAGGTGAAATAAATAGAGGTATGTGTGCATAGGGTATAAATGAATAATAAGTTTTATGTTTTTTTATCTCTTTTTTTGAGACAGTTTTCTATTTTTAAATACTTCTGCAACTCTAAAATATGTTCATCTAATTCTGATTATCATAATCAATCAATCATCTAATATCTATTTCTTTCAGATACTGCTAACAGTTTTATTCTTGAATATATACTATTATATCATTGAGTTCTGTTCATATGCAAGTCTCTTATCTGTCAACACTTTAAATACAAATAAATAACAGATTTTATGGTTCTTTTTATATTGTTTTTACATTAATTGTAGCCATTAAAATCAGAATTATTTTAAGATCCATAGAGTGGCTTTAGTATGCGTAATTAACCGGTGGTTTCGATGCTTAGTGGTTTTATATTAGTTGGCAATGTGTCCGTCGTATGCAACACTGTGCAACTTTGCAACTGACACTTGCAACTGACCACAAGATGCAGCAAAGGCTCAACGGGTTTGTCAGCTGGAGTTTTGTGGCTTTGCTGGCTTTATTATGAGACTTACAGACATTCCCTGCCAAGTAGTGAGAATGAAAATGTGGAGGAAGGGAGACAGGGAGGGAGAGAGAGAGACAGAGAGAGAGAGACCCACGCAGACACAACCCTGACAGCAGCTCAAAATGAGAAGCGTAATGCAGACGCACTGACTGTCATATTCAGCACAGGAGTGCAGCCGGAGCAGCAGTAGCAGCAGCAGCAGCGGCTCCTGGTCGATCCTGGAGGCATGGCCAACTAGACACCGCATGGGAGCAGACTGCAAACGGTTGCTGTCAAAATTTCCAACTAGCGCCAATTTTGACTGCCGACAGACGACATGGTCTGTACGGAGCATCATGTGGCAGAGGCATCTCAGCAGAAGGGAGCGCTGTCTGTCCCAGCTACCTGCACCCTGCACTCCCTGCTTTCCGGTGGCAACTTATGCACTCCTCCAGCTACTCCTAAGCTCATACTGCCTGCTCCCGCTGCTGCTGCTGCTTTTGTTGACACGACTTGCTGCGGCTCTGTCACATGTTGTTCTTGCCTGCAACTGCACATGAGTGTGTGTTGGTGTGTGTGTGTGTTGGTGTGTGTGCGTGTGTGTGGGTGTGAACGTGTAAAGCTGACAGCGTCTGTCATTTCGAGTTGCCATTTCCTGCCTTTTTTGCATGATAATTTTTGGCACTCGGCTGCTGCTGCCACTTGCTACTCGCTACTTGCAGCCTGTCGCTTAATTATGTGGCTCTTGAGGTGGCAAAAAGTAGTTGACACTTTGACACGAGTAGCGCCAAAATGACATTAAGGTCGTCAGGGGCAGAGCGGGGCAGAGAAGGGAGTCAGCAGGGCCTGAAACATTTGAAAAGTGCTTGCAGATCAATTGAAACAGCAAGAAATAATGAGAAGAAAAATTGAAAAAAGATTTAATACAATGAAATATAACAAAATACCATAAAATAAATAATAAAGTATGTGTATCAAATAAGCAGGGCATATTATGTATAATATATATTATATAAAGATGCACTTTATAGATTTTCTTGGTTTCTTTTAAATAAATAATAAAAATTGAAAAACAAAAAAATGTTGTTGAAAATTCATAGGGGGGACCCTTACCTAAATTTCCAAAATATCGAAAAAATTCAGCAAATCAAATTTCCTTTTTTTTAAATGTAGAATCACTCATGTTGTTAAAACATAAACAAAATGTCATTCCGCTTAAAAATCGTTTGATTTTTAAGAAAGTTACGATTGGTGTAAAATGAGGGTACCGGGCCTGTTGAGGCTGTTACATGTCTGATTTTTTGACCATTTCGACATGATTTTTAGGCCAAAATTAAGTATCGTTTAAAATCGATTTAAACAATTGTTTAGTACTAATTTTGACCTCCGTAATCGATTAAAATTGAAAGCTCGTGATTTAAAATTTGTCAAAAAAAAATTTTGTTAAAAATTCATAGGGGGGACCCTTGCCTAAATTTCCAATATATCGAACATTTTTGAAAATCGTTTGTAGTTTGACTTGAATAACGTATGTGTTATAGGTCCGATTGGAGAATTTTAGGAGAATACATATATATTGTATTGAGCTTGCGTATACCGAAACTGAACGTTATGATTTCAATTATTGCTTATTAATCGCAAATTACCGATTTTCGGGGGGCGGTGGACGTGGCATCATACATTTGATATTAACCTTATCTACCTATTATATATAGATCTGAGATCTGTTGTCTCGAACAAACAGACGGACAGACAGACGGACATGGCTCAATAGACTCGGCTAGTTATCGAAGTATTTCGGAGAAATAAAAAAACAAAATGTATTTATTTTAATCTGGTATATTAAAGCTCTCGAAGAATTGCGTTCTCTACCGTTTCCTTACCAGACTTAAGGCTCTGCATGCAGCTTATGATATAATCATTATTTCTGTTCGCCGACTGCTTGTAAAACTTTATTAACTGCAATCATCAGTTGCATTTTGTTTGGCAGTTTCCGCTGCTGCAATCCTCGAGAGAAAGAGATAAAGAGAGAGAGAGAGAGAGAGAGAGACTTTTTCTTCGACATGAAGAACTGCTGTTGCTGACAAAGAGGAACAGAGAGGGGGAGGGGGGAGCAAGGGGGTGGCCATAGTGTAATGGAATAAAATATTAATAATCAGGCGAAAGTTTGCAAAGTGACTATCATCGGGCACGATGAACGGCCGCGACCGACGACGAATTGAGACTGAAAGAAGTCGAAGAGTCGACTGGATTGGACCGTACCCGGAGCTGGAACTGGACCAGCCGCATCTATAATTCGGTGTGCTCAAACAAACTTGGCTGCAAGGAAAGGCAGGGCAGGGCAGGGAAGGGGCAGAGCGGAGCGGATTCAGTGAGAATTCAAGTCGACTGAACTGAGCTGACAGCTTGGCATAGTCGCTCGCTTGCCCCGCGTGCGTTTTACAATTTGTTAATTACTGCAAAATGAACTTTACCAGCACTGGCAAAGGAGGAGGAGGAGGAGGAGACGTGGGGGGAGGAAGGAAGCAGAGGAGTGTGAGGGGGAAACCTGCCTGAGTTTAAGCAAACAGCAGATGCTTTTCCTGTGCAGCTGAAGTGGACAAGCAGGGCGGACGTTCTCTCTATCTCTCTCAGTCTCTATCTCCTTCTTGCCTGCTCTCTCCCTCTATCTCTCTCTCTCTCTCTGTTGCTTTCTTGTCCGACTCCAACTGGCGCGCCTGGTGACAATGTTCTCCACGCTGCAGCTGCAGCTTGCCTCATCATCAGTTTGCCTGTCATCATTGCTGACCCATTCCCTCGTCCATTTCTGGCATGGGCCACGCCCACTACTTCCGCCCCACCCACTCTACTCACTAATGCGGTTTGTTTTCGCAATTTTTGTTGCATGCTTCGTTATTTCTTGTTTTGTTTGAAAATTCTGTCGCTTTTTATGCAATCTGCTCGCTTCCATCCATCCGCCTGTTCAGCCTGTCCAGCCTGTCCACCAGTCCAGTCCGGCAGAGCAAACAATGTCACGACGCGGCCTCGCTGCCAAACCCAAACAAGCTTGAGACCGCGACCACGACCAGCACGACCAGCACGGACCAAGGAGACGACGACGTTGGCGACGTTGGAGTCGACATTCACGTCCACATCGCAATTTTTCATTCTGAGCCCGAGCCGGGCGAGAGAGCTCATTCATTACTCGTGCTTTGCTTCAGTTACAATGTCCGTCTGGCCCTGTCCCTCTGCCTGTTCCCTGTTCCCTGTCCTTGTGCCCAGAATTTGTGTGTCCTGCACCCGGTTTGCCTGCAGCCTCTGTGTCCTGTGTCCTGTGTCACAACGCCTGCAATCGCCGCCTGTACATCATCCATGCGCACGCTTTGCCTTCGTCCTGCCGTCTGCACCCATGCCCCTGCCCCTGCCCGTGCCCGTGCCCGTTCCCGTCTGTTTGTACGCTTTTCCCTGCTTCCTTCCGTTTCATTGCCAGTCGCAGCAGGAGCAGCAGCAGCCGGAGAGGAGCTGGAGGAGGAGCAGCCGGGACAGCCACAGCCCTCAGTATCCTTCCGCATGATGACACTGTTTTTGGCGGACGCCGTTTCGAGTCAGCGTATCCTGACGCTGCTGTTGGCCTCATTTAACTTGTAATTACGCTTGAGCAAAAATCAAAGTGGCTCAAGTTGCCTGCCAAACCCGCCCGCGCCGCCTCCCTTGGCCTGCCATCCCCACCCAGCTTGGTCACTGTCCTCTTGTCCTGGACGTGCACGAGGCGAATGCCAACGCGGGCGGATTCCCTGTTGGCAGCCATGACAACCGCAACGCGTCAACCTCGCCGCATCCCACCACGTTCCACGTTTCTGCATTATTTTTCGGCTCTCTTTTTTGGCCGCCAATTTGAGCTGCATAAAATATTTAAAGTCTCGCTTGCCGCTGATTATAACCGCCCCCCTCTAGTCCCTTCCTCGCCTCCTGTCTGCCACGTTCCCTAAGCGTCACTGCGTCAGCTTGGGGACACATCTTCAACTGCTTCTTCTTCTTCTTCGACGCTGCGTAACTTTAGCTTTTTCTTTGCTTATTTTTCTTGCCATATTTGCGGCAAGTTGCGTTGGTAACCCTTTTTTCTTCGTCTTCATCTTCATCTCCATCTTCTTCTCTTTTACTGATTTCCTGTGCGACTGCTACGCACTTCCGTTTCAACGCGGGGGGAGGCAGGGGAAGTTCCCTTCTAAGTGCGGCTAAAACGATGTGCCGAATTGCCGCCTTGGCTTTTAGTACATAATTTATGGCGCAACCTGTGCATAAACAGCTTAAATTATGCGCCCAGGCCCGGCAAGGGGTTCCCAGAGGTCCGAGTGGTCAAAGTTCCCTCTGAAAGACGCCCCGAACCGAAGGTGCGTAAGATGGATATTGATGTGTTCATAAGCAGATTTCGGTGGGTAAACCAAATGAAAAGAGCGTAAATAATGCAGAAAACAACATTATAAACCTTGCAAAAAAAAGAGAGAGTCTCTCTAGATATGAAAGAAAGAAAGGAATATGCGATAAAAAAAAGTATGAATAAAGTGCGTCATAGATTAAAACAAAAATGTTTTCAAATACAATTTGTTGTTTATTTACTAAGAGTAAATATATATTTTCTTTATTCTCTGCTGATATTTCTTTGAGCTGGCTGAGCAGTTTGTAAATGCATGCTATATTTAATATTGAATAAATACTAATAATATTAAATACATGCAAATATTATACTATATTTTAAAAATATATTAATGAAATTATTTAACAATTTATTTTAATTGTTTAAGTTATAATTACTTAACAAAACACATGCAGGTGAACGTATACGTAATATTGCAAATATTGTTGCCTACTTTTAAGCGCATTCTTAGAAATTTCTGCTGTGTGGAAAATTCAATAATACCGCTAGGATTAATCTGAGTGTAATGAGCATGTCTTAGCCAGATCATTGTGTAGAATGCTCAATTTGAAAGAAAATCGCCAAGAACAGCCATTGCTTTTGGCCATATCTTCTGTGGCCAAACATGGCTTAAGCCGCAAATAATCACTGGGGGCTGGCTGCTGTTTGCACTCGCACTGCTCTCTGCACACAGTAAATGCCACAGCCATTGAAATCTGCTCATTTAGAACACAACCACTCCTCCTCCTTTTCACTTGCCCCATTTAGTAGGGGGGGAGTGAAGCGGCAACGACAGACGGCGACCACTTCAGCCGCAATATCAACACATTTGGGTTTTAGCCATAATGAAGTTGCTAACTTCAGAAATGCGGTAGCAATGGCATTGGCAACGCCGGACGCTGGCAGAGAGAGAGAGAGAGGGCAGCAGGGAAGGGGGGCTCCACTAAGACCAAAACATAATCAAAACCGAATTATGTACTTTAAATGCGTCCTCTCGCTCTTGCTCTCGCTCTCCTTATCGTCCTTTTGTCGACAACGTTGTCTGAAGAGCATTCAAACTATCATTTTCCTACTTAGCCAAATGTGTGTCGCCAGTCGCCAAGAGTCTGTCGCACACACATGCACACGCACACGCACACGCACACGCATACACGCACACAGAGTAATTAGAAATGAAAAAGAGTTGCTTGCAAAGAAAAGCAATTAGTGTCTCTCTCAATTCCTAACGCTGCACAAACAACACACATGCATATGGCGCTTTGTCTCGCCAGACAACCGACTCGACTCGACTCGACTTGCCCTACCCGCTACCCGCTACACGCTACCCGCTGCCCCCTCCCCTGCCCCTGCAAGTGATTAAGAGCATTTGCGCGTCGCACAAAGCAAAGTTGCGATAGTGTATGTCAAGTTACTCAACACTGGCAGCGGCGCTGCGGAAGTTCATCGAGCAGAGCGCAACGCGGGGCGTATGAGTGTTGTGCAGCAGTTCCCTCTCTCTCTATGCTCTCTCTCTCCCTCTCTCTCTCTCTCTCCTTCTCTGTCTGTCTGTCCATTAATGCCCGTTCGATAGATGTTTTGTGATGCAAACGAAAACAATTAACACCAAATAATAAAATGACTGCTGCTCAGCGGATGGGAGGAGGGGGAGCGAGGGGAGCTGCCCGGATCGGGTCAGACGGCCTGTCGAATGGGCAGAGAAAAACTACACGAAAAAGTTGAGAAGTGTTGAAGGCAGGCAAAGTTTTTTCATCAACGAAAACATTTTCCGAGTGACGGCGAGTAGTTTTGCTGGTCAAGCGATGGCGACGAGCCGCAAGTTTGATGGAGATGAAAATGGAGATGGGTTTGGGTACGGGTTTGGGTTCGGGTTTGGGTTGGGGTTGGGGTGTGGACTGCGGCAAAGGCGGAAGTGTGCAGATAAACTTTGAGGGGACTAACCGTTGGACAGCCTGGATGTAGATAAATGATGATGGAGCAGGGACAGCAGTGGGGGAGACAAGCTGCTGGAGTGGAAGGATGGGAAGGATGGGAGGGAAGGCAGGGAAGGGGCAACGGAATTGGATGGATATAGGTAAACAGCGCGGCAGAAGCAACAAAGTAAATATCAAGTTAGCGCCTGCGGCATTCACTTGCTTTTTCGAGTGCTTCCACAGCGGACACGAAAACTAAAAGCGGAAACGGAAGTTTGCCAACGTGCAGCAGCAGCAAAGGCAATGGCAGCGCCCTTGCCACATGAGCGTGCGTGCGTGCGTGCGTTGCGTATATGTCGTAACTGTCTTTCTTATCCCTTATCCCTTATTCCTCATTTCGTATTCTCTATTTGTGTGTCTCCTCTGTCTGTGCCTGATTGTAGCCATCAATCCCGTGTCCCCAGTCCGAGTCACATTCGTTTTGCGCAGCCAAAACAAATACGCCTTCTGTGCCGCAAGTGCCGCAAGAGGATTCCATTATTAAAATGGCCGCATTCGACTTAACTTCAAGCACCTTGTGATCCTTGTGCCCGTCAATTGCTCAACAAATATTTAAGTGTGTGAGTGTGTGTGTGTGTTTGGTATTTTTGGTATTTTTTCCTAATTGCAAATACTGCAAAGAGTAGACTAGATGCATTCTACAGTTGTACATTTATTGCCCTGGGCCAGGCTGTGTTAGTTGTACCACTGTGCAGGAAAATTAAGCAAATTTGCGCTCTCAATTCGCCAGCGGCTCTCGCTGTCTGACAGCGAGCGAAGAAGACAAGAAAACAAAAGTCGAGCTGAAAGCGAAAAATCGCCGAAACAAAGGCAAACGAATATGGCGGCGCATTGGCAAAAATCAAGTGGAACACAGAGATAAAATGGCGACGGTAAACGGAAATGCAGCTGCGTGTTGCGTGCACAGAGAGACGACAAAATGGCTGACAAAAGACTCTTCTATATGCAATCGGTAACACTTGAGGCGGTGACAATCTCAATTGCTCTGCACTTGTTCCTAGATACAGCTGCATACATAGATGTACAATATATATAATATATGTACTATATAAAGAAAAGATTTTTGAAAATATAGTAAGGAAATCCCGGTATAAGTATAAGTATATGTGTATTTTCTTAGAGTTCCATTAAGTAAACTTAGAAGAGCTTTCTATAAGTATTACAATTACAATTATAATATTATATTTTAGCTGTAAAACATAACCCAATTCGAAGTTAACTTCCTCAGTAAATTGTCATTTATTTCATCCAAGTAAGGGGTATTTCCAGGCATTGCACTCCATGAAATTTGCGCAGCACCCTCCTCCCCTTGTTTCTATTAAAAACTGGTTAGCTTAAGAGTTGCTATCAAAATCTTCTGCTTGAGCATCCTTTTTGGCAAATGCATCGAGCGTGTTGGGGGGAAAGGAAAGCAATTTAATTTTAATTTTTTAATATTTCCATCGCTGGAGCTGAGCCGCATAACCTGATAGGGCGATACAAGTCCCCCTCACACAGTCTACGCCATCTTAATTTCATCCCTGCTCGATGCCTGCTACGGCCATCGAGTTGGTCCCACGGTGCGCCACTTTGGCTGGCGCCACGTCCGCTGCGCCTCTAAGTATGCAACAATAACAATATTTAAAGGTATCTGCCAATTTATTTTAATGGCCGCAATTAAAGTTAATTACTCGCGTAGACAAAACGTGCAAAGACGACGACGACGACGATGGCGATGGCGATGGTGGCGACAGGGCCGTGTGCCCGCCCAGCACCGGTGTGTAGCAGCTTCGAGTGGGCAGAGCTCCGACTACGTCGTCTGCTGCCCGGCCATGTTGTGGTGCTGGCAGGCAGCGCCCAATTAGGCATAATACGCTCGACTTCCTCGGCCTGGCTAGCACATTGTGTGTGTGTGTGTGTGTGTGTGTGCGGGCGGGTGCGAGCCGTGTTTAATTTTCCTAATGATATTATTGCAATTGACCCTATTCGAATTCTAGTGTGAGTGTGAGTGTGTCGCAAATGAGTCAAAATGAATATTGGTTAAAAACTTAAATGCCAGCTAAATTGCCTGAAATGTGATATGACCAGAAAAGGCAATCCCATGGCAATCCACTAAGCCTTAAAGTCAGCTTAGCCGACACTTAATTGCCGGCCCACTGAAGGGACAATGTCCCTGGCAGGGCAGCGGAAACGGGAGCGGGAACGAAGCCATACTATGTACTCCATCATTTGCTTTGACGCTGTCACCGCAGAGCAAAAGCAAAATGCGTCTTGGCACATTTCAAAAAGTGTTTACTGCAAATGAAAATTGTTTTCTTGCGCCGTTCCCAGCCGCTTTTCCTTGCGGCTCCTTGCGGCTGTCCTCGTCCTCGTCCTCCATCAGCAAAATAATTTCGACTTGCCACAGCCGTAGACGACGACGACGACGACGACGAGGACGACAAACACTTGAGAACAATGGTTGTTGCAAGTGCTGGTCGAGGCTGCAACCGCAACAATAATGACTTTATAAAAAAATGATTATCCTGCCGGACGAAACTGAGCCAGAGCTGCGCAAAGTGCACATTGCAGGGAACAAGCTCAGAGAGGATTAATCACAGGCTTAAGTGGTCAACGAAAATACCAGGGGAAAATTGAATTTAAATTTTAAATATCACAAGCAATGCCTTCAGATATAACCCCAAGTCATGGCAATAAAAATATCAAGACTTAACGATAGTTTGGCCGATAGTAAGCAAAATAAACGATAGGCGGCATACGATAAATCAATTAGGAGAATGCAATGCAGAATTTCAGTTAATAATTATAGCCATATTTCTAGACATATTTCGTGCCCTTTCACCTCAATTTCGTACACATAGACACACGATGTGCACTGCGATAGTATCGCTAAAACTATCGCATAGTGTGCTGTAGCTTCTTTCACGCTGTCACAGTGATTTCGCTTGTCATCTCCAACGTCTGCTGCGGCGTTTTCTTTTGTGGCAAATAAGCAGAAAATCTGTTGCCAAAAATTTGTCAGCCCGGCAAATGGAAATGACCAGACTGAGGCATGTTAGCGTTAAAAGGGGCAAATAGAACAGGGGGCTGGCTGGCGGGGCTGGAGGGGATTGGGAAGCCTTTGCCTGTTTACGTAAGATGACAGAGGAGACCGCGGCAAACGGAGCGAGCAGCAGCGTTTGCGACAGACTCAAAGTACACCGTTAGATATATGGAAATGGCCATGGAAAAGCGCTTTCCTTTGCCTGCTCCTCCTTCTCCTCCTTCTCCTCCTCCTCCTCCTCCTCTCTTGGCTAGCGTCGATATCAACGGGCTGTCATCAAATAAGGCAATGACTTCAGGGTGATGATGTTGGTGCCCAAACCAAATGACTAGCAAGGGTTGCCAGGGTTGCCAGAGCTGTCAGAGCTGCGGTTATAGTTGAACCTAAAGTTAGATACGGAATTGGAATAAGATTCCCCCTCCACCCTCCCCCACCCACGCTCTTCGCTTTTGCCTTTTGCCTGGCTTGCAAAATTTTAATAAACTGTCGTTGAATCGATTGACTCATAGACTCGAACGAATGAATGAATGAATGAATGACTGATGAGTTGAGTTTCATTCAACTCTGCTATTCACTTGCTTAATTAGTGGAGTGGGTTGGCGAGTTTTGCTTTAAGTTCCATTTAGTGTTTTCATAATGCATAAAATACATTTCTGAGCTCAATGAAAACGCACGGAATGCGCACAGTAAGCGGCAATCGGTTAACCACGGCAGGCAGGGGGGGAGAGGGAGGAGGAAGGGGCGTGGCACAATGGAATGCATTTGTGGCATGCTCTGTCTGACCCGGGCTAAGGCATTTTTGCAATGTGGCAAATAATATAAATAAACTGAAATTGCCAAGCAAAGAGTTTTTAGTTAGCAGAAAATGATGCGGGGGCAGCAGGAGGGAGCCGCAGCCAGAGCCAGACCCAGGGCCGAACAAGAGACAGTTTCCACAAAATGGCCAAAAATATAATTTCAAAATAGGATGTGCCAAAGGGTGAGAGTGAAAGAGAGAGAGGCGGGTGAGGAGAGAGGGCAGAATATAGACTGGCGCTGGGCGTCGTAAACGAAGCGATGACTTACATAAACATTGGGACAAGGAACGAAGCGGAGCAGCGCAAACAGCAGCGCAGAGTAAACAGAAATGACACAAGCCATAAAAATCTAAACATTCGAAGTGAGTTAAACAGAGAAAGAAAGAGACCGAGAGAGAGAGAGAGAGAGAGAGAGAGAGCGAACTCTGACTGGGGGGCATTGCGGAGGGAGGCAACTTAAACGAGCATCCGAAAGGATTTTGTGTACAATTTCCGTTTTATGACTCTCCAGAGTGGTAATAAATCTCACACAAAACTATTTCCGTTGCATTGGAGCTGCTTAGCTCGCTCACGATGCTGCTCTGATTCAGACCCCCAGCCCCCGTCCCAGCTCCAGCTTCAGTCCAATGCGAACACTCACATGCAACTCGGAGTCAGCCGGAGTCGGTCTCGGTCTTGGTATCTGCCCCAGGGCCACCAGAGCAGGCGCTGCACATTATCTTGTGCGCAAATTCGAAATCCGAATCCGAATCCAAATCCATTCAGTATAAATGATGCTCAAAGCGACAGACGGACAGACAGACAGACAGACGGACAGACAGACAGACGAGCGAGCTCCGTCTGCGGTTTTCGTTCGGCATCTCGCTTGGGTCATTGTCGGCCATTGCTGCTGCTGCCTCTGCTGCTGCTGCTGCTGCTTATGATTCGTCTGTGCTGCCGCCATTTTGTTGGCTCGCGCACTTGCGGCACGTACGCGGTGCGACGGCGGCTTTGTTGCACTTTTTCGACTATTTCCGTTCGTTGTCTTTGAGCTGAGTGTGCTTTTAGTATGGCATCCGTTGCACACACACACACTCGCACACACACACACACACACACTCGCACACACACACTCACTTGAATTGCTGTGACAAATTCCAGCATAGTCTGTAGCCGCTTTATGGCCAGCATTATGAACTCGTTCTCGTTCAAGTAATTGCGATAAATTCGATGCGAAAAGGCAATGGCAACAACAAAGTGCCCCAAAATCATTTGCAAGTCAATTTGTCAAGCAAAGAAAACACTTAAACGAGACCTGCCTCCCTTCCCTCCCTTCTGCTCAGCTTATGCTCTCATCATTAGCACAAAAGTCACGATTTGACTTTATAGAAAGCACTTGAATTTAATGTGCGTGGATTTTGCTTCTCTCGCAATTTTTTTTTTTGCATAATTTTGCATAATCCTTTTGTGTGCGGCCGCTTGGCAAAGGCGGCGGCTGCTGCTGCTGCTGCCGATGCTGCTGCAACATGCGGCGTATACGTAACTTGTAATTTCATTGCATTTGCATGTTTTATACATTCTCCGCGCCCGCCCCGCCTCCATCGCCCGCTTCTAACTTGGTTTTTCTTTCTCACAGTTATTTCTCGTTTTTCCCTCTAGATATGCAGCATAATCTATGCTGTGTTTTCATTTTGCCAGCTCAAGCAAAGTTTTATTGACAGTAAACGTGGCCGATGCGAAGCGAAAACTTTGCCAGCGCTTTGGGGGATTTGTTTCTAGCTGCGGTTGCTGGAGAGCGAGAGGGGAGAGGAGGGGAGGGAATGGATAACACATGGACAACATGAAGCGACGCCGCTGCTGCTGCTGCTGCTTCTGCTCTGATTCATAAAACAAAAGCGCAAACGTTTCCCAATCGAAACAACATTTCGTGTACAAGTGTTTAAAAACTCAAGTTTTACACGTGTCCAGCATGAGAGTTGCCCTGCTTGAGAGAGAGAGAAAGAATAAAGAGAGAGAGAGAGAGAGAGAGAGAGCGAAAGAAAGTGTGTGTGCGAGCAATAAGAAAATGTATTGTCGGAAAAGTATTAAAATGCATTTTGTATATGCTTTTTATGGGCTTAAAATAAGTTTCACAGCAAGTTGAGTGCACGTGTGTGTGTGGTTATATATATATATATCTGTGCGTGTGTGTGTGTGTGTGTGTAAGTGTGCCATCTTATAGCTGTAAAAGTCGACATTATATATGCATATTGTATATGTGCAGAACTAATCACTTGAAAAGAATTCAGTTTGCCGGGAATTAAACTGAGCTTAGCTTTGCCCAACAAATATTTATGCTAAATTAAATATTAAATTAAAAAAAAAAATAAACAAATTTCTAATAACTTATAATGTGCTTAACTATTTCGCATATTCTACACAATTTTTGTATATTTTTTATCGCATCAACTGAGTCAACTAATTAAAATTTTAGTTGACTTTCGAATGGTAGCTCCATGGGCGTTGCGTAACTCAACTTTTTGGCCAGTGTTGCCAGTGTTGCCAGTTTTACCAGTGTTGCCAGGGTTACCGCAAAAAATAGTTTGGCTGATGCGTTTTAGCCACTAACGAGCTGCGCTTCAAAAATGTCAAACATCTAATTAAGTCAAGCAAGACAGCGACATGTGGCGCACAGGAGTTTCGGGATCTGGATGCGGATGTGGATGTGGATGTGGATACAGATGCGGATATGGATATACGTAGATGGAGCCGGTGGCTTGTGGCATCTACGAGCCGCAAAGGGAGTTCATTAGGCGCAGTGTGCGCAAAAATCTACAGTTAGACAGTTTTAAGTTAGCGCTTGTAGCTGTTGCCGATGCCGATGCTGCTGCTGCTGCTGGTTACGCTGCGTATGCGTAATTTATGCGGCAAACATGGCGTCTGCACAGCGTAGAAACACACACACACACACACACACACATAGATACACGCACACAGAGTCGACTGAGCCGAAAGCAAACATTCCACTGGGCCCAGACATCGCCAAGGTGTTTGTACAACTGCTAAACGAAATACTAATGCGGTAAACTCTATGCAAAAACCATTTTAATTAGCACGAAAATCATTGTAACTCGTTAGGTTGCCCCCCCTGCCTGCCTCCCTCCCTGCCTGCCCCCCTGCCTGCCTCCTGCTCCCTTCTTCTTCCTCCTCCCGCTGGCTACGTGAGCTCATTCCTTGGCCACTGGGAGAATTCAGCTCGACAACTACACACGCTGTGCACCTATGGGCATATATATATGCTACGATACCTGGAACAGGCAGCAGGCAGAGAGGGGCAGAGAGAGGCAGGGGAGGAGTAGGGGGAGCAGGAGCAGGGAGACAGCTACACGCGGCATTCGCTTTCGGCAGTTTTTGTGCCGAGACAAAATGTTCTGCATGGGTACTGCAGGGTCTGATGAAGAGATAATATTGTGATCACGTTCGGCAACCTGCTGAAATGCAAATAGAACGCTGCAGAGAGCGGGAGAGAGGAAGAGAGAGATATAGAGAGAGAGAGAGAGAGAGGTGAGTGTTGCACGTGCAGGTCAAGTGGCTGAGGCAGTTCCTCCTGCTCTGCCATAGTGTGTGTGCGCTAATGAAACGTTCATTAATCATATGTTGGCTGACAGCAGCAAATTGCTCATACGCACTGTTGCACGCAGCCAGAGCTTAGGGCAGCGAAAGAGAGAGAGAGAGAGAGAGAGCGCGAGAGAGTCTTGTGGCATCGCGAAATTTTGCTGCTGCAAATATTCGACTGGGATCGGCACAGCTCGCATGGTAGGCTAACAAAGGCAAGTGCCAACTGCCAACACTGCCGAGGGGGGGCGGGGCGAAGGCGGGGCGTTGGCTAGGGGCAGTTGCACTTGCCATGTGTGTGTGTGTGTGTGTGTGTGTGTTAGTTAATTAATATTCCCATTGCCGCACGTCTCATGTTTGCATTAATTTGGCAGGTAACTTGTCAACGTTCTTGTTGTTGTCCTGATGAGCATGTGTTGCTACCTACATATCTAACGAGCAGCTAAGACGCACACACACACACACACAGGCACACACACTCTCGCACACTCGCCTTGCCATGTAGTTAGCTGCATGTTCTTTGCTTGTAATTAGCAAAGATCGAAGTGATTTAATTACTTGGGCAAACTTTTAACATTGTCTACGCGGCGCATACACAAAACTTTGTTGCATAATCTGTGTGTGAGTGTGTGTTGTGTTAGGCTGGCTATAATGTCCTGTGGGGGGAGGGAGGTTAGTGATGTTATCCTGTTTGTTTTTGCTTGGGCTTACAAGCAGAGATCCCAAGTCAATGGCTTATCAACAGTTATCATTGATGCGAAATGAATGTAATTAGAGTTTGCCGACAGCCCTAACTGAGTGAGCCAAAGTATGCCCCGATTTGGCAACTCTGCTGCTGCTGCTGCTGCTGCCAATAAGCTACTAATTAGCGGGGTATTAACCTTGTTCAGCCTAAAGAAAGGCCCACGCATCGAGCAGAGCAGAGCAGGCAGGACTGGGGCAGGGCAGGAGTGTCGATGATATCATTTCACAGTGTCAGCCTAATCACCACAAAAAAACACCAGCTAATCAGGCTTATTTGTTTGCCTCAGCATGTCAGAGTGTGCATGTGCATGTGTGTGTGTGTGTCGGTGTGTGTGCATGTGTGTGTGTGTGTGTGTGTGTGTGGCGTTTGACTTTTTGGCAAACATGGCTTTTATGAAAGGCGACAGCAACAAACGATTGCGCACACGCCGCAAATATTTAACTGTCTTGCTGTCTCACTCTACTCCACACTCTCTCTCTCTCGCTCTCTCTCCCACTCTCTGGTGCGCTCTGCGGCTGCACATGTACAAGTAATCTAATTAGTTTTATGCTAATTAGTTCGCGGCTTTAATTTAATAAATTATTATGGCGTATTATTTGGGGGCAGTTCTAAGCGAAATCAGGGAACAAGGGAATTAACTCGAGAACAATTGTACAGATTCTGATGCAAATAATAATGGAGAATTAACAATTTACAAGGCATTCAAAAGCAGCTATGTTAGCTAGTTTATTTTTAGAGATTTTAAAAATTGCACAATTATTTAGAATACAAAATCTCTTATATTACTTGGTAATTTCTTTTTATATCATAATTTTATAGTCCATAATCAACAGGAAACAAATTAAATCCAGCAAGTTTTTTCTACGTTAATTTAGTCAGTAGTTTTATTATTATAATTTGTCATGTGTCAAATAATAGAAAGAATTTTCGACAAATTAAAGTTTATACTCGCGACGCAAGGCCAGATCAAAGTAGGCATCGCTGTCAATCGAAGCACTGACTGTCGCATAGTAATTCACGAACTCCTCGTGGGTAACGACACTGTCCGGATTGGGAGCACCAGCCTCGAAGTTCTGCAAGAAGTTTGCCATCAATTCTTCCTCGGACGCCTCGCC
Source organism: Zaprionus kolodkinae (assembly GCA_018901885.1). Taxonomy (NCBI): domain Eukaryota; kingdom Metazoa; phylum Arthropoda; class Insecta; order Diptera; family Drosophilidae; genus Zaprionus; species Zaprionus kolodkinae. The sequence goes on along the minus strand of JAEIFM010000370.1, from coordinate 426,738 downwards.
ACTTAAGTACTTGGGATTATCGCGTACTGAGTACACGTTTTGCAATCCTCTAAATGTTATTTTACCATCCACATTCTTGTCTAGCTTCTGGAAGGCCTTGTCGACAATCTCAAGGCGAGAAGTTCCCATGGTGGGCTGCAATGTATTGGTTGGGGAAAAGAATTAAGATTTGAATATATTTCTCTCTAGGTTTCAAAACTTACACGAAGTTTTTGCAAGAAGTCAGCAACTTTTATGGAACCGTTTTTATCTGTTTCGAGACTATTAAATAGAATTTAAAAAATATAATTTTTCTAAATATTGTGTGGGAACTTTCGCAATTACCGACTGTACATGTTCTCAATCTCGGATTCGTTCAAATCAAATCCCGAGTCCATGATGCACTTCTTGAATTCTTTCAGATTAATCGTCTTGCTGCCATTCATGTCCAGAACGCGAAAAGATCTGAAAATGCAGTATTAAAGCAATCCCATTTGAAATCCTTATACTCAATATATACATTTGTATATATATCCAGATATATGTGTATGTCTAATATTCTATTGCTGAAAACCGAATCGGGGAGGGAGCATATTGAAAGCCAAACAAAAATATGTTTCTATTAATGGCCTCAAAAAGCAAAAACCCAAATAAGAATATGTTAGAGCCAAACAAAGAGAAGTAGGTGCAGTGCGGAAGAGAGAAGGAGAGAGAGATAGAGAGAGAGGGAGTGAAAGAGAGGGCATTGCATTGAATGCATTGAATTTTCCAGCTGGCAAACAAACAAATTGCATAAATACAAATAAAAATCCACACACAGCTGGTCAATGCGCACACACCCACACACCCACACACACACACCCACACACACACGCACACACATGGCACTCTGTACATGTGTTGAAAGTTGCGATTTTGTTGGGGAAAATGTCTATATATTCAAAACGGGAAAATTGTTAACAGACTGCCAGACTGCCAGACGGACGGACAGATGAGCTGAAATTGAAATAAAAACTAAAGAGGGAAGCGTAACGCGACAGCGGGTACTAGAACAGCAGGGGGGGTAGGTGCAGAGGGGGGGGGAAGAGGGTTAACGGAACAACAGGGTGCAGTTGCGTTGGGGTTGAAACACAGCGTCGCTGCCAGCTACTACTACTACTCCTACTACTACTACTACTACTCCTACTACCCGAACAGAAACCAGAGAAATCCAATTATGTTTGTTTGCATTCAGTCAGCGATTTTTGCCATGCCACACCCACACACGCCCTCCCTACCCCGCCCTGTCCACATTGGCAGGCATAGTTTTTGCTGGCTTCATGTGTGTGTGTTCGCTTGGCATACACTTGGAGGAGCTTTTCGAAATGTTAGTTCAACATGCACTCGACATATTTGCCTTGTGCCTAGCTCAACCTGCCGCGCAGTGCATCATCATCAGCCTGTGCAACGCAAGTTGGAACTGAAGATGTGGAGAGCACGAGAGCTGCACTTGGGCCACACACTCCAAAGTTTCATCACTTTAATATACTCTGGATGACCAGGAATCTCTCTCTCGATCTGTTCTATGCCTCAGCCGCAGGATGGTTAATAAATATATTCCGACGAACGGGACGGCAAAGGCAAAGCTGATTCCTTTTTTTTTTTGTATGGTTTCCGTTTAGCCCGTTTGGGCCATCTCACTTACCTAGCCAGGCCCAAGATGCCAGTGACGCCGCGTGTGTAACACTGCAGGCGCAATTTGTAAATCGCCTCCTTGTCCAGCCCATTGGCCAGCTCACGCCTTGCCGAATTCTTCAGCACAGCCTCCTTGTTGTACGGATCCCCTCGTGGCATCTGCAAGAGAAGAATGATGATTAGATGACCTCAGAAGTATCATATCCATTTACCGTCTTCTTCTTCATTAGATTAAGTCGATTGAATTAAAAATATAAAGCTCGTTATTCGAGTTTTGGGATTTTGTAAAATATTTTGTGTTTCTAAGAAAATTTTGGGAATTATATGTCTACACCAAGTTTAATGAATTTGGAATGTGAATTTATTTCCATAGAGTGGGGCACAATCGAAAACTACTTGGATTGAAAGCAGAAACATTAAAGATTTTATTTCGAATGCTATAAGGAATTAATTTACAATTTGGTAGGCTATTCTTATTAATTTTAAAAATATTTATTATTTATATTTTTAAAATAGATAAAGTTAAAATTTTGTTGACTTTGAGAAAGGAGTTTTGAAAACGCAACTTAAATACAAATATATTCAGCTTCAGTTTTCCATCTTTCTCTCTCCCGCTAATTGTTTTCCGTTTACCAGTGAAAATTAATTAAATTTCCCAGCTTTTATACATATTTATAAGCCGACAAGTTGGCCCGGGGCGTGAAGTTGGTGTAATACTTTGCGTAGTTACCTCGTATAATGATGTCTATTATGACAGCTATAGCCGGGGGTTATTGTGCTTGAGAATTGATTTTCTTCTATGCAGCGAGTGCGTTCTTAATTACGGCAAGAGTTTGCAGAGAGAAAGGGGCGAAGTAGGGGAAGTAGAGGAGAACAAGCATCGAAATACCAAACTTATATACGCTTATTTTCCAATTTCGTAACGTATTCGCAGTTATTTGGAGTCGGTTTATTTCACGGTCGATTGCATCGCGACGCGACTTATAAGGTTGTTCCCTCCAGTTATCTTGATTGCTTGGCCAGATTTGTCGCAATATGACGCAAAAGCTCTTTGAAATGATTAAATCTGATTAAATCTGGCAATATAATTCCCGATTGCTTTTTTAGTGCTCCAATTAAAGTGTAAATACATTTCTGACAAAGCGAATGGATTATCCGGCTACAGTGCACCTTTGGCCCCCTTTGCACTCCCCTGCTCGGCCACTCAGCTCAATGAACTGGAACGACTTGAAGTTCAACTAGTTCATTAGTAGCTCAGTTGGCGAACATCGGGTGTACGCATAAGTGTGCCCGTTCACCTCAATGTTTCATGCATGAGATCACAACAACAATTGTGGCACATGCTCAAACACACTCCCAGACACACACACTCGCACACACACACACACACACACTCCCACGCCCCGGAAGTGTGGCTGCTCATTGCCAGGCAACATATCTTCCATCTGGCAATAATCATAAGCCAGAGCTCAATCGAAATAACAGAGAGCAGCGTTATAAATAGACCACATGAATCGTTAAACATTTCCCCCTGCTCTTCTCTTCTTTCCTCTTCCTCTCCCTCTTCTTGGTGGAAACTTTGCTAAAAAGAAATGCGTATAAGAAGGCGTACCATTAATATTTCAATTGATCCCTTGTTTTCATAATTAGCAATGTAAATGGACTCCTACTCCATAAGTCGAGTACGGGTTGTATAATTTATTGTATTTTTACCATACGCCGCGCACGAAATCAAATTTGGTAGAAAGAGAAACTGAAAGAGTGGGAGGGAGTAGAAAGGGAGAGGTAGGACTCTGTATTTTATGTCTTCGATTGTAGGCTCTGTTGTTTATTTATTGATTGAAAGCAAACCTGACATGCAACTCCCCTAAAACATTCAAAATACTCTGCAAGAGTTCAATTTCGACTGTAAATATGACTTAAATTAAATATAATATTATATATGATTATAATAAATCCATAAACTCTTAACGAATGCAGGAAACAGTTAGAAGAATACGTTATAAGTGAATTTAACGAGCCGAATATTATTTCTTACTTTGACTACAGTTGAAATATATTATTATATAAAATAGAACACTTTTTCTGGTAACCTAACCCCATAAATAGATAACTAACGAGCAGTATTATTAGCATAATTGCAAAGTTGACGCCCACAAATTGTGCTGACTGTGGCAGAAACTCTCTCCGAAAGGGGACTGAAATATAGATAGTAAATCAATCTAGTTCATTAACCTGCACGAACTGTGAGTAGAAACGAAGGCATTGTGGGTTAATTTGCAGGATGACCCAATTAGACTGGCCACCTGCAGACTCGAAAGTAGTGCTAAGCACTGTAGAGCGAGTGCCACTGTGCACAGTGGGTCGCTGACCGAGGCAGCTTCAAGTCGAAAGTCAAGGTCGCAAGGATATCGATTTGGGCAAATCCCAAGACACGCATAAAACAGATATAGCATATATATATATACCATATTATCGGGGATTGGGAAACAACATGCATGCAAAGACAGGGAGAGAGCTAACGAAGGCTATAACAAGCAGCTGAGTAGGAGGAGGAGGAGAAGGCAAAAAAGAAGAAGGAGAAAGAAAAGATGCAGGAGGAAGCAGATACATAACGAACGGTAGAGCATGAAAAATAAATTATTGCTTTATTGGGGGTAAACAAAAAGACAATTTAACACGTCAGCAGGATGCTGAGTGCGAGCTTCAAGCAAGGTGGCAACGCCGCAGGGAGTGTGGCAAGAGGAAGAGGTGGCAAGAGGAGGCAAGCGGCGACAAAGGCGATACAGGCGACACAGGACGCGGCGACGAAATAAAGCAAATAGGTCACGTTCAAAGAGAACATCGATTAACCATAAATTGCGAGTTAAGCAAAAAGCAACGAGGCAGCAGTGCACAGGACGCAGGACAAGCGACAAGCAGGACAAAGAGGGGAAGGAGGAGGAGGAGGAGGGGCAGAAGGAAGCAGCAGGAGAAGGGAAATGCAGAGCAAAGTCTGGCCGAGTTTAAGCATGATTTGTGCGTGTCTTTATGACATGAAACACATTCCCCATTCGCGCGCGTGTAACTTTATGTGTGCCGAGGACGTACATAGACACACAGATACAGATACATTTACAGATACAGCTACAGATGCGCAGATACACAGATACGCAGATACATTCACTGGCAGCTGCAGCTGCTTCACTAACAACTCAAACCGAGTACGAGGGGCGAGAGGGGGCGAGACGGAGATGGGGCCGCTGTCACTAACACCACAAGCTGTCAGCGTGCAGAGAGAATAGAAACGCCAACGCAGCAGTGAGGGAGGGATGGAGGGTGGAGCTGCGTAACCGGGAGCAGGATCTGCTGGAGGACTCTGACAATTTGTATCCGTGTGTGTGTCAAAAAACTTTCACAATAATTAACAGACATGTCGATTATTTCTTCTCTCACATTTTACCTTTTTTGTCACGCTTGTGTTTTGTTTGCCTCGCTGAGTGTGTGTGTCTCAGTGTGTATGTGTATGTGTGTGTGTGTGCGTTTGGCAGCTGCTTGTGTTTTATTTTATTGTTCCAAAATGTTTCAACTTTTGCCGCTGACAATTCAACTTTGCACGCACCTCGCACGTGTCGCCTGTGTTGAGCCCGAGCAACGAATGCGGCAGGCAGCCCAGAGAGGCAGCCCAGAGAGTCAACCAAGACAGGCAGCCCAGACAATCTGCCAGTCTGCCAGTCTGCCAGTCTGCCAGCCAGCTAGTCAGCCGTTGCAGCGTCAACTATCTGTGTATTTGTTTTTGTTGCTGCCTCAAGTTCTTATGGCAGCAGTTGCCCCACCCAGCACCATAAGCGGCGTCCTTAGCAAACTAATTCCAGCCAAGCGACAACGGAAGCAGCAGCAGCAGCAGCAGCAGCAACAACAGCTGCAGAAAAATAAAAACAAAGTTGCCAGAGACGAGCTGGCACGAATTGCAGGTACCCTGTATATGGTTAAAATTAGTTATAAATAAATTATTCCCATTTCAAGTATTTTCTTTTGATTTATTCAATATATAGACTAGTCATAAATATTTGTCTTTGATCTTTAGACAGCAAGCCAAAACTATCGCAATACTATCGATTGCACTATGTGCCTCTCTTTGCTTTGTATTTAAAGCTTTTAAAGACTATCGATTGCACAGAAGAAAATGGAAAATAATTAATATAAAATTACAAACAATTATCTATACTATTCTCATTTCAAGTGTTTCCTCAATCATTTTTTTAAATTCTTTTCTCATCCTCTGAAAAAACTATCGCAATACTATCGATTGCACTATGTGTATCTTTTTGCAATTTATACCAATTCAAAGCTTTTTGAAACTATCGCAATATTATCGATTTTGGCAGAAAATAAACCTCTCAGGCTGAGTTCATGCTCTCATATTTTTCCCTAGTTCGAACCGCTCTCCACTCTACGTAAAACTCGAGCTACCTTACGCTTACAATTTTATGTGGTGCAGGGTATAAAAAAAGCTTAGTTGGAAACATTTGGCTGCCAATTGTCGAAATGCATAGGTACATTCGGGAGCAAGCTCTTGAGCCTTGTCGCACCTTTACACCACCCTTCTTTCACGTACTTCCAGAGGGGTAGATCGTTAAGGTTGTTTACAAAGAGAGAGTGAGAGGGGGAGAGAGTACTGTTGCCGTTGTTATTCTGGATTTGGATTTTATGATGCGACACGGCATTATCATTACCGTTTCGTGGTGTCGAAGTGCATAAAATTTATACGCTGATATCATAGCCCCGTTTTAGCAAATTGATGTGCGCTTTATGAGTTGTATATTCTTTTGCCAGATAATTTGATTGCCCACTCCCACCCCCTGCCCTCCCTCATACCTCTTACATATGTATAAGCTCATCAAAAATTGAGAACAAAAAAAAAAGAGAGACAGTTTCGCAAAGTCTTAAAAAAAGACAGCAGGAAAACCGCAGTCTCGATAGAGTTTGCTTTTCTTGGGGAAGGGAAACTAATATCGTTAGACTGCCTGTTGCCTGCTGCCTGAGTTAATATACCTTGTTGCCCCCAAGACATGCCAACTTGCCACACCTTGTTGCCCCTCGCGTTTACAGCTCCGCTTTCTGCCTAATTAATTTTTACGAGCTAATTAAACTGAAGTTCGTCTGGGACTGCCGGCTTGCCTGGCTGAAACTCACATCTCTCACTCTGATGTGTGAAGGAATTGAAAGTTTAAACAGATCTTTCGATATAGGCTTGAAAGAAAGGGAATATAAATATATACACTAGTTTCTAGAAAAATATATAAAATATATAATATATACTAGTTTCTAGAATTCAACTTAAATAACTCCCTAATATGCTATTATAAAATTGTATGCTTAAAGCAAAGAAACGTTTTGTTTTTTTTTTATCTACAAACCGAGTTTGCTCTTTAGTAAACTGTTCCATTACATACTACTTGATATAGCGAACCATACAATCTCAACATTTCTGTACCGTGCATTGCCCGTGTAAGTAGTATATGGAAATAAGTAAGAGAAATTGCTTTATCTTCTGAAATTTTTCTAGCTTTCGCTACATTTGCTTTATGTTTTCTCTGCTTTTGTCCCTATATCATTTTGTCGCTATTACTTTTATGTGTGTGTGTGTGTGTGACTTGCTGGTGTGCTCCAACCTACTTTACTGTCAACTACATTTTGTCAAATTACTTATGCAAATCTTTCAACTTTTACAAGCGCGTCCTTGCCACGCAAAAGTCCCGTTTAGTGCTTCGCCAGCGTGGATGCTGCTTTTGGAGGCAAAAATTATACTGAAAGCTCTGACATGAAGTGGCAAAACCCGTGCGGGCGCGCTGATATCACAGCCATGGCTGCCTGGCTTGGCCAGCGCCCATTCATATCGCTGCCGGAGCGGGAGCGGGAGCTGGAGTAGGTCTGCTAAAAATCCATTGGAGCAGCGAGGTGACTCCGCGCTCCGCATTAGACAACATTGTTGCCTGCCATCAAACTGACTATTTGTCGCCTGGCTGGGTTACTTGCGGGGGATGCAAATACCTCTTTGACTGGGTGTGTGTGTGTGTGTATGTGTGCCTGGACAGCGCGTCAAGTGCTCTGGCAGGGTCCGCTTATAAAATAAATAAAATTTATGCTGCGACGCATTATTGCCTTGTCTTTTGTTGCTCTGCCTTGGTGCGATACTTTGCATAGCTCTTCTTGTGGTTGCTATCATTGCTGCTCCTTCTGTTGTTGTTCTTCTTCTTGTTGTTGTTGTATTTAAAATATGACAAATAGTCGTAGCCAGGTAGAGGGCCAGACAGACCACCAACACCAGCAGCCTCAGCAGCAGCAGCGGCGGCGGCGGCGGCAACTCATTTTGTGGCACTGATAAATTTGAAGACCATAAAAATGCTTCACAAATTTCGTATACCCTGCACCAAGGGGCAGCCACGCTTTAGTGGCAATCAATGTGGCATAAAAAAAAGGTAAAAGGAAGGGAGACAAAAGAGTAAAGATTACCAATCCGAATTGACAGCACAAGGTATACGTTCTCTTAAGGTATTTGGGATACTTTACTAACAAATTCAAAATATGGAAAAACTAGAAATATTTCTGCATGAAATATACAATATATTTGGAATTTTTAAATATATATAGGAAAAACATATAATAAATTATATAATTATTATCAAATACTTTTTTAAGAGCTTAAAAATGTGTAGAAAAACTAGAAATTAATTTTTATAAAACATAAAAATTATTGGAATTTAAAAAACCCAATTTTAGGTGATTTTAATGCAGTAAAATCTATTTAATTAATTTTATTTATAAGAAAACAGAACTTTGAACTCATCCAACTAATTACCAATGTGGAAAGGGTATTTAACTGTCGTTCTGCTGGATTCTCACACCAAATGGTTATTGTAAATGATAAATATTTCTGCTGGCTCCGCCATTGTCTGTATCCACCTCTACCTGAGCCTGAGTTGCCCCCAAAATGTATGCGTAGCGAGGACGACGACGACGACGACGATGAGGATGGTGATGGCGATGGAGATGGAGATGGGAATGGGGATAGGGATGGCAATGACAAAAGCAGCGTCGTCCAGCATTCCAGCCAGTTCATTATTTATGAGTGTGTTGACATGGAATTATTCTTAGTCTTTATTATGGCGACGTTGCTGCGCGCAGCGCGTGGAGGCGGAGATGGAGGACTTAGAAGGACTTGGGGCTTAGGGATCGCTCGCTCTCTCTCTCTCTCTCTCCCTCTATGAGTGCAAATTTTCAGATAACTTGCGACCAAGAGCGGCCGTTGTCGCTGCCAGAGCGCCTGGCAAATATTTGCTTAATTAGTGAAATGACGGACCTGACTGTCGACCAGGCCAGGCTGCCCGCCTCCCGCTGTCCCCTGCTTACCAGCTCTCTCCCTCTCTCTCTCTCTGCCTGTCTTTTTCTCTCTCAGCATTGTCGCCGCAGGCAAACAGTGCGGCTGACCAAGGACACTTTGCTCTGCGTCCTGGATTCGTTTTAAAGCCATGGCAACAGCCTCCAATGAGTGGGCGTGGCTATGTGTGTGTGTGTATAGGGTGTAGGGTATAGGGAGTTGTGTTTGCCTGGCGCTTATATTAATTGAGTTTGCTACGATTTTTGACCTTGCCACGTAAGTGATTCGGGCTTTTTGTTTGTCTTCCCCCTCGCACCACAAATGTTGGCCAGAAAGTTGTTCTATGGCAACCACCCCCTCCCCACCCCTTCCTCATCCTCTCTTTCCATACTCCTTCCCGCATAACTACAATCAGAGTGCGGATCATTAATCATGCAGGAACCCGCTCGGGGTCATACATCATCGCACTTGCCGGCCATTGGATATGCATGAGGTAGTCCACTTCACTCCACTTCACTTCACTCCGGTTGCCCTTAGCAAATTGCAACACTGTCAATAAAGATACAACATCCAATAATTTGTGCTACTAGCACAAAAATCTGCATGATTGCCAAGGGAGGAGGGGAGGGGGATAGCTAGCAGGGGGGCAGGGATGAGCGGAAAACAATTTACGAGCAATATTTCACAAAAGCATCAAACTGTCTTTGACAATTACGACAGGCCAGAGTTATTTTATTTAATGAATGCCACACGGGAAAATTCTCTAAAATGGACACACGTGTGTGTACATGTGTGTGTGTGTGAGTGTGAGTGTGTGTGTGTGTGAGAGTGTCTACGTGTGTTTTGCCATGTAGCTTATCCAGCAACGCCTTAAAATAACTACAGAGTGTAATAAATTATGTCCACGGACAGCTTTGGCTTCAGCTTCAGCTCCTGCTCCAGCTCCAGCTTCAGCCTCATCTCTTGCTCCTACTCCTGCGCCAACTACGGCTTAATCTCTCCCTCTCTGAACAATGGCATAGCCCGGCATGGCGCCCATTTACGGAACATTTAAAATACCTGATTCCTGATTCCTTTCGCTGCTGCTGCAGCTGCAGCTGAGGCTCGTCCTTTGTGCTGCAGGCTCATCATCGAGCAGTGACGACGTCAGGCAGCCAGGGGGGAGGAGGGAGGAGTGGCAGGAGGCTGCCATGGGTGTGGGCACTTTAGTAATTTGCAAATATTTCAATAGAACATCACAAAAAAAAAAAAAAAAAAAAAAAAAAAAAAACTCCAAAAGAGCAAGAGCGGAGGAGCAGAGGAGTAGCCGAGCAGCATGGGGCAGCCGGATGGGCATGCGGAAGCCATGACGGCGGACGAGTGACGAGTTGTGGGCTGCGGGCAGGGGCAGGGGCAGGGACAGGGACAGGGAGAGGGGCTAACAAGCTAGACATATGCTGCGCAGCACGTCGGCAACGGGATGCCGCTGCGACTACAACAATAAATTACGGGCGAGTCGAGGAAAATTGAATGGCAGCAGCAGCAGCAACAAAATATAAATGCAGCTGCAGCGAGACACCAACACAGTCACACTCACTCACACACACACACTCGCTCGCTGTGTGCCCCTTATGGTATGCTACACAGTTGATGTCTATATGCAGATACTTGTTTGAGGTTTTATTAATCATTGAGGGGCAACCCACGACGCTGCTGCGTCCATTTAGTCCCCAGTTCCACTCCCCCCCCCTCTCTCTCTCTCGCTCCCTTGCCGCTCACTCCATTTCTATCTCTCTGTGTGTGTGTGTGTGTGTGCAACTGTGCTCTCTTGCAATGTGTGAGTTCGTTAATATGCCAAGGGCTGCCACTGCTAAATCTCTGTGGGCCCCTGACAAAGGCAGCTGCCTGCCCCTCGCCCGACCCCTCCTTCTCTAAGCTACACTCAGTGCTCACTCAGCGTATATGTATATATATATGTGTGTGTGTGTGTGTGTGTGTGTGTAGAGAGTAGCTGGAAACAGCTTGGGCCCAGCCTGCATGACAGTCGTCTTCTTTTTCCTTCGACTGTCGCTGGAGTTGTCAGCCAACCAACCAACCAACCATTGGGATATTAAAGGCAGTCCTCGTCAAAGGAAGGAGCACACTCTCACACACACCACACACACACACACACACATAGACGCCCATAGAGATGTGCTCACCGGGAGACAAAGTTGCAGGTGTGACAGCCACTGTGACCGAAGTCAAGCCAAGTTCCCCTTGAAATCGAAGCCTCTTTGGTAGGTTGTATAGTGTGGTGGTTCCCTTTGACATCATCATTGATAAAGTATTTTCTATTATCAGCAAATTCTCTTAATTAAGACTCGAATAACTGAGAATCTTTTTGACTTATTTTCATGTAAATATTGCAAAAGAAAAATCCCTTCCACTTTGTGGTATATTAAATTCGAATTATTAACAAAGTTTTTCTGCCCTATAAGGACTACACACTTTTATGATAAACAGAGAGAAAGAATAGTCTATTTGTAATTATTTTAATAATATCATACTTTTATGTTATTATCTATCACAATAATTAAATAAAATAAATGCAAAAAATAATTTGTATATATATTTATTTTAAATTATAATATTATATTATATATATTTCTATATTTAAATATCCTTTACTAAAAAATCTACTAAGCTGCTTCACGTTTCCCCTTTTGGTTTCTCATTAAATTCTGCCCACAATTTGCACTATTTGCTCCACTGTGCTAGCATACTTTTTGCTGCCAGTGTGCTGCCAGGGAGCGACCATTGTTGTAATCACCAGGCGGGACTGTGGACAGTGGACTGGGCCTTGCACCTGGTTATCTTTGTAGTTCGTCTGCAGCTGAAGGCTTTATTAATGCAGCCACATTGCAAACACACACACACACGGAAGGCAGAGGTGCTGCATGTATGCATGTGTGTGTGTGTGTCTGTTGCCACATCTAACTGTATTCATATGTCGTCGACTGAGCAGAATATTTTCAAATGCAGCCATAGCAAATGCTGTTGCAGCTGGCCAAGTGCGTTGCCAGTGCGGGTCTTGCCGGAAATTTGACTTGTAACCAAAGTGAAAAAGCACACACACACACACTGCCACACACACACACTCGCATCTCAGTGTGTGTCCGGCAATCTAGTTTAGGCGTTTGTAGGCGCTCTCAAATAACGTTGACAATTTGCAAGAAAATATTTTCGATTTTGGTAAATGAAAAGGAAAATCCTCATGCAATTGAAAATCAAATTTCCTTTGGCACAGCAAGAACATAATTCCTTGAAACTGAATGCGACACAAGGTGCAAAAAGGAAGAGAGAGAAAGAAAGAGAACTGCGGAAGCTGAGCTGCATTCTGTGAGCTGCGGCCACGGGGCGTATGCGTGATAAGTTGCCAAGCAATCTGCATAAATATTGTACAGCAGTGGCAACACTCTCAAAAGCGAGTGGCAACGCTGCTCACACACACACACAAGTGCCTTCAGTTAAGCCCCTCCCCTCTCCCGTTTTAAGTGTGACCAACTATTGCGATGGCATTTCTCACAAATGCCGCAATTGCATATTTGATTATGAATAATTAATAATGTTTGGCATTCATTGAATTAATTAACGCACCCGCCCCCCTCCCCTCCCTAGGCACACTTCCTTTCATTGCCCATCGTTCCAGAGAATCTCTCGCTCTCTCTCTCTCGCTCTCTCTCTCTGCCTTGAAATTAGCGCATTGTAAATTAATTAGAAACGTATTTGCACTGCACTGCACATCGCCATGACAACGTGCATCTCCCCTACCCCTGCCCCTAATCTCCTCCCACTCCTACTCCTACTCCTACTACAACCTATTAACAATTAGTCAATTGTTGCAATACAATGATAAATAATTAGTTTTATTGCATTGCGCTGCATTCAAATCAAATCGCGCCACCAGCCTCACAGCATCCATCCTACTCCTAAATAATGTTTATTATTTTATTTTCGAATGAAAAATAAAATTCTCTTTAAATTTTTATTTTTAGCCTTGAATCTATTAATTTCATAAACCAATTAAAATGTCAAAAACATTGCGATTTGATTTCATTTCTCCATATTGATTTAAATTTTTCCAAATTTCATACTTTTTTCCAGTTGCAGGCAAATTGAACTGCAACATTAAATTTCAATTGGAATAATTAATTTTTCACTAAATTTTTGAACTAAAATCAATTTAATTTTCTCTGCTATTATCTTTTAATTTCGCGCTTGAGATTGTATAGTTTGATATAGAAGAAAAATTAAATATACACGTATGTGCAAGTGGGATACCCTGCTAGAGTTGAAAACTAAATTTAGTTAGTAAATAAATTGTAACAAAATGTCTGCCGAATACCCAAAAGTTTTTCAAAGAAACAAAGAGAATATGAAGGAATATCTAGGGTATTTCTTCTTCTCCCTGCCTTGCTGCCACATAGCAAACATATCATATATGAAGTTCTCTTTCTTTTTTTTTACTCAGCTCTTTCAAGTATTTTCGAATTTCGCTGCAGCAGCAGCATAATTGCTGCAGCGCTTCATCCATTACATGCCACACACACACACACACACACACACATACAGATATACACACCCCTCTGACCCTTTGCCCCTCCCTGACCGAAGAGAATTGAAGCATTTGCAGATTGCATTACGTCAACAACCGCAACATGCAGCAGAAGCATCGACCAGACCAGCCCGGCCAGGCCAGGCCAGGCTCGAGCAGGGCAGCGTGGTCTGCGGCACAGTCAGACCACGCTGGAGTGGATAAAGATATCCAAGATGCATTGAGTGCCTGTGGTAAATAGATTTGCCCTTAAGGGAAGCATCTACCAAGGCTTAAAGCCTGCTTTAAGGTTTAGGCCAACAAAAAGAAAGTTATTATGGAAGCCTTTGAGGCAATACTTGGGCATCGTATATGGGCAGCTGCCCGTACTCGCATAACTTTCAGTTCAGCTCGAATGTCCAAAGTTCGCCAAGAGATCTGCGATAGTAATGATACTCCGACACACACACACACACACACGCACACAGACAGAGGTAAGTTTTTCAGTTTTCTCTGTCTCTTCCTCTCCCCCTCGCACTTCATCGCTTAATTCGCTATCACAAATCCACATGCCGAGCCAGGCGAATACCCAAAGCTCTTTCAATATCCTTCATTACCCCGAAACTGGCAAATGCGCAAAAAACGAGAGGCAAGTCAAGAAAAAGAGCGAGAAAGAGAGAGAGGGAGAGAGAGAGAGAGGGTGAATAAAGTAGAATCGTTGAAAGAGCCTCAACGCTTTGTACGTAATGCGTTTGATTTCTCCACGAAAGGAAAACCCGCTATACCTTCTACCTGCAACATAGATAGAAACGTAGCGAAAGAGAAGGCAAACAGAGGAGAAAGAGAGAGAGAGAGAGAGAGAGAGAGAGAGGGAGAGAAAGCATTGCATAAAGAAGTTATCGAAAAGTGCTGCACGAGCCACCGCACCACAGTTGCCTCCCCCATCCCTGCCAGCCCCAAGGCCGCATTCACATCAATGGAATTGCTTTCAATGTTGCAGGCCCAGTTGCGCCGCTCCTGCTCCGTCTGGGTTCCTTTCCTGGGATCGTCTGTCCGACTGTCTCTTCGCTGTCTCGTTGCAGTCAAGGCCTGGCAATAAGATTTGGGCAACATGCAACAACAAACAAGGAGGCAGCAGCATGTGCAGCACCAGCAGCAGCACCAGCAGCAGCAGGATGACGACTTATTGGCGTAAGCATGTTTGACGTATTAGACGCACGTGCTTGTGGCATGAACGCAGGAGGAGGAGCAGGGCGGAGCAGGGCAGCAAGAGACTCCGGGGCTGGGGTAATGCGAGTGGCAACTGGCCAAGTGATATGGGGCTGCATTTGGAGCCAATGAAGCGATTCAATCAATTTCCAACAATGTTGCTCAATCCTTTATTTCTGCTAAGTGGATTACGATTGCCAGTAGATAGTTTCTCCAGCCCCTCCCCGTTCCTGCCTCATCCCCATCCCGCCCACGCCCACGCAATATGCATTTAAATTCAGCCATGCTGCAGTTCATTTAAATGTGCAAGTTTTCTCTCTCTCTCTCTCTCTCTTTCGCTCTGTCTCTGTCCCGCTCTAATGACCCACAGCTAATGAACTCCCAAAGCAGCATCTAATGCACTGACCAGCGGGCGGACTCCCTCTCCCTCCTCCCTCTTCCACTTCATGTGTGTGTGGCTTTTGGCGAACGACTTTTCCTGCCTGCCTGCTCATCCGCCTGCCCCACTGCCTGCCTGCCTGGTTGATGATGCTGCCCATTTGCACTGATAGTGCGCGCTAATGAAGTCATCAGCTCCGGCCTCGGCGACATCAAAGGCGGCGCCAGCTGGTCGAGCTGTTCACCCTGTGGGCATGGGCGTGGGAGAGGGGGACGGTGACGGTTAGGGGGCGTCATGTTTTTATTTGCAACATTTCGCACCAGGAACGCGTGCCTAACCCGCCGATCTGCCAGCTGCAACTCCTGCCACTGCCTCCGCCTCTGCCTCCGCCTCTGCCTCTGCTGATGGCGTAATGATGCCTACGTGCTCTGCCGTTTAAGGTCTAACGAACGCATGTGTGTGTGAGAGTGTGTGTGTGTGTGTGACTGGTCGAGAGTGAAAGTTTTTGGGCTGAGTGTGTAAGCAAGGGCAACGCGGGCAGCCCAAGCCTAAACCAGAGCCGGAGCCGAAGCCGGAGCCGGAAGGGGCATCTTTATCAGCTGCTGCTGGAGCCGACGTCATTGGCTTCATTGTCTGCCCGGGCGCATCATAATCAGCGACGACGGAAACGCCAACGTCAGCTGTCAACGATGTCTGAAATCTCGCACATACTACACACACACAGAGAGAGAGAGAGAGAGAGAGAGAGAGAGAGAGAGCGAGAGCGAGAGAGAGGGAGAGAGAGAGAGACTGCCGCACACATGCTCAGATTCCTTGACTCGCATAACTTAGCATACTTTGCGGCATAGTTTTGACAGCAAACTTTCTCGACACCCCAGCTGGACGGCGACTCCTTTTGCCTGGAGATTCTGACACCTACGGCTGCCCCTCTCCTCCTCCCTACCTCCCTCTCCTTCCCTCTCCTCCCCTACTGCTGTTACATGCAAATTTGTCTCAGTGTCGGTCACGTTGCCATAGCTTTTCAGCTTGATAATGTTTGCTTATCCCATTGTCCCTCACTGATTATGCCAGTTGGCAGGAGGGGGATGGGAGGGTTAAACTGATTCACGTGACGTCACAGCGGTGAGTACTGCCCCCTCCCCCGCCCACTTACCACCCCACTATGTTTGTCTTGTCAGTTATGCAAATTTTGCGCTTAATTAGGCAACGCAGCGCGATGCGAAGCAAAGTGAAAGTGCCAGAGAAAGTGAGCGTAGAGCGGAGAAAATTAATTTAAATGTCAACCATGTGTGCGTGTGTGTGTGTGTGTGTGAGATGACTTGCTCAAGACGGGGCATTATTTATTGAAATGCCAGCAACAATAAACATGCCTCGGGCAAGGGCAATAAGGACCTGCGGGTCATAAAGGGCAACTCCTTGGCCCACACAGTTCCATCAACTGTATTTACGCAGTTTTACGTTTTCTCATGAAATTTGCGTTGATTGTTGTTGCTCTGTCTCTTTCTATATGCCAATCTCTCTCTCTCTCTCTCCTTCTCTCTGTCTGTCTGTCTCTTTCGTGTGTTTCATTTGCTTTGCTCGCCGGCAATATAAACATAACAAACTCATCGTTAACTTTTTATTTGTTGCTCTTTTTTCGGCTCTTTCTCACTCACTCACTCTCTCTCTCTTTCGCACACTCCTGCTACTGCCACGCCTCCTTCTTGGAGCTTGGGCGCCCACGACGCGTTACAAATAAGCGTATTATGGAGCCGCTTGTCCTGTGTCCTGTGGAATGGACACAAGCAAATCCTTGACACGCTGTGATAAGGATTTCTTCATTTTTTATCTGCCCCCAGGGAAATAAAGTGAAAAGGTTATAAAACAAGCACAAGCAGACCGAATGGCAGGCAGGCGGGCAGGTTGGGAGGTTAGGGAGAGTGCGAGAGGGATGGGAGGCGGGGGGAGGATATGGCCAGTAACGGTATTCTGGCTGGTGCCGTTAGGAGCTGCAAACGCAAAAGAAATCAACTCGCAGTCGACACGATGGCTGCCAACTCACTGTGCCTTAACTACCGCAGTATGATTGTGTGTGTGTGTGTGTGAGTGACTGTGTGTGTGTGAGTGAGTGGTTGTCCGAGTATAGTCGTCAATCCCCCAACCCTGCAGCCCCCCCGCTTAGCCAGAAATCAACTGCCAGGCCCACGCACTTTGCTGTTACTGCTCGCTGCCTGCTTGGATTTTATTTGTAAAGTCGTTATTACATTTAGGACACACACACACACACATACACACACACACACTGCATGTTAACCCTGCTCGGCAACTCTGGCTGCACAGACAGGGTTGGCAGTTACCCGCAAGTCGTGATCGCAGCTGCAGAGATTGAAGCGGGATTAGAGCGGGTAGACTAGACCAAGATCAAGATTTTTTTAAAATTATTTAAAAAATAATTATAAATTTTTTTGAATAAAGAAAACCCCAAGGAATATATTTAAAAAAAAGTTCTGTTTATTGTTAAAACTTTTAAATATTTTTCAGATCTTTAAAATTGTTCCATTTATTTACTAATATTTTACTGTTTTCATTTAGCTGTGACTTGGCCATTTTGCTAGATTCCTCACCCTGTGCACTTGCCTAAGTCTTTTAGTCCATTGTTATTACAATGCAAAAGGGGATTATCGCCAGGCCGAAACCCATTGCGAAGTATTCACTCGGCCTGCTTCAGTCCATTAAAAACTTCTAGATCAATTTGGCTTAGAACTTGCGAGCGTAATCCTTATCAGGCTCGCCGGTTCCTCTGTTCCCTGTTCCCTGTTCCTCTGTTCCCTGTTCCTTGTTCCCTGTGAATTCTTGGCATTCCTTTTTGTGGCCCATTGTGGAGAGCAGATGAGGGACTGACAGGGCGCAGGCCCATCCCCTATCCCTGTCTGAGCCACTGCCCAACAAAAGGACATATTGTTATTGTTGCTGCTGGTAACGGTAGTATCTGCAGTCCCTTTCCCACTCACCCACTCTCCCGCTTGTAATAATACGAATAAAATGTAGCTGAGTGTGTGTGTGTGTGTGTGTGGGTGTGTGTGTGGGTGTGTGTGCGGCAATACTGGCGCTTGTTGTGGTCCCATAAGTCCAATTCAAATGTCCTTTTTTATACATTTTTATTTCAACTGTGATTCTGCTTTGTGCTGCCTTCCACCCTCACTCCCTCCCCCTCCCTGCCCCAGCGTCGTTCTGCGTGTGTTTTATTTGCGAATGTAAACCGAAGGCGAGTGCATGCAGCGAGTTAATGGCTAATGTCATGTTCCGGACTTAACAACAACATGCGCAACGAGAACGGTCCGTTCCGAGCCCGTTCCGGGCCAGGCGAGTGCGGGCCAAAGACCGACAACCTCGGCGAACAGAGACATCAATTGTCCATAAGAAAAGGTTGCGTATACGCAGCGTTGTGCGGAGATCGGCTCATAATGTCCATGGCCATTCGTTGCACGCTGCTCTCTCGCTCGCACTCAGCTGCCCGTGCTGCCTTTATGTTTCTGTTGTGATTTGCAGTCATAAAGTGAAATTACAGTTATTGTTGCTCTTGCTGTGGCTCTGCCTGTGGCCTGGCCTCCGCCCGTACAGGGCGAGACAACCTAAAGGGAACGCTCGACGTGGAGGTTAATAAATATAAAATGTAAGGTTAGCACCGACTCCATCTGTCCATCTGCTCGCCATAGCCGGCCTTAACGACCCTGCCGTTGACCTCAGCACGCAGTGCTTACACTCTCTCTCTCTCTCTCTCTCTCTCTCTCTCTCTCTCTCTCCCTCTCTCGCTCTCGCCTTGTCTCTTTCTAATTTCATTTTATTTTTGAGCTAATTAAACTGCACTTGCTCGTTGTTAACTGGGCTACCTGTCATTGCCCGAGCTGCCCATCTGCGCCTTATGTCCTGCGTTGCCCAATAAACTCTACTCCGACTTGAGCCTCCTCTTGGCCTGGCACGTAACGACTGCAACGGAGCACGATGAGTTCCTTTAACATTTCTGACATTTTCTGGTATTTCAATTAGAACTCAATTAGATTCGACAGCTAAATTAGTTGAGATTAAAGTAGAAATCTATAAACAGAAGGGAGAGCACTATTTGCAGTATTCTGCTAAGCATTTCATAATTATTTCGCTTAGTATTAAGCTTGAATTAAAAGATATTTATAAACGAATAAACGTTAAGAATAAAAATACCCTTAAAATATACAGTAATTACAGCAACTAAATTAAAATTATCTCTAATATATAAACTGTATATTACGCTGCAATCCGAACTGAAAGAATGATTTAATTTAAGAATTGCCTTAATATATTTATTTATTATTAGTTATGCTTAGTTGTGGCAAATACTTAAAAGAGAAATAGACGAAATAAATATATGATATTCCAGATATCAGTTAATGCAAAGCATAGGGTTAACTTGAATCAGTTAACCAGCGTGACCAATTGCCAGAATCATCAGATATGCCCTATGATATCTGTAAGCCGATGCAGTTAATTGAAATCAACTCAACACTTTTGTGTGTACAAGTATGTGTGTGAGTGTGTGCGAGTGTGTGTGAGTGTGTGTTGGTCAACTTGTGGCCGAAGGCAAGAGCAAACTTCTTACTGCATACGCAGCTGGCTTAGTCGCAGCTATCAATGGCTGCAATTAGGCCCAATTCGGAGTGAAGATGGCTTCAACTGACCCGCAAACAAGTGACATTATGAACCGTTACGTTATATTACCGTTACGTTACGTTTAGTGCGGGCCTAATACGTTGGCAAATGATGCGAGGCACATTCGACTGGCCAAGAGCGAAGCTGGCCAACACACGCACACGCACACGCACACACACACACATTGTAAATGGCTGCCAAACCGCATACACAAGTAAACAGAAAGAGGCGTGCCGGCAAAGGGGCATGGGGGGGGTACAGAAAGGGTCCGCTGCCGCTGCTGCTGCTGCAAGTGACAAACCGCAAAAGGTTGTAACGTTAACCTTAAGCATTACGTTCCCTACTTAACGCCCACGCAACCGGCCGCAGATGTTAACTAATTTTGCGGTTTTGCCTGCAACAGTTGAAAGGGTTAAGCTTGGGAGCTGCCCCTCCCCTTTAAGGGCAGCGTATGCGGTCACTATGATATAATAAGGCGCTGTTTGTGGCGTCACTTGAATCGTCACCGCAAATCAAAATCAACAGCTGGCAGCACTTGCCAACAACAGTCGGCAGTCGTCAGTTTGTCGGACGTGTGTTCCTTCCCCCACTGCCCCCTTTGTCCCCTCAGCCCCCTCTGCTGTTGAAGTTCAAAGGGTATTTGCATTTTGTCGCCAATGCCATTGCTGCCGCATCGCTGGCAACAAAACCAACGGCAACAGCAACAGCAGCAGCAACACCAACAGTTGCAGTCACAAACAGCAGCAAGTCAATCGCCTGCAGCACAGTGGTTGCAATTGCTTTTATACTGCTCAAAATTATAATAATATATATATGAAATTTTGCTGAGTAAATTTAGAGTTTTATAAATCAAAATTAAATAAAATATATAAAGGATTCGGTTAAAAAAAGAATATTTCATTTAATATTCCTAACTTTGATTTAGTTTGAGTAAGGCATAGATTATTTCAAGGCAACAAGTGTTTGTATAGGTGCGATGGGGCTAATTGCATAAGTGATTTAAGTAGGGTTAAATGCATTTTATGAATACGATTGTACATGGGAAAAATGGGTGGGAGCTAAAGAAAAAAGCATTACATAGAAAAAGGAAGCATAATATGTTTAATGCAACTGTGAGGCGTAAATTTCGCATTAACTCATCTCCGAGTTTTGCCCACTGTGCACACACAAACACACACGCACAATTCGTTGACATTTGCCTTCGCTGGGTGACACTGCCGAGATGTGGATTCCATTGGGTCAATGTTGGCCCAGGCAGCGATGCGTGCCGGGGTCACTTGGCGTATGCGTTATGCGGGTTAGAGGAAATGCCTTCATTGTTGTTGCTGTCTGTGTTGCTGCTGCTGTTGTTGCTGCTGCTGTTGCT
Source organism: Zaprionus kolodkinae (assembly GCA_018901885.1). Lineage (NCBI taxonomy): Eukaryota > Metazoa > Arthropoda > Insecta > Diptera > Drosophilidae > Zaprionus > Zaprionus kolodkinae. Next base: position 405,554 of record JAEIFM010000370.1, on the reverse strand, counting down.
GCTGCTGCTGCTGTTGTTGCTGCTGCTATCGGTTATCTCTGCGTCTGTCTGCCTTGACATTAGGCCAGGGCTGGGCAAATGCACACGTAGTGCCTGGATCCGGAAAATTGCAATAACATTGTGACACGTCGGCGTTGACTGCAATGAGTGTCCGTCTGCCCGTCTGCCTGTCAGTTCCTGCCCTGCCCTACTCTCCCTCTCTATCACGATGCTGGGCTGGATTGTCTGTGGCAAGCAAGTTGAACAAAGTTCAATGTTAATTTTCAACATTTACCTGTGCTAATATTGCCTACACACACAGACAGACAGAGACAGAGACAGAGAGAGAGAGAGAGAGAGAGTGTGTGGGAGAGAGAGAGAGAGAGGCTGGCCTGGCCTGGCAGACATGTGAGCTTTTAATACTTCAGCCAGAGCGGGCGCCTGTTTAGCCAGAGCCAGAGAGGATGCAGGGCAGAGCAGGGCGAGAGCTGGTCAGTCTGCGTCTGGGTCTGAGTCTGAGCCTGAGCCGGGGCTTGGCCAGGTGGGCGACTAGAACTGTTATTGTACCGTTACCACAGTTGTTGGTTTTGCAGCGAGGCGGAGGCAGCAGCAGAAAGCAAGGGGACAGGGCAGAGCAGAGCAGGCGGGGATGGAGATGAGGCTGGCGCTGGCGCTGGCAATTGCATGCAATGTTGTTCTTTCTGATGTCGTTTATTTTTGTTCGAAATTGCGCCATCAGGAATATGCACAGGTGCATTTTAGCACAATAAAAACGTAATTGCTGGCAATTTAATACAGTTGTTATAGAGCGACGACAGAGAGAGCGGGAGGGCAGGGGCAACAAGCGTGTGGCATGTTGCATATGTCAACGTCAAGTTGCCGCTGGAGTCACAATTCACAATGCGCCCCCATCGTCACATTTCACATTTCATCACATGCGACTTTATTAACTCTCGCAAAATGGTTTGGCACGTGAGGCCAGCGTGGCGTATGAGTAATGTGCTTTGTACACCAATAATTGCCCCCCTCCCCACCCCCCACACACCACACACACCACTCGGTGCGCTTTGAAGCCAGCCCGAAATTAGCTTAGCATTTGATTAATGTTTGTGCCCAGCGCATTTTTAACAGTCCCACCAAAAGTCAACCGACGACTCGCAAGGAAACCCTTTTCAAAGACGGAACCTATTTGAAAAATAAAAGAAAAATACAGAAAGAAAAAGCAGGAAAATCATTTTCAACTCTTGGCAGCGTTTCAAATCGAAGTCGACCGCTCGTTTGTCTTCTGGGCAGCAGCAGCAGCGGCAGCGGCGGCTCACGCTTTGCTCTTTGCGCCTAATTAAATTTGGCATCGAGTCCCTTTTACCCCTCTGCCCCTCTTTACCTCTCACCCTCTTGTGTTGCCATGAAAAAAAAGTTACATGCCAGACAAATATAACAGACACAGTTAGATAAATTCCCCAAAATATTTTGAACCTTTTTTTCTTGTGTTTTTTGTGGAATAATTTCAGAATTGAAGAGCAATTAATCACAGGCGCTCGATGGCAAATGAGATACAAATGGGCGTGGCGGCCCAGGGCGAAGTAAATGACTCGAAAGGAAAAACTGTAAAGAGAATTAAAACGAAAGCGAAAGCGAAGAGGAAGAGGAAGACAAAAAGAAGCGAAAAGTTAAATACATCGAAATACGAAATTAAATACACCCAAAAAAAAGGCGCAGTAAATGAACATTTATTTATTTAAATAACTTTCATTAGTCATTCAGGCGTAAGCCAGGCAAACAGCAGAGAGGCGGGAGAGAGAGGGGGAGGGGGGGCAGGCTGGTTGCACGGCAAATTTAATTTGATATTTTGACTGACCGTAAAACGAAAAACAATTAGGCAAGCCGGCAGGAGAGTCGCTTCACTTGCTCCACTAACTTAACACCAATAAAAAGTAGTTTGAAAGGCAAAAACTTTTGCTCTGTGTCCATGGTGCGGACGAGGCACAGCCGAGCAGTAACCGGCGCCGGTGAAGTTTCGCCCGGCAGCAGCCACAGCCACAGCCATAGCCAGAGTCGCAGCCGGAGCCGGAGCCATAGACGTAGCGGGAGTAGTAGACGCAGTCCGGAGAAAGGGGGAGGTTTTAGCAATGTAAATCCAATCCGGCGTGCAGCCATCATGCGGTTAACACTTCGTATGACATAAATTACGAAAGTTTGCGCATACTTCCTCACACACACACACACACACACACACAGACACAGCTCTGCTCTATGCAACGCTGTGTGGCCATATTCCTTGCCACATAATGCTCGCCGAGCTGAACTGGCTTTCAACCGGCTATGGGGCTACTCTTCTGAAAAAAAAACAAAGCAAAAAACTCGTGAAGTTCGTCTGCATTTCTTTCGTTTTTGGCGATTTAAAAAAGTTTAAAAGTTTGCCAAAGATAAAAGATATGCTATGCGTATGTGTGTGTGTGTCTGTCTGCATATATATTACGCACTTACAGCACACACTCATAAGTATTTTACAGCTCTGGCTACGCCTACAGCACCTACTCCTCCCCATCTTTATATGCCCCACAAGATCCACAGCAAATGTTACCCATTTGCATGTGCTGTGCGCGTGTGTGTGTGTGTGTGTGTGCGTACGCACTTAACACTTTGCACACGCATAAATGTCGCATAAAGTTAACTGCGCATAGAAAAATGGAAAATTTTATTAGATTTCGATTTCGATTTCAGCTACAACATCCCAACCACCTTCTTATGCCCTTCGCCCTTTGTTTCGGCTAAAATGTTTATAGTCCCAATACATTTGTAAATGTTTGCTATCATTTTCTATGTGCACATTTGCAAACATTCGAGCCGAGACGAGACGAGACGAGACGAGACGAGACGAGAGTTCACATGACTTGCACGAGTGGAAAAGCGGAAAAGCGACACAATTCGCAAAATTTAATTTCCCTTCAGCGCATGTCAACATTGTGAATAAGTTAATTATGATGAGGCATATTTTGAATATTCTGCAAATTAATGATTCAGTAGAATGGGAAATAAGCATTATACAAAAAGCATTGCCTACTTTTGCGCGCCAACTGTATACAAAAAGCATTGCCTACTTTTCTGCGCAAACTGTAAAAATTATGGCAAATATGCAAATTAAGCTACTTTTCACCTAAACTCATTGGTTTATTAGAGTTGTTGTCTTTATCACATCTCTTAGAATTGATAGAGAAATTAAAGTAAGCTGCAAATCTCACTTATCTTAACTGCGAAGCCACCGCAACTCACGGCTATGCAGCTACTATGCGCTCCCCTAATGGGTTGAGGTGGAGAGGGAGGCCCGGCTGATCCCTGCCAAGCAGCGAGAAATCATATACCGTATATCGTTTACCCACTATTCAGTCCATTGTCCATTAGCATGGTAATTGAATATCACGGGCGTATCCAATTATGTAAATACGTGTATATTGCTTAGTTGAATTATTTTCCGCCTCTCTGCACATTTTTATTTCGCAGATATTATTTCCTCGCCGCTTCATGCGATTTTATAGTTTATCACTATTTGCGTAGAGCTTATCTCCCGAGGGGGAATGCCGGGGTGGGAGTCGGTATGGAGCAGGCACAGAGAGCGAGTAGCATGACTACTACAAGGGGCAAAAGTCGACGCAGCACGCAGCAGGAGCAGCAGGAGCAGCCATAACAGCGTCGACAACGACAACAAGCATCGATTGTCGCAGCGTCTGTCGCACAGGTGCGTGTGCCCTCCTGTTTGCGTTAGGATTGTGGAGGGGGATGCTCCACGAGCGTGGGCAGAGGGAAAAGAGAGAGAGAGAAAGAGAGCAGCAAGGAGAACGTGTAAGCTGGAGTCGCGTTGCGCTGCTGCTGTCGTTGCTGGCTTTGCTGTAAAATGGAAATTTGCTAACGTTTATTTATTCGTTTTTTCTCCCTCTCTCTTTCTCTCTATCCCTTGCTCTCTGTCTTGCAGTACAACTTGCCTTTGCCTGCCCCCCTCCTCCCCCTCTTCGGCTCTGTTCTTGGCCTGTGCAAACGAAGCATGAACTGGGAGCGTAATTCAAGCGGAAAATTGTCGCGTAACGTCATCTTCCCATTGACGCAGCGCGCCAAGCGTCGCTTGTCGTTCAGCTCTCTCGTTCCCATTCCCAAGTCGCCAGGTCAGGTCTCCAGTTTGCCTGGTTGCCAGGCTGCCAGGCTGCCAGGCTGCCTGGCTGCCGGCCTGCTCCCAGCTGGGCCACATAAACTGCACACAGCACTCGCTGTAGTAGACATTGTTCCACTTGTAGTTGTCGCCCATTGTTAATATTCCTCGCCTGCCTGCCTGGCTGCCTGCCTGCCGCCTGAAATTGACGCACATTAGCCTGGGTCCAGGTGCAGTTGCTGGAGCAGGTACCAAGTGCCAGGTGCAGGAGGCGACTCGCTTTACTCAGTTTCGTTTTGATTTCAACGTTTGCAAATGAATCCTGGTTACAGGGCGTCCGTCTCGGCAGCAAACCAATCGGAATGTTTGATCAGGCATTGCATTTGCTCATCAGCCGCGGCAGCACTTGGACTAAGCTCGGCTCCGGCGCAACCGAATGATGGAAATTGAACCAAACTGAGCCACAGCCACAGCCACAGCCACACTGGCCGCACATCGAGTCGCGGTCGGCCGCAAATCGTGTTAGCCACGCCATTAGCAAAAGCTGGCCAAGACCCCATGGCAAACAACAAACGCACATGCCATTGAACCAGACAACGAGAGCATTGGGTCTGCTCCCCCTGCTCCTGTTCCTGCTCCTGCTCATGCTCCCTTCGACTTGCTTCTCTAGTTTCTGGATGGCAATGTGCACGCTCCAATGGCCGTAAACCAATTCAAAAGCATATTTGCATGCGCTGATGGACCGTGCGGCACCGGCAGCAACTCCAGCTCCAGCTCCAGCTCCGGCTACGACTCTGGCTGCGTCTACTCTTCTCTCGGTTAGGCGCATGTATCGAGTTGTCGGTCCTGAAATATAATATTGAACCTAACGGGAAGTCTGTTAGAGGGCGTGAAGTGTACCACGCCACACCCAGCCCCTCCCTGCTCCACTCGACGAGCTTGTCCTGCGGCCAAAATCACTCGAAATTGGTTGAGCACGCGATTCCCGAGCATTCCGGCTTACGTTTGTAATCGAAATGCTCAGCATAATCGCGGCAATGAGTGAGAAGGAGCGGCCTTTTAGATAGCACGCTCTACCCCGATATGATACTTCTCTCCCCCTCTCTCTCTATCGCTCTCTATCTTGCTCTCGCTCTGTCGTGTTGCTGTTGGCACGGCAGGGCAGGGCAGGGCACGATGCTTCTACTTACACCATGTGCGCCTCATAACAATGTGGAAAATTGTTTCCTGTATCAATTTCACACATTAAGGAAGCAATTCGATTTTATCGCTTCCTCATGACTTCACGTTCAATTATTGAAGAGTTTACGTTTTGCCTGTCTACGCCTTCGCAGAGTCTCAAACAGCCTTCAGTCTTCTCTCCCCTGTTCCGTGTTTGCCAAAAAACATTCCGCACATGTGTTCCGCAGCGCCTATGCAAGACAGAGAAAGAGAGAGAGTTTGTCTGCGGCTTTCTGGTAATTCTTTTCAATTGTGTTGTCTTACAAACTGTTTTACATGCCATTTTCCCTGTACTCGAGACGTTCTTTTTCTTTTCCCAGCACACATCCGCGAAAATGCTAAAGAAATGTGCGAGGGCAATGTGTAGGAAATGTAATTAATTATTTATGAAATATGAAAAATGTATGTGCATTCCGAATTCGAATCTTTCTTGTATTCAAATGAACTTATATTGCCAGGTTTTCAAAACTAATCAGGGTGCGTAGCAGCGTACACGGCATTGGAAGACTTTTTATTTACTCCAAATCATTCGGAAAATCACATTTATTATGCCAAGTTAATGTGCCATGCTTTTGAAAACTCAGAAGCTTAAATTGCATAAATATATTAGTCTGTTCATGAACTTTCATTAAGATCCATTGGATACTGTGCGAGATACTCCTAACTCCAGATCAGAGGTATATAAATATTTATACCAAATCGGTAAGGCTACAGTCGAGCGCGCCCGACAGTCCCTGATAAAATGGAGGTACCAGGGTTGTTGAGGGTGTCTACATATCTAATTTTTTCACTATTTCGACATGATTCTTAGGCCAAAATTAAGTATAATTTAAAATCGATTTAAACAATTGTTTAGTACTGATTTTGACTCCCGTAATCGATTAAAAATAAAAGCTAGCGATTTTAAATTTAACAAAAAAAAATTTTATTGAAAAGTCATAGGGGGGACCCTTACCTAAATTTCCAAATATCGAAAAATTTTTTTTTATCCATTTTGATATTTTTTAAATGTAGAATCATTCAGGTTGTTAAAACATAAACAAAATGTCTTTCCGGGTGAAAATCGTTTGTTTTTAAGGAAAGTTACGATCGGTGTAAAATGAGGGTCCCAGGCCTGTTACATGTCTAATTTTTTGTCCATTTCGACATGATTTTTAGGCCAAAATTAAGTATCGTTTAAAATCGATTTAAACATTTGTTTAATACTAATTTCGACTACCGTAATCGATTAAAATTAAAAGCTCGCGATTTTAAATTTAACAAAAAAAAAGTTTGCTAAAAATTCATAGGGGGGACCCTTGCCTAAATTTCCAAAAAATCGAAAAATTTTCTTTAATCCATTTTGATATTTTTTAAATGAAGAATCATTCAGGTTGTTAAAACATCAATAAAATGTAAATCGTTTGATTTTTGTCTTGAATAACTTATGTGTTATTTTAATAGCAGAGATCTGTTGTGCACAAAGTTAGTATACCCTTTTTTGACCATTTTCAATGGTCGAAGGGTATAAAAATATAACATGATATTCTCGCTCTATCTGTCATTTGACATAGATATCAACAAGGCATTAAACCAGGCATTATAGTCGAGTCGGGTCGTTGGGGAGACATTGAAATTGAAATCTTAACTCAAGTCTGCCCCCCACGACATTATGGTAAAAATCTGCCTGCCATCGAGGGAGGCAGTAACTGTTTGCATACCAATCTGGGCACAGGCAAGAAGCATCAGAGAGCGGGAGAGAGAGAGAGGGAGGGAGATGGCTGCTGTTTGGTATGCGTGACATGTTTGGCGATAAGGCCGCCGCATATGCCACATACAAATGAGTCATTGTGCGGCACGCTGTCAATAGGTCAATGGGTCAACAGAAACGGAAACCGTTGGCTTCCGAGCGGTAAATAAACAACAATGACAGCCATTTTTGACGAACTTATCTGCAATTACAGTCGAGTCGGGAGAGCGTGGGAGTGGGGGCGACTTTCAGCAATTAACGAAGAAATTAAAAAGTAATTTCCAGCTAAAGGAAAGCCGAGAAAAGTGCTACGAAAAAGTGTGCAGCAAAAAAAAGATTTGTAATTGTCATTTGAAAATGTTGCGCATGCAAATGAAGCCGAAGCCAAACCTCAACGGAATCTGAATCCGAAACCGAATCGGAGTACGAATCCCAATCCAAATCCAAGACACAATCCCGGGAACCGGGACGAGGCCCAGGACTTGGCCTAAGTGTAAGTGTAGTGTAGGAGGAGGAGGAGGGGAGCCCGAAAAAAGTGGAAACTTTTAATTTGATTTGCAGCATTTTAATGGATTTTAATGAAACGCAAACAGCCAGAGACGCAGCCGGCACTGGCTGATGGACTGACAGACAGAGGGACGGACGGACTGACTGACTGCAGCCAGGCAGAACTTTTGCCGAAAGGACACTCGAGCCGAGCTGCGAAAACTTTGACAAATGCCAAAGCGCGAGAAATTCACTTCGCTGCTCTCTCTCTCTATCTCTCTCACTCTCTCGCTTCTCCACATTTTTTCGGTAACTTAGAGGCGACTCAAGCTTCAGATTCAGCTCTCTCTCTCTCTCTCTCTCTGATGTGCAGCATGCGGATGAGACTTAATTGAAAATGTTTAAAATTCCATGACAAATGGTGAGGCGCAACGACAACGCGACAGGGCGACAAGGCGACAAGGCGACAACAACAGCAACGCCTCAAAATAAGAAGAAAATAATGAAAAATTAATTTCAATTACTTGCAGAAACATGAATATGACAGCTATGCGTCATAAGTCATAAATGCCAAAAGCAGGCAGGATTGATTGGGGAGGGGGAGGAGATTGTCAGCAGGACATCCTGCTAATTAAAATCACATAAATTACGCGTACACCATATGTCACTTCTGTGAAAATTCTTCACATTTTTCTCTTCAACTTTTTCCCACTCCCCCGCCCTCCGCTCGCTCGCATTTTTGATGAAAAAGTCTTTGGACGGCAGCTAATTTGATTAGACCAGGCCAGGACAGGTTCTGGCTCAGGCGCGGGCTTGGGCCTCATTAAGTGGCCATCAAGTGGAGCCTTTTGTTCGTTAGCATTTCGCCTTTTTCGGCGTCAGGCTAATTCATTTTTTGCTCTTTTTTTTGTCTTTTTTGGAACCCCTTAATTTTTTTGGTACCAGGAATGACCTATCTGGACAGTGTGCTCTAAGCGAAATGGACAAAACTCATGAAATATTTAGTGGAAACTAATTGCAACAGCATTGAAATTAATTATTTAACCCTTTTTATTGTTTAAGCCCCTTTGCCTTTTCGGCCGGGGTCGTGCTCTTCAATCCTGGAGGTCTCTCTTGCCCTCTCGCTCTCTCTCTGTGGCTCGGCCTGGCTCGTGCCCAGGCTTATTAGCATAATTAATTGTACAAATTTACGTACTTAAACAAGTTATTATTTCAAATTAAGCAAGTACTTTTCATCATTGGCAGACAAAGGAAGAAGACACGACCGGATGAGGACGGTGTGATATGAAAGCTGAATAAAGAGGTCTGTAGAGTTCAAATACAAAAGAAGAATATAATAGAAAAAAGTTCTGCTTAGGGAAGTCCTATATGTTAAATAGGTAAATTCGTTACCTAAGAAAAATACAGACTGCAGCTGAATAGCTTAGAAAATATAATCATTTGTAGTCGTAACATTATCCAACAGTTTTACCACTTAGGAAACTTATAGAAAAACAAATACAAAATTTCACACATCTTTCTTAAATTGCAATACACCAAACTGGGAGCATTTAAAACAGCTGCAACTAATTGGGGATTTTATTAATTATGTTCTGGCTGCTGTCCGGGTTGAGGATCGTACCTGGACAAGCGAATAAATTTGTACGCACTTCCATTAATCAATAACTCTTCATTAAATTCCTTTATATTGCTCGGTTTATTTTTTTTTCACACCAACTGCAGCCGGACAATTTGTCCGAACTCACCGCAACGCGTTGCCACGCCCCGTCACGCCCTGCCACGCCCAGCACTCTGCGATTGCAAATGGCATTGCACAACAAGCAAATTGGTCGTCGTCCCACCCCCTCCCACCCCCCTGACGTCGAGCTGTCTGTAATTTCGCAGATTAGCGAAATAAGTAGTTTTTTATTGAAATTGTTGACTGCCAGTGTAAAAAAATTGATTTAATTATTTATGGAGTTTTTTTTTATTTTGTTTTATTTTTTTTTTTTTTTTTGTTTATTTGTTTGCTGCCCAACAAATTGGAAATATTTCACAGAATTAAATGACTGTGCGATGCATTGAAAGAATGAAAAAAAAAACGTAGCAGATTATTTTTTATATATTTTTTTTTATTTCTGTGTTGTTTTTTCTGTTTATGTTTTTTTTCTTTTTTTTATTTGCGGTTGCTTTTATTATTATTAATATAATTTGAAATAAAACAAGTTCACAACCAAAAGATGTGTGCGAATGAATAGGCGAATCAGACGAGTACATTCATGTTCGCATTCATTTGCGAATTACTTGAACATTGTGTGTGTTTTTTTGTTTTTTTCTTTTTTCTTTTTAGTTGTTATTATTATTATGCCTTCGGTTTCATTTTAATTGCATATTGAATAACAAAAAGTGATTAACAAGTGCCCGACTGTGTTTGTATTTGTATTTCGTATTCGTATTCATATTTATTTATCTTTTCAATTTGAATATATCAAGTTACAATGTGTGTGTGTGTGTTAAAGCATTTCTCTCTCTCTCTCTTTCATTTTTATTTTTCCCACTTAATTCATCATTATCTTGTGATTCATTTTTATGTTTCTGCTTATTTATTCTTAGATTTGCTATGTTTGATGTGATCTGGATTTGGTTTGTTTTGGCACTTAACACAAGTATTGGGAGCTACATCGATTTGCTGCTGTTAATCTTGTTTTTTTTTTCTTATTTTTTTTTTTATTTTTTAGTAGCTCTCATTAATTATGAAATGCTGCTGCATATTTAGCTGGTTACGCGACACCCGACTCGTTCTTAACACTATACTAAAGTACGTACATTGGATGTTCGGTTTCCTGCCTGTCTCCTACTCTCAATATGCTTGTGTTCTGTATCTGTTTTCAATGTTTAAAATATATTTACAGCTCTCTCTATGTTAACTAACCTATTTAGTATATATATATATATATATATATATATATCGCTTTTTAGTTTTTTGTTTTGCTTTACAACATTTGCATAACATTTCTTCTTCTTTAGAAATTGTGCACAAAAATGTGTGAGTGTGTGTGTGTGGATGTGTGGGTGTGAGTGATATTATTATATAATTTCGAAAATGTTTACATGTACATTAAAAATTCGTGTTTGCCCGAGTGTGACTTATCATGGCTAGTAACAAGCAAAAATTGAACAGCATACGCATTTTGTTTGCTTGCTTCGAGTGCAGTTAGTTAATTATTTGAGTATCTTTTAGTTGCTGTATCTGTATCTTTATCTTTATTTTCTATCTTTAATGCTATCTGCGTAATTGAGAGACATGCACTGATTTTACTTGGCTTCCCTGAGAAGCTGCTGCTCAGCCAGCCCCCGTCTTCCCATCTCCTATCATAATTACATGTTAAACCTATGAGAAAACCAACAACAACACATTATTATAATGCACTTGATTGCTAAATAAAAGCTGGAAACAAGATTGAAACGGTTTTATTTTCTAGATAAGTGAAATAGAAAAACAAAATCGACTTGAATTCAATTCAACTGAAATGCTTTTTATCGCTAATCCTCACTTAACTTAATTTTATTTTATTTCCTTTAATTATGCTGCTTGCCACGTGCCGTGGCGCCTTTCCACCTTCTCCTCCTGCTCCTGCTTCCTGACTATGTACAGTGTGTCGTCAATCTGAGCGAATGCAGCTGCAGCTGCAGCTTGTCCCTTAGCTATGGCACATAACGCCCCCAACGTTATTCTAACTAACTAACTAATGTCTTGATATAGTTGCCACATCTGTTGCCGTTGCCGTTGCAGTTGCAGTTGCCGTTGCCGTTGCTGTTGCCTTTCTCGTTGCCGGCTGCGACAGTTCCGTGGCCCGTGTGAGTGCTCATGAGTGACGTGGCAGGCAGCGTGCGAGCAGAATTATCACAAAGAAACCGGAGATTAGACATGTCCATACCAAAGTGCCGCTTCTGTGCGTGTTCGCGGCAGCTGAGTTGGGAACTGAGCAAAGAAAAGGGAGGAAAAAAAAGAGAGAGAGGTAAAGATAAAGTTTCGCATCTTATAGATACTTTTTAAATCTGAGAAGGATCTTATCATATTGTATATAACATAACATGTAAGCCTTTAGATACTGTTGGAATAGCCCTATTCTAGTATACAAAAATAACTTAGACCAAAATACCGAAATGTATTATTATCGAAATAAGATACGGTCACACACGTTTCCGTTTTCTCTCTCTTCCTGTTTGATCTGCCTAATGTGCATGTGGTTTGGTGTTGCGGTGTGAAATAAAATATTATTTAAAAGTATAAATATCAAGTGACTATTTAATTAAACACTAATTTACAACAGGTTATGGGCCCAGTCCATGCCCAATAAATAATTAGTTCAAAACTGAGTTTGATAGTGTAGTGGCATATTTTTCATTTTATGGTGAAATTCTTTTTTGCATTAAGCACGTGTATATCCGCTTGCGTCTGCAAATTTTTTCTGTGTCTGTGAGTGTGTGCGTGAGGGAATGGAAAAGGCAAAGAGAAATATAAAGCCGTTCAGTGGCGACAAATATGTTTTTTGGAAATTCAGAATTAAAGCTTTATTGTCAGAATTAGACGTACTAAAGGTGATTAATGATGAAGTGCCTGCTGAGGTGGATGACGCTTGGAAGAAGGCAGAGCATTGTGCCAAGAGTACGATCATAGAGTACCTTAGTGACTCATTTCTTAGTTTCGCGACCGGCGACGTTACGGCGCGTCAGATTTTGAAGAATTTGGACGCCGTTTATGAACGAAAAAGCCTGGCATCGCAGTTAGCTTTGCGAAAACGTTTGTTGTGCCTTAAATTGCCAAGTGAGATGCCACTATTGCAACATTTTATTATTGTTGATGATATGTTGAGTGAGTTGTTAGCTGCAGGAGCAAAGTTAGATGAGATGGATAAGGTCTCTCACTTGTTAATAACATTGCCTTCATCGTACGATGGCATTGTGACTGCAATAGAGACTTTATCGGACGAAAATTTAACATTAGCATTTGTTAAAACTAGATTACTAGATCAGGAAGTCAAAATTAAAAATGAAAATAATGATACTAGTAAAAAAGTAATGAGCGTGATTGCTCAAAAGAAAAATAATGTTTTTAAAAATCGTTCCTTTAAAAAGAGATTCAATAATCAGCAAAATACTTTCAAAGGAAAGCAAAATAATAGGATTAAATGTCACCACTGTAGCAAAGAAGGTCATATAAAGAAGGATTGTTATAGCTATAAAAGATCACTAAATAATAATAATAACAAAGAAAACAATAATCAAGCTCAAACCGCAACATCAGCCGGCATTGCATTTATGGTAAGAGACGTCAAAGATACGTCGTGTGGTTTTGTTTTGGATTCCGGTGCAAGTGACCATTTGATAAACGATGAGTCGCTATACGCGGATTGTATGGAGCTGACACCTCCAATTAAGATCGCTGTGGCTAAACAAGGGGAATTTATCTTTGCTACCAAACGTGGTATTGTGCGACTACAAAACGACCATAAGATAACGCTGGAGGATGTTCTCTATTGTAAGGAGGCTGCTGGTAACCTAATGTCTGTGAAGCGTCTGCAAGAGGCAGGAATGTCCATCCAATTTGATAAGAGCGGTGTAACCATTTCGAAAAATGGAGTTACGATTATCAAAAATGCAGGTATGTTGAACAATATACCTGTTGTAAAGTTTCAAGCATATAATATAGATGCAAAACTTAAAAATAATTTTCGATTATGGCATGAGAGGCTTGGCCACATTAGTAATGGCAAATTGTTGGAAATAAAGAGAAAGAATCTGTTTAGTGATAATAGTCTTTTAGATAATCTAGAGCTATCAGGAGAAATTTGCGAACCCTGTTTAAATGGAAAGCAAGCTAGATTACCCTTCAAACAATCTAAAGATAAGACTCATATTAAAAGACCACTATTTATTATACACTCGGATGTCTGTGGACCAATTACTCCAGTAAGCCTAGATGACAAAAATTACTTTGTAATTTTTGTTGATCAGTTCACACATTATTGTGTCACTTACCTAATGAAACACAAGTCAGATGTATTTAATATGTTTCAAGATTTTGTAGCAAAAAGTGAAGCTCATTTTAATTTAAAGATTGTTAATTTGTACATTGACAATGGTAGAGAATATCTTTCAAATGAGATGCGTCAGTTCTGTGTTCTGAAAGGGATTTCTTATCATTTAACAGTACCACATACACCTCAATTAAATGGTGTATCAGAGAGAATGATAAGAACAATTACAGAGAAAGCTCGTGCTATGGTTAGCGGTGCAAATCTCGATAAAAGCTTTTGGGGTGAGGCAGTATTAACTGCAACTTATTTAATTAATAGGATTCCAAGCAGAGCACTTGGTAATATCTCAAAGACCCCATATGAAATGTGGCATAATAAAAAGCCCATTTTAAAACATTTAAAAGTATTTGGTGCAACTGTATATGTGCACAATAAAAACAAGAAAAGGAAATTTGACGATAAGTCATATAAAAGTATTCTTGTGGGCTATGAGCCAAATGGTTTTAGATTGTGGGATGCTGTTATGGATAAGTTTAGTGTTGCAAGGGATGTTGTTGTCGATGAAACCAATATGGTTAACTCAAGATCTGTTAAATCTGAAACAGTATTCCTGAAAGATAGTAAGGAAATAAAAGAAACTGAGTTCCCGAATGAAAGTAAGCAATATGACAACACCCAATTCCCGAATGATAGTAAGGACACTGATTTTCTGAATGAAAGTAAGAAAAGAAAGTTAGCTGATCTCCTGAATGAAAGTAAGGAATCGAGCAACCCGAATGATAGTAGGGAAAATGAAACAGCAGAACAATCAAATGAAACTGGCACTGATAAGAATCTAGTTAGAACTGACGGCATTGAATTGAGAAGAAGTGAAAGACTAAAAGGCAAGGCCCAAATATCTTATGATGAAGATGATAGTAGCTTAAACAAATGTATACTAAATGCTCATACTATTTTTAACGATGTCCCAAATACATTTGATGAAATTAAATATCGGAATGATAAATCTTTTTGGGAGGAGGCTATTAATACAGAGTTAAGTGCTCATGAAATAAATAATACCTGGACACTGACAAAGATGCCTGAGAATAAAAATATTGTAGATAGCAGATGGGTATTTTCTGTTAAACATGATGAATTGGGAAATCCGATTAGATATAAAGCTAGATTAGTAGCAAGAGGATTTACCCAAAGATACCAAATAGATTATGAAGAAACATTTGCCCTGTAGCTAGAATTTCAAGTTTCAGATTTATACTTTCTTTGGCAGTACAATATAACTTGAAAATCCATCAAATGGATGTTAAAACAGCTTTCTTAAATGGTACGTTAAAAGAGGAGATATACATGAGACTTCCTCAAAGTATACCATGCAATGGTAATAACGTATGTAAATTGAACAAGGCAATTTACGGGCTCAAACAAGCCGCTAGATGCTGGTTTGAGGTATTTGAGCAAGCATTAAAAGATTGTGAGTTTGTGAACTCTCCTGTAGATCGCTGTATTTATATTCTTGATAAGGGTGATATTAAGAAAAACATATATGTATTGTTATATGTTGATGACGTTGTAATAGCTACAGAGGATGTGACTAAAATGAATAATTTCAAAAGGTATTTAATGAAAAGTTTAAAATGACTGACCTAAAAGAAATAAAACATTTTATTGGCATAAGAATCGAAAGGTACGACGATAACATTTATTTGAGCCAAGCTGCATATATTAAGAGAATTTTGAATAAGTTTAACATGACTGATTGCAAAGCAGTTAGTACACCCTTACCGAGTAAATTGAATTATGAGTTACTTAATTCAGATGAAAACTGCAATGCTCCATGTCGTAATCTCATAGGATGTTTAATGTACATAATGCTATGTACACGTCCGGATTTAACCAATGCAGTAAATATCTTGAGCAGATACAGTAGCAAGAATAACTCCGAGTTATGGCAGTACTTGAAAAGAATACTTAGATATTTGCAGGGTAGTATTGATATGAAACTGAATTTTAAAAGGAATGCAGCATTTAATAATAAATTAGTTGGTTATGTAGATTCTGATTGGGGTAGTAATGAGATTGATAGAAAAAGTACCACAGGATACTTATTCAAAATGTTCGACTCAAATTTAATTAGTTGGAACACAAAGAGGCAGAACTCAGTAGCAGCGTCCTCAACTGAAGCTGAGTATATGGCCCTATTTGAAGCTGTGAGAGAAGCTCTATGGCTGAAATCACTTATGAATAGTGTTAATATAAAACTAGAAGGTCCCATTAAGATTTACGAAGATAACCAAGGCTGTATTAGTATTGCAAATAACCCCTCATGTCATAAACGATCAAAACATATTGATATTAAATATCATTTTGCCAGAGAGCAAGTAGAAAATAATGTAATTTTTATTGAGTATATTCCGACAGAGAACCAGCTTGCTGATATATTTACAAAACCATTGGCAACAACAAGATTTGTGGAACTGCGAGACCAATTGGGACTGCTGTAAGATGACGAAGCTGTTTATTGAATTCCTATACATATATATTTTTGATCTCTTGAATTAAAAGTTAATCGTTTGTAAAAGATTTGTAGAAGTTATCTGATCAGGTTTTTCTGGGTTTTCCCTGATCCGTGTAGCAAATGCTAGATAACGTATAAGCTTCCCAGAATGCACACCAGCCACATTAGAATAAGTACATACATAATGTATATGAATATTGTTATGATTTATTAAGTTTATTATGAAGTAATTTTTGAGGGGGCGTGTTGGAATAGCCCTATTCTAGTATACAAAAATAACTTAGACCAAAATACCGAAATGTATTATTATCGAAATAAGATACGGTCACACACGTTTCCGTTTTCTCTCTCTTCCTGTTTGATCTGCCTAATGTGCATGTGGTTTGGTGTTGCGGTGTGAAATAAAATATTATTTAAAAGTATAAATATCAAGTGACTATTTAATTAAACACTAATTTACAACAGATACGTTGACATATAGATTGATAACTCATAAATACGTTAAATAGTATTTTAGATTTTCAATTTTGTGTCGTCTAGTTAGATTCGAAGCACGATGAGTATCTCGCAGATAGATTTGTTGCTTATTGACCATTTTGACATCATAGATACATTTGTATCTCATAGATACATTTGAACCTCATAGATTCATTTGTATCTCATAGATACTTTTGTACTTCATTGATCATTTGTATCTCATTGGCCATTTATATTTAACAGATACATTTGTATCTCACAGATACATTTGTATTTTATAGATATATTTGTATTTCATAGATACATTTGTATCTCATAGATACATTTGTATCTCATAGATACATGTGTATCTCACAGATACATTTGTATCTCATAGATTCATTTGTATCTGATAGATACTTTTGTACTAGATTGATCATTTGTATCTTATAGATCTTATAGATACATTTGTTTTTCACAGATACTTTTGATTCTCATAAATACATTTGTATCTCATAGATACATTTTTATCTTATAGATACATTTGTATTTCACAGATACATTTGTGTCTCATAGATACATTTGTATCTCATATATACATGTGTATCTCACAGATACATTTGTACCTCATAGATTCATTTGTATCTGATAGATACTTTTGTACATTACATTTGTATCTCATAAATACATCTGTATTTCGCAGATATAATTGTATCTCATAGATACATTTGTATCTCACAAATACATTTGTATCTCATGAATACATTTGTATCTCACAGATACATTTGTATCTTATAGATACTTTTGTACTTCATAGATCATTTGTGCTTCACAGATACATTTGTATCTTACAGATACACTTGCATCTCATGCTCATATCTCTGGTACTTACTGTAGTCCTGGTGCCGCAGCATCAAATTCAAATTGTTCATATTATCGAAGGGCGTGAGGGCCGCACTGAGCGTCGTCTCGCGCCGCAGTTCCGGATAGTTCTCAATTTCCGCCACGCACTTTAGCTCCAGTATCTTGCCGGCCTTGTAGAAGCGCTGTGCCTGCAGATAGAAGTTGACCTGGAGCCGCTGGCGACGCAGTATATAGTCGTGGGCCGGTATGCTCGTGTCTATGCTCGGCTGCAGCTCCCCCAGCATGGGCTGCATGAGAGAGAGAGAGAGAGAGAGAGAAGAGAGGCGAAGAGGGAGCGGGATGGGAGGGGTTATTTGAGTGGTCTGCGGTCTGCGAAGTCGCTTACCTGGTCGCCATTGATGTACCACGTGAGCTTTGTGGGCAAACTGGAGTAGTCCGAGGAGCAGGTGGCACTGAGGAACTCCTCCAAGCGGTACATCGAGTTGAAGCTCTCGATTAGTGGGTCGCTCTGTGGCAATGCTGTGTGTGTGCGTGTGTGTGTGTGGAGGAAGGCGGGGAAGGTTGACAAATTAGCTAATAATGAGTTAAGTGCTTCGCCCAACCTCTCTTCCGTACGTACCTGCCACGGTCATGTTGTCCTCCTTGGCAGCCAGCTTAAAGTGCGGCGCATCCCCGCTCACCTCGCACTTGAAGTTGCCCGTCGACTTGGCGCCCAGCAGGCTGAGTTCCACGCGGCACGTTGACTCGTTGCAGAAGTACTTCCCCTCCAGCACTTGGATGCCCGCAACGGGAAATGTTAAGTACACCGGACGCATCAGGGGCGTGTATCTAGATAGTACCATATTATATATATATAGGGAAATTATTAGAAGGGAAAACCATTTGAAATGTTTTGCAACCTGCTCACCTGAAGAACTCGAGTCGATCCTTGTACCACTTGACCGAGTTCAACGTGTGCCCACTCATGTCGTAGCTGCACGAGAGCGTTACGTTATCCCGAAAGTCCACAATTTCCGGCACACTGATATCGGTAACAAACAGCGCCGATATACCCTGCATATCTGAGAGAGAGAGAGAGAGGGGGAGAGAGAGAGAGAGGCAGGAAGAGCGATGAATCAGTTGTACTCTGTGTGTGTTTTTGTAATTTTTTAATTCGCATCGGGGTGACAGGGCTGGAAATGTGAACGAGTGCGTTACCTGCCTGGACACAGAGGAGCAGGCGAGGCACAGGTAGAGGCTGGACACTGGAGGCTGGAGGCGGGTCTGACCATGAGGCACATGAGACATCGAATAAATTTGAAATTTCATGAAATGAATATGCAAAATAGTTGGTCGGGTCGGATGCAGCATCAGCAGCAGCAGCACAAAAAGGCAACTAAGCGCAACAAACTGTCGAGGGGGAAGGGGGGCGTGGTGTTGCCTACATATGTAACTGGCATATGTGCTGTGTCTGTGTGTGTGTGTGTGTGTGTGTGTGTGTGTCTGTGGCAAGTGCAGTATTTGCGGCGTGTGGCGATAAGCGCAGTTGCAACATGCACAGCCCAAAATTGATAAGAAATGCGAACCAAAAATGGCTGCCCAGTTGGGTGTGTACGGTTATGTGTGCGTGTGTGAGTGTGCGTGTGTGCGAGTGTGTGTGTGCCTGCGTGTGTGCGTGTGGGTGTCCTGCCATTGCTAACATAAATTTTCATGAGAAATCTGGCTTATAAATATGCACAACTCTCTGATTGGTCAAGAAGGGCAAGAGGCAGGCAGGTAGAGGGCCAGAAAGAGAGGCAGCTGAAGAGACACAGAGAGGGAGAGGCATAAAGAAGCAAAGAGAGAGACAGAGAGAGGGAGAGAGAGAGTGGGAGAGAAACGTGCTGCATCAAATGTCAGATAAAAACTTCAAAAACTTTTCTCTTTTCAACATGCAAATGTGTTTGAAATAAATATGATGACCTGCCTGCCTGCCTGTGGGTGTGTGTGTGTGTGTTTGTATCTATGTGTTAGTGTTGTCTTAGGCACACATACATATAAATTTAGTATCGTCAACTACATTAAAGACTGTAGAGCAATCAACAATGTTATTCAACTAGTTTGGCTTATTTGCGATTAACTTATGCACTTGGATTTCTAAACTCAAAAATATATGTTTATATATTGTATAGGAGAATGTCACTTCATTCGCTAGAAGGAACTTTAATGGCTAAATCCCCCCCCCCCTTAAAAAATTCCCCCCCAAATGCCAAATTGAAATAATACCAATATTGTGTTGTAAACTGTGTAAGAGTAAGCTCGTTACTTACTGTAATCCCCGAATGCCAATTATTTATGCAAAACTATTATAACGGCAGGAGAAAAGGTAACTCGCTGTCTCTCTCTCTCTCTCTCACTGTCTCTCTCTCTCTCTCTCTCTTTCTGTCTCTTCGAGCGGGCTTACCACAGAAGGAATATGCAAATATCTTGGTAATTAACCCACACACTTTATTTGAGGCTAGCACCTCGTAGCACACAGGCAGAAAGAGAAAGCAGAGGGAAAGCGAGAGAGAGAGAGAGAGAAAGAGAGAGGGAGCGAGTGAAAGAGATATATAGACCCTTCCGATTTTTGTCTGCTTAGCTAAATTTACATATGAATTTGCCATAGGCCTTGCCAGCAAAGTTGGGTAATAAATTCATTTAGAAATGCCGAGACGTTTATGCAAATCAACGAGAATAAACCTATACATATCAGAGAGTACACACACACACACACACACACAGATATACAGATATTTTGGTAGTCTGTTTAGGAGACCGTATGTGGCTGCTGCCTTTGGCTAACCGCACTCAACTGCACATTCCTCGAGCCCAAAACTGAAAGTGAAATATAACAAATATATTTCACAGCTTTAAAGCAGAATTTATTAATGTTAATGATAGGATAGTCCATTTGAAATCTATGCGACTCCAGTTGCACACAAATGTGGCCAACAACAACAACAACAACAGCAACAGGGCCACATTCAATTTCATTAGCCAACTTTAAGCGAGGCAACCACGCGATGAAGAAGTCGACAAAATATTTAAACTCATTCGAAACTTGCTCAAACTTTGTGTGCTACATATTGCTTGCCACACGAGTGTGTGTGTTGGTGTGTGTGTGTTGGTGTGTTTGTGTTGGTGTGTGTGTGTGTGTGTGGGGGGAGGGGGAAGGAAGAGCATGTATTTGTACTGGCAATGTCGGCTATTGTAAAGCATATGACGAAGTACCTCGAGTGCTGCCTTGGCGATTGTGCATGTGTGTGTGTGTGTGTGTGTGTGCTCTCCCAGCGGTACGTGAAATGTGTCAGCTGCATTCGCCAAACCGCAAAGTTTCATTTTGACTCACATCCTTCCCCTGCCCTGCCCCTCCCTGTCCCGTGCACTACTGTAAGCTCTATTTAAGTGTGCTCTACCTGGAAGAAAACTAAAAACTGCTGCATACTTTGGTTTTCACTTAGAAAATATTTCTGCAAATATTTTTATAATTTGAGTTGTTTAAAAAATGCCATGCAGCTGGAATATTTCACACTTATCGCAGGCGTAGAAATCTTTGCTGATTTCTATAGAATGTATTTACTTTTATTTTCTGTTAAATATAATTTCTGTTTTCTGTTTTTAATAATTTTCCTATCCACTTTCGAGTGCGTATTTTATATGTAATACACGTTTAAAGTGAATTAATCAACTGATAATAAACTAAAGTGTTGCCAAGATTTGTAGAGTATCTGCAGGTCGGCCAGTGCTGTCAGCATCTGTATCTGCATTTTAGTTAACTTGCCAAGCACAAGCACAAGCACACATAAGAACGTGTGTGGCTGGCAACCACATTTGAGAAATGAAAGTCGGCATTCGGTTGCTGCTGCTGTTGCTGCTGCTGTTGCTGCTGCTGTTGCTGCTGCTGCTGCTGTTGTTGCTGCTGTTGCTGCTGCTTTTGCTTTTAGGCGAATGGCAGCTCATTTAATGCGCTGCAAATTAATTGCCCCATTGCCATTGGCAATTTATGCGCCGCAGGCGATGCAATTGCCGCTCGAAGACGCCTTTGGCAGGCTGCCTAATTGCGAGCATTTCGGAAATACAATTTAACTTTAAACTGCACTCAAGCTGTGGCAGCAGCAGCAGCAGCAGCAGCTAAAGTTGCCGCAGCGCAAATTGCCAAGTGCCAAGAGCCAGGGCTGGGAAACGAATGCAACTGCTGCCGCTGCTGCAGAATGATGGGGCAAGTCATTAAAAGAGCAGCCAGCCGGGCACGAACGAAAGGCCGCAAGGCCAACTCGTTGGCTGTAGGCGGAGAGAGGCGTAAAAAACTTTGTCAATATTGATTTGCGGTTCAAACCGAAAGCAAACAGTGCAAGCAGCCCGGGAAGAGGGGAGAGGGGGCTGAAGAAACCAGAATTAATCTGATGGCAAACGATGGATGCGAAAAACATTTAACAATCAATTGAAACAAAGGCGATCACGCATACGCCGCGTGTGCTGCTGCTGCTGGCCAGCTATTTAAGCTGCTTACACTTCATTACAGAACAGGGAGGGGGGGTAGCGGGTCAGTAGGGGTAGTGCAAGGGGTGTGTGAAATAAATTGCTCACTTACCGATCAAAGTGCAGGCGAGGATGAGGAGGAGCAGCAGCTGGCAGCCGTAATCCATTTTTTGTTAGCGCACACACACACAAAAGTTGTTTGAATAAAATTAATTGATATGTCGTTGCAGGCGTCGCTGTTGTTGCTGTTGTTGCTGTTGTTGCTGCACAGTAAAAAACATATATGTAGCTGGTGACTTTGTCTGCTTTAGTTATTTATGAAAGAGACGAGGCGAGAGGGAGAGAGAGAGAGAGAGAGAGAGGGAGCGAGCGTAGATTGTTTAATATTTCAATAGCAATCGATGGCACAAAGGCCACTTCGCATCGCATCGCATGGAGTTGAGAGCTCTGGCTCGGAGGCAAGTGGAAATGATAAGGGAAGCTGGCGCAGATTGTGAGTGGGAAGGGGCGTGGCAATGGGATGATTGCAGCTGGACTAAAGGCGGCAAGTGGAGTGTTCAATGGGAAACAAAATTAATTGAATGCAGCGTCAAAAGCGAGCACAAGCCCGGGCAATAGACAGAGAGCGAGTGAGAGAGAGAGAGAGAGAGAGAGAGAGCGAGTGAGGGAGAGGCAAACAAATACTCGAATAAAGCATAAAAACAGTTGCTAGCTCGTGCCGACAAGTTCAAAAGGATACAGAGCAGAGGCTGAAGCTGGAGCTGTAGCTGGAGCTGGAGCTGAATCTGCTCGGCTGCTGTCGTTATAAATAAATAAGAAACATTTGAGTGAAATAAAGAAAAGCAGCAGGCAACTGGGAATGGGAATGGGTAAAGAGAAGAGCAGAAAGCAAGGGGAAAGGAAAAGGGAAGTGGAAGAGGACTGCGAAAGGGAAAGGAAAAGCACAGACGACATCAAAACAGGAAACAAGGGCGCAGGGCTAGCTGGGCGTGGCAGCTCGACTCGTGTGCATGTGTAAGTGTGTGTAAGTGTGTGTGAGTGTGTGTTCGTGTGTGTTTGCGTTTGTCAACTTAAATAATTTAAATGGCAAATTCATGCGAATTCATGTGTTTAATATTTGAGAATGCTTTCACCCAGCTACCCCAGCTCAGCTTCGCCCCGCCCTGCCCCGTCTCATTCAGCTTTGTTTGCCTTACAATTTCGGCCCGTTGATTTCAGTTAAGCACACACACACACACACACACAGCGACACGAACTCACAGCGGATACGGAAGTTCCGCGCTCAATTAATCAGTTTGTCCGGCGACTTCATAGCAGCAGCAGCAGCTCGAGTTTATTTTCCCCACACACACACACTGCGTATGCGTAATTTTTTTAATAATTCCTCCACGCACTTTGCACTCTTTATATATGTTACATATGTACATAGAGATATTTTGCTTTTTGTTTATTCTTTTGTTGTCTTAGTTTCTCTTTTCATTTGTTGTTTTTCTTTGTTGTTACAACGAGTTGTTTGCCCAAACGACACACGCAGCGCTGCCCGCAAACCGACAGAGTCTCCGCACGGCTTCAGGTTTACGAACTGACTGAAGCTGCAGCGGCAGCGGCAGCGCGAGATACGCTGGCGCATCATCATCATCGGCGACGTCGTCGTCGGCATCGGCATCGGCCACGGCATCGTCGGCATCGGCATCGGCATCGTGGCTGACGTCGTTCGCGTCGTTGTGCTGCTCGTCATCAACTTCGGTGACGTCGTCAAAGTTCTCGTGGCAGCGACGCTGGCGTGCAGCTCGTGTAACATGTAATGCTGTGCTCAGCCGCTCTCTCTCTTTCTCTCTCTCTCAGCATCCTCGTCTCGTCTACACGACTTAGCGCTGCCCAGAGAGCAGCAGAGAGCGCTGTCTCTTCCAGTCTGTTATTGTAGTTGTAGCTTTGTGGCCGACGGCCTGTTAACGCTGCTGCTGCTGCTGCTGTTACTATAACAGCTGCTGTTACTGTTATAGCTGCTGTTACTGTTACAGCTGCTGTTACTGTTGAAGCTGCTGCTGCTGCTGCTGCCACTGTTAATTAAAAGCAAGCAAACTAATTGCACATAAGCCAAGCGGCAGTTTACAGTTATTTGCATATTTATGACGGATTTTTAAAGCGTCGCCTTTTGGTTTTCAGCCAGTTGGCTTAGCTACACATGGCCAACAGCTGTAGCCGAGCAAGAGATGCAGCAGCAGCGGCAGCAGCAGCAGTTGATGATGGAGAAAAAAAGTAGCAGCAGCAGCAGCAGAGGCAGACGAGAAGCTTCAGCGTTGATGGCAACGAAGCCAGCACAAAGTCATCTTATCATTTCATGAATAATGCAGGGATTTGTTGGGGACACATGACTGGAATTTTACGCAAAAGTTGTGACGATGCTGCTGCTGCTGCTGCTTCGGCAACCGCCAACACGCAGGCCAGCAGCACGATGTTGTTGCTGTTGTTGTTGCTGCTGCTGTTTGTTACACTATAACTGCACGCTAGTTGGCCTGAGCATCATGGCCACGCCCCTCCCCCCTCTCGGCACTCCCCAACTCGCTTTGGATGCGGCAATCAACAGAAAATTGCAGATTTTAAATTCAAAGCATTTTCGTCGTAGTCGCTTTTAAGCTCACTTCTTTGCGCTACGCTACTCTCAGGCAGCAAATGCCCTCAGCCCTCCCTAACTCTCCTCCTCCTCCTTCTACTCCCCCTCCTCAGCCCTTCGCAGTTGCTGTGCGTGCATAAAGCAACTTAATTTCAGCGAATAATTTCTGATGCTAAAATATGAATATTAAAACAAAAGCGGCGACATGCAGCTACTCTACCCCCTCCCCCTCCCCTTGCCCTGCCCTGCCCTGCCTCACGCCTCCACGCTCACTATGATAGTTTTTACCTTTTCTTTTGCTGCATTTTATACGCTGCAATTTTGTTGTTGTTGTTTTTGCTTTCAGCGGAAGTGAAGCTGCCGTAAATGCCATTTCCGGCGCGTCGCGAGACACGTAGTATCCCTGCTGGGACTCGGGCTCAGGCTCAGGCTCAGCTACTTACACAGCCCGCACTTCTTGCCTCGGCTCGTCTGCTTTTTTTTTCTCGCTCAAAATATTTTTCGCATCTAACACGCCAGTCACGTGACAACGTCAGCAACAGCAACAACAGCAGCAACAACAACAGCAGCAGCAACGTTGCAAGTGTTGCAGCCACGTTATGGCGTATATTGTGGCTTGTACGATCTGAAGTTTCGCTACAAATAAATCACATGTTTTACGAATTCATAACTTTAAGTTTTTCTTTATGACTGTTGTTTACACGCACACACACACACACACACACACGCACACACGCCACACTGCGTATGCGCAACATTTGAGATTCACATGCAGAGAAAACTTTTCGCGGTTGCAACATTCAAGTCAATAATTAATGCCCGAGCGGACACACACCATCATCCACTTCGACATGAAACTCTGTCAGAAATTTGCAAAAACCCTAAAAAGATAAAAAAAAAATGCAAACCAAGTAGAGCTGCGAAACTATAAAGAATAAAAGCGACGAATTCGGAATGGAATTAAAGCTAACTGGGTGAATTTGATGTGGTATAACGCGGGCGCAGCTCTTTAAGCATACAATTTAAGGGCAGGCGAGAGAAAGAGAGAGCAGAGAGAGAGAGAGAGAGAGAGAGAGATATGATATATAGAGAGATCAAGTAAACTAAAACTATTACTCAATGAATTTTTATGCTTATTATTGCAATGCAGTCAAGTTTGAATCGTCAGAAATTAATCTAGGGATTGTGAATGAAATAGACTGAGAGAGAGAGAGAGAGAGAGAGAGAGAGAGAGAGAGAGAGAGCGAGAGAGACGAGTTCAAGATATAATAAAAAATATATATAATCAATATATAATATATATAAGCCAAATCGATCCCCATGTATATTCCTAAATCAAGCTAACCTTATTTCCCCCAAGTATGTACATATTTTGATAGCCAATCGTGCCCCATGTTGCATGCCACAGTGCGGAAATTAAGTTAACGGTTAACCCGCTGCTGCCAATCCGTCCTGGCTCTGGCCAGGTGTGAGTGTCGTGTCTCGTGTCGCCTTAATGAAAAACTAAATTGTCAATCAGCCATGAATTGCCTGAAATGAAGTGTAAAATTACAATTTCATCCAATTTGCAATTAACTCAATGAGGAGATACAATTTTTTATTGCAATTTTTGTGCTCTGCTCTGCTCGTTTTCAAATTATTCCAATGGAACGCACATGCAACGTTGGGCAGACACTTTCACTGCGAAGAACAGCAACAACAGCAACAACAGCAGCAGCAGCAACAGCAGCAGCAACAGCAGCAGCAATATCTGCAGCAGCAACATTTTGTGGTTGCACAAACCGCTGACAGCTGCCCGGAGAGCAAGAAGAAATGGCACGTTAGGAATGGGACTGGGACTGGGAGCATCAGGGCAAGGCATCCAAGTTTCGCCTTTCTTGCAGCATCAGCTCGGACTCGGACTCGGACTCGGTCCCTCCTCTTCGTGGCATGGTTCTTCGCTGTGCGATGTGCAAGTTTAATTGCATCGAGCGTAACTAGTTAATGGCTGCAATTGCAAATTGAAATGGTGACAAAGCAATTGGGGTCAAAAAGTGCCCGACCAGGGGCGAGCGCTAATTACAAACGGGACAGCGCTGCCAATGGGGTCACTTGGCAGTTACCTGTGCACGTCCAGCAGCAGCAGCAGCAGCAGCAGCGACGCCAGCAGCAGCAGCAGCAGCAGCGACGCCGGCAGTGTGAAAGTTGTCAAAGTTGAAAACATTTACAAATTGATTTTTTGTTGCCGCAGCACGAAATATACATATAAATAAATATATATATATATATATATATAGCATATCCATATTTACTATATATATACATATTCCGTCTGTATTTGCACTTGAAACCGCAACGGGACTTGCTCGCACACACACACACACACAGACACAGACACGCGACTAGTAATGCATTCAATAGCGAGTTTTGGCAGAATAATATGTGTGTGTGTGTGTGTGTCCATAATAAAATGGCCATTTGCATGTTCATTTTAGCTGCCAAAAATAAATGCAACTAAAAATTGCCACGTCAGGGCTAACTGTCGTTGTTGTTGTAATTGCTGCTTCTGTGGGGAAATTAACATTTAACATCATTCGCTGCCCAAAAGCAATGTTTAAGCCATGTTTTAAAGCCTCGACAATATCCATAAGCCAGGCCAACAATTGCACTGCAAACGGAGGTTTTTTTGCATCTTATATTCGAGCTGCAATAATAATACATATATAACATATGTATAATATATAGAATTATTAACATATATATCACATATGTGTGTACTTGCTTGCAATAGATTCAACCATGAGAAACATTTGTGTTATACCAGAGATACATAATACAAACATTTCATATTGCTGCAGCTAATTTGAGCTCCTGCGAGAATTATTATCATACCATATCATGGGAATAAACTGAGCGATCCAAACTATCCGTAATTAAGTCTTGAATCGATGGCAATGGCAATTAAGCTGGTCAGTTCGATGGTCGAATTCAACAAGCATTCGTTATAGCGTATTAACATACAGCATACAATACCATCAAGTTGAGGCAGAGAGAGAGAGAGAGGGAGAGAGAGAGACAGAGAGCGGGAGAGAGAGAGACAGAGAGCGGGAGAGTGCGCTTGGCATAAAAATGAAATTCAAATGATGATGAACATTTCAATCAATCAGAGAGAGGTGTGAAAATTATACGAGCTTCGTGCAGAGAGGAAACGGAAATTGTAGCGCATTGTGTGCAGTTGCCCTGCCCAGCCTGCACTGGTATGTGTGTGCCAGTGTGCATGTGTGTGTGTGATTCCGATTGTGAGTGCGCGGTGTTCATTCCAGGTGCTCCGAGCTGTTGTAAATGGCACTCGATTTCGATATTTCAATCAACGATGCGAGCAGTTTGTTAAGCTTTTTGCATATTTTATGCAATTTGCAGCGACGGCAGCTGGCCACAAAATAACTGTAGACAGCAGACCGAGAGACCGAGAGACAGACAGACAGACAGACCGCAACGGGAATAACTGCAATTTTATTATTAGATATGCCCGCATCATCAGTCGCCGTCGCCGTCGCCGTCGCCATCGCCATCGCCATCGCCATCGTTGTCCCTGTGTCGTCCGTCGCCCGTTGGCGACATTAAATCATCGATCCGGCAAGTACCTGTTAAGAGCCATTGCCGCATTTTATTTTTGGGTTTCATTTCGATTTACCAAGTTGGCCAAGTGCCCAAACTCACCAAGGACTCCATTCTCCACACTGCTCACTCTCTCTCTCTCTCTCTCTCTCTCTCTCTCTCTCTCTCTCTCTCTCTCTCTCTCGTTCGGCAGTATCGGCCCCTTTTGGGGTCTCCCACTTCTTGTGCATATTTTGAATGCGCGCATTTCGATCACGTGATTGAGATTTTTACATTTAAAACGTGACCGAAATATATATGTATGTATATGTGTATATGGCCGCCGCCCGCTCGTCACTTCAAATGGAGCACGGCCAAGCAACTCTTCGCCTTTCAACTTGCAGTGAAATTTATTCAGTACTCTCCTCTCCTTCAATGATGTGTCCCGTCTCAACCAAGGCCGGGGCCCAGTTCCGAGTGCGGCCGCCTTTTATTATTACTTTTATGTTCAGTCTCGGCTGCAGCCTTCCTCCTTCTCCCTCTCTCTCTCTCTCTCTCTGTCTATCCCAGCACACGTTGTTTTTCTTTTTCAATCAACAACAAATGGTGAGTGTTAACTAGATTTAAATAATGCATTAGCCACCAAATGGGCCTGTATAGGATCTGCGCCAACGTAGTCCCAACGTAAGTATTCCGGGCAACTCTTCATGAGATTACAAATGTCCACAACTGCACTTTGCAATTTATTTATGCATTCATTTCATTTTCTCTCCCGAAAATCCGACTTCTCGCTCTACAAATATGGTATACAACTAAAAGGGGAATTAACAAATTTTGTAAACAAATAATTTTATTATATTGTAGTAATTCATTATTTTACCTGTGTATCTGCCATATGGCAAAGAACCGATGAGAGTCGTGACTTCTATACGATGAATCAACACGATATTGGCATCAGCTGATGATATGACGATCATTGGTCGGTATGGCAACGCCATGTAGCTTCTCATCGATAACAAAAACATAAACTAATCGATTCGTGAATGTAAGGCCGCTGTATTGCCAGAGGGGACAGTCAAACATATATTTGTTAATTTTGTGTAATATAAAAAATACATAGAGTTCTGAAAATGAAGAGCGAAACGGAAATTAGTAGTATCGAAACTGCTTGTTGCCGTACGAAATGTGTTATTCATCAGATTGAATTTAATTGGATTCTCGAAGAGTTTGCTGTAATGAAGAGAATGCGTGAAATTTCTGTAGTCTCTCCGAAATTCCCAGACGAAGAATGTGAAATTTCTTTCAATTTAGAATTCATCTGTTTTGATTCTTTTAATCGCGCAAACATTTTCCTTTATCCCCATTTTCGTAAAGGAATAAAAGAAGTACATCATAAATACAGCGCACGCATTTCTATTATTGCTGCAAACGGGAATATTGAATATGATTGTGGCGGCATATTGCCAAATTCCTGTTTCATTCCCAACGTTAAAATACCTGGAATACATGATTTGACCGATGAAGAGATAAGATTAAATTGTATTATTCATGTTACGACCGATAAAGTCTTTCATAACATGAATCGCCAAGTGCTGCCTATATGCGATTTGGCTAAAGATCTGGGCGTCTTATTTGACTCGAAGGAATTATGTGATGTGACGATCAAAACGGGAGATGGCCATGAATTGAGAGCCCACAAGAACATTCTTTCTGGTAAGTTAGTAAGATAAACAAATCTAGAGTTCAATCGATCCGACAATTTTGAATATCTCAATTTCTAGCGCGAAGTCCCGTGTTTGCAGCCATGTTCAAGCATCCCATGAAAGAAAACCTAGAGAGTTGTGTTACACTTGACGCATTCAATCATGTTGTTGTTAACGAAATCCTCAACTTTATCTACACCGGAAAGCTGTCCAAATTGAGTGACATGAGCGAAGATCTTCTGGCCGCTGCTGATACATACGCAATCGAGCGGCTTAAATCTATTTGCGCCGCATATTTGAGCGAGAATCTATCGGTAAAGACCGCACACAATACTTATAGACTGGCAGAACTGTACCATGTGCCTGATCTGAAAATCAGATCAAAGCTATTTCTTGAGTCCCATGTCCTGGAAATGTGCAAGACAGTTAACCCGGAGGATTTGATTACGATTTATGGACCACTAGTTAAATGTACATCTGGAGAAAAATGGATCATTGATAGTAAAATATTATTCTTAGCTTTCAACATTGCCGGTATGTTATTACATTATCTGTATTTGTGAAGAATTTATAAAGTGTTTGTAATGCAACGTTGATACCAATCAAAATGATCAATTTATATGAAAAATACATTAATATTTTTTATTTTCATTGCATTATTGCTTTGAAAGCGGGGGATCCCAGTTTTTGGGAAATGTTGATTATCTTATCGTTATTAACGATATGTCGTAGATAATAATTCCGCTTCTATGTTCGATATTAATCGCGAAAACGATACCTATTCCTGTACTCGATATCGATAATTGGCCAACCCTTTTGGTTCTTACCATTAAATTTGAAGAGACAGTTGTCTCTGTTTTGGGGATATTGCGGTTCAGGCAGTATTACGGTAACTGGGGCGCCAAGATCTGAAAACGGACTTTTTTAGAACTCGACGAGATAAGACGAAAATAATAATAAGTAAAAATTTTTGATTTCGGCTTTGTTTAGGAGATATAGCCTCCGATAAGTGGCCGATTTCCATACATTTTGCAGGCCGAATTAACCAGTGTGACCAGATCTTAAAAAAAGTATAATCACCCATATTTCGATACATGATCATGGTCGCACTGTTAATCAGCTGTGTTTGTTGTCAGATTGCGTTTGAAATTTGATAAGGCCTGTGCTGGTATAACTTTTTCTTCGTAACCCAACAACATTTTGGACGCTTATTTGTGAATGTTGACAATTTATACAAATTTGCTGTTTCTTAACGGCGAATTCTCTTGGGTTTTTTTTTAAATTATATATACATATAAATGTTTATAACTGCTGTGCAAGTTATTATTATTACTTAAATTCAAGCGCCGCAGCCAAAAAATGTTTGAAAAAAAATCGCGCGAGCATAGCACGGCAAATCAAATTTTAATGGTTTGCTAAAATTTTTCGCCTGCGGATTACAAATTCTAACGGCTTCGAATTTCAAATGTTGTTAGGTTTCCAACATATTTAACGATCAAACAAACAGAGCGTTATCAATTTTCAAATGCAAACTGACAACAAACACAGCTGATTAACAGTGCGACCATGATCATTTATCAAAATATGGGTGATTATACTTTTTGAGATCTGGTCACACTGGTCAATTCGTCCTCCAAAATGTATGGAAATCGGCCATTTATCGGAGGCAATATCTCCTAAACTAAGCCGAAAATCAAAAGATTTTACTTGGTATTTTCGTTTTATTTCGACGAGTTCTATAAGGATCAGTCGTCAGATCTTGGCGCCCCAGTTACCGCAGTATCCCCAATGAATTTGCAGTTTGTCTAAGCTTAAAAATCGTACTCTGGTGCTTTGATCGATAGTCGGACGCTCGCCAACGATAATCGGCAGCTCAGTTCATGTCGATTAATTATTATTATAATTATTATGAGTCATAATTAGTTCCGCCTTTTTTGTTGCCTCGAGTGTGTGTCGCTGCATATGCTAATAATTAAAAATAAATTCAATTTGTATAATGTGCGCCGATAAGGAAATGGTAGCTAAAACGTTTTGCTGTGAAACAAAATTTGTAATTAAAAAATATGAATTCAAATGGACAATCGAGTACTTTCCTCTTCTTAGAATTATGAATGCACACACGAGGGATTCCCTGAAATTTCCCGGCGAAAAAAGCGACATTTCGTTCTTTTTACGTGTTTCAAACAGCTCCAGTAGTCATTTAGTAATTGAAATTCACCCGAGTGTTCGAAAAGAATTAAATGTAGAAAATTATTACTACCGCGTTTCGTTAAGTATTTTGTCAAAAGATGATCTTATGAATAAGTTTGATAGATGGAGTGTTTTGCCACATGTCTGTTTGATGGAAACCAATATTTCCTATGATGCGTTAGTTATGACAAATATTTATGGTAATTGTCTAAGTGAAGCGGAAACCCGGTATTTTTACATTTCGTATTAACAACAGCCTGTATTCTAGGCGATTATATAAATTTGCCCAATGGAAACCTAACAATCAATTGTGTCATTAATGTTATGGGGGCCATTGATAGTTCTGTGAGCTCTGACCATGTTCCGAATTGCGATTTGCCTAAAGATCTGGGAGTCTTATTTGACTCGAAGGAATTATGTGATGTGACGATCAAAACGAGCGATGGCCTTGAGTTGAGAGCACACAAGATCATACTTTCTGGTAAACTGGGATTCAAATTATGTTCAATCGGCTTGTCCATTAAGATTCCCTTCTTCCCTAGCACGCAGTCCCGTTTTTGCAGCCATGTTCAAGCTTCCGATGCAGGAAAACCAGGAGAATTATGTCGAAATTATTGATTTCAATCAAAATGTAATTGCCGAAATGCTCAGATTCATCTACACGGGAGATCATCAAGAGTCATCTGAATTGAGCGAGGATCTTCTGCGGGCTGCCGATAAATATGGAATTGAAAGATTGAAGATAATATGCGGCGTAAATTTGGTCAACAACCTATCGACAAAAACTGCTGTCAACTATCTAAAATTGGGCGAACTATACAATATGGAGTATCTGAAAACGAAATCTAAAAAACTTCTCAAGGAACATGTTCAGGAAATGTTAAAGGACATCAAATCCGAAAAACTTGTTGCGATTTGTGAGACATTAATGGAAACTTCTGATGTTTCAAATAATTAGTAAAACTTCTGTGCGTAACCAACAAACAACTACATACATATGTATGTATAACATCTAGCTATTCTGGGTACTATCCCCAAACTTACCAACTATTGTGAAATATCCCATACAAATAATTAAATAACACTCTGTTTTATTTTCTTTGAGCAATTAATAGAACTTAAGGAACTTACGAATAAACTTTGCTAATCCTTTCCATAGAAGAGTTCTGTCGTGTGTGCATTGACAATCCAAAGTTGTTTTATTATAGTTATTTGTTTTTTCTTTTTTGTTTTTTGGGCAAGTTTATAAATTTAGCCAAGTGTGAAAAGTGCATGTCAATAAAAGGCATTTTTCCCGAGTTGCAGAGAATATAAAACAGCACGAGAATATCCAGCATCGGGCCACATATGGATGCCAATTAATTGAAATTGCAATTTGCTTTTTGTGGGAGACGCTGACTTGAAATCGACGAGAAAGAAGAAGAAGAGAGAAAGAAATTGGCAGTTGCAATACTGCAAAGAAAACACACAACAATACTCTGGATTGCACAGAAAATTATATATATATAGTATATCGGATATTGTTATTAAATAGGGTTTATAGAGCAAAAGTTGAAAAAAGAAAATGTGTTAAGTATCATAACGTCTTAAGCGGCATATCGGATGCACTAATATTTATATGTATATAGATTCGATTCATATTATAACATTTATAGGGTTTGAACAACTGACTACATCGTATCAGCAGCGTAGTGCCCATCGGGCTAGGCAGGGTATGCCGAAGTTGTGCAAAAGTGTTGCAGCCTCTAAATAAATTTTAATGAAATCATGCTATAAAGTTGTAACTTTGTGATTTACTGTGAAGATGATTGCAGCGAGCTTGTTAGCCAAGTCCGTCCGTCTGTCTGTCTGTCTCTCTGTCTGTCAGACTGCCTATCTTCCCCCCTCTCCAACCGCCCGATACAGTTCTCATTCCATGGCGCTGCTTCTTCTTGTTCTTCTTGTCTTCAGTTTGGGGCTTTCTCACTGGCTGCGTAATTTCAACATTGGCAATTAAAATTTCGTATGAGTTGCTTGCAATCAGTGCACAAGTTGCCAGTGCCACGCACACCCACACACTGGCATGCACGCACGCACACACGCACACACACACACACACACAGACACACACGCACACACGCTTGTGACAACAATCTCAGCTGGTGTCTGCATAATTTAAAGCATACTTTTAGGCTGCCACTGTGCAGCTCCAACTGCGACAACTGTGTGATAAATGCCAGCCACACACACACACACACACACACACACACACACACACACACACACACACACACACACACACACACACAGACCCATAAGCAAGCGCACTCCTCACATTCCCCCCCCCCACACACACACACACACACACGCTCCGCCAGCTGTGAATCCTTCAACCAGCCGACTCGTCGCTTGATTATGGCCCTCGCACACACTGCCAAGTGGCAACAAATGTTTAGAGAAAACTTGCAACTTGCAACTGGCAACTTGCAACTTGCAACTGGCAACTTGGGCAGCGCGCGCTGCCTCTTACTTTGCATATTCAACATGGATACCGCCTGCTATCACTGGCCGGCATAATGCCTGTATTTCAGGCAAAAAGAGAGTTTATTTAGCATGCGGATATAAATAAGATATGAGAAACTCGAGCTAAATGCTCGTTAAACTTGATAATTAGACGCTTGTGAGATTGTCTGTATCTGTGTGTGTGTGTGTGTGTGTGAGTGTGTGTGTTGATAGCTACATTGCATAGGCACGTCGCATCATCAGATCGAAATACATATCGTTATCGATCGAGGCGCTGATAGTGGCGTAGTAGTTGATGAACTCCTCGCGGGTTATCTGCAGAAAAGAATATCGGAGTTAGTTAACATATATACATATATATATGCCATATTGCCCAGTACCTTGCCATCCAGATTGCCCCGACCGCCCTCAAAGTTATGCAAGAAATCGGTCAATATTTCGTCCTCGGTCTTCTCGCCGCTCTGATACTTTGGGTGCTCCTTCACCGAGTAGACATTCTTCAGATCTGCAATGGTAATGACACCGTCGTCGTCCCTGTCCATCTTATTGAATGCCTGATCGATAATCGATAGACGGCACTGCGGCATCGGTGGCTGCAACAAAGATAAGAAAGATGCAATCAAATCATCTGTTATCGCAGATTTGTATCGTCGATCAACTTACTCGCAGCTTGAGCAGAAACTCGGTCATGTTTATGGATCCGCTGCCATCCTCATCGAAGCTAGATAGATAGATAGATAGATAGGCGACAGATTAGGGCGACAGTTGGGACTTGGGGCTGACAGTACTCACGTATTGAACATCTGCTTGATTTCATCGTCGGACACATCCAGACCGATATCCCGAATGCCCGAAATGAACTCCTCCTCGTTGAGTGCCTTGCTGCCGTCATCGTCCATGGCGCGAAAAGCTCTGAATAATTGATGCCATATTGAATAGGTTAGCAACGTGTTGAGCGGGGCAGTTGGACAGCTGGACAGAGCTGGACACCACAGCGGATATGTCACCGAAAGACCAACATCAGCCTCGACTCAAAATGAACTCACCTGCCCAGACCCAGGATGCCTGTTGCGCCACGGCTCAGGCAAATCAGACGCAACTTGGTAATGGGATCCTTGTCGGCGCCATCTGTCAGTTCCCTCAGCGATTTGCTCACCAGCTTCGCCTCCAGCGTGTACAGGTCTCCATTGGTGGGCTACGTATCGAAAAAGGGAGCACGAATCAATATACCGATTACGTGTGTGATTGTTGGGCGATTATAAAGTATACGCAGCGTAGTCCGATATGAATATTGTTTACAGAACTCGTAGTTACAAGCTGAGCGGAATATTTGATTTCTAATTCGTGTAAACAGAATTCAGGAATTACTTTAACTCCGAATTGAAGTCACTTACTATATGATGTATTGCCCTTAAAATAACTATATGTTTCTATAATAATTGAGAGTGACAAAATGAATTAAAATGTACTTTCAATGGGTCAACAAACTCATACAGATAATCCGCAAATGATAATCTCGCACATATAGAGTATACGTTTTAAGGCAAAATCATCTCGTGTTGATAATTCCAGTTCTCAAAAAAGGTGAATTTCCAAGTAATTCCAATATATATATATATATGTTACGCCTCTCAGTTTCTTTGTTGCTTACGCACTTTGCTTGAGTAAAAAGTGACTAACTTGGGAGCCCGCATAATTAAAGTGATTGTATGTAGTGCAAAGAGGGTGGAGGGCGTAGGCAGAAGAGGAAGAGGAAATGCTTCACACACACACACACACACACACACAAACACATACGCAAACACGCACACATGAATCATCGACGGTCGCAGCCGCAGCTGATCTCGTGATGCTGGACGGGATTTGAGTGTAGCCGCTTTTAGCAAAATTATTTTCATTTCTGTGAGAGCAACTTGAGTGCAATTTGTTTAATTGAAGCCCAAGGTGAAGGTCGTACGGTAAAGTTTGGCCAAACACACAGATAAAGCCACAGTCGGGAGCCGCAGCAGAGGTTGGGAGGGAGGCTGGCAAAGGTAGAAAAAGAAAAAGGGGGAAAACGGGGGATAACGAACTAGAGTAGCTTACGTCCATTGCAGCGAGTTTCTGTTTTATTATTTCTTGGTTTCTTCTATTTATTCCCCCTCTATACTCTTCTTCTTTTTTTTTTAATAGTATTTTCCTTTTTGGCACTGCTCTATGGCGCTTTTCACTTTGCCTTTGCGAGTGTGGAAAATTTGTAGCGAGCGAATAGACCGGATATCTGCAAGATACTTGTGCTTGTTACTTTAGCGGCTTTGGAATGCAAACTGAATGCGGCAAACTAAAGCGGCGCTGGCGCTGGCGCTGGCTGGCGATGAATAAGCAGCTAAGCGAATGAGAGGCAGAGGTAAGAGAGTGAGAGAGCGTGTCAACCAAAAGAGAGAGAGAGACGGAATGAATGGAAATGAAATGTGAACTGCGGTTGAGTAAGCAGAGCAGCAGGGGAAGGTCTCCGAAACTAGTTACTTACTTGCCCAGCATATATAGTCATATGGGGCAGACAACTGCCAGACTGACTGACTGACTGACAGACTGCCTGACTGCCTGACTGACTGATTCATTGGCCGCCCACTGTCTGTGCGCTCTCACGCTCGCCCCTTCTCTCTCTCTCTCTCTCTCTCCCTACATGTATTTTTTTACGGCCACCTGTTTGGGCACAAAAGT
Source organism: Zaprionus kolodkinae (assembly GCA_018901885.1). Taxonomy (NCBI): domain Eukaryota; kingdom Metazoa; phylum Arthropoda; class Insecta; order Diptera; family Drosophilidae; genus Zaprionus; species Zaprionus kolodkinae. Next base: position 368,376 of record JAEIFM010000370.1, on the reverse strand, counting down.
GCCGCGTCGCACTGAATACATTTTATTTCAATTAAAGTTGCGGGCTCGTTGTTGTTGTTGTTGTTGTTGTTGCTGTTGTTGTTGTTGTTGCTGTTGTTGTTGTAGTTGTTTTAGTCGTACTGCTACGCCCAGTCATTCAGTCAGTCTACTGTTTGCCGTAGACAAACAGGGGACGCGACGCTGGAACAGACCAACTCGCTGCTGATAAATTGATGTAGATAAAAACCAGAAACACCTAAAAGTATGCAACGAAAACAAGCGCCTAATACACACTATTAATAATAACACACTATGTGTGTCACACACGGAACATGCTAGTTCTTGCTTATTAAAAATAATGAATGTACCCAGATACACACAAGCTTATTATAAAAGAATTGAACTAGTGAGAGCAGCATATATCGATAATTAAGATGCATTTATTTACATTTTTTATAAACACTATTAATTAATTAACAATTCTAGGTGCGCACTGGGGAACTTCACTTCTTGCCTTGGCACAACTCTGGACAGATCGATCTAGACTAGACCAATCGAACGATAAACATCGATCAATGTGCAGACAAGTGTTTTTTTTTTTTTTAATTTTTTAACTCAAGCAAACCTATGATTGTTATTTATAATAAATGTGTAAAAAATATAAAAATAAAATAGGAATACATTTCTCTTTTTTTTTGCCTTTAAAGTTGTACTATACTCATGCTAGCTAAATTAAGTGTCAAGATATTTGTGAATCTATGTAATGTGAATAAATGCATACTATGTGAATAAATGTTTACTGCTGCATTCGAAGGGAATTGCAACTATCGAATTGTGCTGCCGGTTCAAGTTTGCGAGCAGCGCGTAATTTGCCAAATTACACACACACACACACTGCAATTTCCCTTGGCACACACACACACACTCTCTCTCTCTCTCTCTCTCTCTCTCTCTGTGTGTGTGTGTGTGTGCGTGTACAGGTGCTTAATTGAATGGCGGATCGCAGTCATGCGCTGCCATGTCCTTTGGCCATTAAGGTGACAGTGAGGTGCAACAGCGGCGCAATGCAGCAGGCGAGAGTGCACTGCGCCTTAATTACGGCTTAGAGACGACACGCAATTGTCCTGTTTGCCCCACACACACACACACACACACACACATGGCACTGTTTTTCTTTTGTTGTTGCTGTTTATTAAATTATTTATCACATTCACCTTGCGCCGCTGGCGATGGTTCGACTTGCGCACGGCCTCAAAGAACATGACGCGAGTCAAATCGAAAGCGAACTAAAGCCAAAGCGCGCCGCCGACTTGTCATTCGGCGGGGGTGGCGACGGCAGCAGCGGCGATTTATACTATATAAGTAGTATATATATATATATATAGTATATGTGACAATGGCCAAGAAACCAGGCAACAGCGGGGCCGCAGGGCCACAACACAGCGCATGGCGGCCAATGACCGCTATAGCGGGGGTTCCCTTTATTTCCCTCCTCCACCGACGGACAAACAAGTTAATTACAATAATCGATAGATAAACTGCTTATTAAAGTGCTAACTGGGGCAAACTTGGTAAAACTCTATAGAAGGAATTACATATGGTATATAGTTTACTATTCTGCTGCTGCTTCAACTGTAAAGCAGTTGAGCAGATTCTGGCTAAGTGGAGAATGGCCTCGAGTCCTATAGTCAAAGTAACGTGTCCTTTACACTCTTCTAGTTCCAATCCCTCCCCCTCCCACTCGTTGTTGTTGTTGTTGTCGCAACAACTGAACCTGAACTCAATCAGTGAATCAATTCACAATTCGCTGATCAAAAGGAAACAATCATACGCATTTGAAGTGTCAGAAATGGCCAAAAAAAGAGGAGAATAAAGCAGGAAAGCGAGAGACAGGGAGAGAGAGAGAGAGAGAGAGGGTGGTAGAGTGCGACAGCCATGGGGCTTGGGTGTAGGGAGAGAGAGAGAGAGATAGAGAAGCAGGCCACAGCAGAACGGAAGTGAGGCGAGGCGAGCGGACCCTTTCGTTCTTTCCTGCGTTGACACACACACACACACATGCACGACGAGTGTGTGTGCGTGTGTGTGTGCGTGTGTGTCTGCTCTGGGATGCCTTGTATGTATTTTCTTTTTAATCAATTTATATGCAAATAAGTGAAATGCTTAACTGAATTTGAGCTGCGAAGCCCAGCCCTACGCTTCCCTGCTCCTGCCCCTTTGGCAGCCTGTTGGCAGTTGCTTGATTGAAAACGTTAAACGCATTGATTAACGAATGACAGAGAAAGGCAGAGAGAGAGAGAGAGAGACAGAGAGGAAAGAGACCGGGAAATTGGGTAGAAGTAGTGCCAAGTGAAGAGCGTTTAATTGAACTGCTTTTTATTAAATTCCTTTGCCAAGGCGTGTCTGATTGCAGCAACCACAGAGCAGCCTGCTCCCGCAGCACCCGCAGCTCCTGCTCCTGCTCCTGCTGCTCCCGCTCTCCCGTGTCCCGACTTCTGCATGAACAAGTTGAGCTGAAGACGAATTGTCAAATATTTGCTGGGACGCGTCTCTAACTCGTTCTGCCTCTTCCGGCTTGGCTACTCTACCACATGGCAACTTGTGGCGCACCTTCGTCCTATGGCACCGACGACGCCACTGGCAGCCCACAGCGAGGATCGCTTTGTCTGTGTGTAAATTGATAGAATCAACTTGATAACTTCATTTCATTAAGTAAACATTAATCACATTAACCTTTTGCACAGCCAACGAAATTAACCCCAATATGGCAGACGCACACACACTCCCACACACTCACACATACAAAGATGAGTGCCAAGTTTAATAGCAAAATCTGCCACACACACACACACACACTCAACCTCAATCTCAACCCTTGAAGCACAAAGGCAAAAGGCAAAGCAAAGAAAATGTCAACGAGCTAATACAAATTTCTCGAGTGTTTGTGTGTGTGTGTGTGTGTGAGGTCAAGGCGCATCAAAGTTATTACTTCATTTAACTTGCCCTACAACATGACAACTTCTTCCCCCCTCTCCCCTGCAGAACCAAATTTATTATGTTGCAAATTTCATAAAATTTCGAATACATTTTGAAACCAACATCTGCATATTTCAATTTCCAACAGATTTGCATATCATGAAAAGGGTTCCCAGTTACGCTTGGGTCTTGTCTCCCTTCTACCAAAATCCCTTCCCCGAGCTGTCTACTGATTCTGATTAGCTTGACTTTGGCCCTTTTGACAGCCACAAAAATTATTAAAACTGACATTTGCCTGGCACGACTACGTGTTGCCCAGTTGACCAGCAGGGAAAAATGTTGTCACGACTGTGAGATACCCCTTGCCTTTGCCTGTCCGCAAATTGCAATGCAAATCATTCCGGCTCACTCTGAGAGCATATTAAACTCTATATTTAAATATAAATTTCATATATATTTACATAACTTATGACTTTTTGTGGGAAATCAAATTTTTAGAATTCAGTGAGTTTCGAAAGAAAATATTTGTATCTTGCGAGAAGCAAATATTTGCAAATATTATATACAAATAAATTGGTTTTTTTTTTATTTATTAAAAATTAATTTTGTACTCTTTACTTTCCTGCATAGATAGACATACTTTATGAACTGACTGTATAAGTTTATAAATTAATATCGACCCCGCTGGCATGCCAGTACTTACAGGGTATCGATACAAAGGGAATCGCTGAAATGCTGCAAATAAATCGAAAAGTTTTTTCATTAGTTCGCTGTTCGACTGATTTGGCAATTAAGTGTGGGCAAAAGTTGTATGCAAAAAGTTGCGGCTTCCCATTGACTCCTTTGAGAAGGTAGAGTACGAGTGTGTGTCAGTGTGTGTGCGTGTGTGTGTGTGTCGGTGTGTATTTCAGCAGTTATTACACCTGCTGGGCATTGAAAGAGGTCTGCAGCTTTTTACCTTGCCGAAGTTTTCAAATTAAGCGCAGATTTTACCAAAAACTTGCACGGCAACATCAGCCTTCCCCTGTCCCACTCCCTACCCCAAGACAGCATGCTGTCTGTGTTAGTGTGTGTGTGTGTGTGTGTGTAGACTATTTCCTAGTTTACTTAGTAACTAAATCACGTTTCTTATTTAAGCTTAAGAGCTCATTAACGCCAGCTTTGAACATTATCATAAAACGAGGCAAAAAGCCAAGCCAACTCGCGTCTCACCTGCACACACACACGCGCACAGCTGAGATACACACACACACACACACACAGTTACCTGCAGTCGTCATCAATCGCCATTGAAATTCAATCCACAAATTTGAGCGACACTCACACGCCCAGCACCAGCTCAAGGTTCCAGTTCGAGTCGGAGTCGGAGTCGGAGTCGGATTCGGAGTTCTGATTTTGATTTTGATTCTGAATCTGATTTTGATGCTGCTTTTTGGCAACGGCAATCAACACACACATCAAACGCAGCACTCACACTCACTCACACGCACTCACACTCACACTCACACTCACTTAGAGCGAGTCCATCACACGTTGCCATAAAAATGTAAAAGGGAAATAATATAAAAATAAAAAGTTTTTCGCACTTCACGTGTCAAATCCTTTTTAATGAGTTTTCGGGAGCATCAAAAAGTTTGCCATTTCTTGAACACTTTGCCCAACACACACACACACACAGACACACGCATACACACACACACATACAGTTACTCAAGCCTCTATTCTGCCACCTTCATTTCTATCCAGCTACTCCTCCAGCTCCTTCCTTCCTTCCGGGCTGCCGTTTAGCTGCATGTTCCTTCGCTGTCTCCCTCTCCCTCTCCCGCTCCCTCTCCCTCTGCGTCTCCGCTCTCGTCTCCCTCTTCGTCGTTTTCATTTTTTCGCTCGAGTGTTACTTGAACTTTTTTCATTTGCCACCACGCGTGCAGGAAGCAAGCTGCAGGTTGGCCTTGAAGCCATCCATGAATGTGTGTGTGTGTTCCACAAACCAATTTCGCTGCAATTTCGCCAACTGGTGGAAGTGAAAGACAGGCTAGAGATTTGTTTTTTATCTATTTAAGCGGAATTAAACAAAAATGTAATAGAATGTAACTGTGAATCTGAGAGATTCTGATTCCTGGATTCTATAAGTGGAAATCAAAGGGATTTCCTTTTTTGAAACACACTATATAGAGTGCTGTGCTGGATGTTTAGCATTGTAGGCGTTAAATGACGAAGCAAAACCCTTGGCGAAATCCCAGAGATTTTATTTGCAAAGACATCCATCGAAATTAGAGAGATTTTACTCTGTGGAAAAATGTGTGGGGCCTGATGCTTTCTCTATAAATTGTTTAAAAAATTATAGAAATTAGCAAGCTGGGAAGCCTGTCAATATATGAAAGTATGTACGAGATTAAAATCTTGCTATCATTTTTCGTTTCGTAATCTTACAAGAAATACAGGCGATTTCGTTTACTGGAATGTTTTGGCACACAAAATGTTCATATACTGTAATCTAAATCTAATAAATCTAATATTACATTCCAAGTGTATTTCGCCTCTAAATACATTTCTTGAATTTGCCGAGTTTGCGTTTTGCGGAATGACAGAAAAGTAGGGGAATTAATAATTTAATTGCTTTCTCGACTGCAGCAGCTGGCTGAGATCGAAGCAAATCACAGAGCAGCTCGGCACACACTCGCTCACACACACACACACACACACACACACGCCCAGCCACACACACACTCATAAATGATGTGGCACAATTAAAGCCATTGCCAACACGTTCGTATGCAGCATAAAGTGTTAACCATATTGTTGGTGGTTCACCAGGGGGCGGGTGAGGGTATTCCAGCAGTAGAGGATGGGCCACTCGCCACTCGACTGCGGCAGTCCAGATCAGCAGTCAGCTGCCATCAGCCTGTCCACGTTCGTCATGGCATCAAAATGCGTGCGTGCCTCCAGTGTCCCCAAACTGGGAGGGAGGATGTTGGCAGGGAGGCAGCATTCCCAGCAAGTGAGAGAGAAGGCATTCTGGCTCTGCGGCTGCAGGAATCCTATCCATGTGCATGTCCATGCAGTCCATGCTCACTCGCTCGCTCGCCTCGTCACGCAGCAACGTTTGAAGTCAATTTAAAATGAGCATCCGAGCGTGCAGTCATGAGATGCGCCTGCTGCAGCCTCCCCTCGTCATCCTCCTGCCCTGCCCTGCTCGTCTGCCATCTCGTCGTGCACATTGTGAGAGTTATCGTTATTGTTGTTATGGATGCAAGTGGCTTGCTTCATGATTTAACAGTTGCCCAGTCAGTCAGTCGCTCCTCGCTTCTCGCTCCTCGTCCACTTGGGCCACTCTGGCCCGGTTGGCTTTATGGACATTGCTAATTTAATCGGTTCTGGCCACAATCGAGCGCTGTCTACAGCTCCCACACTCGACCACATTTTCCCATTCTCCCCGAGGGCAAATCTAATTTCTACTTGTTTAATTGATCTCGGCCACTAATTTGGCTGCAGTTAGTGCGAGTACTGCCAAAAACTTTAACTCTCTCGAGTCCCTGTCGATGTTGCATGAACTGATAGACAGGCAGACAGGCAGACAGACAGACGGAGAGACAGACAGACGGAGAGACAGAGAGACGGAGATACAGATAGCTGGATAAAGGCACAGAACGAAATGCGAATCTAATTACTGACCATACAATGAAATGTGGACTCCATAAGTCGCATCTCTGTCGCATCCCTCTCGCATCCTACTCTCTCTCTCTCTCTCTCTCTCTCTCTCTTTTCATCTCGCAGTCTCATTTGTGGAACTTTTCCTTTGGTTGCCTTGGATATATGGCTCCATCTGGCAGTGCAACTGTGCAACCATCACTGCCATCGTCGCTGCCACAAAACTGTCAAAATTAGCTCAAATGTTGCCGCCTGCCGAGGTAGCTGAGGCAAAACTTCCTGATGATGCCACGCCTCCTACCAGCTTAGCCACTCCCTGTTTCTCTCTCTCTCTCTCTCTCTCTCTCTCTCTCCAATCACTTTGTCGTTGACATTCTGTCGCTGTCGCTATCGTTATCGCATGCGACACCCAACCCATACCACCCGTTCGTGCCACCGCTCTTGAGGCACGCACTAAAGTTGCAACACTTTTCATTGCAACACACACAAATTAATTGAATTTTAAGCTAGTTTCGCTTGTCCAACCCAAATTGTTGCTAAATTTTTATAATAACATCAGAGCTTGCAGTTGTAACTGACTATTGGATACCCTGCGTGCGGAAAAACATGAGAAATGTCGTAAGGGGAAATGTTTTTAAATTAATTTCAAACATTCTAATAAAATCTTGATAACAATATCTTGATAGATAAAATTGAAAAAATATTATCATATTAAAATATAATATAGAGTCTCGCTTAGTATGTAGTTATATAATATAGTTATAATTATATTATATTATTTTTCTTTTTTTTTCTTTGCACTTTCTTCAGTTGCAGCTAATATGCCTTTTAAATAGGGTATTACATGTGCAAAGTTACGGCCAGAGAGCCGACAAATAAAACAACATAGATGAGACTAGACAAAAGCTACGGAATTTCGGCAGCAACAACAACAACAACAACAACAAATGTTGCATGTCGTACAATGAAATTAAAATTGTAAATAAAATTGTAGTGCAGCTGCACGAAGTGCGAATACCCTGCAGAGCAGTAAAATTGGCAAACATTTTCCAATATTTTCCTGCATGTTAATTGCAGGGTATTCGCGTAGTGGGTTGCTCTGTTCCGTTGCTGCGTTGCGGCGTCATGTGCCGGACAACTGCGCTGGGACATCATTAGTCCTTTAATTGCCATAAATAACCGCAGCCAAAATGGGCTGGGATGGGCGTGGACAGTGGCAGTGGTAGAAGGGTAGTGGAAAAGTTGTTAACTCTATTTTTTGGCCAACTTTCGGACACGTACACACACACACACACACACACAGAGTGGCAATTCCCGTGCGCATAATACAGCAATCCCTTAGCCTGCGTGTGTGCGAATAGTTTACAGCTCTCGGAACATCATGCTGAGCATATTGTCCAACGACATGCACTCGTCCTGGTAGGGGGAGGAGAGAGGAGGGGGTACTGGGCTTAGACAGGCACTTTAGCTATTGGCAATGCCTCATTCAGTCATTCAGGGCTATCCCTCAGCCCTGGTCCCCGGCCAATTTCAATTGTCAGCCCTGCGTAAACACGACCTCAGTTGCTGCTGCTGCTGCTGCTGCATTTGCCTCGATCCCACTCGGAAATCAGTCAACAAATGGCCCAAAAAAGGACTCCAAGGCTACATTCAGCTGTCCAGTATTTTTTGGGGTATATTTCTTTCCCTCTCTATATCTCTCTCTCCCTTTATTTTTTTTTTTAATCCTCTGCACTTGTCGCAGGCCTGCAAAAGCGTTTAATTAGTTGATCAAAGGCAAGCAATGATTGCGACTAGAGCAGAGTTTCAAAAAGAGTTTGAGAAACCTGGCAACTCTGCACATAGGGCGGAAGGCTAAAGAGAGAATAATACTAAGAAACTTTAGCGAATTCAATGAGTTTATGGTTGATTTGAGGAGAGTTTAAGCTTTTTATAGCACATCATGTATACTAAATATAATATATTATAGCAAATTTAAATCCAGGCAAGTCTTCACACGCAGACAAATTTAATGGCGTCCATGGGGAGACTTTGCTTCAGGCATAAATTAAATGCACACTAAATCAGATACACACACACACACACACACACGCACACACACAGAGACACACACAGACACTCGCACAAAAGAGGCATTTACTTGAAATTGAATTGTTGTTGTTGCCTTTGCAATTGCAACAAGTCAACCGCATGCCACACTCCTGCGTGCCCCTCATCACCTCCTCCCCCCTCCCCGCGCTCTGCAACCCCTACTCCCCGTTCAACTATGTAAATTGGGCAAACAAAGCATCAAGCCAAAAGCCCACTGAGGGAGAGAGGGAGAGGGAGTGGCGAGTGGGTCTGTCTATGAGATCAAGTGCTAACAAAAGGCTCGATGCATGTTTGCCTCGCACACACACACACACACACACACACGCACACTCGCACAGTGGGACTTAATTAACTTTTAGAGGATCAGACGGGCGCATTTGATTGGCAACTGTCAAACAACGCAACACAACGCAACGGAATGAAAAGAAACGAAACAAAAACGGAAACGGAAATCGAAGCGGAATGGAACAATGCGCAGCTTATGCTTTTTATTGCACTGTAAAATTATTAACAATAGGAAAAGGCAGAGTGAGCTCAATACAATGTGCCAGTGCGACAAGGGGCGTGGCCGAGGGGCAAGTGTAGAGGGTCTGTTTAGGCGATACGGCAGGCAGGCGGGCAGTCGAGTGCATGAGGCATTACGCTCAGCCCCATCGCAATTGAGGGACTTTCAAACTATCTACCAGACTGCGGAGGAGGACAAACCTCTCTGTCGAGGATTTACAGTGGGACGTTCAACGAAGCAAGCACAGTGAGAGCATGTTAAATATTATAAATACAATAAAATTATGGGAATGGAATGAATTGAATGATGGGAACTGAATGAATTTATGGTATATAAATTTAGAACAAATAAAACGGAAGGTTAAATAATGCCAATAATATTTCAATAGGTGCTAAAGTTTTCTAAGAAAAAATAAATAAATAAATACAAAAATAAATAAAAAAAAAATAAAATATCAACTACTACTCTCACTCTTTAAAGAGATGATTGGTTCTCCCTAAACGCACTAGCCTACAGGGTATCGTGCACGTCGGCTTTACTCACCCACTCACACTCATTTGTCGCACCCTGCTCCAATGAATGCTAATTACACGCGCATTTGCCTTGTTAATTATCAATTCAGTTTGCCATTCGCCATGCGCCGCCGCCGCCGTTGCCGTTGCCGTTGCCATTCGCCATCGTTGCCAGTCGCCATCGTTGCCAGTCGCCGTCGCTGCGTCGTTGTCATCGTCATAAAATGGCCGCGCGAGCGTTGAGAACATTAAAAATTGTTTGCTTCCTTTTGAATTTCAATTGAAGCAGCGGCGGCTCCTTGTACGCGTCTAGTACACGCACACTCCCACACACACACACACACAGGCACACAGCTACATCGAATTGCTATATATATATATTTTCTGTGTTTTTGCATAAATTAAAATGCAAATCACAAACAGTTTCATTAATAAACATTGCGAGCGAATAAAATGCGCGGCTTATGCCGCTGCCCCCCATAAAAGTCGAGCGCACGCAGCGTAGTGAGGAGGAGGTAGGTGTAGGGTATCTGGGGTTCTTGCCTTCCTCTCGTAGTACTCGTAAATGCGCCTTGGCTATGTCTGCACGTTGAAATTAAAATGTAATTTCCTTAAAGGCAATTCCCATGCGAGAAGAAAACACACCGATCTTCTCCAAGTAATTAGCACGCACTCGACTCGTAAACCTTGCGAAATTAACATATTACGCGTATTAAACTAAACTTTGTTAATGCAAAGACAACTCTAAATTTATTTGGTTATTAACCTTTATAGTTGTTGGTAAGTTTAGGGCGGATCATAAAGTTTCAGCAGGGTTCTTATACAGATTGATTTGCTATGCAATCATACATGTTATATACGATTCTAGAAATATATAAATTGTAAACTCTGTTTTTCTTTATTTATTAATTTATTTAACGTCAACTAAGAGCAGTCGACTCAAAGATATTAAAAATAAAAACGAAATTACAAATATAAATTAAATTCAAAATATTAGTATAATTGAAGTTAGAACTCAGAATATTAAAATTAATTTTTGAATTATAAATTTTGAAGTTGTTAGATTTTATTTTATTTTGAAAAAATAAATGTTTTTTATTTTCACAATGAGATAATTTGAATATATGGCGCACTCTTCAATTTACGCACTTTCCTTTACCCCACCTCCCATTTGATATTTGTTGTCCCATCAAAAAGTCCGTAAAGCGTACGTTAACTTACGCACCAAACTGTTAACAGATTGGGCCAAAATGTTATGCAAATGCAAAGCGTATTACAAGCGTATCGACATATGAAATATGTATGAATTTATTTCGAATGCGCTTTGCAAACACATTCACAAGCACACTCACGTATTCACACATACTCATTCACACTCACACACACACTCGTCTGGGCCTAGACCACAATTTGATGATCGGCTGCGTTCAGCTCCTACGCTGCATATCATGCTTATATGACGATTAAATTTCAACCGATTGCGTATATTGATATCCTGTTAAGACCCAACATCATCAGTTGGATTGTATAGGGGAGGGGAGGGGGCGAGGCGGGAGGCGGGAGCAGGAACAACAGGCACGCCTGTGGGTGCTAGTTGTGAAGCCTACGTGTTCTCCGCAATAATATGCAACAATCTTTTTGGCCGCATTCATTGGGGCAGCCCAAAGCAACGCAGAGTCCGTTCCGCTCCGCTCTGCCTGTCCGTCTGTCTGTGCGTCCCTCTCTCTGTCCGCTCCTGTCCGTCCCTGTGGCCTATCGTCCGTCCCTGTCCGCCCTTGTTCAGCCCTGGCTGTGCTATGCGAATGCATTGAAATGAAAAATTTAATTTTCATAAAACTCGAAAACACTGCAAATGCGTTGCCCTCTCTGTCTCTCCCTCTCTCCCCCTCTCTGTCTATCTCTGCCACTCTCTCTCTCTATCGTTGCCCTCGTCATGCACTTTTGTAATGGAAATTGAAAATTTTCCCAGGCCTCACCATATTTGCTCTGGCAGGTCCGTCTGTGCGTCTGTCTGTCTGTCTCGTTGCAGTCAGTCTGTGTACGATTTCAACTGTTTCAATAGCCTGGCATGCACACACACACTCACTCGCACACACACACTCACTCGCACACACACACACTCACACATTTGCATGGACATTATTTTGATCGAAAAATGAATAAATGCCAGAGTCAGACACGCAGACAGACATTCGTTCATGCATTCATTCAGTGGGCGTGCGAGCGGGCGGGTTCTATTAATTGAGTATCAATATTTGTCAGACCCCGTCAAGTCATACGCTTTCCTATGCGATTACCATTATCTGTGCTGCCAATTAAAAATTGAATAAAGTGGGTATTCGAATTGGAAAAAGGAATCGAGCTAATTGAATTCAAGTTGTGAAGTTAGTTACAGTTTTGAAAAGAATTTCAATGTGTTTGCACAAGTTATCATCGCATCACATCCCGTCTTATCCCTTCTCTACTCCCCTTTGCCACGCCCCCTCAGCTGTCAGTTGGCTGCGAATTTATTCATACGAGTGTCAGAAATCGTGTGTAAAATAAATATGTTCGCTTCGTAATGCACACATGAATATCATAAATATTCCGTATATGATATGTTATTATACTACATTGTACAATGTTTTATTTCCATTTGCCTCTTTGGCCCCGTAAATAATTACCACGACGTGACGGATGGATGGCGAGGGAAAGGGATGGGGCGGGGGAGGGGTTCAGGGGCAGGGGCAGGGGTAGCGCATTAAAGGACCCAACGAACATTGCGTCAAAAACGTGACTATAATGCGAAATAAACAAGTCCGTTCTGTGTGCACATGACATGCTTATATCGTATACACACACACACACACACACACGTATGCATATATGCTCGTATATCGTACATGTACATACCGTATATACTGTATATATCCATCTATCATGACGCTGCGGCGTATACTCGATATAAGGCAGGCCACTCAATAATTTCCTTTTTAAATTGCCTCTTTGTCTGTCCTCCCCGTCCAGATGGCCGCCATAAAGCTGCATAGCAGATTGCTCCAAGAGGGCAGCCTGCAAAGGGGAGGAGGGGGGACGGCGCAGATCCTGGCCAGACGATTAGTTCAATTTAACTGCCTAAAAAGCTGGCGAACTGGCGGTGCCATGTCATTCATTTGTCCACGCCCGACTACTTGCGGCGCATGTATAAATTTCCCTGCCACGACTCGCACACTCGCACATGGAACAATGTGGCTCCAGGCACCCTCAGGTTCCGCCATCTCCATCTCCGTCTCCGTCTCTGTCTGGCACTGGCTGTGCACTATCTTTGACTACATAAATCACAGACTAATAAAGCCGCAAGACTCTGCGTTCCCTTCTCCCCCCTCCTCTTCCCCATTTCTCAGGCAGCACACAAAAACGGAACGTGAAAAAAAAGGAATAGAAAATGGCGACATGCGACATATGAAGTTTATTAAAATGGCGCACGGGGGCGGCGGCAGCGGCACGCATCGTACAATGTCATGTGGCGACTGTTGCCATAAATATTGCCACGCCCCTAGCCAAAAAAAAAAAAAAAAAAAAACCAAAATGGCTGCCTGGCGAGTTGTCCAACAGCAGGAGGAGGGGGAGGAGGAAGCTGCTTAAATTTTGATTACACTGACAAATATTTGCACTGACTTCTGTGATAATTTGTGCCGTGTTTGCTGACTCGAATTTTGTGCTTAAACTATGCAGTTCTCTGGCTCAGTTCAAGACTTTCAATTACGGCCAATTAACATGTGTTTGTACAAGTGCAGAAATACAAACATAAGAACACACACACACACACACACACACAGGCACACACAGAGAGTGGGAGAGAAATACAGAAATATTTTATTACGCCTTTGGTCGAAGAAAAAAGGCGACAGCAAAAACAGAAACAGAAACAGCCTCCTCTCTCTCTCTCTCCCTCTCACTCTCTCTCTCACTCTCTCTCTTCCCGACAGCGTCCACTCTCGCCTCTGCCTGCCTGGCGTTTCCGGCTACGGACTGGGGCAATCCTTTGCAGCACTCTCAACGTCCTTGTCAGGCAGCGCCTAATGAGTGTCGGCATCAAAATTCATGACAACATCGCCTACCAGAGGCCACACCTACAACACGTAGCAGAACCTCCTCCCCCCTAGGGTAGAAGGGAAGATCGAGGGGAAGTGCGGCAAAATTTGCTGATGAAAACGGCACAAAAATGAAATATTTAACTAAATTAACAATCTTGTTTATTTATTCAAAATTTGCATAAACAATTTGGCCGAAAGATGAAAAACCAAAAGTCTATTTCATCCTTGCCAGCATATTTGCTCTCCCCCTCTCTCTCTCTCTCTCTCTCTCTCCTTCTCCATCCGCATCTTCCTTGTTGCTGCTGTTGTGCCTTGTTTTTGCTGCCAATGTTGGCCTTGACTGGATCCAGCTGGTTTCCTGCGAGTTTTGTTGGGGTTTTTACTCAACTCTTAAGCACAACACAGAGGGTAACTGCTCTCGGTCTCTCTGTCTCTCTATCTCTGTCTCTGTCTCTGTCTGTCTCTCTGTCAGTCTCTCCGCCTGTCTAGCAGTCCTAACTAAGTGGAGTTGTGGGGATGCTCTCGCCCCTTTCCGCCCCGCCCCGTCCCTGGAAATTCATAAGTCAAATGTATTGGAGCATGTCTAGAATTTTCATGCGAATGATGTGTCTGTGCCGTTTGCCAGTGTCTACAAAGATATTTTAGCCATAACTTTTGATAAGTAAATTAAGGTTAAACATTAAAGATGATCTTAAAATATAAGTTGGTATTTTTTAGCAGCTCATTCACAGATAAACAGAGACAGCAGAGATACAGCTGGAATAGTGTAGAACAAATCAAATAAATCAATAGGTTATTTAATTCATATATATAATACTAATAAACATATATTATCACATTGAACTGATTAAGAAGAATTTCATTTAAATTAAGTCGCAAAATTGTCAAAATTCACATTGATTTATTTTCAGGCCGCTCTCAAGATGTTTATCGCATCATAACCAAATTTATTATGGCGTAAAAATATTCATAGAACTGGGAAGAGTTTTTATTATTGTGTGAACCCCCCTCCCCATCCTCCCTGAGGCTGTAACTGCTCTGTCGTGTTGGCCCAGTTAATAAAGAACCCCGCAGCAGCACGTGAGATGTCAATTTATTTGCTACCCCGATAACATCAAACTGGGCAGAACATAAAGATGAGCCAAAGAAGAAGAAGAAGCAGAAGTATTTGGCATATATCGCGGTTGAATCGGCATGAATTATGGCCTCTGCGTGCGGAATTAACTCGGCGCATTTTTTGACAAATTCAAGAGAGAGAGAGAGAGAGAGAGAGAGGGTGGGAGAAAGAGCGATGTTTAATATTTAAATTTAATTATCTACGCTGCGGCAGATGAAATTGCTGGCCATAAATCGTGCTTATTAATAGATCGTCTTGGGAGTATTTCTAGCAATAATTTGTGGGCTTAAAGCCAACGTGCGTGTGTGTGTGCGTGTGTGTGTGGCAGCAAAATGAGCCAAGCCGATGTTGTACTGACGTTGCACTTGACAAGTGGCTTAGTTCAAGAGGGATCGGAGGTTGGCCAGGGGGGGAGGGGAGGGAGGTGACTGTGGGTGTGCTTTGACAATGAACAAGTGCAAAATATGTCGTCACAGTTGTCACTATCGACACCGACACACACACATACACACACACACATACACACACACCCCGAACACACTCGCACATGTGGGAGAGATGCAGATACACTTGCCAAACGGATAGACAGAGATAGAAATACCCCTCCCCCTTCGCCCTAAAGGCTTCGCCTTTCGTCGCAGTCAACCCTTTTGATGTCACTTGAATTTTAATGAAAAATTCACACATGCCACAAGCGCACAACGTGCAAGAAACACCCAGCCCTGTTCCTCCCTGGCCTGCCCCTGCCGTCAGCTTCCTCCTCTGCCCCACCGCGGGCTGCCAGTTGTGGGCGTGTCATGCGTACGTGTCTGCGTCTCTGCCGGTGCTGCTGCCCCCCCCCCCCTGCTGCTGCTCCTACTGCTGCTGGCTGCGGTATTTGGGTGCGGTCGTGGTCGGTCAAGCTGGACACAGCACCGCAGTCGCCATCGTCGTCGAGCATAACTAAAGCTTCTGATGCTGATGCTGGGCACATTGACAGCCAGACTAGTCTCGCCGGAGTGCTCAGCAGAGAGAGAGAGAGAGAGGGAGGAGAGCAGGCACATGACGAGCGCGCCACCTGGCCATGACGTTGCGTATACGCCATGGCGTCTGCCTCCACGACAGGCCTCGACTCTGATCAGTTAATGGGCGAAGCTGTACATGAAGCATTAATGACGTATTACTGCAATTTGTTGGCCTCATTAGAAACGCAAATGATCTAGCTTCTGGCCTGAGCTAAGCCCTCAAAGAACCATTACATGGTATGGCTTCGCATATACAATGCGATGCATTACCATGGAAACCTTGAGAAGATTAAGTGAAATTTAAATTAAATAATAATTATAAATATTCTAGGATTATAATCTCAAGAGTGTTTTGGATTCGTCTAAAATATTTGAACAATAAATATTTCTGTACTTCTTTCTACTCTCTCTCTTTTCTTGCCTTGATCACTTACCAATCCAATTGTTATATTTATTTTGCACTCCTTTAAATTCCTTGGCTCACCCAGTACTTCTGGGCACCTTCTTCTCTCTCTCTCTCCCCCCTCTGCTCCTTCGCTTTATACTAAATCACACAAATGCACTCTAATATGATTAAGCACGTTTTTAGCTGCAAAATAAATCAAGTGCTGCAGCGCGCGCGTTTATGAAACCTGCTTCACTATCTCTCTCTCTCTCTCTCTCTCACACACACACACACGCAGCTCAAACAAACAGAAACCGTTACACACATGCAGCATCTTTCACTGGGGCACACACACACACACACACACACAGACACACGTGCACACAGTGCAAATAAACGTCTGTATTACTCGTTGTGGGCGACAACACAAAAAGCTGTATCTGAGAAAGGTATAAAAAGTAGGTAAAATGAGAAAGTAAATCAAATGCGGGATAGAACCGAAGGCAAAGCCACTCTACAAAATGATTGCAATGAAAATGGAGGAAAAGCCCCGGAAAAGGATTATTATTTTTCACTTTCTCACTGATGCAAGTCTCTGCGGAATTTGCTTAAATGCAGAGAGAATAGAATATAGCAAAAATTTAATTGATACTTTATTTATATATACAATATTAGTTTTTAATGACACATAGATTATACCGTACACATTGTCCGCCATTTTGATCACCCTCTAACCTATAGCAACATATAACTGCAAAGCTTCGCTTTTGTATCTTTAAGACAGCGTGCACTTTTGCGCTTTTCCGCTTTTCCAGTTTGCTGTTTTAGTATCTAAAAACAGATTCATCCTTGCCAAGTCGGACAAGCCAAGTAAACCAAACTCTTACTGCAATTTTAATGACATTTATACGTATGTGTGTCTATGTGTGTGTGTGTGTGTGTTTTGGCTACAAAAAGCGCACGTGTCAAGGTGTTAGTGTTAGTTTATGAGCTCAACGTGAAGCTAACATATTTCAAGTCTCTCTGGCAAGAACAACAGCAGCAGAAGCAGCAGCAGCAGCAACTGCAAAAAGAGCAGCAGCAGCAGCAAAGCGAGAGAGGGAGAGGGGAGTAAGAAAGAGAAAGAGAGAGAGCGAGAGAGCATGTGACACACATACACATTATTTCATTTTCGCAGATTCTGGACGAACGCAAGAAAGTTAAAAGCCACCAGGCAGCGGGATACGCTTCGCTAGTGGGCGTTACCTTTACCGTTAGCTCACATATATAATGCTGGCCAGGGAATATAGTCCGATATACCATATATAGAGTACCAATAGACGTATGAGTAATATGCGCCAAGCGACAGCTACAAATGAGCTGCGGGATCTGCGCCCGCCTGCAAGCCTGATGCGCTGGGTATAATTAAATCCAATGACTGCCAGGCGAGTGTGTCCAATCAGAGACGCACTAACGATGCCCGTGTGTGGAGTTGGCATTGTGTGTGTGTGTGTGAGTGTGTGTGAGTGAGAGTGTGTGTTGTTGTGTCTACCTTGGCAGCGTATCAAATCACGATTTTATCGCACATAAACGGACAACCGCATAGTGTAAACACTTTCAAATTATGTGTGTGTGTGTGTGTGTGTGTTGGTGTGAGTGCATGAGTGTGTATGGGTTAGAGATGGGATTTGAAACACAGTACAAGAAAATAATGGTAAATTTCAGAAAATCATGTTAACTAACTCAAAGAAAATATATGAATTTCAGGCAATACGAATTCTTCGAATTTCAAGCAAGTTACATGGTTACACATCTATAATTTTGGCCCGGGGTGTATTTATGATTAAATTCATCTGCGTGCGTGACACGAGCAGCAGCAGCACACACATCGCTATCGTCGGCTGCGGGCTGCGTGCTGCATTGAGCTATCGCTCGACATAAACATCAAATCTAAGTGGACAGGCAGACTGAGGCAAACAAGCACACATCTATGTAAATTTGTAATGTGTGTGTGAGTGTGTGTGTGTGTGCGTGTGTGTGTGTGCGTGTACGTGCTTGTGTGTGTGTGTGTCTGTTTGATATGTTATAGAGATGGATAAGTCAAGAACAAAAGCAACAGACTCGACGGATACCGACACCAGCAGCAGCAGCAGCATCGGCAGCAGCAGCAGCAAACAAACGAATACTGTCATTGTTGCAACAACAACAGCAGCAACAACAACAGCAGCAGCAACAACAACAGCAGCAGCAGCTACAACAAGGGCCAAAAGCAACAGTAAAAGCAAAACCCGTACAACTTCATGTTGGGGCAAAGGCATAACGAGCCGTAACCGTAACATTACCCGATTCCCAGTCGCTCGCTTCACCCTAACCCCACTCTATACATACGTATATAGCAATTTCTAAGCCAAGCCATCCCCAATGTGTTACACACACACACACACGCACACACAGACACGCTCACACACACGCATTTGCTGCATCGGAAACATCCAACATAAATGTAAGATATGCCCGGAATGCTAATCACGAGCAGAGAGTTACACGTATACAAGCAGACACACACACACACACACACATGCATACCGGCACTCTCAGCCACGCCCAATCAGAGGCAGGCAGACAACAAGGCAGGGGGGGGGAGGGAGGGGGTTAGGCAGGCACTAAAACATTTGTAAATGTTGCAAAGTATCATCTTAAAGAGATTTGCAGCTTAGCGGCCGCGCGATGCGTCACGCATACGTAAACAACATCTCAACAGGAGCACACGCACGCACACACACGCACATTGATACACTGATACTCACACACTCGCACTGCGCACTTACACTCGCATTTGCCATTCACAAGCATATCCCGCTCGGGCTCAGGCAAACGTCTTGATGTATGCGCAACGGGGTCACAACGATGACGAAGCCGTCACCGTCACACCAGCACACTCACACTCACACTCACTTACACACCCACTCACTCACACTCACACTCACACCCCCACTCGCACTGACACTCACACTCAGTCGCACACTCATCAGAGTCAAAGCCATTGATTTCCAGCCTCAGCCTCAGCCTCAGCCTCAGCCCGTTCCCATTCCCATTCAGTCGTCGGACAAGTAAATATCATGGCAACTCCACAAAGTGCTCGGGGAGTGGCTTCAGCTTTAATGTGCAATAAATCATCGCAACGCATTAAAAAGCGGCTGAAAGAGTGCAGCCACGCCCAACGAGTTGCAGGCATTCAGGCCGCCCCCGCCCAGCTGCCCTGCATTAAGCCAGTTGCCTGCCCTTTTTAAAAGTCAGCAGGTTCTTTTCGCACTGAATTCGATATATATGCGAGATATATACATATATATATATGCATATATATTTCCATTTTATTGGCAACCATCTTTGGATGCTTTCAAGTGTTTAAGTAACGGTATTTAATCGTTAAGCTTGCAAGGTTTTTAATGTGCCCAAAAAAGTATGCTATGATTTTTTTCAAAGTTATTTTCATATTCGTACAGCTATATCTATCAATATTGGCCGCTTTTATGGCTAGTTTATAATTTTCTATATTCATTCAATATTTTTGCTGTACGTTTTCACAGCATAATATATCATATATTGTATATATCTATTTTTTGATTTTGTTTTTCCAACTCAACTTAAATTTCGCCCAATGTCTTGAAGAAATGCGACCTTAATGCCTGCATGTCATGACTATTTCAGCACTTTTGCATGCCTCTGGGCAGGCGTTTTTATGGGGCTGCGGGGCATATAAAAATCCTTGCAGCAAAGTAAAATAAACAAAGCGCACGCATTACGTGCCGACCCATTTTTGTCATTATGCGTGAACTAATAAAGCCATGAGCCGAGCCAGACGCTTCGCTGGGTCCCAGCTCTCCCCAGTTCCAGGCGCCAGGCCTGCCCCCTGCCTGCCTGCCTGCCTGCCTGTCTTGACTTGACTTGACTTGGCCCTCAGCTGGTACTAGCAGCGGCAGTGGCTAAAACGTGCTAAGCCAAATGGAGCGACGTGCGCCAAGTCTCAGACGGGCCAACGGGCCAAGGAGCTAACGGAGCAACCCGTCGGCAAACAGAGCAGCAAATAACAAACACATTTACTCTTTAAGCTGTTTAAAGTGTGCCAGGGTGCGTGGGTAGTGGTAGTGTTAGTCTGGTCTGCTATTAGCAGTGGACTTAGAGCAGCCAAAAAGCTCATTATGAGCTTGGCATTCATGCAAAAGATGATTGAAATCAACACAAGGCTCTGTCGCTCCCTCTCTCCCTCTCTCTCGTGAACATTTTGATATGGCAGGGCACAATGGGATAGAATTAGGGGTAGAGGGGGCATAGGCAGAGCCTAGTTGTTAACCCTTGCGAGCGCAAGAGCGAGCGAGTGGAGGACAGTGCAAACAGCAGCTGGCGAGACAAAAGGCAACAAACAAGTTAACAGCAACAAGGATGGGGACAACAGGAATGTTGCCTCTGTAGGCTGACACTGGCAAGGATTTACCGTCGAGCCCGGCTACGGCTTAAGACAAGCGGATAGTTTTTCATTTAGCAGCAGGAAGCAGCCAGCAGCGCCCAGCGTAGGCGATATCCTGCACTAGAAGAGGGAGCAGGCGTCTCCCTGCTGCTGCTACCCCTTGTAGATCTTCGTTTATTGTCACTTGCTGTGGATTATAACGGATTTCCTTCGGCACAATCGTTCGCAATAAAAGCATTAAAGCGCTTTATCATTATTCACTTTGCGCACGGTGCGCCGCACGCGTCGTATGAGTAACGCGCCAGCCCGGGCAGAGACTGCTCCTTTCTCTCTCTCTCTCTCGCCTCTCTCTCTCTCTCTCTCGCTTCCTGTCTTTGCACTGTCCACTGAGGTGTCGAGGTCGAGCCGGAATAATGTTTTGCTTGGGCATTGCGTAAGGATTATGGGGGAATTATAAGCGGCAGCTCAGCAGCGCGGCGCAAACGCTATAAATGTCAACGTCAATGGCCATAAAAATGAATTAAATGTGCGAGCACTTCCCCCAGCTTCCTCCTTCTGCCCCCTCCCCCTCCCCTCATAAATTAGCAGGCAGCAGGCATAAGCAAATTGTTGTTGGTCGTCGCTCTTGGCCATGTGCAACTGGCTATGAAAATCGTTGATTGTCGCTGCCAGAAAGTTCCTCCCTCTGCGTAGCCCAAAGCTGAACCGAAAGCGCAGTGAAACCGAAAGTCACAGTGACAGTTGCAGCTGCAGCTGGAGTCGCAGTCCGCAGTCACTGTAGCTGCTGCTGCTGCTGCAAGTTGCAACAACTTTGCAAAGTGATATTAACTTTTAATGGACAAACTATACGAAACTGTTTCTTGTTTTCTCTTTTCGGTTTGGCTATTCTCCGCACTTCTATACCAGCTACCGCTGCATGTTGCTGCTGTTTCTGCTGCTGTTGTTGCTGTTGTTGCTGCTGCTGCTGTTGTTGCTGTTGCTGCTGCTGCTGTTGTTGCTGTGACCCCGCCTGGCGCTTGTACTAAGTGCTGCCAAAAGTGCAGCAGAATGTGTCGTGGCCGATAAAATAAACATTATCACAACTGGCAATGGCAAAAATCATGTGGAATAAGCAAGCGAGCGAAACATTGCCCGTACAGCGAGGGCAGAACGAGAAGTTTGGGTTGGATTTGTAGAGTATACCATACGTTGTAATTACAAACATTTGGCTAATGCCATGAAAATATATTTTATTTTTTTATAAATAAATATATTTATATATAAAACATAAGTTTATTGAGTAGATCATTCGTTATTTTATAGAAATCTCTCGCACACCTCTCGCTGTGGCCACAATAATACACAAATTGTGTGTGTGTGTGTGTGAGTGTCCTTGTTATTGTTTTGACTTCTTGTGCAGAGAACTTTGTTCTTAATTTTAATATGCGCTTGTTTGTAGCTGCAAGAGAATTTTGCGTTTGTTTTACATTTATTATCATTTGCGCTCGCATTGAAATTTATTCATGCTGTGCTGCCTGCCAGCCTGCTGCCTGGCCGAGCACGTGACGTATACGTAATATCGCTGCAGTTGAGCTTTAACTCTTTAAGGCGACGCGCTCGCTCGGCTCGCTCGCCTCACTCGCCTCGTCTGGGTTTGCACTCGATTTTCCGTGCTTTGTTCGCGTCTTTTGTTTTGTGATTAGTTTTTTACCGCCCTCCCCCTCCTCCGCCTCCTCCTCCTCCTACTGCTTGCAGTTTGTTGTTGATTTGGCCAAGAGTGCAGGGCCCAACAAACCGGGGGAATACAAAAGCGAACTTGTCGCTTATCTGGCGCATACATTTTCCAGTTTCGAGTAGTATTTGGACATTGTGTCCGCGGGCCAAGTTTATGGACTGCTCGAAAAGTTTTCGCAGCAACTCAGCTTGGTTTTGGCCAAAAGGGTCCTTTGTCTTGGCCAGCAGCGTGAATTAAGGCTGATAAAAAAGAAGTGCAAGTTACTGTGCGACTGTCTGTCTTCTCCTGCTCCCCCTTCGTCTCCACTTCACACGCAGCCAAAGTGCCTGCAAGAGTAGGAGTTCGAGCAGGAGAGACGACGACGACGACGACGACGACGACTTTCATTATATTCCGTCACGTTTTAATGAATGTACCGCAATTTAACGCAATGTTAACAAAGTCAATGCCATTCTGCAATGACGACGAGTGCCTCGTTTCACCTCTTTATGTTTTAATAAAAATAAATAAGGCAAACGGCGAGGCAGGAGAGCCGCAATTGAAACTATTTGCACAACACTCACGTAGCGAGGAGCGAAAGAGCGAAAGAGCGAGCGCGCTTAAGACTCAGCTAACCGGAAGCTGGCAGCTGGCAGCACCACATCCGGTCGACGGCAACGACTCAACTACACACACACACCTTAACCCACAGCCAACTGTGTGCGACCCTAAAAGCTCATTAACATTTTAAACAGCATGGCGAAAGCGACGACATTGCTCGACGTTTTTACCTTCCCCCTTTCCCGCCTTTTACAGCCATTTCCCTTCCGACCACACAACTGTCGCCGGCCGGCTAAAAGGTGTTAAAACAGCCCTAAACGCCTGCTGAACAGGTGTGTGTGTGTGTGTGTGAGGGTGTGCGGGTGTGTGCGTGTGTTGACATGCAGCCGTTAAAGTGCTCGAGCGCACCTCAAGTGGCTTTGTTCAGTTGGCCCTTTGTAAAGTGTTTGAGCTGCCGTCGCCGTCGCCATCGCCTTCGAAGAGGACGCCCCGCAGGGGACAACCCCAGGCCATGTCGCCCACCCGCAACTTGCCTGAATGTGGCACAATCTTCTCTCCCTCTCTCTCTATCTTTCTTGCCTTTCCTCTGTCTCTGGCCAGGCAACTGGGTAAATTATGGCATTTAACTGGTTAAAATCGCTTTGGCTTGGGTAATTATCATGAACATTATTTCTTGTTTATTCACTGTAAAATTCACATTTTACTCGCGCCATGAATTCTGTAGTCCTATAGAGAGAGAGAGAGAGAGAGAGAGAGAGAGAGAGAAAGAGCAGAGAACAAAGTGTGTGCTAACGACAATTGATTTGGATTGTGGCGGGATTAGTTTAAGAGAGAGAGGGAGAGAATGAGTGAATGAGTAGTATGGCTTATAATTAGGCGATTTCCAGGAAATTTGAAAGGATCGATACAGAAATTTAATAAAATAAGTTAAGTTTCAGTATGAATAGACTTCATAAGGAAATTAAGAATGTGTGACTATGGTAATAATGGATTAAGTGATGACATTGCGTTAAAGACTTCTCAGGTTAGTTAGAATATTAAACCATTACGATAATATGCTTGCCTATTAGATATACCACAAATAATCACTTTTTAGTTTCTTAAGCCTTAAGAATTTTTAATTACAATCTTTAAAATACAGTCTACTTTTTAATCAAACTAAATATCTGCTTGTGCTAAGTTTAAACACTTTATTTACTATAATTTCTCTTTTGATCCTGCTCAACCCATTTAGGCAATATAAAGCTATATCAAATTACATGGTATTATGCTAAGTTTTCTATTTAGCAGCAGTTTGAAAATCTCTTTGAACCGACTGTGTAAGACGCAGCTTTAATAGGAAACTTTCGGGGATTCTCAACTTTTGGGATTCGCTCGGCATTGCGGAGTTTTATGTAATTAAAAAGGTCTGAGGCAAGAAACTTGCATTATGAGGCCAGAGCAGACGCTCAAAGGATAATACGCTTAGGCACACCCAAGCACACACACACCGACACACACACACTGGCACACACACACACTGGCACACACATAATAAGCCGTTTTGTGTGCAACTTTTATCAGCATCATTAAAATTCTGACACATGTAACACGAAATCAAAACTTTGACTAAAAGTGGTGCAAAAGGTGTCGGAGCCGCCCTTTCTTGAGCGTCTCTCCTGGCACCTGGAAGGACCGACCTTCTGTCTGCCTCAGTGCGAGCAGGCGTGCGTCCTCTTTCTCTCCCTTTCTCTCTCTCTCTGTCATTCTGTGTGTGGCAGCACGATGCTGCCTTTGGCGCGTTCTGACTCCTTATACTAATTTCCATATAAGTAGCGTTAACATATCATTTGCATAAATTTTGTTGACATCTTTTCAAAATCGCACGAAAATGTTTTAAGGTGTTTCCGCACACACACAAGCACACACACACGCACACAGACATTGTTACTTTGTTAGTACCTTGACTGCTTTAAGGCAAAAGCCACCCTGAGGATCCAAGACAAAGAGAATTTAGTTTGTCATGGCGAGCGGAAGTCGAGTTCCCCGTTCCGACATGGAAAACGAAATTAGGCAAATGGAAAACATTGCAAATTTCTGCGTGTTTATCTGCGCGTCTAATCGAATTAGTGTATGTGTTAAATATTTAATCAATGCTTATCAATTTCCGACTATGATGTATAATTATCATTTTGCAAATTAATTTCCACACATTTTGTGACAATTGAGCACGACCACGAACTGTGCCACACGGCGACCCAATCAATTATTATAAATTGATAGAAATCGAATAAGAGTGATAATATGCACATAGAGAGTATTGTATTATAGAACAGAGAGAGAGAGTGAGTGGGGGGGGGAGTAAGAGGGTTATGCATAGGTAGCGTCATGCATTATAATGTCATTGCGGAATCACTCGAAAGTTTCGCCAGCAGCAGCCCTTTTGTTTAACTTCGCAATACCCTGTGGGCGGCAAGCAAGTGTAGGGTATATTGCTGTACATATTATATTATGCTCTTTTCATACAGGGTATCTGCACTTTTGGCAGCTGCTCGCAAAGAACTTTTTACTTCTTTTTGCTTTTTTTTTGCACTCACTTTGTGTATGTTTTTAAAATTACACGACCGAACTGGCAGCTCAGTGGCGTGAGATCGCGTCTGAAGTGAGCGAGAGAGTGAGACAGAGAGAGAGTGTAAGTAAGAGTGAGAGAGAGAGAGGGAGAGGAGGTACAAGACATTTAGGCAGAGATGATAAATTTCCGTGACATGCGCTGCACACGCTGTCAGCTGACAAGAATCAGTGTCAAATATGTTGTCATTTAATTTCGCACTCGCATTTAAGCCAAGCGAACGAGCGGGAGGGAGAGAGAGTGGGGGGCTGAGATGTGCGTTGTCAGATTTGAATAAATGGTAATAAGCTGCTGCCTGCGGCACAATCTGACTGAGTCGGCACTTTAATTGCCGGCGAGGCGTAAAAAAAAGAAAAGAGAAAAAAAAGAAGAAATTTGCCGCTTTTACATTGAGTGCCCCCAACCGAGCAGAGGCCTCTTTTTTGTTGCATACTTTCGCGCTGCAGCTTTAATTAATCAGCGCGTTAATTTTGAGTTGCGTCGCTGCCGACGCCGCTGCCGACGCAAAGGCATTTATCAAAGCGACATGATTATGCTCTTAATGGGCAGGTAAACTCGGCTCGACGGGCGAATCCTCCTGAAAGATAAGCAGAGCAGCAGCCGGCGCACAACTCCCTGCCCCTGCCCCTTCCCCTCTCCCACCCCACCCTCGTATGCCTGGCTGGCATATGTGACAGGCGACACAGCCCCCGCACATGGGCGACAATGTCGGCGTAAAAACCGCAAATATGTTTTGCCTGCCTGCCTGCGTTGTTGCTCTGTCTCTCTCTCTCTCTCTCTCTCTCTCTGTCTGTCTGAACCGGTAGCACATTAGGGGCAACAGCATATCTATGGTTACGCCCCCTCAAGACTGCCCCCCTCTCTCTATCTCTCTCTCTCTCTCTTTCGTGCCTGCGCTGCCGTTGACAATGGAACTTGTCTTTTTAATTAAATGCTAAAAGAAAATGCAAAAGATAAATGAAGTTGTGCTAAATGCGTGCTGTGCGTGCTCACCCCCCCCCCCCCCCTCTCTGCCTCACTCCCTGCCTGCTTGCTTTCTTCTTCTTCTTCTCAACGTTCTTCCTCTCCCTCCTCTTCTGCTACCCATCCCAGGCCATCGAGCATGTGGTTTGCCAGAAGACTGTAGTAGGTGTGTGTTCGTCTCTCGCGCTCACTGTGTATATGCCTATGTGTGTGTGTGTGTGTGTGTGTGTGCCGGATTTCAATTATTTTATACCAAAATGCTCTGCATTTGGGGTTTCTGCGGCGACGGCGGCAGCGACGACGACGACGACGCTTCCAACTGGCATCTTCATTTATCGTAGTCGTTGCCTTATTGAATTATGCGTTTAAGTGCCAGCCCCCAGTTGGGCGTAGACCCTCCCCTCCCCTGGCACTGGCCCTCCCTCAAGCCGCAAATAACTGGCGAAAAGGCTTTAAGTAATGAATTGGCCTCGTTTCACTTAAGCAACTGTAGCCCCAATCTGGTTCTGAATTACATCTGGAAACTTATGTGACGAAGATATAGTATTGAGTACAGTTACATATGGAATAGTTTACTATTCCTAACGGCCATTTAAAGCGGTAAGGGAAGAGGCTATAATAAGTTGGTGAAATTGGCAGCAGGAGAAGTGAAAGATAACACAATGGATTGAGGTTCTTGATCAGAATTAATGGAGTTGTAGTGTTCTTTAGTCTAATACAAATTTTTACGATCGATTTTTTATATAGAAAATTATTTAATATATCATTACTTATATATTCCATATATTTTATATATACTGAAAGTTTTTATTGTAATTTAAATAAATAAAATTAAATAAATACACAAAACAATAATTACGAAGCTAGTTTAAGGGTTTATAATAAATCCGGACAGTTTAAAAGGTTCTTTATATATTTATAATAATTTTCAGAAACGGAAATCAGTTTTAAAACTTCATTATCCCCTTGTTATGTGTCCTCGTGTTTTATTTCCACTCAAAATACTTTTGGCATTTTGTCGTGCTCAACTTTAATCCTAACTGCAAACTCTTGTGATAAGTTACTGTGACATAATTCAACCTAAGCTTTATGAAACAAAACCGACAAACCAATCGCCCATAAAACCCCAAAAAAAATCCAATTGTCAATCGAGCTTGGGCTAAAATCTTATAGAGAAATATCGAAAATAAAATGAAATCGTCTGATTGGATATAAAATGGAGGCAGTGTTGGGGTATGTGGGGTATGGGGTGTGGCAGCAGGAATAACGCTTGTGACATTTGTAATCGCAGTTCAATAATTTTTGGTCATTTTATGGCCATAGCTTAGTGTCACACACACACACACACACACGCACACACATACGCACACAGAGGCAGATTGAGCATATGTGCGAGCTTGTACAGTGGAACACAGTGGAGTATGTAGCTTACAAGTGTCATGTTTGAGAGCATGTACAGAGAGAGAGAGAGAGAGAGAGAGAGAGAGGGGAGCGAGGGAGGAGAGGAGGAAGAGGGCCTGGGCGTAGGCGTGGTCGCCAGCGTCGCTTGCAGATCAAATTAGATGTATAAATAACAAACCGATTAAGCGATTGCCCAACTAAGCTCGCCACTTGCCTCCGCCACATCCGGCGAGAGTCGTTCGACGTGTGGGATGGCAATGGGGGGAAACTAAGTAGGGTGGGAAGAGGGAAGCAGGGAGGAGAGGCAAGGCAATGGAGCTGCAAGCTTGTTTTATTTTATTGCCCAGGCGGATAAGCGAGGCGCTTGTTGGTTGAGGCAATTGTTGTGCGGCTCATTTGGATTATAATTGATGTCTCGCATCGTAACACAGGACAGCACAGGGCAGGCAACACAAGGCCAGGCGCTTCAATTGCTTTAAGCCCGCTCGGGCTAATCGCAAATCTTGCAGACAACTACAGCAACTACAGCAATGGCCAAAGTGTTGGCAATTATTCTGCGCCAATGCGCGTCATGGGAGCCAAACTCAATTTTCAAGTTATTTAACGCCGACATGCTACCTCCCACTCTCTCTCTCTCTCTCTCTGCCTCTCCTTATCCCCTTCATCTTCCCCTGCCCCCATTTATTTACTTTTTGCGCTGATGCCTTGTCAACATTGTCTCTGGCCGCGACGTTTTATTGGCTGGCCACGCGGCGTATGATGAATATCGACGCGCAACGCCTAATCAACTGCAAATGAAATGGACAATTGTCCATCGGCGTTAGGTAACCACACGCGTCGATACATCAAATCGACACTACACACATTCCCACACACACACCCGCACACACACACACACACCCGCACACACACACATCAACTGCCATTGCTGCTGCTGTTGCTTTGTTGTTGTTCATTTTGTGCTTTTGGCTTCGAAAATAAATTGCTTTGGCTTTTTCGGGCCAACAAATCCGCTCATTGGCGTTTTGGACTTGCTTTGTTGTTGCCACTGCTGCCTCTTGCCACATTGTTTACACTATTGTTGCCACTGGCTTGTTGCCTTGGCTCGGTGTGGGGGGCAGCAGCTTAATAACCATTGTCCGGCTCCTGCTCCGGCTCCGACTCCCCGCTCCACGTGCTCAACGTGGGAGCTATAAAGTGTCATTTAAGTTGTTGTTGATGTCATTCCTCTGCCCGCAACTGCTCCAGCTCAGCTACAGCTTCAGCCCGTTGTTGTTTTAGCCAAGATTTGTTGCTGCAGCTAAAGGCCATGCTGGCTGCACAAAAAGTGAAAGTAAATGTATTTATGGGGAGGGTCAAACGTGGCCAGGGGAAGGCGCTGGCAAACGTACTCCAGGGTAAAATAAATAAATCCAGCGCAAGCAGCTTAACGGTTAGAGGTGTGTGAGTCTATCTACCCCGAACTCTCTCTCTCTTTCTATCTCCTTTCTCTGTCTACTCTTTGCAAACAACTAATCCAACCCACAACAAACCCAAAACAGTTCCCTGTACTCCCCCCCCCGCTATGCAGCATAATTAATACTCATTTCTGCATTTGTTTAGCCATTTGTTCTAACTGTGATAATTAATTATTTGCAAATGGAGCAAAAACCTGCCCTGCCATGCGAATTATCAGTGACACCTTTTGTGATTTTGGCATTCGGTTAAACTGCATAATTCACCTTGATTTGCATTCGAACAGCGCATTTAATTATGATAAATAAATAGCAATAGTATGACACAAAAAAAAAATGTTTAAATTAATTTGCCTTTAATTTGTTGTTAGACAACGCGTATTAATTACCACACACACAATGCTGGAGCTGCATAAATAATGCAACAAGCACAGCCCAGACTAAATTTAAATTCACTTTATTTCGAAATTTACTCTGATTTATTGATCAGATCTTAGCCAAATCCGACAGCTGTGCACAGCGATATATACATATGTATGCATAATTGCTGCTATATAACAGCTTGTTTTATATGATATATGCGAAAGGAAAATACATTGCAGCATTGCTAGCAATGTAAATAGTCAAAAATGAGCAGATTGTTTTTCAAATATATTTCAAAATTCATTGATGAAAGTTCAAAAAAAACGTTGTTACTATATTTTAATGTATAATAACTCAGGTTGTAAAAACATAAACAAAATGTCATTCCGGGTGAAAATCGTTTGATTTTTAAGAAAGTTACGATCGGTGTAAAATGAGGGTACCAGGTCTGTTGAGTCTGTTACATGTCTGATTTTTTGACCATTTCGACATGATTTTTAGGCCAAAATAAAGTATTGTTTAAAATCAATTTAAACAATTGTTTAGTACTAATTTTGACCTCTGTAATCGATTAAAATTAAAAGCTCGCGATATAAAATTTAACAAAAAAAAATTTTGTTGAAATATCATAGGGGGGACCCTTACCTAAATTTCTGAAATATCAAAAATTTTTAAAAATCAATTTTGCTATTTTTTGAATGTAGAATCATTCAGGTTGCTAAAACATAAACAAAATGTCATTCCGGGTTAAAATCGTTTGATTTTCATGAAAGTTACGATCGGTGTAAAATGAGGGTACCAGGCCTGTTGAGGCTGTTACATGTCTAATTTTTTGTCCATTTCGACATGATTTTTTGGCCAAAATTAAGTATCGTTTAAAATCGATTTATACAATTGTTTAGTACTAATTTTGACCTCCGTAATCGATTAAAATTAAAAGCTCGCGATATAAAATTTAACAAAAAAAAAATTTTGTTGAAATATCATAGGGGGGACCCTTACCTAAATTACCAAAATTTCGAAAATTTTAAAAAAGCATTTTGATATTTTTAAATGTAGAATCATTCAGGTTATTAAAACATAAACAAAATGTCATTCCGGGTGAAAATCGTTTGATTTTTAAGAAAGTTACGATCGGTGTAAAATGAGGGTACCAGGCCTGTTGAGGGTGTTACATGTCTTATTTTTTGTCTATTTCGACATGATTTTTAGGCCAAAATTAAGTATCGCTTAAAATCGATTTAAACAATTGTTTAGTACTAATTTTGTCCTCCGTAATCGATTAAAATTAAAAGCTGGCGAAATAAAATTGAACAAAAAAAAATTTTGTTGAAATATCATAGGGGGGACCCTTACCTAAATTTCCAAAATATCGAAAATTTTAAAAAAGCATTTTTGATATTTTTAAATGTAGAATCATTCAGGTTGTTAAAACATAAACAAAATGTCATTCCGGGTTAAAATCGTTTGATTTTATTGAAAGTTACGATCGGTGTAAAATGAGGCTACCAGGCCTGTTGAGGCTGTTACATGTCTTATTTTTTGTCTATTTCGACATGATTTTTAGGCCAAAATTAAGTATCGCTTAAAATCGATTTAAACAATTGTTTAGTACTAATTTTGTCCTCCGTAATCGATTAAAATTAAAAGCTGGCGAAATAAAATTGAACAAAAAAAAATTTTGTTGAAATATCATAGGGGGGACCCTTACCTAAATTTCCAAAATATCGAAAATTTTAAAAAAGCAATTTTGATATTTTTAAATGTAGAATCATTCAGGTTGTTAAAACATAAACAAAATGTCATACCGGGTTAAAATCGTTTGATTTTATTGAAAGTTACGATCGGTGTAAAATGAGGCTACCAGGCCTGTTGAGGCTGTTACATGTCTTATTTTTTGTCTATTTCGACATGATTTTTAGGCCAAAATTAAGTATCGCTTAAAATCGATTTAAACAATTGTTTAGTACTAATTTTGTCCTCCGTAATCGATTAAAATTAAAAGCTGGCGAAATAAAATTGAACAAAAAAAAATTTTGTTGAAATATCATAGGGGGGACCCTTACCTAAATTTCCAAAATATCGAAAATTTTAAAAAAGCATTTTTGATATTTTTTAAATGTAGAATCATTCAGGTTGTTAAAACATAAACAAAATGTCATTCCGGGTTAAAATCGTTTGATTTTCATGAAAGTTACGATCGGTGTAAAATGAGGGTACCAGGCCTGTTGAGGCTGTTACGTGTCTTATTTTTTGTCTATTTCGACATGATTTTTAGGCCAAAATTAAGTATCGCTTAAAATCGATTTAAACAATTGTTTAGTACTAATTTTGTCCTCCGTAATCGATTAAAATTAAAAGCTGGCGAAATAAAATTGAACAAAAAAAAATTTTGTTGAAATATCATAGGGGGGACCCTTACCTAAATTTCCAAAATATCGAAAATTTTAAAAAAGCATTTTTGATATTTTTTAAATGTAGAATCATTCCGGTTGTTGAAACATAAACAAAATGTCATTCCGGGTGAAAATCGTTTGATTTTTAAGAAAGTTACGATCGGTGTAAAATGAGGGTACCAGGCCTGTTGAGGGTGTTACATGTCTAATTTTTTGTCTATTTCGACATGATTTTTAGGCCAAAATTAAGTATCGTTTAAAATCGATTTAAACAATTGTTTAGTACTAATTTTGACCTCCGTAATCGATTAAAATTAAAAGCTCGCGATATAAAATTTAACAAAAAAAATTTTGTTGAAATATCATAGGGGGGACCCTTACCTAAATTTCCAAAATATCGAAAATTTTAAAAAAGCATTTTTGATATTTTTTAAATGTAGAATCATTCAGGTTGTTAAAACATAAACAAAATGTCATTCCGGGTGAAAATCGTTTGATTTTTAAGAAAGTTACGATCGGTGTAAAATGAGGGTACCAGGCCTGTTGAGGGTGTTACATGTCTTATTTTTTGTCTATTTCGACATGATTTTTAGGCCAAAATTAAGTATCGCTTAAAATCGATTTAAACAATTGTTTAGTACTAATTTTGTCCTCCGTAATCGATTAAAATTAAAAGCTGGCGAAATAAAATTGAACAAAAAAAAATTTTGTTGAAATATCATAGGGGGGACCCTTACCTAAATTTCCAAAATATCGAAAATTTTAAAAAAGCATTTTTGATATTTTTTAAATGTAGAATCATTCAGGTTGTTAAAACATAAACAAAATGTCATTCCGGGTGAAAATCGTTTGATTTTTAAGAAAGTTACGATCGGTGTAAAATGAGGGTACCAGGCCTGTTGAGGGTGTTACATGTCTTATTTTTTGTCTATTTCGACATGATTTTTAGGCCAAAATTAAGTATCGTTTAAAATCGATTTAAACAATTGTTTAGTACTAATTTTGTCCTCCGTAATCGATTAAAATTAAAAGCTGGCGAAATAAAATTGAACAAAAAAAAATTTTGTTGAAATATCATAGGGGGGACCCTTACCTAAATTTCCAAAATATCGAAAATTTTAAAAAAGCATTTTTGATATTTTTTAAATGTAGAATCATTCAGGTTGTTAAAACATAAACAAAATGTCATTCCGGGTGAAAATCGTTTGATTTTTAAGAAAGTTACGATCGGTGTAAAATAAGGGTACTAGGCCGGTTGATGTCTAATTTTTAGACCATTTCAAGATTTAACATTTTTTTTAAATGGTCGAAGGGTATTAAAACTAATCTCAAGTGACTATGCGACTATCCACACGTACTTTATGTACAATAATTACACTGTTCACAAGCCCAAGTAAATTTAAACTACAATTAACTTTTACAAAAGCCATTGCCAAAATATTCGAATTAGCATAAATATTTCTTCCCGAGCGATTTGTATAAATTGTGCAACTATTTGTGGCTTATGTTTTCCCAGAGATTCCTCTGTCTGTGTGTGTGTGTTTATTCTGTTGCGGATTTGCATCAACTTTAGCATGTGTATTGCAGTTCATAATATTATTCTATGTTAATTAAAACAAATTTTCGACTTTTGTGCCAGCGCAACCAACTGCGGTTAAAAGCGACCGGCGAAACGTCGAAATGGCGAGTCATGTGGTTTATATGTTTTCAATTGCTGCGTTTTTCGGGGCTTTTGAATTCCGAACTCCCAACACACTCACTCACCCACTCCCTCACTCACTTACGAGTCAGCGGACTCCGCTTTGATGCTAATTTGTCAGTTTAGTGCCGCCTGCCGCATACAACATACAACATATGTCAAATGGAACACAACATGAGTCACGGGTTAAGGCCCCCAGCCATGGCTGGGAATTCTATTTATGCTTTATACGCCACACTGCATCACGACTTTACCATTCGGAGCGGATCCAAGCGTTTCCATTGACCGGAACAGAGCAAGGATATTGAGTTTTATATTTTATATTTTTATATCGCACTGGCTTAGCGAGCAGAGTCAGAGTCAATGCGCATAGAAATATGGTATGTTGTTTATATGGAGTTCAAAACTGCAGATGCAGAACTCAATAGAAAGTCTTTAAAATAGTATATTCATTAGATGAAGATTTTTAGATATTTTGTTGCAATAATTTTGGTATATCACTTAAATTAAAGCTGCGTTTTTCTTCATAAATAGATTCCATGCCTCAAAATTGTTTCAAGAACCAAAATACTCTATGGAAAATTGAGCTTGTGTTGTATAAGTAATGTTATGATATATATTTTCGATTGAAGCCCAGTGATAGGAATAGATACTTATACTTATACAAAGAGGATAATATATGACAGATTCTTTTTATATCATTTTTTTTCAATACACTTTCTCGCACTGTTTGAGCAGTTTATTAATGGCGCCATAACTTTCTCTCACTCTCCGCCTTTATCTTCCTCTCTCTTTCGCTCATTCTCCCTCTCCTTCTTTTATGGGCTGGTCAAGCAGTGCATAAGGCGTCAATCGTGATGTAAATGTCAATGCAGCTGAGCTTATTAGGCTCGAGAGTCGAGAGTCGAAAGTGGAGACTGGAGGGCACAGAATGAGCTTGGGCAGCGCAGAGTTCAAGGGGGTAGGCTGAGTACGCACACAAATACATGAAACAAATACACCCACACACACACACACACACAGAGAGAAAGAGAGAAGGAGGGAAAGAGAAAGGAACAAACATTTGCACACAACTCAGGCGCGTTGTGTGTTTTTTACAACATGTGTACTTTTGTGATTACATGAATTTTTAAAAAGTGCGCATTCACACACACACACGCACACACACACACACACACAGAGGCACTCAGTGTGCCACAGACAGAGAGCGAGAGAGAGAGAGAGAGGGGGAGAGGGCAGAGAGCAGAGCAGAGCACTGGGTCGACATGAGAACTACATTAAAATAATTTATTTTAACGCATTTTTTTGTCATAACCCGATGGGGAAAAAAAAACTCATTTCCTTTAATGATTTCATCTTGTACGCACGCCGTGTCCTGGCACTGGCACTGGCATTGGAACTGCTCTCTGCTGCAGACTCTCTGGCCAGGATGCCACAGTGCGCACTGCCTCCTCTGGCCCAAAATGGCTGCAACACGCACACACACACACACACACACAGACAACACGACGCATGGTTATTTCATTAAAATGGCCTTTTGTTGTTTGTAAATGTTGCTTATTATTAACGCTGCTTTATCGCGTCTCTTTGAATAAGTATCTGTGTCTCTGCCTCTGTGTGTGTGTGTGTGTGTGTGGCTTTCGCTTGCTGCGTATCTGCGCTGCCGCTGACAACTGGCTGCATTTTTATGTGTCTGGGGTCGCACAAGACACAACATTTGCATTACGCAGTGGGGCAGACAGTGGGGCAGTGAGGCGGGCAGTGGGGCAGTCAGGCAGTTCTTGCTGCTTAATAAAGACTAATTGACTTTTGCGCAGCATTCAAGTGCGCCCATCTCTGATTGCCAATTACTGCGCTTATATAACAAAGCCCCAATGCATCGACAGAGAGAGAGACAGACAGAGACAGAGACAGACGCGATAAACGAATTAACATTTAAATTATTTCCATGTCAAATTGTTAGCATCCTTGGGATACTATGTGTGTGTGTTTACACAGCATTTGCCGCTGCAACAATGGCCTCAAGTCGCAGCGCATTGACAAGGCTCACAGCTCACCTGTGCAGTGGCGTAGTGCAAGGGGGGCAGGCGCCTAAAGAGGGGAGTTTTTCCAGTTAATTTCCTTAAAAGTTCACATATATTTAAATTCATTTTTTCATTTACAATCTATGCCTTTTTCCTTACAGCTTCCCCTTCCCCCTCTTGGCTACGCCCCTGCTTAGGCTGCTTTGAAATTTATGCAAATTACTTGCTTGACTTTGGTGTCTGTTCATGTAAATAGATAGTTGTATTTAATTAGCACGACAACGACATCGAGAGAGAGGGAGAGATAGTGCGACATTGTCTTCTCGATCTCCCAGCGATGCGTGTGAAATCCCCCAAACGGAAATCTTTCTTTCACTTTGTGCATTTTGGCTGAAAATTGCAAGTAATTGAAACTATCAGAGCAGTTAAAGTCGAGGATAATATCTTGGGAAAACATTGTCTTCTGTGATGATTTAATCACTTGTTGACAAATGCAAAACGATGCGATGCGATGCGATGCGATGCTGCTTTGATGAGGCTTCTCCTCACTTGGCAGATAGCTGCAAGTCTGTTAGCCAATTTACCGTCATAATAATGTGGATAATAATGCAATTTATGAGCGTAAACAAGCTAAACACACACAGGAACACACACACACACACACACAGAGATAAGCGCAATCTGCTGGTTTGGCGCTCTTCTGCAAGTTAATTAGGCCCCGGAGTATTGAAGCAGCTAATGAGCATAGTTATAATGATGACGATGATGATGATGATGATGATGATGATGATGAGCTTGCTTATAGGAATGATCGGAATGATGAAAATGTAGATAAACTTGCGCCTCAAATGCTGATTGCGATGATAAGTTCATGTGTCTGGGCATTACGTATACGCCCTGTAGTGCAGCACAGGGAATTGCCAGCTGGCAGAGTTGCCAGACGGATTTATGGCATGTCGTTGTTTTCCCATTTCCCCTCTCTTCACAATTCCCCTCCCCGCCCAGGCTAATTGCATTAGCGGAATCGCGCTTAAAACGATGCGACATCAATTTATTATGGGGGCGAGAATAACATATATATTATATTTGAACATGCAGCTCTGCCTAGGTAAATGGAAATTCAGTGTAAACCATATATCGCAATATCTATACATATATGCTGGCTCTTAAGTAAATTACAATATATATGGTATATCCGATATATAAATATGTGTAGTGGAAATATCCATGCATGCAATGCATTGGCATTAATTTAATTACAAATTAAATTCGAAAATAAAGCGACTTTTTAGTTATTAAATGCGGCATTTAAAATGGCATTAATAATGCATCAACACCTGAAATTCACACACACACACAGAGAGAGAGAGAGAGACAGAAGTGCATGCACTGTTTGCAGACACTGTACTCGCATTACATTAGCTGGTGCTGGCCAGCAACAAAAACTATCGATAAATATCAACAAAATATGAAATGAAATGAAATAAAACCCAATGGCGGCGCACTCGCTCGACCTGCCATAAATCAGATGTGGCATCTGCAGCAACAGCAGCAGCAGCAGCGGGTTCTGTTTATTGTTTTTCGCAATATGCAAAAATAAAACATGCCACAAATTGTGACTTACAATTTGCCAAAATAACCTCGCTTTTAATCGAACCCAAACAGAGATCCCAGAAAAAAAACCACATGATTTTCCGTTTGTCTTTCTCTGTTTTTTTTTTTCTTGTTTTTGCTCGACGATGCAAAAAACTGTAATAAACATTATTATTGCAAATGGCGGAATGAGTAGGCTGGCAGGCGGGCAGTGCAGAGGGAGCGTGCGGGGGGGGGGGGTTGGTATTTTTCCATGATTGTTTCATTATTCTACATAATTAGTTGGCTGTCGACATTTAAAGGGGGCCACAGCTGCAGCGGCTGCTTTTAAATGCAAAATAATCATTGCAAGTGCATCTCTTTCGCTCTCTCTCTCTCTCTCCCTCTCTCTCTGTTTTTCTCCCCCTTCTCTTTCCCTCTCTGTCTGTCTTGGTCTGTGCCCGCTTTTTATTTTGCCATTTATTTTATGGCTGCCTGTGGCGGGAACTTTCAAGGATGTTAATAGCACTCATAATTAAAAATTAAATGTTATAATTTCATGTGTGTGCTGCGGTGCTCTTTCTCTCTCTCTCTCCCTCTCTTTCTGTCTCTGTCTCTTTGTGTATATTGCCCAAGACAGATGTGAAGTGTGCCTTGTCGATGGACCCAAGGGCTCTTGGCAGGAACAACTGCATTTCGTATGCGTTTTATGAACAAACTTTCAATTGCAATTACGAGGGACAGAGAGAGACAGAGAGAGGGAGAAAGGGAGCACAGAACAATTAGCAACTGAACACGCTCTCTCAACAAGCTTAAAAATCTCAGCTAGAGCACAGTGGGCTGCTGCATACAGTGGGGTGTATATGCATGTTGTACACAATATTTGACCACTCGTCTGAAGGCCAACTAAACTCAGCATTTGGATCATGATGATGATGATGTTGGCCAGGCAATAAAAGTTGCCAACTACTTAGCAAGTTTTCCTTGTTCTGTTTCTGTATTGCTATAACTGTTTCCCCACACTCCTTTCACCTCCCCCTTTGCAGAAAGCCAAGCCAATTTGAATGTTATTTACATGGGCTTTTGAGTTTGAGCCATGCAATGCAGCAAGGCCAACAGCTGGCCAAAACGAGCGTATTAGCTTGTTGTAATAACTACCAGAAAAAGGAGTCATGGTAACTGTGAATATTGTGAACAGTTTTCTGATGGGCGGATAACATTTTAATAGTTGCTTGGCAGCATTAAAGACCTGACTTCCCACATCTATCATGCGGGGACTTCAATAAAAACATCGAGTGGAAATTGCTGCGACACTTTTAATGCAATTGCCGTGCACGCTTAATGGAATGTGTTGAACTCAATTTAAATTGTATTTTAAATGCGGCACTGCTTGAATAATCGCGGCAGCTGAGCAGGCGGACAGGCGGGTGAGAGCGAGAGAGAGAGAGGGAGCTGCTGGTCGGAGCAAAAGTCAATCAGTGGAGATGCAGCAGGCAATTCAATATATCTGCGGGTCAAGGCGCTTATTTAATTAATTACTGGGCCGTAAAACAAGTGGCTAGTGGCGAGTGGCGTGTGGCGTGTGGCGTGCTGCATGCAGCATGTGGCATGTGGCAGGCGTCAGAAAAGCCGTGCAAGTAATGCAAAAAGCCGAGTAATTATTTTACACTTGGACTGTCGTCGTACATCGTACGCTGCATTTTGATGAAGTTGCTGTGTGTGTGTGTGTGTCTGTGTGTGTGTGCCACCATTTGTTGCAAGCCTCTCTCGACGCGACTGTGTCACTTAAAGGTTCGTTAATGTCGCAACCCTGGCAACCCTGGCGTGCTGTAATTATTGTAAACTGATTAAATGAAATCAAAACCGAAAATTAAGCATGCCGCTCAGCTTTAATGCAGCTCACACACACGCACACACGCACACACTCACACACACGCACACCCATCAAGTATGTCAAGTGGCATCGATTTTTATGTGACCCACTCCCCCTGCTTTCCGCCCCGCCCCGCACTGACAGAGGTCATTTATCAATATGTAGATTTCGCTTTTGCCCGGATTTCTGTGAAAGTTCAATGGGCCGAGGGAGCTGCGTAATTTTACACACACGCACACAATTGCACAGAAATTGACTGATGTGCCATGCGGAGGCCATACCTCAGTCTGTCTGCCCGCCTGTCTGTCCGTCTGTCTGTCGCCCTGTTTGATGTATGTGTCTGTCTATCAGATCTCACGCTTTTCTACTTTATGCCTGCCTCTCTAGCCTTACTCTTTCCTCTTCCTCCCTGCTTCGCTTTCTTTTTTTTTCTAGGCATTTTTCCCACACATTAGATCCCACTTCAAGCGCCTCAAACGTAATGGCATCAATTTCCGCCTATCCCGAAATTCATTCAAATTCAAGCCGTAGGTGTCATGGCAATCCGTGGCCCACTCCGCATTTATTAGCTTCAATTCACAGGAAGCTCTCTCGCTCGCTCTCTCTCTCTCTCTCATCTCACCTATTTCAAGCTGCATTTCAGTATATATCTTTAAACACAGAAATCTGTAACTAATTTCTGTTTCTCTTTCTGTTTCTGGCAATTTGCCATGTCTGATGTGCATAAATCTTGCAGGGCCCAAATAAATCGAAAGCAATGCAGTCACAGCCCGGACAAGTGCTCCTTCTCTCTCTCTCTCTCTCTGTGTGTCTCTCTAGCAACCCCGTTTGCGCCATTGTAACCACTCGAAACTGTCAATGACAATGATGATGAACTGCAAAATAGAGCGCTGACAGCTGCAACGAGACACGGTCTGTATAGATTGACGGACGGACGGACAGACAGACTGAGGGAATGGTTGAGTGGTTTGGTTGGATTGGTTGGCTGCACTGCATATAGTATATTGGGTGTATAGAGTATAGAGTGTATACGTATGTATGTTTGTGGCACAAAGCAGTCTCGGCAGCAGCCCCAATGTGGCATAATTTCAAATATGCCGCTCCAGAAATACTTTTGCATTGCTTGCACGCTTCAACGAGTCTTGCGACTCTCGGGGCGACTCTCTCGACTCTCGACTCGACTTGGTTTGACTTGCTCAGCTCAGCTCAGCTCAGCTCAGATGTCTGGCTGAGTTGGATGACAGTTTGATTTGTTGGCAGTTGGCATACAATTGACGGCTGATGGATGGTGTACTACATTGTCGGGACACATTTTACGAGCAGCGAGCTCCCAATTTCTTTATTTCTTTCCGGCTTTGGAGGGTTCTCTCGCTGCATGCCTATTATTTTAATTACTTTAAAAACAAGTGTAGAATTCACAGGAATTATTGGTATATTTTACTCTACTTTTATCTGCTGCAAAAGCCCATCAAAGTCATATTTCAAAAATTAAAACTCAACATAAATAATTCCGCTGCTTGACTGTGAAAATTTTTATAATTTTTTCCTTTTTTTTGTCGCAGTTTTTCAGTTCTCTCTTGTCGCGAGTTTGCTTATTTAATAATATTTGCAAAAACTTTGTGCTACTTACACGAACGACAGAAAGAAAGGAGGAGAGAGAGAGAGAGAGAGAGAGAGCAAGAGAACCAACGGAAAGTTATAACCAGCTAGCGATCCCAGCCCGACCCGCTCTTGGACTCTTTAGGTAATTTTGCAACGAACAGAAAAAATAACCGAATACAAAAACATGAAGTACACAAAAAAATGAAACAAAACAGAAAAAAAAGGTTAAAGTTTTGTGCATGAGGCAAAAGTTTTTTGTTTAAATAAAAAATGAGACAAAGTCTGCCAAAGTGACGAGTGGCAAAGGAAGCCAGCGCGAGCTGGCTTTCGCTCAGAATTCGACTCAAGAGTCATGAGAGGACAAACTGCTAAAAATGCATAAATAAAACAAGCGGCAGTTTTTCCACTATTTCCACATTGTTGCCAACCATATTTTACGTGCCCCACGACGACGACGACGACGACTGCACCTGAGCCTCAGTCTCTGCCTCTGCCTTTGTCGGGGCAAAACTTTGTTCGTTATGGCAACTTTTGCGGAATCCTAAACAAGACCAAAAGTTTTGAGGAGACAGAGAGAGAGAGAGAGAGTGGAAGCACTCGTGGGATGTGGAACATAAATTATACACTGATTGAACAGTATTTTTGTATCAGTTAATTGGCCGAGTGATTATAAAAATATTTAAATGATTCAGAGCAGGAAGTATACTAAAGTAGAAAAAAGTGTAGCATACTTTTTTGGGCCAAACTGGCCTGCATGCATATTTTAGCCTTTTCTAACTGTACTACTTTCTTGTCTTAAATTTATAATAATAAATTAATTATTAAGCTTAATTTCAAAGAACCAATTAATTTATCTTAACTAAAATATTACTTATAGGTCGAAATTAATGCAAAAAGTGTGTCAACTGTAGACGAAAAGTATGAGTTCTTTAGCAACTATTAATTATAATTAAAATACACTTTTAATACTTAAATACCAAGTTAATACTGAAACATAATTAATCACAAAATTGAAATCAAAATGCAGCCCACACCACACAGTTGCTTCTTCCCAATTTGCGTAAGACATAAGAACAAAGCAAGGGGTTACAAATAGACTTTGGGAACAAGAGAAGATAGCTTCACTGGACTGGCTGATATGCCTGGAATACTTAACACTTACTGTACTCAAACAAAAGACTCTGTACTTGTCTTTACTAGGCTCGAGGCAATGGAACGAGCTGTTCGACAGAATTTGAGACGGAAATTTGCTAACATCATTTGCTTAGGAAGGGAAGAGACGAGTGACGTCAGAGGTGTAGACTCTTTGTGCTTACCGAGCGAGCGCCCTCTGCTGCTCTCTAATTAGCTATGCAAAAATCGCTGTAAACAAACTTAATTCAGTTAACTGTTTGTGTTTTAGCATGCGCGCGTTGATTAGCCCCATAACCCTTTGCCATGGCTATATTACATCGGTGTGGCGGAGTGGGAGGCGGAGCGGGAGGTGTGTCTTGTATCTTGGTTCCTTTTATACACAACTCGTGGCACGCTTTGTTGCTTTGTTTGTTGTTTGAGTTTTGTGCTTGCGTGTAAACATGCATGATTAACTTGCCTCTTGTCGCAAGGAAAGGAAAGGAAAGAAAGGCGAATAATTTGCATAAAACCCGAGACGGGCCTAATGAGACCACCCGCCGCAGACCAACTCCAACTGGAGGCTAATAGAGGCTTGCTGTGTGTGTGTGTGTGTGTGTGTGTGACAACGTTCCGCTTTATATCTTATCAACGTTTCACACTTTTTAGCCCGACGAGCAGTGCCAACAACGCTGCAAGCTGCCAACTGCTGACCCCACAATTGAGCTGGGGGAAGAGAACTCTTCCTCCTGCTTCACACACTCACACACGTGTAAATTATGAAGCGAGTCTGTTATTTTATTTTCCTGTGCGCCACAGCTCATATATCTCATGGACACACACCCACACACACACACCCAGAGAGACACTCGTA
Source organism: Zaprionus kolodkinae (assembly GCA_018901885.1). Taxonomy (NCBI): domain Eukaryota; kingdom Metazoa; phylum Arthropoda; class Insecta; order Diptera; family Drosophilidae; genus Zaprionus; species Zaprionus kolodkinae. Next base: position 325,449 of record JAEIFM010000370.1, on the reverse strand, counting down.
CAAACATTTGTGGGAGCTTTGCCAAACCGAAGTAAATCTTCGCTTGGCGCTGTCGGCTTTTGCGACTGAAACACGCTGCTTTTGCTCCACTTGCCACTGCCAAAAAGTTCACAATTACCGTGATTGTGTCATGGAGTGTAGTCAGGTGTGTGTGCGTGTGTGTGCGTGTGTGTGTGAGTATTCCATTGGGCACACTTTGCCGCGTTAAAGTTTTATAACGTGGCGCGCTTTCGTAAATCAAAACAAATCTCTGTGGACATTAAACAATTGATGTGTGTTCTTTAACTGGAAATTGACTGATAAAAAGACGGAGACTGCAAAACAGATAGCTATAGATCGCTTATAATCTTTAGTCTGTTAGTAAAACTCATGGATATCATGCAAGTGTCATGTTACCTTGTTGCATTGTTGCCTTTGAGTACCTCGGCCTGTCTGTATACTTACAAGTCTTTGGGCCAAGTAACAACACAAACTGAAGTTGGCAATACGTTCAAAGAGAACTTCACTTGCAGCGCGTAAATAAATAACAAGCTGAGTACGCATCATGCAGCACTTTAAATACCCTACTAAAAATATGAGGAGTAATTTTAACAGCTGTAAATATTATAGAAAATTTTAAAGTAACTATAAACAATTATAATATGTTAAACTCTGCAAGCAGCCTTAACAAAGTCAACAGCCCAACTTACCCTATTGCTAAAGCCTTTTCCTGTTGCCTCAGTTGAAATTTATGTGTTCACTTGCCAAGTCGGACATGGACATACATACTCGCAGAGACATAGACATTCAGATCTGCCTTCACATTGGCATCCACATCGATAACCAGCATCAAGTTGGTGGAGAGGGAGCAGACCCAAAGGGGGGCAGCATGCAAATGCAGACAAATGTAAAATAATACGTGACAATAATGCTGGCAATGGCAGCGCTGATTAGCCTGGTTTATTTATGAAGCAAACTCCAGCTGTCTGCGAGCATTGCGTTACGTTGCCACGCCCATCCGCCTATATATGCTAAAGAAAAATTGCTCAGTTTTCATTGACCGGCGATGGCAACGTTTTCACTTCGATTTCAAATTGAATATCTGCAGAGAATATTGATTTGAGATCAGGTAGAAGCATGCATTTGATTGACTCGACTTGCGAAATACCCTGTAAATAGAGAATTACATATTTAATAATAAATAACATAATTACATAAATAATAATAAATAAACTATAGAGTATGAAATAAACTTAAGGTGAATTTTTGCATACTTTTAAAAAAAATCTACAAATTAAACTAGGAATATTTAAGCTTCCTTCAACTATAAGTACTATATGATATAGTTAGTAAATTTAGAAAAATTTCTAGAACTCTATTCATCAGGTTCTAATGCAGTTTTTTTTTTAACTGCTTGCTTTGCACTCTTCATTTGCCAATGTTGTTATCAATAAATATTCTCAAACACTTTAAAGACGTTAGTAAGGTGTAGGGAATATATTTTCTTAAATCAACATTGGCTTGTTCATTTGCTGTTGTTTTATATAGAGTGCCAATTGGCAGTTCCAGTGTATGTACGGAAGTGTACGGGAAACTTCTTTTTGAAGTCAATTCGAGACATTAAGAAATTTATTTAACTGCCTCGAGTTAAGCAAGAACTTTTGAGTTACGATTTGTGTGAGGTTCTTGAGCCGCCTAATGAACCGTATGCCTGGGTTACAGTTATCCAGAAAGTATCTGTGTGTGCGTGTGTGTGTGTGTGATGCTAAAGTAAATATTATTTGATGCGAGTGTGCAGATGTGTCGAAAAACATTTTCAGGTAGCTGCGGCCGAGACGAAGTGTGCTTGTGTGTGTGTTTGTGTGTGTGTGTGTTTGTGTTTTTGCATAAAATATTTACAAACTTGTGCAGTGTGTATGTGAGTGAGTGACTGTCTCCGTGTGTGTGTGTGTGTGTGGCTTTCGCCGAGTCCAATTTAGCCAAATCTACAAGCAGCATTTGTTGCCTTCGCCGTGTGCGAATTTGTGATGTTTTCTTTCTCTGCTTGTGTTTTCTTCTCTCTTCTTTTTTTTTTTTGTTGCTTCTGCCTTTGCTCTGCTCGTTTTTATTACTTTAAGTTTATTTAGGCAGGGAGCGAGCGGGTACCACATCAAAGCGTAGCACGTGGCACGCATGACTGAAACTGGCAAAAAGTACAACAAACCAACAGCAACAACATTGGCAACAACAACAACAACAACATTGGCAACAACAACTGCTCCAATTGCAGCACACAGAATGACCACAAAACATGCGCCTGGCTGGCCGAGAGCAGCAGCAGCATGTGAAGCAGAGACGTGTAGGAGGGGAAGAAGGGAGTAGACAGTCAAAAAAAAAAAACAAATGGGAATAACCCGAAAGCACCGACAACGGCAACGGCAACGGCAACTGTAAACTGTAAATCAACTGTTGGCCCTGTTGACCAGTGTAGCTATGCGAATTTGTAATCTAAACTTTTACACTGTCCCCGCTCGACTCAGTTTGGGCTTTTGCTGTTGCTTTGCTTTTTTGCTCCCCCCCCATCAAGCAAACCGGGACGAACAGGACAGAACAGAACAGGAAACGGAAATTGCTGCTGTTGGCCCGTTGACAAAAACACGACACTTGCACCTCAAGTTGCCAGCCAACTTTCAACTTGATTTCGCAGCAGCAGCAACAGCAGCAGCAGCAGCGGTGGCAACACGAACAGTCGAGTGACATTACAGGTTTGTGCAATTGCTTATCGCTTTGTTGTGTGTGTATGAGAGAGAGAGAGGTAGAGAGAGAGAGAGAGGATGTGTGTGTGTGTTGTTTGTTTATTGGGCCATTGATTAAGCGTGACCAAGCTGTTGAGTGTTAAGCACCCAAGCGCAGCCGAGGCGAAAGCTTTGTTCTACACGCAGAGAAAAAAAGGCTAAAAAAATAATATGATAGTAAAAAGTGAGGAAAATTAAATGAATAAAATAGTTTTTTAATTTTAAAACTACATTTCAATTTTTATATATTTTTTGTAGTACTTTATAGGTTTATTTAACGAAAATGTAATTTATATATTTTTTTTTTTTCAATTTTAAAACTACAAAATAAATTTGTATATATTTTTTGTAGTACTTTATAGTGTTCTTTTTAACGAAAATGTAATTAATAATTTTTAATGAGGCCACAAAAGGTCTACAGTTTGCTCTATCCAGGGCAGATAGTTACGAACACGCGTACTTATCGATAGATTGCTTGAACAACCCAAGAAACCCTGCGTTATGATGCCCTCGAGACACATACGGTAATCAAGTAGGCGCATCAATGGGCCACCAGCATCACCTGCACACATATTGACAGTATCATTTCCTCTAGCACACAAATGATATTCCCGGGTGGCATTATTCTGAATACACTCTGCATCTGATGAGATTTCTAGTACTGCAGCTCGTTTTTCCCGTTTATAATTCAATTGTGCACTATTATTCCATCCTGTGGCTATTAATGATATGTTTAGCAGTTGTACATTTGCAAAGGGTAGACAAATCGGTGTATATTGTACTGCCTGATCTAGCTGAAGTAGTGCAATATCATTCAGGGCCACTTGAAACTCATCTTTTTTATATTCCGGATGAACAATTCTCGCCTTCACTGTATAACGCTGATAAGGCAAACAATCAGCATAATCACAATCTATTTCTTCACTTCCGAATCGCACTGCATTGCTGTGAATGAATTACACTCATTATAGTTTTGGGAGAAATAATAGAAATCATCCTAGAGGGTACTTACACCAATCCGTATTTCTTAAGTATCTCTCCAACTAGACAGTGTGCTGCAGTGATCATGTAACGCGTACTAATCAAAGATCCTGCACAAATCCCAACTGATTCCGGTGCATAATCATATTCCAAGCTGGCAACCCATTCGTATTGATTGGAAAGAATCGGAGAACCATTCGCTATATCATTTGTAGGAGTATAGCCACATAATTTAGGGAATGTTGGTATTTCTATCCTGGGATTGATATCTGCGAGTGCACAGCAAACCTTCCAACCATCTCTGCATAATTGTGTCGTTTCAGAATTACAGTCCCATCTTTTCACACACAATGCATTGGTTATATTTTGATTATCGGTATTATCGGCTATACATTTTTGACCGAAAACTGTTAGTACTTGCGAGAGACTTAAGATGAGTATAAAAAACCGGCACATTGTACAATTGTCGATGAACTGTTTTAGATGGCTTTCAAACGCGGATTGAGATTTCGATTTCCAAAACAAGATAATAAAAGAGGAAATCGTATACTATATAAACTATTTATGCTCACAGATTATAAGTTCATTCGATGATGCTACTTTGGCCAATTCTAATCTCTGTTTGGTGATAAGAAAAATCATATAAAGTATAAATAAAATAAAAAGTATAAGTAAAATATTTTTGTTGATTTTTTTTTGTATTAATGCTTTCTACGTGTATAACGTATCTCAGCTGAAACGCTCTTTATAATATTGTATGTGTATTTTTTTCCTGCTACTATTTCTTTCAGTGTATTTGCCCGCACTTTCTATCGTTTTGAATGCAAATTGATTTGCCGTTTCCTACTACTGCCTGCAGCTTTAAGTTAACACTAGCAGCGGCTCTAAAAGCTGCGGGCCAAAACTATTTCGCAACTTGTTACCTGATTTCATGTCGCACAAGGCGACACCGCAGGCAGACACCAAGACCCCGGGGGCAGCCTCCCCCTCCCCCTGTCTCTCTTCCTCTGTCTGCTTGTAGCACATGCGTTGTTGCACATGCTAAAAAAAAAGGAGAGAGCAGGAGCGTATAATTTTTGGATGGAAAAGGAAAGGATGGCAAAGGAAAGGAAACTGTGGCATTGCCAGTTGGCTGCACAATTTCGCGGGTAACTTGGCGGCGCACGAAAAATTTTTAACTTAAATTACTTTTCGTAATAACTTTATTTTGTAATTTACGTAAGTAGAAGTAACATTTATGCAGCTGCATAAACCTCCAGCGATGCCCGGTCCCGGAGACAGTGCAGGGCAGGGCACGGGATCGAAGGGGCAACCAGGGGGGTCCAAAGTAGCTTTCAAACTATGACGGCGCACGTAAAAACTTCGCAACAGTTTAAATATCCTTGCAAATTTGCTAAGAAAAGCTGAAAATGAGTAGAGTAGAGCAGAGAAGAGAAGAGGAGAGGAGGGGAGGGGAGAGCGGGAGCACTTGCAGCATGCAACGTGCCACGTGCGGCATGCGATGCAGCTTGTAGAAAACCCGTAATATCCTGGACAACTCGCTGGTCCAGCGGCAGACACTTTGCATGCCATTACTCAGCTCTGACCCGGCAAACTTATCAACTCATTCCGGCCGCAGGCAACAACTACGACAACTACTCAAACTACCCACGCTGCATATGCAAATAATACATGACAAAGTTGGGCAAATCATTCGCGAGGATTAACACGCAAATTGGAATTGCGAAATATCATCAAGATGAATGTAATTAGCGTAGAGTAGATGATGTTGAAAAGATAAAGACTTATACAATATTAATATCAGCATTATATCTTAACAGTTTACAATCTTCAATTTAAATATGAATATATTAAAATTATTTCTTATATTTTAATATGTTTGAATACATTCAATTTTCTTTAAATTATATAACTGCAATATATTTGGGTAGAAATATACCACCTTATATAGGACAAATAGTTAGATATGCTATGATATATTTGCCTATATTTTGTATTAAATTTTCCTAGAATTTTTTTACCAATTTAAACAAACAAGGAAACCTTTAAAAAGCTTCAATTCCCCATGGAACTTAATTAGCATTACTTTGGCAGAGTGTTTACCTCTTTGTATGTTTTTCTTAAGCCAGACACACATAGCCAGGCTTAGACCCGAAAAATCATCAGCCAAATGACTTTTAGCAATGCTTTTTCTAATGAGCAAAAACGTTTGTCGAATGCGATTGCAGGTTCTGCTTTTACTTCTTGCTCTCCAGTTGCCGTTTGTTGTTGCCGTTTGCTGTTGCTTCTGGCCGGACCACTTGTCCTTGTAAAATGGCATTTGCATTTGGCCAAAAGGAAAAGCACAGTTGCAGCAGCAACGGGGGCAGCTGAGACCAACAACACTTTACCTCAATGCAAGAGCTCAAACAAAAGTGCGGTATACTTTGCGGCGCTTAGCATATGCGCCATCTGAGAGGGTGTGTGTGAGTGTGCATGTTATTCCCTCGTCTGACATACAAATCATTTTGTCGAGTGGGCGTGGGCGTGGGCGTGCAGCCTTAATGCGCAGCCATAAAGCAACAACAAACTCGAAATGGCAAAAATACATAAAAAAAATATTACGTATACGACATGTGCAACATGCAACGTGGCTCCCATCGAGCCGGCAGGGTAACCTCATCTGTTTGCCACGTATTTGCATTTTAATTATGCTGTAGGACAAATTTAGTTGGCAGTCCAGTCGAGCAAAAGGCTGCAATCGCTTTGACAATCAATCAATAAATCAAAAGACTTTCGATTGGATTTGCCAATCAGTGAGCGGGGCCCGCCTGCTGCTGCTGCTGCTCGCATGTGGGCTTCAATTATGCCCCCAGATAGAGCGGGGGAGGAAGAGGGAATGGAACAGTCAGATAGCTGACACTTGCACGCCTTGGGGGCGTGTCAACCAACAAAGTGCTTACAACAAGCAGCAGCTGCTGCTTCTGCTGCAGCTTCTCCTCAGATGATCCAAGTGAAATGTGTAAAATGCAAAAACTCATTGATGATTGAATGCAGTCGCCGTCGCCGTCGCCGTTGCCGTCTACTTTGATAGCAGTTTTTTGTGCTGCTTTGTCTCAATCTCAATAACGAAATGCAAATAGGGAGAAAAAAGCGAAAGCAAACACACAAATACGTGCACGCACAACGACATGAGAGATCGTCCAAAGCGCAAGCGAATCGAATGGATTGCACACACACACACACACACACACACACACAAACACACACACACACAAACACACACACACACAGAGGGTGAAAGGAAACTGCCAAGTGCCCGTCGAGGTAGCATAAAAAACGAGCAAAAAGCTCAGGTATTCCCTAAGTCGACAGGGCGATACTCTCACTCGGGAAGAGAAGTGAAAATATATAAAGCTTGAAATGCAAAAATTTAAATGAAATTCAGTAACAAAAAGAAAAACTTGTATAATATAAATAACAATCTGCTAATGATGTATTCTAATTTTTAATTGAATAAAAAATGATTTAAAAAATTAAAACAGTAATCTTGTATTACAATAATATTTTACATTTAAAAGAAAAAACATAGAAAATTAAAAAGGATTTTAGATTTTTTAATAAATAATAATATTTTAAGTATTAAATGATATTTATATTTATTTTCAAATAAATAATACTCAACAACTTACTGCAATGTTGTGCAAATAAATCTACTTCAATTTATATACACTTTGTTACAAAACTCACATGAAACTGCGAGTACTCCCTTGCTGTGAGGGCATCAAGTAAAAAGCGAATTGCTTGCTGGGGCTTGCCACACAATCCAACATCCCAACATCCCAAGGAAAATGGCGTTAGCTATGCCGGAGCACAGCACATAGAATTGCAAATTCAATTTCGATTCAATTGAGCATGTGTTTGCAACGGCACAGGCATATGCTCTCTCTCTCTCTCTCTCTCTCTCTCTCTCACTCTCTCCCTCTCTCTCTCTCGCTTTCTCTGTGTGTGTGTCCTGGCGAGTTGTTGCATGCAACGGGGCATTGTTGCGCGCTGCGTTGCCGCCTCGCTTGTTGCATTGTCACTTAAGCTCCGCAAACAACACGATGACTTTGTCAACAACCACACCGATCCCTCGATACGACATCCATCCCTATGTATGGTAATATTTATACCCAAGTCATATCCCATCCCATTCCCATCGCTGCATCGCTGCGGGCTGCCGGCAATTAATGCCAATTGGAGCTCATTAAAATTCAAATTTTAAATCGCAATCACAATCGCAGCCCAACGTATCATTTTACCCCTACACACTGTCACGTATATACCCTATATATATGTATATATGTGTATATTATAGATTTTAGTCTGCAAATGTTAATTAGATTTGAATTTGGTATATTTAGAAATTCGCGTGCGTAAAATGCGACGACAGCGCGTGCATAAAATGAAAGCAGAAATCGGCAAATATTATTTCTATATGCGCTGGGAAATTGCTTTTAATGATTATCATTTGCGGTGCTCGCTGTCACAGCGTACAGTGGGTGTGGCGGGAATAAAAGTGGGCAAAAAATAAAATTAATTTTTATTAAATTTCTACAAGTATTTTAAATGCGTATGTTGGAATAAGGCAGTTATCGAAAGTAATTACTAATCGATAAAAATTGCCAGAAATATTTAATAGGCATTCTACTGTAGTTCGCTGCATTTTGCCCACAATTTAAACGCTGCGCCCCATTGTCTTTTCCCAGCGGCGCAATCGTGTTGGGCATTCTGAATAATGTGTATAATCAAATTAAAATTAACAAAAACGGCAATGATTGCAAATTAGTTGCTGAAAATGTGCGCAAAATTGAAATATCGATTTGATGACGGAACTGGCTGGCAGGGAAGGGGGAAGGGATGAGGGAGAGGATGCAGCCCGACTGCGTCTCATCATAGTCACTGCACAAATTGATATCAACTCGAACAGGAGGGGAATGCGAAGGGAAGGGAAGCATTTCAATTGCCAAAAAGGCGTAAGAGGGAGTGTGTGTGAGGGGGAGGTGCGGGTAAAGTTGACTGTTGACTGCTTAGGCAGTCAAACGGATCAAAAGTTAAACTCATGTTTGACTTTTCATTCGAAAAATTGGATTTTGCATTTGGCCAAAAAGTTTGCAGTCAGACGGATAAGCAGCAGCAGCGGCAGCGGCAGCCGTAGAAAGTTTTTTAGTTTTACAACTAATTTATCAAATTTCAGAGATTTACGCTGCACTTTTTGTTCGCCCCTGAAGTTTGCCTAGAGCTCTGCCGCTCAGGTCTCTGCCGGTCCGGTCCGGTTCCCCAACCCCGTCACCCGTCGCAAACAAAACAAAGGCCCAGCGATTTTTAATTATGGGAGTAACTAGCACAATTACGACCACAAAACGCCATTGTCATTGCCAGTGCCAGTTCCCCTGCCAGAGTTGCAGACTTATCGCTATCGCTATCGCAATCGGTATATCGCCGCATGCAGAAACAAATCCACTTGTCAATTTGCTAATTGCTCGTGGTTTTCGCTTTAATTGCGACCGCAGTTTCGCCCCAAATGGCAGCACATAAAAAACCCGGCCAAAAGCCTGCAAAGGAATTCCAGCCAAAAAAAACCGAAACGAAACGAAAGTCGAGAGTGGGAAAAAAAAAAAGAAAAACATTCTAATAAAATGCTAAGCGTGGGAGTGTGCGCTGGCACAATTGAAGCGTGTTATTAGCTCTAATTGTTATAAAGCCCTTTTAATTGGGTGTCTGATAAAGTTAGGCCAAAAAAAAAAACACAAAGCTCAAGTCGTGCCGGGGGGTCAAAGTCGGAATTCGCAAGGCGTTTTACCTTAATGGGAAAAGGACTAGGAGATACTGCATCCCTCCCTGTCCCTAACAATCCCCAGGCTTAGGCTTAACATGTTTTTTTTTTTCAGTTTCTACTTTTACTTTCATTGCTATTTTTGTTTTTTTTCTATTTTTTTTTTATTCAAACTTTTGCTCAAGTATTTTTCACACGCTGCCAACGCTGCGTATGCGTAATATGCGCATTTCTCTGCCCTCGCGTCGCTTCGCTGTGGGGTAAGGGTCACCACATTTGTTGTTGTTCTTTTTGTATTTGTTTGAAAGCTTTTTGTTTTTAAGCATCTTGTTAACAAGGATTCAACCTGCGGTTTAATTAATTTTCAATGTATTTCACACGCCGTATGTGTGTGTGTGTGAGTGTGTGTGTGTGTGAGTGTGTGTGTGTGCCGTCTAGCGTTGCCTCATGCCATGGACACTAATCCACTGGCTGTGGAAAAGTTGGATCTGCAGCGCAGTGAGGCATATGCCAAACCCTACGCTATCTCGAAAGTGCCTTCTATATGTATGGGGCAGAGGGAAGTTAGGGGACTTCAATGTCATGTGAGTATTATGGAATTTTATATGTATGCAAATTGCGACATATTTTGAAGGGTTTTCTAATTGCAAATTCTGATATGTGCATCTTCAGTTATTTAAATAAATATTAGGTCTAATATTTTAATATTTAATATTTAAAATATATACATAATTTATATGAATTTTCTATATTATATATTATATTATATATTTTATAGCAGAAACTCCCAAGCGCATTTATTATTTAATATCCTACATATTTTTGAACAGATTCCTGCACATTTTCTTTTGTATCCTTCAAATTCTTGTATATTTATTATAAATCCAATAATATAGCATTTAAAATAGCCTAATGATGGGCTTTGCTTGTCTCAGTCGCTCTCTCTCTCTCTCTCTCTCTCTCTCTCTCTCTCTCTCTCTCTCTCTCTCTCTCTCTTTTTCTCTCTCTGTGTCTCAGTTTAAACAAAATTCTTGGCGCATTTTTTCTCCACTTTTCACTAAGCTTTGTTTGCGGTCAGGCGGTCCCTCTCTCCGCCTGTCTGTCTGTCTGTCTGTAGGTGTGGCAGTTGAAACAGTGCCTCCCAAATGTAAATCTACCACTTGAGCTTAAAGAAAAATGATGCGCATAAATATCGCGTCGATAATCCCAGTTAAAAGCTCAAACATTTGTTTGGATTTGCCGCAGTTGCTGCCGATGCTGCCCGCTGCCAGTGCTGCCACTGCCACTGCCTCTGCCCCTGCCCCTACTCCTGTCCCTACTCCTGCCCCTGCTCCTGCCCCTGTCCCTGCCCACTGCCAGTGCAGCATTCGTTTTCTATAATTTTTTGCCATTACAAAGTACTTTAGAGTGTTTGGCGGGTGCGGGTGCTGCTGCTGTTGGTGGTTAAACACCCGCGGCGTGGGTTACTATCAGGCGGGCAAGGGGATTGGGTTTGGGGGGAGGGGATCCTTTGGGTTAATGGCCGTCGATTGCGAGGCTGAAACGAATGGCAGGCCATTAGTTATGGCCCTGCCAAAGGGCTTATTAATATGCGGCGTGTGCAAGGTGACAGCGAGAGAGAGCGAGGGAGTGCGAGGCAGATTCGCTCCGATAGACCGATAGGCAGATAGACAGACAGACCGATAGACAGGCAGAGCAAGGACTCAACCAGAGACAGAGAGACAGGCACAAGCAGTGCCTACATTTTGTGCAAATCGTTTGGCAAGCCGCAGGTGCTCCATAATCGTCAGCGTGGGGCGACGTTGCGGTTGTGGACATGTAGTTGTCATCAATGCAAATACAACACAGAGAGTGGAAAAGGGGGAGGGGGAGAGAGAGGAAGAGAAAGGGGCGCACATGAGCTTGTCAGCAGCGTCGTCATCCTCGCATGATTGATCAAGTGCGTGCGTGCCAGAGACAGCAGCAAGGAGCCAGGAGCCAGGAGCAGGAACGGAGCTGCTGCTGGAGGAGGAGGAGCAGGAACGGAGCGCGCAGCGAGTCGCATTGCCGGCCATTTTTCTGACATTTAGTTGACAGAGCAAATTTTTGTTTGCTCGTAATGCGCCCTCTCGACATTGCTCCGGACATGGACATGGAGGACATGGTGGACACGGAGGACAAGGAGGACATGGACATGGACATGGCCATCGACAGCGACAGCGGCGAGAGAGACAGCAATATTCGCATTCACATTTACATCGCTCTTAAGCCTGTGTGTGTGTGTGTGAGAGTGTGCCTGTGTGTGTGTGAGTGTGCCTGTGTGTGTGTGCGTGTGTGCGAGTGCTTAAAAAGCATTTCACGCCGAGCACAGCGAGAGGACACTCAAAGCTTATTTGACATTTATCAGTGCAGCTGCTGGATTACTTCGATTCCTCGCTGCGAGACACACTGGGAAAAACTGTGTGTGTGGGGGGAGAGGGGAATGGTTCACGCTGGGATCTCTCTCTCTCTCTCTCTTCTCTGGGCTGGCATTGATGGAGCTGTTTAAAGCATGCCCAATGCCATTTGCGTTCAACGTGCGAGCGCAAAATTTTAATGAAAAGTGTCAGTGCGGGCGAGCGGTCGTTGGGGGGGGGAGGGGATTACTAGCCCGCCTGCCACACGGCCTGGACATGTGATAATCCAATTGGCAAAGCCCAAACCACAGAGTGAGCGGGAGAGAGAGAGAGAGGGAGAGAGGGAGGACCGGCAGCGAGCCTTGTCTAATGCAATTCGTGATTCAGCATAAAATGCCTGGAATTCGCACGACGACAACACCAAACCCGCCTCCCCCCGCCCGCTCTTCACCTCCCTGCCCACCCACACACAGCACATGCCTATACGCCCTCGATTTATTGGCAACAGCAGCGAGCAGCCCCTCTCCCCCCTCCCCCCGCTGACCTGTGCCTGGCTGACTGCCTATTTGGAGCCAGGCCCGCGTCGCACTATCAAACCGGTCGGATAGGCCAATTGCCAATTGTCAGATACAATTTATTCTTCCCTTAGATGTTGCCACAGCCTCAGCTCGAGACCCAAAACCCCACACTGCTCCCCTCCCGAACTCTGCCTCCTCCTCCGCCAGCCACAGCTTGCCACGGCTGCACTAAATGCGAATTGAAAATAAAATATTACACCGAGATTGCAGCGAGAGTGGGCAAAAAAGGCGAGCACAGCCGGCAAAGAACCAACAATGAAATCCAGTTACCTCCACTCACTCCTCCAATCCCAATCCTTGGCGCCTGCTCTGCGCCCTAGGCTCACTCGTTGGCAGAGGCAGAGGCAGAGGCAGCGGCAGCGGCAGCTCGAGCTTCGTTTGAAATTGCGGAGGAGACAAACAAACATCGCTTGCAGCAAACAGCAACACGATTACGCCGACGGCAATGCGACGTCAGGGCGTGGCAGTGGCAGGAGGGGGCAGAAAGAGAGAGGAGCAAGCAATGCCCACAACGGTGACGATCATCAAGCGTAAAAGGAATCGTAAAACAAAAGCGACAGATAGTTTGCAGCGTGCCATAAAATCAACAGCAACAACAACGACAACAACAACGCGAGTGGGAGGGGGGGGAAGGCAACGCGGCAGCAGCTGCAGCAGTTGGAGGCGCCACCAATCGATTGTGTGAACTTTTTCGGTGGCATTAAGTGCGCCCAGCACAGGCATCCGCGATGGCAATGGCAACGGCAACGATGGCGATGGCGTTGGCGACAAGCTGCAGCAGTGGGGGCTGCTGCTGCTGCTGCTGCTGTCGTCGCACAGATAGCGCAGCAGCAGCAGCAGCAGAGCGACGTCATCAATGGCAGCGCAGGAGAGACTATATTAGGCTGGTGCCAAATAGTCAAACAATGGATAAGTAGAAAGGATTATAATAAAACTTAATAATAAACTTTTGCATTTTAATTATATTATATTTTCTTTTCTAATTTAATATATTTTCTTTTTGCAATTTCTATTTTTTTCCGCTTTTATATATTATATTTAATATTATCATTCATATTTTCTGATTTTCTACTGGGTATTTTAAGCTTTGATTATCTGAAGGTTTGTTATAGCGTTTTTTGCGATGCCGAAACGTTTTATAATATTATAATATTTACACACGCATTACGCTTTCTAAAAATAATTGTTAAATTTATTATTTTTTTTTTTTTTTTAATTTAAGCTAAAAGTCAAGTTTTAAAATAGTTCTTAATTTTTAAGTGGATTAATATTGTAAGAAAATTGATTTATCTAACGAAAATTGAAGGATTCATTTCAAATTTTGGTCTGCGCAAAGTAAAACTATAATTTTCTGGTTTTTTTCAACAGCTAAGTAATAAATAAATACTTTTATAATACTTTAATGTAGATTACCAAACAAAATATATATATATTTATTTAAATATATATATATATATATTTATTTAAATATATATATATTTATATCCCAAAAAGTATTTATCAGACTTTCTACCCAAAATACTGATAATTTTGCTATTATAAATGAAAATGTTTGGCACCAGCCTAATGGGCAACTTGGACACAGTGTGCAGCGTGTGTGTGTGTGTGTGGGCGGGTTTGTGTGTGTGTGTGTGTGTGTGTGTGTGTGGCAGCCACAGTGGAACACCTTGAGGCGCTCTTGGCAAACTGTAAAAATCGACGTCAGCGTTGCAGCTACTGAGGCTGCCCGCATTCGTACAATCACAAAAAAACATATAGAAAAGTGAAGGAGGAATTTAAGTGGGTGTCAAAGTGGGCGTGGCGGAGGCAGAGGCAGAGGCGTTGCAGCGATAGACAATCCATATGCGGCAGCAAGTGCAACGTAAAAATGCATAAATCCGAAGGATTTCAAGATTTTCGCTTTTTTCGCGATTTTTCGTATTCGTTTTCGCATTCGTTTTTATTTGTCACGTTGCTTTTGGGCTGCGTTCCTTTTTGGTTCTTTTTGGTTGAGCGGGGGGCGTGACTGGATTTACGCGCTGTATGAGTGTGTGTGTGTCTGTGTGTGTGTGTGCGTGTGTGTGTTTAGGTGACATCAGCCATCCCACTCCCACTCCCCCCTTGACTGTTTAACACGCGAAATCAGCAAACGCTACAAATTTCATATGACATTTTAAGTTGTTTTTTTCATTGCGCTTCATGTGGCAAACGGCCTCTAGCCCTGCCCACGCCCCCTCCCACTCACTTCCTGTCTCTTTCTCTCTGCACTCCCACTCCCTCTCCCTCTCTCTTTCTCTCTCTCTCTTTCTGGCTGTGTTTCATTCTGCATGCGTTCTGCTTTGATTCGCTTTCAACGAGAAAATCTGAAAATCTGCTGAAATCCGAAAATCTACAAATCCCCCGACTGTTCTTTGTGCAACATCTGACTTTAGGGCATGCAACATTTTGTTGCATGCTGCGTAGTGATTTCATTTGTTGCTGCACACGCCACAAGGCACTCGATGTACTATGATGCTACTCAATATATCGAAAATATTGTAATATTTTCTGGGCATCCTAACTAAAATTAATAGTTGATCTTATGCAGAGAAATTAGTTGGGTTTATTAGCGCGAAAGATTTACTGATTTCTATTCATTCAGATATTAAAGTATTATTAGCCAGCGTAAAGATTCAGATGGGAAGAAACTTAATCATCTATTTAATAGCTTAAAAATTAGATAAAGTAAATTAAAATCTTTTTATATATTTATAAATTATACAATATATTTCATATAAATTTCCTGATTACATATGCTTATCATATTAACGATTTATCATTTTTAAATAACAAATATAAAAATGGTTTTCCTTTTATTTTTAATAATATAATAATTGTATAATAATAATATAATTGTAATATAATAATATAATAATAATCAGCTTAATTGTTTGATTTAGTAGTAGATAATTAATTAATTAATTATTGCTTTAGTTTATTTTTCCCAAACTATTTTAGTGCCTGCACATATTTTAAAAAATATAACTATACTCTGTATATATCTTAATAATATATTTTATTACTTAGATATAATATATGCCATGCAAAAAGAAAGAAAGAGAAAAAACTCTCTGTCACATTCACATTTCAAAAAGTTGAGCTCGCTTGCTTAAAAATTCATTTATGCCACACTCTCTCTCGGTGAACTTGCAACAATTTTATGCTGCCACCCCAAACAAGTTTCTCTCAGTGTAATCCAGTGGGCTGTGAAGTTCTTCTCTTCTTTTTCTTTCTTTACAGCTTTTAAGTCGCAGTTTTTGGCTACGTGATTTAATGAGCTCTTGATTTGCCAAATGCGCGAGCCAAAAAGGAACGTGGACAGAAGGCGTTGATATAGGGGCAGGAGGGGGGGTGTGGGGCTGAAGGCACTGCATATATTTACAGAGCTCAAGATGGCCAAGTCATATTTGGCTTTTATGTGCGATGCGTTTGATAACAGTTTCACGCCGCGGACGCGGAGGGCACAAAAATTATTTAACATGTAAATCAAGGCGCAGTCAGCAGAAGGGAAGAGGGGGGGGAGTGGCAGGAGGCGGGGGAGAAGCTACTAGGTCCTCTAACAGCGCAGAGTGAAAACTTTTTTAATTTCAAAGCAAATACGCGCTGTGCAGAAGGAGAGAAAGAGAGAGACAGAGAGAGAGAGGGAGGGAGAGAGAGAGGGAGCAGGGTCAGCTGAGGCAGCTCAGCTCGGGCAGATCGGCGTTGATTATAGTCACGTCGTGGTACATGTCAACGCCCTCAGTAATTATGTGTGTGTGTGTGTGTGTGTGCTTTGCCTTTTCCTCTCTCTCTCTCTCCCTCTCTCTCTCTCTTTCTCTCTCTCTCTCTGTGTGCCAACAAATATTGACGCTCAACTTTTATTTACGCCCGCTAATGTTCAAGTTTCCTGCAAAAAGATAAATATTAAGAATTCTAAATCGCAGCAGCGAGCGCACCCCTCCCCCCTCCCCCCCTCGCTCCTCCCACACCCTGTACGCCCACAGTGCCACGCCCATTTACTCATTTAACTGACAGTTAAAATTACAAACGCTTATCATGTACCAGAATCATATCATACGGAATAATTTATTATGCCCGACGCTTAATGCGATTCCCGCGTGTGTGTGTGTATATGTGTGTGTGATTATATGTGCTAGTATGTGTGTGTGTGTGTGCTAGTATACGTGTATGTGTGTGTCTCTCTGTGTGTGTGTGTGTGTGAGTAAGTTGGTTTGTCTTTGAGTTAGAATAAAGTGCGTAACATACAAATGAATATGTACACACTGGCAGCAGCACACACACACACACACACACACACATACAGACAGACAAGCAGACACACAAAGTCATACTCACATACATATACACTCTCACACACACGCACACACACAGACATAGTTTTATTTGCTCAGCTTGTTTTATACAGTTGAAGCGCGCGCGTATTAGACTAACTGAGCGCACTGCAAATGTATGTGCTGTGCGTGTGTGTGTGTGTACTGGTGTGTGTGTGTGTGTGTGCGGGAGTGTGTACTCGTATGTGTGTGTGTGTGTGTGCTGGTTTATGCTCTGTACCCGGAGGTTAATTAAGATTTTGCCATGCATTTGTTTTGCCACAGCGCGCGCGAATAACTTTCCCGCTCGCTTGCTCGCTCCCAGTGTATCTGTGTATCTGTGTATCTGTATCTGTGTCTGTGTATCTGTGTATCTGTGTATCTGTATCTATATAACTGTATCTATACACTCTGCTGACTGCTGCGTCGTCAAGTCAGTCAAATGAAAAAGTTTTTATTAAGTAGTTGTAATCCTTAATTAAATGAAAGTCGTTGCGTGTAATTAAATCGCACCAAACACATGATAATCCAAATGCTGCGGGATTACGCATAAGTAAAAATAGGGGGAAAAACTGGAAACAGAACCCCCTATCAAAGGGGGAAAAACCCATAAAATGCAAGCAGCAAATGTCATTATAAGAAAGGTTTTTATATACTATAAAATATAATTGAATTTTAGCGTGTAGTTAAAATTGTTAAGAAATTGAATTTCAATTTGGAAATGATAAAAAACGTTTTAAAAAATAATAACAGCAGTTTTATGCAATATATTATTATTATAAATACAAAAAAGAAAACTTCTTTAATCTCTTTGCCTTTTTCCGAAGCAAAAGTCAACCCCTTGCAGCTGTCTGAGCAAGAAGAAGTCCCCTACTGATTTTAATTAATAAACCCCTTCAAAGTTGCCAGCCCATTCGTATTGCAGGGCTGCCTATATACCATATAGTAGGTATATATATGGCAAACAGATGTACATACAAATGCCGCACATAATTTAACAAACTGAACAAGTTTGGCCCAACAGCAGCAGCAGCAGCTAGCAACAACAATAATAATAATAATAATAATAATAATAACCTCGTTGGCTCGAAAAAAAAGGGAAGAAAAACAGAAATTTTCGACTTCATTGTGGTTGCGGTTTTCTTTGGCCGCTCTCCCACTCTCTTCCTCTCTCTCTCTCTCTCTGTGTAACTCTCTCGGAATGTACATAAAACTTTCCAGAGGTAGTACAATGCTTAATGCACTCTCTGACATTGCCTGGCTACAAGGATGGCCCGAAACAAGCAAATGAAACTCAAGTGCATGTAGTGCCGGCCAAGTGCCTCAAAAAAAAAATACAAAATACAAAAATAAAGCAAGCAAAAGCAAAGGCAAAAGCAAAAAAAGAAGAAGAAAAAAAAAACAACAAGCATCACTGGCAACAAAACAAGGCGAAAAAGTAATGCAGCAATTGAAATAAAAGTGCAGGCAGCGCAGTGCCGAAGCGCAGATACTCTTGCATAAAAAATGCTCTACTAAATTAAAAAATAAAAAACAATTTAAAAAAAAAATATAATTAATATATTATTTTTCTAACAAGTTCAGAATTTCAAAGAGTATTTTTAGTGTATTTTTATTTCCCCTAAGCCGCAGTTCGAAGAGTATACGCACATAACAACAATAATAAAATACAAAATACAAGCAGGGGCGCGTTCGTTTTTTTTTTTTTTTTTTTTTTTTTTTAATAAACTCCGCCATGTTGTGCTGCCCCATGCGCATTTTTGTTGCATACTTTCGGGTGCTGCCGCTGCTGCTGCAGTGCAGCCTCTCTCGCTGCTTATTTACGAGTATATTTGCTCGGGCCATGTTACTAGTATACGGCAAATGGCAACTTTGAGGCCGTCTGCGGCTGCTTGCCAAGTGCTGGCCGCGACTTTTGCTACCAATCCCCCTCTCCCTCCCCCTCCCTACCGCACTGTTGCCTGTCGCCAGCATAATGAGCCGCAGCCAAACAAAGTTAAGTTCATAAAATCAACTGACGAAAAAGCGTAGCGAATGCCAAAAAGTCGAAAAACCAATGAAAATGAGATTTTAAGCGAGTAGAGAAGGAGTAGAGAGAGAGAGGGAGAGCGAGAGAGAGGGGAGGGGGGCACCCGCACACACGTGCGAGCTATGCAAAAAACTATAGCATACTTTGCAGCGCCGGCAAACACAGTTGCTCTGGCTTCGCTCCACGCTGCAGCTGGAGCAGCACAAGCTGGAGCAGCACGTTCGACGTGTCCCAAAATGTAAAGCTGCCTGTGTGCTAGTGGAAAATACATTTTTAAAATACTTGCACACATTCTCGCAAATGGTAACAAACGGTGCCAAGTTTAGCAGCTTCGCGTTTCGGCCCTGTGCAAAATGCACACGGGAAAAAGTGGCAGCGCTTTTCCCTTTTTTCTCTTTTTTTTTCCTTGCTTTTTCCAAGCTTTTCCTTGCCGGTGCTGCTGTTGTTTTTATTGCTGCTCGTCGCTTTTGGCTTTTGGCATAACATTTTTAGCATATTTGTTGTAGTCAAAACACGTGTCATTTGCACGCGTGTGTGTGTGTGTGTGTCTCTCTCTGTGTGTGTGTGTGTGCGCCATTAGTTCCTTTAGTCATGCACAGGCTGCAGAAAACTCACGTGTCGCATTTGCAGCTTGCCAGAAACTTTGCCGCAAAAGCGTCGCAGACAACACACACACCCACACACACACACTGGCGCACACACACACACACATGCACATAAAAGTAGACAACTTTAGTTGCAGTTATTTATTTGCTATTTGCGGTGCTAAAACATTGACATTTCCCAGCAACAAACAATTTTAATCAATTTTTAAATACAGCAACAATTTCCAAAAATAAGAAAAAGGAAAAACTGATATACATATCTCTCTCTCTCTCTCTCTCTCTCTCTCTCTCTCTCGCGTCGCACCTGCTTGATGCACAGCTAGTTGGGAATTTTAAATGATATAATACGCTTTCGAATTTGCATTAAATACGCTTACATTAAGCAACTCGCTGTAAATGGCAAACAAAACCGTTGGGAATTAATCATTTGGAAATAATTATCTGCTTAAAAATCCTGATATTAATTGCATTAATGGCACAGTGGAACGAAGTGCGTAGTAAAGTGCACAAAATAAAATATATAATATAAGTAAAATTTATAATTTAATATTTACGCGGCATCTTAAACTTTTGTTTTTATTTATTTATTCCCTACACTTTCGTTTGATTCTCTCAGTTTGCCTCACTGTGCAGCATTAAGCAGCTTTTATTTTCATTAAATTCCCAAACAAGGCCCGTCTATAAGTTATTTATTCGAGTGCTTTTCATTCATTTTCGAAATCGTAAGCATAAAACTTGCAAAATAAATTAATCCAGTGGAAAAGCGTATTTATTCTCAATCCAAATCCAAGTTCAAATTGTAATGTATGTATGTATACCCCATTAAATTAGTTTCGATTCTGTTGCGATTTAATTTTATTTATTTTCTTATTTTCTCATTCTCTTCGGTTTATTTTGATTCGCTTTCCCTTGCATTTTCTTTCGCTTTTGATAAGCCGCTTGGCAGTTGAATGTTCTCAGTCGAAAAATGTATTTCCGCTTGTTGCATTTCATTTTGTGCAGTGTGTTTGCCTGCCCCTCCCCCTGCCCCTGCCCCTATCCCTCTCCCTCTCCCTCTGTCTGCCCGTCCGTTTGTTTGAAATGTGCAGGAAGACAGGCATGTGGCTAATAGGATTTCACCACCAACAGCTACAGCTACAACAGCAACAACAACAGCAACAACAGCAACAACAACAACAGCAACAACAACAACAACAACAGCAGCAACAATAAACACAACAACAATGACAGAGAAAGCCTTAGGATTTTGCAATTGCATAGTCCGTTGCACAAGGCGCGCTGCCACTTCATGTTGCAAGTTTATTCTTATGCTAAAACCGGCAACAATGAGAAAGAGAATGAAAAAAAAAAAAATAAAAGAGAAAAGCCACAAAATATTCAAAAATCGTTGAGACAACTTTGGCTGAATGATGATGATAAGCTACGAAGGGTCAATTAAATGGCTTTTCGATAAGATATACGCATAATATGCCAGTTTGCAGTGAATTATATGAATATATAGTATAACTAAAACATACACTCATATTTTCTTAAATTAAAATACCTTAAATATTATATATATTTTCAATTTTCAAAAGAACTTTCTTAAATAACATAATGCTCACCTTAACCTAACAGCATGTTGTGCGCTTAACAGCTGTGCTAAAAACTCTCCACTTGCTGATAGCTAAACAGCAATGCTAGGCAACAGCGCTACAAACTGTTAGCACAGCCTCTCTGCTGCGAGAGAGCAAGAGAGCGCGGCAAACAATAACATGGCGCGCCCAAAAAGCAGTGCTCTCTTCAAGGCTCGGCATACGAAGCCGAACCAGCAACACGAAGACAGAGCAGAACGACAGCAGCAGCAGCGCTACAGCATCAGCTGCCAGACAGCCTCAGTGCCGGCTACTCAAAGAGTTGTCGTGCTGCGACTGCTGCTGCTGCTGCTCTCTGGGCGTCAGCGTCAACAGCGGCGCCAGCGCCAGCAGCGCAATCCAGGACATGAAGCAGAGGCAGCAGCCAGCCGGCTGTCAGTTAGACGCCAACTTTTGTGTGACATAGTGCGTGCGTGCGGTGCGGGCGGGCGGGCTACAGTACAGCGACAAGAACAACAACAACAACTGAAGCGAGAACGGCAACAAAAAGTACGTCCGCGTGAGGCCAAACAAAAGGCAAATAAATAAAAACGCACGCGATCTAAGCACGTGAGTGTGTGTGTGTGTGTGAGAGAGAGGGAGAGACTCTGTTTGCTTGTGCAAAATTATGCATTTATGCAAATGCGTCGAAAAAAAACAGCAGCTGCAGCAGCAGCAGCGGCAGCGGCAGCGTGCACAACAACAACAACAACACGCGGCAGCTAAATAAATATTGCAAGGGGCCAACAACAACAAAGTGTGCCGCGTGCTCGCCATGTTGGATTTAAGAGTCAACATGTCTATGCATGTGCGGGTGTATGCTAATGTGTGTGTGTGTGTGTGTGAGAGTGTGTGCTGGCAGTCAATGAAGTGTTTGTTAATTATTTATATGTCTGTTGTGCATTACATTGCCATTAAGTAATTAACTTAGATTCGAGCGCAGTCAAACAGGTGTGCTCTGTCTCGCTCTGCCCTGAATGCGTGTGCACGTGCGTAACTGTATCGGCACTTTGCCTCTCGCACTCTCTCTCTCGCTCTGCCGCTCTGCCTCTCTCTTTGATATTTGCAGTGCGAGCTTGCAAAACATTTGCCTAATTGACAGCTTAGGCAGGCAAGCAGCAACAGCAGCAGCAGCAGCAGCAGCAGCAGAGAGCGGCAGAGAGCGGCAGAGAGTGAGTGGCAAAGAGAGAGAGAGACGAAGAGAGAGAGTTATCAAATTGAATTGTCATTGTTGCCGGATTAGTTGCAAGTTGAGTTGCAAATGCAACTCTGTGTTTGTTGCTTGCTTTGTTTATTTGTTGCCAGCAAATACGACAGACAATCGAATTTCGCATAAAAGGATTGCAATTCTAAGAGTGAATGAGAGGGGGGGTAAGAGAGAGAGAGAGAGAGAGGGGCAGAACAGATTGCCCGTAGTTATGCTTAACTCAATTTAGTGTCTATTTTCCTATTTGTCTGATATGCTCTTTAATTATCTCAATCGATTTTTATGCTGCTTGCGCAATTCACTTAGTCTTCCTCCCTCTCTCCATCTCCATCTCCCCCTCCCTCTCCCACTCTCTCGTCTGCTGTTATTAAAAATAAAATGCGCTGCCCGACGCTGTGGAAACTTTGCTACGGTAATTTTAATAAACGCCTCAATGAAAGCAAAACAATGACGACATGAAAAAGCAACAAAGCCGGCAACAACAACAACAACGCTGTGAACAGGGGCAACAACAACAGAAACAACAACAGAAACAACAACAACACGTTAAAGTTGACGGCGCAAGTCAGCGCAAAAAGAAGCCACAATTTGATTAGAGCATTAAAGGACTTTATGCCACAAAGCCCGAAAGCGCCACAGGCTTCTGTGCTCTGCCGCTGCCTCTGCCTCTGCCTCTGCCTCAGCCTGCCTCACTACTAGAGGAGATTGGCTGGGCCCAGACTAGGGAACCCTGCGCCCTGCTCTGAAAGTTGGCAGATGGACAATCGCCCGAGAGCCGTAGACAAAGTTGCCGCATGCCACATTTTCATTTGTGCCACACGAGAAATTTTGCGATCTCTTTTTTTTGTTGCTACTTTGTCTCCCTCCCCCCTGCCTTCCCCCTCTCTCTTTGCCACAGCAACTGTCAACGTTTAAATAACGCTGACAATGACAATAAACAAATGCACTGGCGAGTCTGAAAATAAAAAAAAAATAAAAAAACAACGACTTAAATAGAAGCAAAGGTTTTGCAGCCGCAGTGGCGACTACATAAATACCCTGTAAATGCTTGTAAGCTAGAAATAATACTAGAACTCGCTTAGAGTGAGTTTATTTAGAAGAGGGAATTATTTTGTAGGTATATTTAAGCAGCTTTAAAACTTCTTTAAGCTTTAATCTATTTTTGTAATGTTTATTTTTAATTTCTGGATACATATATATTCTCAAATAAATATTATAGGCTCTCTATGTGAATTCCTATGGCATATTGACCATAAATACCATTCTATACCTTTCCCACCCTACATAGAATATAAAAAGTCAAAGCGAAACTTTTGAAAAACTCGCATACAATCGGGGCAATAGATGTGCGGGAGGGGAGGCTGCATATATGTGTGTGTGTATGTGTGTGTGTGTGAGGGGGCGTGCTGCAGTGACGCCAAAAAAGTTTTCAAATTTAATAACCTTAAAACACAGTGAGCAAAAAATATTGTCGACAGCATATATAAGGAAGGGGAGAGGCAAGGGGAGAACTGACCGAAATTCATTGATCCCAAATCCACAGCATAGCATACTTTATGGCGCATGATATAGGACGAGTGCAAAGTGATGTTCCCTAGAAATATGCAGGAAACAAAGTTACGCAGTGGAACAGAGCAGCGAAGGCAGCTTTAAGGCAACTCGCAGCCAACTACAATGGACTCCTCCTCCTCCGCCTGCTCCATCGTCATGGCCAGCATTGCCTCCAGTTGGCCACTGCAGCTGGGCAAGTACTGGCTGCTGCTCCTGCTGCTGGGTAAGTTGAAGCCGACCCAATATATACACAATAATAATACGAATAATAATATTAATAATAATAAAAATAAAAATATTTGAAACTTTTCATTTTATTGCCTTTTTGCTTTTAATCCCTTTAAGTCGCCATGCCTTGCCGGGGTCCCTTTTTAACGGCAAAGTCGACGACGTGGCCAACTTTGCGGTTGCGGCCCCGAAACGCACAACAAAACGGGTTGAAAGGGGGCTGAGACTCTCCTCCCCCTCCTCGCTCGCACTCACTCTCTCTCTCTCTCTCTCTTGCTGCCTTCAATGGCGACACCATGAAAAGTCATTTAGGCATTTCCGTTTCCGCTTTGCGCTTTTGTGCACTTGCCCTTTGTTGTTGTTGCTGTGACCCAAACTCGGAATTAGCATAGCAATAAATGTGTTTGTTGTTGTTATTGTTGTTGCCTTTTGTTTGTGTGTGTAAATATGTGCGAGCGAGACAGAGAGAGAGAGAGAGTGAAAGAGAGAGCGAGCTGACCGCAAAAATTTATGCAAATTCTGCGCCACCAAATTGTTTTTTAAATACACTTTCAATTATTGCTCCCCTTCTATATAAAATATATTATTGCAATTATTTGAGGTTATGTTTGGTTATGTTAGGTTATGTGAGGTTATGTGTCTGCCTGCATTTTACACAACATTCTCTTCTATTGTTTTCGTGTAACTTTTCACAATTGTCTCGAAATGAAAATAAATTCAGCTAAGCAGCAACTGGCCGAAATGCATTAGTAATTGGATTTTATATTACACTTTGCTCTGTCTTGCTCTGCTCCCTCTCTCTCTCTCTCTCTCTCTCTCTCTCTCTCCTTCCCTCTCCCTTGCTGTGTCACTTGTTGTCTCTGCCAACATCTTTCACTTTCCCAGTGCAATTTTTTAGCTTTTAAAACGAAGGAACGAAGCTGACAGCAAAAAGAAAGTCAGACGCAACTTGCGTAGAAATGTTAGAAAAAAGAAAGAGACAGAGAGAGAGAGAAAGGAAAAAAAGGAAAATTTAAATCTGCTTTGCCATTTGCGAAAGACTTTAAGCTTGCAAATATGAAAATAATATTACAGATTTTTCAATATGTTTTTTTCGCACTGTGGATGCTTTGGTTTATATGTATTGTATATTATATCTTTTGTTTGGGCCAATATAAGCAGGGAGTTAAGCGCACCTCTTTGGCTTTAATATTGCCAATTTTTTTAAGGGTGCATTTCGAATAAATCTTTTAAAAATATTCGCTAGAAATGCTTGTCTAATTGTTGTTTAATATCCTTGACTTTTTTTCTTCTACTTGTGGGTTTTTTTTCGCTTTTAAAGAACCTCTTGCTAGAAGAGACACTTGAAATTTACATAAAGCAAACATAAATGTGACAATTTCATTTTGGTGAACGCCTTAAAGGATTTATCCGCACAACAGACATAAAAAACGACGAGTCTTGGGAGGGGGGAGGGGGGAGAGATGAGAAAACTTGCGCTATATTTTATTTGCACTTTTCTAAAATTTATAGACGCTTTTAAAATTTACGCAAAGCGACAAAGCGCTGCCAGAGAGCGTATAAATATTTGGCTACAAGTGCCTGCTGACAGACACACACACACACACACACACACACAGACAGCCTCTCCCCCCCCTGGCCATAAAGTTTATTTAAACAAATTGCCTATTTTACAAGTGTCTTCAATTTTATTAAGTGTGCGATTTGTGCGACGCCAGCGAGGGCAAATGATGTGAGGCACACACAGAGACACAGACAGGCATATATAGCATATAGACATATATACTATATAGCATATATAGCTCAGCATATGGAAGAGTTGTGTGGCCAAAGAAGCTGACACTAATGCGCAACCAAAGCCAAAGCCAGAGCCAGAGCCAGAGCCAGAGCCAAAGTCAAAGCCAACAGCCGCAGCCAATGTGCAAAATCAAGTTTAAACTTCGATGTTTTTAGCATAGTTGTTGTTGTTGTTCTTGTTGCTGCTGCATACCAAATGGGATTTAAGAAGAAGAACAACAACAACAGCAGCAGCAATAACAACAACAATGGCGTCGGCGGCTAAAGGAATCTCAGCAGCCATCGCATAGTTTGGCCATAGACAGCAGCAATGGCTGCCTCTCGCCTCTCTCTCTCTCCCTCTCTGCCTCGCATTTATTTTATTTTCTGCTTCTTCGTCGCTTTTTTCTTCCATTTTGTGAGCCATTTAGCTGCTCAATTTTCTGGCTGCTGCTGCTGCTGCTGCGCAACTACGCTTTACTGAGATTAGCATCTTTATTTGTGTTCGCCTGCCGCAAGTGGCATCCCCTACCCCGAGCCGCAGCCCCTGCCCCTGCCCCGCACACTAACCAAAGCAAAACGAACCGAACTGAAAACCAAAACAAACAGCACGATGAACCGCCTCGCCCCCTCGCTGCCACGCCCCCTTTCCCCTCCCTCGTACTGCGTGTGGCTCGCAGCATTGTCGCATTTATATGCAAATTATAGATGCCTGGCATTTCTTTATGCCTCAGTCTATCTCCCTCTCTCTCTCTCTCCCTCTCTCTCTGTGACGTTTATCGTAAGCAGCGAATGTTTTCTAGCCGGATTTAAATTGGCTTAGACTGCAGCGCAGACCAGGCCAGCAGACAATTTGCATTATCCAGTCAAGCGAGCGAGCGAGCGGCAGCCGCAACTCGATGCCATTTACTCGACTTGACTTTTCTTTAGGCATTTTCACGGCCTGCAACCTTTTGAACCTTGTTAACCGCAATCCATACGGCACAAGGCACAAGGCGCCACTAGGCGCCACGCAGAGCCGTCCCAGCCAAGCAGCTGTGCAGCAATCTTGGCCAAACAACAAAAACAACAGACAACAAAAGCAGCAGAGAAGCAGGTGCTCCGTACCTGACGAGTATCTAATCGCTACACTGTGAGAAAGAAAAGTGTATATGGAGAAATCTAAATTACTAAACACAATATCATTTGCACCACATATACCTTATATATATCATGTACCTTAAAAATGATCTATCTTACAAAAAGAAATTCTGAAAAACAAAGCTAGTCTACACTTAAAATAAAAAAAAGAGTCTAATGTAGAAACA
Source organism: Zaprionus kolodkinae (assembly GCA_018901885.1). Classification (NCBI taxonomy): domain Eukaryota; kingdom Metazoa; phylum Arthropoda; class Insecta; order Diptera; family Drosophilidae; genus Zaprionus; species Zaprionus kolodkinae. Next base: position 298,321 of record JAEIFM010000370.1, on the reverse strand, counting down.
TTTATAAATATTAAAATACGTGCATACTTATACCAAATATGTAGCAGGAATATTCCTTCAAAAACATACATTTAAAAAACTAAAGCTTTTACAAGCCTCTACTATATAACATATTATAATATGTATATAAACTCTTTAAAATATCGCAATGTTTAGTATTAGAATGGTGTATTGAATAAAAAGAAGGAGTAAATATACCAAAAACAGCTTCCTTTAGAAGAAATCAACTGAAATGTTATGGAACTACAAATTTCTTACTCAAATTGCCTTAAAATTTGTTTGGAAAATATAAAATTCTGAGCAATATGTAATAAGTTAGTAGACCGTATAGTTAAAACAACCGAAAGTAAGCTACAAGATCTTTGATTCTAAGGAAATACGAGAGTTAACTTGTTGAATAAGTTTTCTAGTGATTACAGAATAAATAAATGAATAAATAAATAATAAAGCAGAAAGCATAGGATAAAAATGCCTAAAAAAATTAAAATATATAGTATTTGTTTCTTTTTTTGACATATTTTATTTCAACTCTGCTTTGTGCTCCCCGCTTTTCTCAGTGTACCAGTGGCAGGCTGTGTGTGTGTGTGCTACAAATTGATGTCTTGCATACGCATTGGAGTTGTTGTTGTGGTAGTTGTTGTTTTCCTTGTTGTTGTTGTTGTTGTCGTTGTTAGGCAAAAACTTTGCTCAAGTGCGTTGATTGCCGTGCAAAAAAGTTGTCTGTGTCTTCTCTGTGTTTGTGTTTGTGTGTGTTTTATGTACTTATTTTTATTATTTACATACACACAGAGACACGCACACACACTTTGGGATTGTTTCTTGGTCACAGATACAGCTGTCATGCCTTTTGCCATGAACAGGTGAACTTTTCCCAATGTCGACTCTGCTGCACGCTTCCCGCTCCCCGCTCCCGCTTCCCGCTCCCCTCGACTTGTTGTAAGGCTGTCATTAAGCTGTGGTTGCCGCTGCCATTTGCAAATGTGTTTGTTATTGTTGCTGCTGTTGCTGTGGTGTCTGTTTGTTGTGCCTGCTTTGACATGCCTGGAAAGACTCTCATGTCAGAGAGACACGAGACTCGAACTGCTGCCATCGTACGCCTGTGTGGCATGCAACATGCAGCAGCAAGCCCAAGTTGCAGCCGTAGCTGAAGCTGAAGCTGAAGCAGCAGAAGCGCCCGTTTTGAGGCCCGGCAGGCACTTTTGTTTGTTTGTCTATTGAAACTTTAAACAAGTTTGCAGTTTGTCGCTGTCTCTGTGTTTCTGCCTCTGTCTCTCCTTCTCTCTCTCTCTTTCCCTATCTTTCTATCTCTCTCTTGCTCTGTCTGAGTGGCAAAATCTGTCGCGAGCTATTTGAATATGCCGCAAGCCGCAAGGTAATCACCAGACAGAGTTGCGCATTAATTTAAGAAATATTCGACAACATCTTTTGCTATCTCTCTCTCTTCCATCTTCCCTCTCTCTCTCTCTTTCTCCCTGTCTGTCGTGCTTTTTCAACTGTTAAGTGCAACAAATGAAATTCACGAATGCTGCCGCCTAATGCCATTTGCGACGCCAGAGAGCAAACAGTGCCAGCTGAAATTATGCAGACTTGCAGCGGGCAGCAACTTGTCGTGCTGCTGCTGCTTCTGCTGCTGCTGTTGCAACGTTCTCAAATTGTTGCTTATCGTTGTTGCACAGTGCTGCCTGCTGCCTGCTGCCTGCTGCCAACTGCGGCGACATGGCGCAAGATTATGGAAATTTCACACAACTTTCGCACGAAAACAAACCAAGACGCGGCGCCCCACTTGCAACACAGCAGCAGCAACAACACAGCAGCAACAACAACAACAACAGCACAAAAAACGGAAATGCAACTAATGATATTAACCACTTTTTTTCTGGCATTTTCTCTCCGTCTGTTTACGCTTCTTAAAAACGTTCTGCAAATTGTGAAAACCCACGCGCGGTTTTTCTCGCTTTTGTTGTTGTTGTTGTTGTTGGGGAAAAACGTTTAGCAGTTGACGCCCGTCTGCATGTTGCTGCCGTTGCTGCTGTTGCTGTTGCTGCTGCTGCTGTTGCCGTTGCTGTTGCTGCTTTTTGTTGCTGTGTCATTTAGATGTTGCGCATTTTTACAAGTTCATTCAATTAGGAGTTGTGCGTCAGTTTTTCCTGCTGCAAATTGCACATTTCCCTGCCTCTCGCCCCGCTCTCTTCGCCAGCCATCCCCCGTTTTCCTCTTCGTCGTATTTCATTTCTATTTTCTTGCTCTTTTTCTTTTTTTCCTTTCTTTTTTTTTTGTTCCTTGTGCTTAATTTCTTTTTATGTTAATTTCTTTCTGGTCCCAACTGCTTAAGAACTTAAGAACTTTAATTTACTTAAGTAATTTACGTTCTTAAATTTTCTTAGAAATTGTAGAAAGTTGTGTGTACTTTAAGTAGCAAGGGAAACTGTATTTTATTTAGTATATTAGATTAATTTGCTTCAAGGTATTATTTATTGTTTTTCAGCTCTAGCAATTAAGCTGATATAACGTGATTATGTATCTTATATGAGAAGAAAAGAAAGAAACAATTTTAAACTTTTATATAATTTATTTATTTATTAGATCATCTAAAAAATCATTCTACATTTTTCCTTTTTTTTACCTTCAAAATTAGCTATCAAATCAACGCAAAAGCTTTTAGATCATAATAATATTGTATATGTTTAATCTTAAATTGCATAACATATTTTTGCTGCAACTGACACACACAAACACACACACAGTCAAACAATTTCCATCTTTTATATATAGTACCTTATATAACACACACACTTTTTCCATACACAAAAGGAATTATTCATTCAGACACAAAACGAATCGTATTCATACAGTTTCAATTTCAATTTCAGCTTTAAAAATCTAGGGGGGGAATGTTTTGCATATATATACATATATATTTATATATATTTGTTGTCGTTTCATGCAACATTTTTATGACATTTTTCATCATTTTATCTGACTGTTATTTATCCATGCCTCGACCCAGTTGAGCTGCTGCTCCCTCTAACTGTCTGTCTCACTCTGTCTGGCTGTGTGTGTGTGCCCTTTTCTCATTTTTTTTCTCTCTCTCTCTCTTTTTCTCTCTCTGGCAGCTACGCGACGCATTCAGTGTCTACTTGTGACTGACATCAATGTGCCACAAATTGTTGATTTTCGCGATAACGTGACATTATCCTGCAGCTATGACATAAGTGGTCACACGTTAAATTCGGTTAAGTGGTACAAAAACGATATGGAATTTTTTAGGTAAGTGAAAAGCACACAGACACCCCCACTCTCTGTATGTGTGTGTGTGTGTGTGTTTATAATTTATGATATTTATTTTTGGTATTTTTGCGCCACGGCAGCTGTCAAATGCAACGCGAATTCATGCGGCCATGACCGTAGGCCGTGCAAATACGCCGTGCACAGTGTCACCAGCAGACTGTGCACACCCAGCCACCTCCCCCCCTCCCCTTTAGCACACACACACAGAAATATGTTCATTGTCATTGGACTTTCTTGCCTAATTAATTATTAAATAAATTAATTTGCCTTTGCCTCGCATTTATGCGTTGGCAAATTAATTTAAATGTTCTGCCACATATAAAATACTCGAGTTGCCTCGTGTTGCGGCTGACAACGGTTACGTTGTCGGTTTTATGGGCCCCGTTAGCAGTCATCACTCACACACACACACACACACACACACACTCACACACACACATAGGGCATATTTGAAACGTGATTGCTAAGCGGCATTTAATATTAATGCCACAGGCTGACAGCACGACGACAACAAAGGGAGACTAATTGCCAAAGCAGCGAGAGACAGAGACAGAGACAGAGACAGTGAAAGAGAGAGAGAGAGAGAGAAGTTCTTCGACAGGCTAACGAAATGAATATTAAGTGATCTGTCGACCTCAAGTCAAACAACTTAGTAGCCAGTGCACTCTACACTGCGCTGCACTGCATCATTTTATCATTATTATTATTATTATTATTATGAGCAGAGTTGTGCGAGTGTATGTGCGAGTGTGTGTGGGTGTGTGTTTGCAATGAGCTTCAACTTAATGAAAAATCTCAAGTGACTGCTTCGCGTTTTGCTTAATTAAAAATGAGAATGAGCAGCACGCTTAGGTGCATTGCACACACACACACACACCCCAACACACACCCACACACACACGCTCAAGCATGCAAGCAACCCCTGAGAGGGTAGCAGAGTTAGGCAAGAGGTGGGTGCGGGGGACGAGCAGTTTGCAGGGAAAGCTACTGCAAGTTTTAATTAGACAGCAGCAGCACGTGAAAGTCAACTGTGAAGCCAATTGCAATTTCAGTGGCAAAAGCAAAAGGCAAAAAGCAGCAAAAGCAAAAGGCAAAAAAAAAGCTAAATAAATTTAAAACGAACTTTAAACTGTCAAATCAAATATTTGACATGTCGAGAGAGTATATGATAATTCGTAGTATTTGCATAAGCTGCCAAATGAACTTAATTGCAATTTAAATTCTGCGTTTGTATAGGGTATATAAGTAAGTCTAATCTATATTCTTACTCAGTTTATTCTACAGTTTTTTCAATAGTTCATGAGTCTGTATATAAGTTTCTCAGTCTTATCCTATATATAGGATCTTCAATTTTAAATACCTGCCTGCAATTACAGCAAATTCAAAATTATAAAAGCAAACATCAGCTAAAAGGAAAAGTTCTCTCCTATTTGAAATCTATACCCTACAAATTTTTAAATTTTGCAAAGTATATAATTTTTCTAATATTCTTGTTATCCATATCCCAACAGTCCTTAAAGTCTTTATTTATACTCAGTTAATTTGCCTGCTAAACTTGAGTTCAAAGTCGCATTAATTCCATCTTTGGCTATGCCTACGATCCGTGTAGCCTAAGTTTATCTCTACAACAATGCGAATTGTGCAACCGCCACCTCCCACCCGCCATTATCATCAAATGTGAGCAATCCTCAAGTTGGTTAGTGCAGAAAAGCAGCATTAAATACACAAGCAAAAAAAAAGAGAAAAGAAAGCAAAAATGGGAGCACACAGACAACTGTAATAGCTGCTGCTGCTGTTGTTGCCACAAGAAATCCCTTGTAACGAGCCACGCCCCAACGCAATGGGGGGCGCAATAACAAAAGCAGCCAGGGATGAGGCGGAGGCCGAGGGAGACGTTTATATTGCTTATCAAATTTGTTGATTTGCTGCCACAGCAGCAGCCAAAGACGACGACGACGACGCCTAAGCCGCAAATAATTCGTAGCAGAAGTCCCACAATTCCCCCTTCCCCTCTCTGCCAACTGCCTGCCTCCCCTGCTGCCTCCCCAGATAGACAAGCGAGTAACGGGCAGCCGAAGAGCTATTAACAAGTAGCGCACAAAGCGACTTATCAACACTACAACAGCCCACAAAAGTAGGCAACGTTTTTTTAATACCCCTCGACCATTGAAGAAGGCCACACTATAGATGAAAGAAAGGGTATACCACATGTTGACTAGATGAATTGACTGGCAGCAGAAGGCGTGGCAGGGGAAAATAATATAATTGTTATTATGGTCCTTATAAGACCTCAGAAAAGTAGCCATAGACATTGAATTTAAATAGTTTTCAATTTTAAAAAAAAAAGAGGGTATTTTTACGTCCATCTTGTGAGTTTTCTCAGCTGCCTTTCATTTGAAATTGAGGCAGCTATTTAAAGCTATTTTAATACGCTGTAAATAGTATGACAAATGGGGTGGTATGAATTAGCAGTGGTAGTAGTAGATGAAAGGTATTTACAGAGTATAATTTACAGAGTATATTTTCACATTTATACCTTGTTTGCTTATACCTCAAACTGCCTTACAGGGTATCTTGCGCGTTTGTATAATTTACAGAGTATATTTTCACATTTAGAGCAGTTCTTTTGCTTATACCTCTGCCTAACAGGGTATCCTGCGCGTTCATCCAGCTACAGTTTAGTTACACTTTCTCACTGTTTATTTATGGACCTGGACAAGTTTTCCACTTGAACACTTTTCTTGTAGAACATTTTCACACACACACACACATCGATGCTCAATGCGTATTTGTGTGGGATTAATGAGCAACAATCTACAATAGAAAACAAATTGAAGAAGGCTGTCCCAGACACACACACACACGCACACACAAGCTGAGATTGAGTGCATGTAAGCCACTTGTCTGAAAATCTCCATTTCCTGGTGGCCCAGGCCCGCCTGGTTTATGGCTTGAAAGCTTTTAGCCCGCAAGAGGCCTACACGGTTCGGGTCGATTATCAGCTGACCAACCGAGCGATGTTGTAAAAAAAAGGTCTAAACGGACTAACCGGCCTAAATGGAGGACGGCGCAATTTGCGGCCCATTTAGCTGTCGCTCAAAGCTGGCACAAACTTGCACTGGCTCTCTGTCTCACTCTCTCACTATTTCTCTCACTGTCTCTCTCTCTCTCTCTTGCTCTCCCCCATTTGCAGATATGCACCGCTAATGCAGACCGTTTTTCGCAAATTTCCCGTTGCCGGCGTTCAACTGATCGATGAGGGATACGAATGCAATGAATCCTCCTGCCGTGTCGACCTTAATTTATTGGGCATCAAATCGTCGGGCGTCTACAGGTGCGAAGTGTCTGGCGATGCGCCCCATTTCAAGTTAACAGCACGCTCGGCCAACATGAGTGTGGAAGGTAAGCTCAGCTCCCCCGGCTTGCCACACGGGGCGTATACGTAATGAAATGCAATTTCAATTGTTTGTCTTAAATTAAAGTGCAGTGCGAGTATGTAACTGTGTGTGTGTTGGTGTGTGTGTGTGTGTGTGCGCGCATGCAATGCAAATATTTTTGCCACTATCCGCTGCTGCCAATGCTGCCCGCTGCGCTGCGCGTTACTGCACAGCATAAACCGAGTAAAATGTGTAATTTCCGTGATATTTTAATGGTAAACAACATGGGAAGAAAACGGCAAGAAACATGCAGATATTTATCTATAGTTGCTCCATGTGTGAGCTGCGGGCCAAAGTGGCTGCAACGAGCGGTGGCCAGCAACACGCACAGGATAAGCAACGGCAGCAGCCCGGCAGGATGTGAAGCGAGTCGAGTCGAGTCGAGTCGGGACGAGGCAAAGCAGAACATTTTCATAAAATGTAACCAAGAGATGCATGTGATTCGCATCCCTAGCCATATACAAACACACACACAGGCACACACACACACACAGGCACACACACACACCGACACACACACTCATACACACGCACAGCGAGCTGCCCAGCGAGCAGGCAGCGCGAACAGGAATCGCGCTTGCTTGCCTCTGACTCGAGTCTGCGGGTGTGCGAGCAGCTTGGTGTGTGTGTGTGTGCCAGTGTGTGTGTGCCAGTGTGTGTGTGCCAGTGTGTGTGTGCCAGTGTGTGTGTGTGTGGAGGGGGCGGTGTGTATTGGTGTGCGCCTCTGTGATTTACGGCAGCACTTTATGCTTAAAAAGGATATCGCTAAAATAAAAAGCTCCGCTGCCGAGTGCCTCGTGTCTTGCAGTCCCCCCTCCCTCCCCCCCACTGCCGCCCTGTCACCCTGCCACCCCGCCAACATGCCACCCGCCTCGCACATGCTCGCTGCATGCTCGTTTTTCTTGTTTTTATTTTCGCTTTTACTTTTGCTCACACACACACACACACACACACGCAGCAGGATGTTTCACTGCGTCCTGCTGCTGCCTATCCTGCTCCTGCTTCTCCCACTCTCCCACTCCCCCGCTCTCCCTCTATCAGTGTCTTTTTCGCTCGCTCCGCATGTGTTTTATGATCATCTATTTTTCCGCTGATATAAAATAAATATCTTGTAGATGCGCTGCGTACATGGGGCAACTGCTGGCAGCGATGCTGCTGCCGTTGCTGCTGCTGTTGCTAAAATATTTTTAAAAATTTATCAAAAGCAAATAGAGAAGTTGTAAAATAAACAACAGCAGCAGCAGAAACAACAGCAGCAGCAGCAACAACGATAACAAAGGGCAGCAGATATGGCGTATTTGTGCACGCTCGAGAGCGGCTACAAGGTGCACAATTTGCATGTTTAATGCACATTTAATATTAGCCCAAGGAATGTCACGAAAACACACACACACACACACACACAGCTGGAACAACTTGCAACTCAGACTGAGCTCCATTAGTAGTATCTGGTATATTTTATGAACTGTTGCGTAGTTGATCAATTATGTGTGAAATAAGTCAGAAAGAATAAAGAGTTGCAAGTGTTTTTGTATCTTTAACAATTTGCGACTAGAGTTAAGTTTTGCGTAAGTTTAAGGCATAAATAAAACATATATTGCTTATTAAATAACTTCTTAGATAATACCCTATACCGGTTGTGTAAGCTTAAAGTATAAATAATACATATATTGCTTATTAAATAACTGTTTTATATAATTTTATTTTATTTTACCAGTTTTTTGCTAATATATCTCTAGATATACTCATTATCATACTGCTTTTTTCTACCTTTTCAGCTCTGCCGCAGAACAATCCATTGATTAGCAGTTTTCACTCCATGTACCGTGTCGATGATTTCGTCCAGGTCAATTGCAGCACCGACTTCTCCAGCCTCTTGACCAAAATAACTTGGTATATCAATGGCATCAAGGTGAGTAAGGTACTTACTTGCTAGGGCTGAAAAACTATTGTTTAAGCTATTTATAAGTTATTTTTTAGCTTCCAAAACTAACGATAGTTGTGCCTAAGTTCAGTGCAACTAACGTGCATACTATCGATAGTTTTGCAGTATAGATTTATCAATTCTCAGACTAGCAGAAAATATGATAAATTAAACATTAAGAAAATGTATAAAAATCGTATTTAAATATTGGCTAAAATAAGTGCTTTTCAGTAGATTAAAAAAGCAAATATCGATAGTATAACTGACTATCGATCAAAATAATATTCTAACCATTTTTTCTCCCTCTTGTTCTCTTTTCAGGCCTCTATAGTCGATCTGCAGCCCACAGTGGAAACAACAATTGCCGCACACGATTACAACTTGCGTCGCATCATTTCGCAATTGAATTTCTATGCCAACGATCCGCGTTTCCATCAGCTGCAGCTGCAACAATTGCTGCAGCAACGCCAGCAACAACAGCAACAACAACAGCAGCAGCAGCAACAACTGCAGCAGCAGCAGCAGCTGCCGCTGCGTCTGGGCCTGGATCTGCGCTGCATCGCGGAGATCGAGAGTTATCCGCAATTGACGCGCGAGACGAGTCTGCATGCGCTGATCTTCCGGGACGACATCGATCTGAAGAATCAGAAGCACTTCAAGTCGGGTAAGTTTAACGAGCGAGCGAGCCGGCGAGAGAGTGTGTGTGCGATGCGGTGTGGCATGTTAATGCACTCGACCGCAATTACAGTGACCGCTAAAGTGATGCGCATGTGGTGAATTGGCTAATTAAAAATAAATGCAGATGCGCAATGCAATGCATATTTGGACAATTTATAATACAAATAAATAAAATGCACTCTCTCTCACTCTCTCTCTCTCTTTCACTCTCTCATTCCCTCTCTCTCTCTCTCCCTTTTAGCCACATCGAGCATCAATTTGATCGGCGCTCAGCAGCTGCTGCTGCTGGCAGTGTCAACCGCAACGGCAATGGCGACGGCGTCGGCCTTTTTACCGCTGACATTTCAATATGGCGCACGGAAGTTGACGCGCTACAAAATGGCGCCAGCCACTGGCCCTTAGGCTACACACACCAACACACGCACACACTCGCTTTCGTTTGTTGTTCACACTATTGTTTCGCTGTAAAACCGTTTTTAGCTTTAAGCAACTGAAATGCACGTGAGAATTTACAACTACAATTACACAACACACAACACACAACACAACGGTATGTGTGTGTATGTATGTGTATGTGTGTCACTTCGATATGAATACATTAATTGCAAATTAAGCTAACTGTGTAAATAGCCTGTAAGTATGCAATACGATTAAAATTGAAATCAATAAATATAATACATATGCGAATCGCACGTTAGTTTCACTTGGCCAACACACAGCATCCCCTGTGTGTGTGTGTGTGTGTGTGTGTGTGTGTGTGTGTGTGTGTGTGTGTGTGTGGCACAATGCACAACCACAAAAGTGAAGCCAGGCAAATATGCTACAGGCGCATTGAATACCCTAAGCTGGCAGTGTCTTAGGCTGGGTATATTGGCGGGAAGTATTGGACGAAGGCAGCTTTGTTGAAGTATTCTACAGGGTATACACATAGTCAGGCTAGTCAACTTTTCACGGCATGTATCGTCTATTATCCAGCATGGTTATCGGTTCGGGTTTTATTTCGTTTTAAAATCGAATTCAATGAATTCAATTGCAATTTCTTTTTGCATACGCAAGTTTGTGGCTGCAAAAATGCGCACCCTGATCCCGCAAGTGTGTGTGTGTGCGAGTGTGTGTGTGTGTGTATTGAGGAATGTGTTAATGGGCCCCCATCCGAACCATAAACTGGCCTCAATGCATGTAGAGCAACACCCCAGGAATGCGCCAGACCAGGCCAGACCAGGCCAGACCAGACCAGACCCGGCCAGGCCACACACTCCTCGATTGCATATCAATTGCAGCTCTTGACAGCCCCAGATTGATTTTTGTTTGCATTTCCAGAATCTGCTGCAGCATCAGTTGGATTTTTGCCACGCCCTGGCCCCGCCCCTCATCTCCCTCATAGTCTTGCAGTCTGATTCGAATTTAATTTCAATTTTAATTTTAAATGCAGCTTTTGCCTTAAAGCTATTGCCACCTTCTGCCAGCTGATTTAGCTTCACGAGAGGATCTAGCAGGGAATACAGCTGCAGCTTGATATATAATGATTATAATGTATATAGTTTATAGATATTAAATTATTTACAGAAATTATGTATATGAATTAATCATTTCTTGCAATTTTGACGCATTTTCTCGCCTTACTCAATCAGGGCAGAATTCACTAACTTAATACCTCTGGAATCCAAAGTAAGATTATGCTGGACTTCTATGCTATATATATTATATATTTCCTAGATGTATGCGCCTTATTATATCTTTCTTTCTACACAAGCTTGCACGGGCTGCAAATGGCTGATGGAAAAAGCGCATCAAGTGCAACGACTGACAGACAGACAGACAGATAATAAAAATGAAGGATCAAAGTTGGTAGCCAGCTAAACGGCGAAAGAAAAGCAAAGAGTATGACAAGAAATAGAGTGCAAAAGGCAGGAAGAACACAGAACAGAACAGAGAGAAACGTAGCTAGAGCAGTAAAAAGACTATTAAGCGATAATTTATTTGTAATCTGCGACGTGAATGCAACTTCGTAGGAGGAAGCTGCCGAAGAGGGGGGAAACAAAGGGGAGAGACAAGGGGAAGGCAAGTGTGAGGCAGGGCGAAATGGTTGAGTCAAGTGCTGCAGCAGGGTACACAGAATGCTCTCTCTCGCTCTCCCCCTCTCTCTCTCCCTCCCTCTCTCTCTTGGGGTAATAAAAATGGCTGCGGCGCAAATATTTAAAGATGGCGAAGGTAACGGTAAGAAGGACCAGTTGGCAGTTTGCCTGCCCGTCCAGTCCCGTCCAGTCTGCCGCGTCTGCTCATCTCGCTGCATCTCGCTGCGCCATACCGACGTCTATTTGATGCAGACAATGTGGACAGCTCAGCTTGGGCAGGGCTTAAAGGCTTTAACAGCGAACGGGCAAATAATTTCGAGTGCAACAACAATTACCAATTACAATTGCTTTAATGCGCTGCCAGAGAGAGGGAGAGAGAGAGAGAGAGAGAGGGAGGAAGAGGGAGAGAAAGCAAAGAGAGAGAGAGAGAGAGAGATGCAGTGGCTGCTAGGAAAACCGCAAGGATTAAGTAATTTCTGCCAGACATGCAGCAGCCACAATCGCCAAATGAACACAAAAACTTTTCCCCAGTGTAGGGCGCCGCTCTCCCCCTCTCTCTCGGTTCCCCCTCTCCCCTCTCTCGGTTCCCCCTCCCTGTTCCCAGCCAGCAAAAGACGCTCTGGCACTCTAATGCACTCGTGTGTGCAATAAATTGGCATATCCTTGCGCAGCTCACAGGAGTGGGAAAGAGAGAGAGAGGGAGAGAGAAGGAGAGAGAGAGAGGGGAGACTGAGAGAGAGGGAGAGGGGAAGTGCAGCAGGCCAATGAGTTTTGCGTGTGCCAATGCGAGTGTATTATGCACAGGATGCGCATAAGAATGAAAATCCTTTTGCACTTAATGGCAACACGGAAAAGGCAACAACAGTCTGTCTCTCTCTTTCCGTCTCTCTCTCTCCCTCTTTCTCTCTCTCTCTCCCCACCCAGCACCTTATTTCATGTGAAATTTTTTTTATTTTATCGTAAAAACTCATAAAATTTGCCACTCTTTGTGGACTCTTCCGCTTTCTTCGGCCACTTTAAAAGCCATTAATTTGCAATGACCCAACACTTGCCCCAGTTATCCCATGGCCTATACCCAAGCCCCGTTTTAAGAGCATTTTCACACCTCTTTATTGTTTTTAATATGGAAATATAGTATGCTCCTCCTGCCTGGCCACATTAAATGAAAAGTATTTGCGACGTTTCATGATGTGCTTCTGGTGCCTTCCCTCCCCCCCCTCGGCTCCTGCTCTCCTGTGCTGCAAGACAGATTGGCATTATTTATTCAGCACAGCGTCTAGCACAGAGAGGGAGAGAGAGAGGGAGGGAGAGTGAGAGAGGGAGAGCGAGAGAGAGAGGCGAGTGAAATATGTTGGACCCCATCGGGGATCCAAGTTGGCTGAGATTGCATACATTTCGCTTTGGCAGCACATTTTTTAGCCAGCGCAGCTAATGAACCATCGACAGGCAATGTGTGTGTGTGTGTGTGTGTCCCAAACACTATCCCCAAGCTAAAGGTCTCTAAAGTGCTGCAATACGAAAAAAATCTAACAGCGGCAGCAACATCTAGCAGACACTTTGATAAACTTTTGTAGAATTCCTCAAGGAATAAAAAACTTAAGAAATTTTTTACTAATTAATATAACTAATAATAATATATTTTTGGAATAAAAAGCTAAAGAAATTTTCACTTATCATTATAGCTAATCAGACATATAGCATATATAGTATAAGTAGTTCTGACTTAGTCGTGGAATAAAAGTCTAATTTAGTCGCAAAAACCTAATGAAATGAATTCAAATTGAAGCGAGTTTTAATTGCCGCAGCGATTGGTCATGAAACTCTCCGCTTTTCCGCTAACGGGAAATGCTCCTGATTGTCGTCAGCAATGGCGGCGACGGGGGCAATGGCGGCGATGGAGGCAATGGCCATGGCGATGGCGATGGCAAAGTCACCTGCCACAATCAGAAGCGGCCGCAACAGAGAAATGTGCTGCAATTGCAACAAAAAGCAGCAAAGCTGCAGCAAAGCAGCAGCTGCAACAACAATAATGACAATTGCGATTGTTGCGAATACAGTGCAGATAGAGAGAGAGTAGAGACAGACAGACAGGCAGAAAGAGAGAGAGAGAGAGCAAGTAGCGCAAAATAGAGAGAGAGAAAGAGAATAGGAAAGCAAAGTAGAAAAGCATTTACTTGAATTGACTTCATCCGCTTTGTTTGTGGATGCAACTGCTGCTGTTGCCGCCACGCTGCTGCTGCTGTTGCTGTTGCTGTTGCTGCTGTTGTTGCTGCTGCTGTTGCTGTTGCTGCTGCCTTGGACTTGCCGTGCAGCAGGCGCAATCAGGCGCAAGGACAACGCCAGGACAACCGCAATTGAAATGTTTTCATTGCGACAACTAAAAATTGTCATCAGGATTTTCATTACCTGCGGCCAACTTGGCTCGCTTTATTAAAGATGCTGCCAACAGCAGCAGCAGCAGCAACAGCAGCAGCAGCAGCAGCCACTCCTCCCTCTTCCCGTCCCGCTCCTTAGGCAGTTGGCATGGGCTTAATTAAGTTTGCTGGCAGCTTTAGACGCTACGTTTTCCCTTTTACTGCTTTCCACTTTCCACTTTCCACTTTGCTGCTGCTGCTGCTGCTGCTGCTGTGGTGCAAATCGCGTTATCGGCGGCGTGAAAAGAAATGCAATTAGTGCGAGGATTTCAAGGACTTGCAGTTAATTGCGAAATGCGGCGAATTAAATCATTTGCTGGGGGCAGGGGGCAGGGGCAATGTGGCACACACACACAAACACACACACACTTTGTTGCAGCAAAGACGACGACGCTGCTTTTAATTACACTAAAAGCGAAGCCAGTTGACACATCAAAATTAGCATAAGTGTGGCAGTGTGTGTGGGTATGCATGTGTGTGTTCGTGTGTGTGTGTGTGTATGTGTGCCGCTGGGCAAGCTGTAAAAGCAAACGCCATTAAACACATCAACTGGAAAGAAAAACTCATTTCATCTATGGCCCAAGAAAAACAACAAGAAATGCATGTATAAAAATCAAATTGGACACACAACAAACGATTTTCCCACACACACACACACATAGACACACCCACACACACACAGTGAGACAAACAATAACATTGTCCGGCCAAAGCTGTAATATAAGAAAAACAAAAATGTGTTGTTCCTTAAATGGCAGAAAATGTTTTCAAAGCTTATTTTTCATTTGGACTCCGCTGCAAGCAAAGCGGCAAGAAAAGGACACAACAGCAACAACAACAACAACAACAGCAACAACAACAACATGGCATAAGAAATAGCCAAAGATAGTGGAAATGCTGGGAGAGAAAGAGAGCAGGGAGAAAACAAAAATAAATAAACATGACAGATAAAATGAAAACAAAACTTTACACAACATTTTTATGCTCCTGCTGTGTGTGTGTGTGTGTGTGTGTGTGCAGAGCTGTATTTGTAAATCTGTGTGTGTGTGTGTGTGTGTGTAGTTATCCCTCCCACTACTTGGCAACCCCCTCGTTCCCTCCCTCCTCCCCCCTGGCAATTTTGCCATTCCATTGCCCTCGCTGTTTTTGCATCCTGCATTCGCATTTGCTGCACTTTTTTACTCAACTCAAATCGAAATTGTCATCCATTCGCTCAATTTGTCGTCTTGGCCGCGGAGACAGCCACCCCCCCCAGACCCCCCCTCCCTCCACCCATCCACCTAACCCCCCGGCTCTTCCCCATCTCCACTTGAACCTCTTTGGCAATCTGCTTGCTTGGTTACACACACACACACACACACATCATATGGCAAATTTCCTTGTTGTTTTTCCCATTTCCAATTTAAAATTGCTGCTGCTGCCCCCTCCCCGCTCCCCGCTCCCTCTCTCCGATCTATCCACTTAGAGAAGACAATATTTTCAATTGAATGTCTGTTCTTCGAGCTTCAGCTAAATATTCGACAAATTATTCATAATTTCTTTGTTTACAATCGAAGAGTTTTTGTTGCCTTTCTTCATAGTCTGCACCCATTGCACCCGCCATTAAAAAGGGGTATATTATCTAGGTATGTGCACCCTTATCTTCATATAATACTCGTATGATTTTTACTTTAAATCAGAATTTAATAATAATATATAAAATATTTTCTTTTTCTAATTTTTTCATGCCAAACACCCTTCAAACACATATACAGGGTATACAGATGAATAGAATATGCTAAAAAAAAAAATGTTTGCATCATTCATTGTTCTAAAATACGAAAGAATTTTCATACATAAATTTCCATATAAGTAAAAAATCTCTCTGTTTGTCTAGTCAATCTGCAATAAAATGACAAGAAGAAGAAGGAAAGGTCAAAGGGAACTGTTTTTGTTTTGCAAATGATATCGAAACGTTTTCATTCATGCTCAGAGAAGCTTGTAAAAGTATAGCTATAAATATATACATTGCACAATAGAAAGAAAGCTGAGTTTTATTGAATTTTTCAGAGAATTTTCTCATAATATAATTGAATTATTATCTAGCGTAATATATATTATAAATAATTTACCATTTAACATATTTAAGGCCAATCAATTAGCTAAAGTTCTCTTAAATCAATTCTTAAGAATTTCAAACACACATTGTCACGTTTCCACACCTGTTGGCTCTGACTAATAAAACTAATTAGTAAAACAAGTGCTCGAAACTTTGAATAGTATTCAAATAGTGCGACTAATTGTGAGAGAGTGGGAGGGGGAGTGGGGTGTGGCAAGGTGTTAAATTGCAATTGAAATTTGAAACAAAACACGTAATTAATGCGTGTAATTGCAGGTGATTATCGAAGCATGCAACTCAGATGCAACACAAAAACAGAAAGCAAAGATAGATAGAAGAGAAAAGTCTACAGTGTGACAACTCTAGCGTAAGGGAACGCCAAAACAATGGCAACTCTGTGTGCGGAATTATGAAGAAATGAAATGAAATGCAAGCCAATTAGGGCTGAGTAAGCCACACAGCCCTGAAAATAACTAGAGTGTGTGTGTGTGTGAGTGTATGTTTGAGTGTGTGTGTGTGTATATATATATGTGTGTGTGTGTGTGTGCCAATCAGTCTGAGATGCACACAATGCTAAATTAATTAGCTTACTTCGCTTAATCGCTGCCAATTTGACTCTGCAACTGCTTCTGCTGCTGCCTCTGCTGCCCCTGCCCCTGCCCCTGCTCCTCCTGCCCCTACTGCCCCTACTGCCCCTGCTGCTGCCGCGGGGCAGCGTGTGCGCGCAATAGAAGCAAACCCTGCTGCTTCTTGGTCTCCTTGCTACAACTGGCAGCTGCCTGGCATGCCGTAAAGTAATTTGCATTTACAGGCTAATGCCATTTGTATGCGCATATTCCGATTACAATTTAGTTAAATTTGTTACCCGCGCTCCCTCAACCTCATCCTGCGCCCCGTCCCGCCCACTTGGCCCAGCACTCGGTTGGAGCTTGTGCAAACTGCACATTGTCCTTGTCAGAATGAAATTTTGAAGCTGGCCAAACTATTGACAATGAACTAATTGCTATTGTTGCCGTCTGGGGACATATTTCGACTGCAAATAAACTCGTTTCGTTTTCGGAGAGACAGAGAGAGAGAGAGAGGGGGAGAGGGAGAGTGAGAGAGTGAGAGAGAGAGCGACAGCATGCTGCCCGGGGCCTCATCAGGGCAACTTTAACAGAAACTGCACTAAGGTTGCTGCTGCTTCCCTTGTTGTTGCTGTATTCCGGCACCCGAATGGCCACTCAAATGTCTCAAGTGCCCTGCCAGGGCAAGCTGACTACTACTACGACTACTACTCCTGCTGCTGCACTGCCACATCCAAGCTCTCATCCAGCTCATCCTCAATTCACTCTTGCACGACTTTCGATATGCTGCACCTTCTGCACAGACACAGACACAGACACATAGACAGGCTCTCGAAATCGCAAACAATTACTTTTTGAAGTGCTGCAAACGCCCGGCTTACCTGTGGCACATTGATCTACCATCATGCCACATGCCACAGCAGCCAGAGCAGACATGCCACGCCACCCCCCAAAGAAATGCCTGCAAGCGCCCTGCAACATGCCACGACTTCTGAAGCAACACTACAGTAGTAATTGACCATGATGCAGCACAGATCTAATATAAATCGACTGCAAGATAACTATGGATAGCAAATAAATAGATACGTAAAATAATGCTTAATCTATTTCTTAAATTTCGTATAAAACAAGCGCCATAAGGCGTGCTTAAACACAAAAATATTAATTGAAATAAAAAGAAAAAGGAAAATTTAAAAAGAGTATAAGATTCTTAACTTTTTACTATGATTTTATTATCTATATCTATAATTCTTAATTCTTATTTTATATTTCCCAGCCTTAATTTAAAAATGTACAATTTTAATTAATTTTAAATACATATTTTTTTTTTCAATTTACTCAATTCAATTTTTAATCTTAATTTTATTTAATTTTAATTTAAAATCAAATTTTAATTTCAAGTCGACTTGATTAGTTGACGTTAAATAAATAAATAAATAAATAAATAAATAAATAAATAAATAAATAAATAAATAAATAAATAAATAAATAAATAAATAAATAAATAAATAAATAAATAAATAAATAAATAAATAAATAAATAAATAAATAAATAAATAAATAAATAAATAAATAAATAAATAAATAAATAAATAAATAAATAAATAAATAAATAAATAAATAAATAAATAAATAAATAAATAAATAAATAAATAAATAAATAAGTAAATAAATAAATAAATAAATAAATAAATAAATAAATAAATAAATAAATAAATAAATAAATAAATAAATAAATAAATAAATAAATAAATAGATAAATAAATAAATAAATAAATAAATAAATAAATAAATAAATAAATAAATAAATAAATAAATAAATAAATAAAATAAATAAATAAATTACACTCTTTACTCATATCTGATAATACATCGATAAAACAATCTAAAGCACGAACTGCAACTGAAAGCAAAGCCAAGCGGAATTCCTCTAGTCTCATCTCATCTAGTACTAGACGAAAGCGGGCTATAAAAATGCTAGAAAATTGACTCTGGAACAAAGTACTTGAGCATTAAAAAGGAAAACTTGCGTTTTATGGCTGACGCGACGATAAAATGGCCAGTTAAAGACATCGTTAGTTCGGACTTCAAGCTCTAGTATATGTATATAAAGAAAAGCCTTAACTTAACTGCAAAATTAGCTAAGGGATTTTTCAATAATTTTCAGCTGATTGTGGATACAACTAAAGAGAGAGAGAGAGAAAAGAAAGAGAAGAAGCAATGAAAATCAACAGCAATTACAAACGCAGCAGCCAAAGGAAAGAGAAAAGCGGCAACTGCTGCCGCTGCCGCTGCTGTTGTTTTTGTTGTCGTTGTTGGAGCTGGGGAAACCAACTAACTTTGCCAAGTATTTATGAACTTTGTTAACAGACTAAGAATTACAAACTTGTGCACGAGAGCGGGAGCGGGAGAGACTGAGCGAGAGAGAGAGAGGGAGAGAGAGGGAAACTTCTGAATGAGAAATTGTGTGCAAAAGCGACAGTCTCGGGCGAAGAGGTCTGCGCCAGCTACGCAGCAAGTGAAAATGAATTAAACGGCCACGCCCACGCACACACACATCCCGCACACACACACTCGAAGCACACTTAGACTGCTGCTGCTGCTGCTGCTGTGGAGAAGATGCACTAATTGCCAGCAAGTCGCCGAGCAAGTTTATGGCCAAGGTAAACGCGGCCAAAAACTCCATAGGCCAAAGTTCAACGTGGCCCCAAGTTTTTCGACCGTGTAACGCCTACTTTTTCAAGAGTGCTCCAGACACACACACACACATACCTACCCGTGTATGTGTATGTGTGTGTGTGCGTGCACTGTGCAACTTTTGCTTTTACTTTTGCAATGCCAACGATTTTCAGTTTTAATTCAGCTTACAATTTTTAGCTGCCTTCCAGCGTGTGTGTGTGTGCGTCTTTGTGTGTGTGTGTGTGCGTCTTTGTGTGTGTGTGCTTGTTTGTGTCGCGCTGCCTTAAGTCCTGTTCACATCAATTTAAAGTTTCCACCGTTTTCCTTTTATTTACGTTGTTTTTTTTTGTCATTTCTGCCTCTTTCATATTTACAGCTTGTTGCATTCCCTGCACATTCTCGTTCATTTTCGCTCATTTCGCTGCGTTAATCACTTTACTTGCTTCTTTGCTTCCCTTTTCCTTCGCTTCTCCATTTTTTGCGGCCGATGTGCCGAGCAAACCCGAGTAGAAGCGCTGATTTTATTAAAATCTCATAAAACTACGTCAGCGTAAATGATAAAGTTCTTCTCTCTCCCATTTTATAGTGCCAGAACGTAAAGCAGAACGTAATTACAGGCAGTTTTATCGAAAATAATAAGGTGAAGTAAAGTCGGTATGGCTACAGTCGAGTGCGCCCGACAGTAAGATACCTTTCGCCCAATTCCCAAAATACCGTACAAACTTGTAATCACAATAATAATTTATAAACAAAGAATTCTACCAAAAAAAATTTAAAAAAAAATTTATGTTCAAATATTATAGGGGGGACCCTTACCTAAATTTCCAATATATCGAACATTTTTAAGACGTCAATTTTGCTATTTTTTAAATGTAGAATCATTCAGGTCGTTAAACCATAAACAAAATGTCATTCCGCATGAGATTCGTATAATTTTTAAGAAAGTTACGATCGGTGTAAAATTAAGGTACCAGGCCTGTTGAGGCTGTTACATGTCTAATTTTTTTACCATTTCGACATGATTTTTGAGCCAAAATTAAGTATCGTTTAAAATCGATTTAAACAATTGTTTAGTACTAATTTTGACCTCCGCAATCGATTAAAATTAAAAGCTCTCGATTTAAAATTTAGCAAAAAAAAATTTTTTTGAAATTTCATAGGGGGGACCCTTACCTAAATTTTCAAAATATCGAAAAATTTTAAAAAGCAATTTCGTTATTTTTTAAATGTAGAATCATTCAGGTTGTTAAACCATAAACAAATTGTCATTCCGCGTGAAAATTATTTGATTTTTAAGAAAGTTACGATTGGTGTAAAATGAGGATACCGGGCCGGTTGATGTCTAATTTTTTGACCATTTCGACATGATTTTTAGGCCAAAATTAAGTATCGTTTAAAATCGATTTAAACAATTGTTTAGTACTAATTTTGACCTCCGTAATCGATTAAAATTAAAAGCTCGCGATATAAAATTTAACAAAAAAAAATTTTGTTGAAATATCATAGGGGGGACCATTACCTAAATTTCCAAAATATCGAAAATTTTAAAAAAGCATTTTTGATATATTTTAAATGTAGAATCATTCAGGTTGTTAAAACATAAACAAAATGTCATTCCGTGTGAAAATCGTTTGATTTTTAAGAAAGTTACGATCGGTGTAAAATGAGGGTACCAGGCCTGTTGAGGCTGTTACATGTCTAATTTTTTGTCAATTTCGACATGATTTTTAGGCCAAAATTAAGTATCGTTTAAAATCGATTTAAACAATTGTTTAGTACTAATTTTGACCTCCGTAATCGATTAAAATTAAAAGCTCGCGATATAAAACTTAACAAAAACAAGTAGGTAAGGCTACAGTCGGGCGCCCGACAGTAAGATACCCTTCTCCCAATTTTTAAAATCCGTTACAAACGTGTAACCACTTTCATAGTTTCAAACAGAGAATTCTGCATAAATACTTCTACTACATATAGCTTACTCGCTCGCACTCACACAGCGACGCGCGTAAAGAGTAAAGCGACACGACGCAACGTCGACGTCGGCGTCGACTGCTCAAAGCAGCGCAAAAGCTGCTGCTCGTACCGAACATTTGTACTGAAAACGTTGACTTGAATAACTTCTGTGTTATTGGTCCGATCGGATTGTTATTTGGAGAATATGTTCATATTGCATTTACCTTTATACATACCAAAGCAGAACTTTATAAGTTTAATACTTTGCTTAATAATCGTAAATAACCGATTTGCGGGGGCGGTGGGCGTGGCATCAAACATTTGACATAAACTTCACCTGCCCCGAATTTATAGGAACCTTCATACCAAATTTGGTGTCTCTAGCTTTTTTAATAGCTAAGATCTGTTGTCTCAAACAAACAGACGGACAGACGGACAGACGGACAGACGGACAGACGGACAGACAGACGGACATGTCTCAATCGACTCGGCTAGTGATCCTGAGCAAGAATATATATACTTTATGGGGTCTGCCACGCCTCCTTATGCCTGTTACATACATTTTGCACAAAGTTAGTATACCCTTTTTTGACCATTTTCAATGGTCGAAGGGTATAAAAAATTTTGTTGAAATATCATAGGGGGGACCATTACCTAAATTTCCAAAATATCGAAAATTTTCATAAAGGCTAAATTTCAAAAAGTCTATTATGCCAATTTTCAAATTCGTTTCGGCTCGTGATCCTGAACACGAATATATATACTTATGGGGTCTGCCACGTCTCCTTAGGCCAGTAACAAGCGGGAACTTATAGAAAAATCGGTTATTTAAATTATACTTATATTTAATTTACTCCATGTAAATAACTATTTTGCAAACAGTTTCCGCAAGATGGCTCTAAATAAATTATCGTTTTTACTTTAAGAATTAGTTAGTTCTGCGAGAAGAAATATTCCCCTAATAAAGCCCCCATATGAGTTTTCCATGCCAATCAATATTTGAAAAGTTTTTTGCCAACTCTTAAGCTCGCTATATGTGCATATGTTGGCTGCCTGCAAGCAAACGACAACAACAACAACAACAGCAACGGCAGCAACAATGGCGGCATTAACTGCAAAGGTAACGGTATATGTGTAACGGTAACTTGGGCAATGGCTGCGCAGCAGTAAAAAGGCAGCAGCAGCGCACTCGAGTGCAGCTTATTTTCTTAGAGTTGCATTATTCACGAGCGTTTTCATTGATGATGCGAGGCAGCAGCAGCAGCAGCAGCAGCAGCACAGGACGTTTGGGATGGTTACGAACTATGAAGTCTCCATGGAGACACGCACACGAGATCACGTGTGATAGAGAGAGAGAGAGAGCGAGAGAAAGAGGCAGAGAGAGATAGAGCCGCCTGCAGTCACTTAAATTAGCCTTAAGTTGAGTAGCTGCAGAGCGAGTGTTTTGCTTAGTTACATTTCCTTCAGCTCTGCTCCACAAATGAGCAAAACGAGCAAATCCAGGAAAATCTAAGAAAATTTTCGAAACTGCCTGCAAAAAGTGCTCGTTGCTGTCTGCTGAATTGGCCTTCTCCCTGTCTCTCTCTCTCTCTCTCTCTCCCCTCTCTCTCTGCATGCTGCTCATGCATATCCAAGTCGACGAATATTTTATTTTAGTTTGTAGTTTTTGTTTTTTTTTTATGTGTTAGTTTTTTGCTGTTCATGTCCAAGTTTGCGACTTTGTTAGACGAAAGTTGGGAACTGGCTCTGGACGCTGTCCTTGGCTTCTCCTCCCTCGCCCCTGCCCCGCACCCATTTGATTACAAGCTTTTTATTAGCTGCCCAAAAGTAATTTGAATATGTTCATGTCTTAGTCAATCCCTGTGCATGACCCTTTTTCAACGCCTTCAAGCGTTTTTTCTTTCCACTTTACCACGTCTCTCTTCCTCTCTCTCGCTTGCTCTCTAGTTTGCAAGCTATTCCCCAAGAGGAGAAGAGTGAAAAAAAAAATATAAGATACTTGTGCTGCAACACAAGTTGGATGTTATAATGTGGCCAGAACACACACACGCAAAAAAAGCAGCCAATAATAGAACAATAAAAACAATAACAATAATAATAAAAATAATAATAATGATGTGCAGCACATGGGGACCACCCTTATGCCACATACGTCTTGTTTTCCTTAACCAATTAAGGTAGCTAAAAAGAATTGGAAACATCAAGAAAAATAATAGAAACTTATGTTTATTTATATATTTATAAAAACTTTTGATAATATTAATTAATTTTTGTTTGTTTAAGTGTTCAATATTATTTTTTATAAAAGCCCTAGAAAAATAACTCTATACTTGAGTTCTAGATCTTAAAGATTTATTTTTTACAATTTATTTTATCTATTTTGAGAATTTATGCCATACTCTTTCATACTTATAGTTTGTTTCCACATATAATAAATATAGTTTCATTCTATACATCTCAATATTTATGCATTTTAGCATGATTTAGTTATGCTTTGTGTTTTAATACATTTCTATTTATTTTTTATGCCAGTATTCTCTTGCCGACATCACATCATGATTCGCTAAACACACACGAACACACACACACACCCAGCACACACAACACACACACAGGGCATAGATGTAACAGCCTCGATTACGCTCCCAGCGGGCCGCAGCCATCCGAGAGGAAAGTTTTATTATCAGCTGCGTTTGAGAGACAGCAACAGCAGCAACAACAGCAGCAGCAGCAGCAGCAACAGCAGCAACAGCAGCAGCAGCTCATAAAATATGTTTGCCATCACAAACACACTCACACAGCTACAACAGTTGCTGCTGCTGCTGGTGTTGTTGATGTTCTTGTTGTTGCTGCTTTATTCTTCATTTAACAGCTTGCCCCGCGGGAGGTGCTGCCACCACCTACCCCAACCAACCCCAGCACCGCCTCCGCCGAGCATTGTTTTTTTTTTTTTATTTTTTTTTTCGGCCGCTCAGCGTCAGTTGCGACGCTGCCCTTTTTTATTAGACGCTGCTTTTGGGCTTATTATATTTTGCTTTTACACTCATTTAAACCATTTTACAGTAATTTTGCTTATAGCTAATTTTAAGCTATTGCCCTGTGGCCCTTTGCCCACCGCCTTATCCCCAGCCCCATTATACTTGCAGACTTTATTTCGAAACGGAGATACGATAGCAAGCTGCTGCTTCTGCGGTTTCCATTCGCCCCAGCTCCACCTACCTTCTCCTAGCCTCCTTCAACGGCAAGCCTAGGGTATTTATTAGCGCAGCATTTTTAAAGTCAAAATAATTTTCATTTTTTCAAGTGCAAAATAAACTAAAAATATTTGCAAGTTATTGCAGGGTATGTCAAAGTTGGTACTAAAGTATTCTTTTGTTTTTGGAATTTCTCTAGAATTGGAGACTGAAATTGGGAAAGACTTGCATATTCCCTGGAAACATAAATCGTCTTTAAAATATAATATTTTCATAATTTTCTAGGACAATTAATTATTTGGACTTACGGGGTAACCAAACTTACCAAAGAGAAAAACTAGCTATAATTCTCCCTCTTATCTACAAACCACTTTCACTTTTTACAGGGTATTTCACCCCCGCGCATGTTTACGAGCGCCATTGGTCCGCTGAGAGCTGAGCGCGACTCAACTTATGCCCAGCATATTTGGCCTCCATTTTGAATCTTCTCGATTCTTTGTGCGCCGCAAAGTAGGCAACATAATTCAGCTAATTTTTTATTTATTAAACTTTTGGCATCCATTAAGCTCCGGCTACGGCTCCGGCTCCGCCTACTACCAGGCGAAAACTTTCACTTTATAAATTGACAATTTGTTTTGTTCCGTTCTTAGGCTTGCTGAAATTATTATCTATTTTTCATATAGTCAACTTGGGAATCGAAATCAACGCGCTCGACTTGAACCCCGAAAGTTCTGCATTATTCAGAAATTTAGCTGACAGCAAACATGGCTTGAGGTGCGAACAAGTAGAAAGTAGAAAGAATAATTTATTTTGTGCGGAATTTTGTCGCACCACAACACGCCGGGCCGGGCCACAAGCCTCTACCCCAACTTCTTTCTGCAGCTTAAATGCCGTGCTGGGGTTAAGCTGAGCAACAGCAATGGAAAAGCGGAAAAACAATGAAAATGACCACCACACAAAGGCTGCTCGACTCGGGCCAGGGCAGACAGGCAACAAATTCTAATATTGTCATTGTTATTGTTTCTGCCCTTAGCAGGAGTTGCCAACAACAACAACAGTACAGTAGCACGCACCATGCACAGTTGACTTCCAATTGAGTTGTGTAAAAAGCAACAACAACGGCAGCAAGAAACCGAATATAAACTTTAGCCAGAACGCCGCTGGGTCCACAGCGCCAATGCGACAAAAGTCAACTGCTGCATAGGGAGCAGCCGGTCAGCATGGACAGCATGGACAACGAATCAAGCACGGACAACCGAGACACCTCCTCGGAGAGCAGCGTGTGCTGTGCGCAGTTTGAAGATATTTATGGCCATTCGACCGTTACCCGTTCGCCATTCGCCATTTGCCATCCTCCATTCCTTGCCTTGGAGAGGGCGCCTTCTCCATAAGCCGTTTAACGTTCGATACGCTTCAATGCGCGTGTTGGCTTCCCAATTGTTGCAGACCACGCGTCGTATGAGTGATATGAGCACACACACACACACACGCAAACAGCATGCAGCTGCAACGTGCAGTGTCCCGGCAATGGCAACGACAGCAGCAAAATCAAATTAAACGCATCAGGCAAATATGCCACAACAATAACAAGAAACCATAACAATAGCTACAGCCTCAACAACAACAACAACTGCAATTACAATAACAACAACAACAACGCAACAAAAACAAAGCAAAACAAACGCTTCAATTTGTGTACTACGCTTCGAAAGGTTTGACATTGTGAATATTTCTTGTCTGAAAAATACCAACAATATCCATGTACTATATGGAAGGTAAAATTTGTGTTCGGGTTTTTGTTTCAAAATTATTTTCATTGAATCGAAGAGAGCAGAGCAGCACATATGCTGTAGCTAAAATAATTGAAGGATGAAAACGTACGTAAGAGACTTTAGAAATATCTTAAGCAAACAAAATAAAGCATATTTTGTTTCCAGGCAAAAATTACACATTGAATTTAATGTCTCTGGCTTGAAAAAAAAAAACAGCTGCAGTTGCAAGAACAAGTAGGCAAAGTAATAAATAAAGGGTATAAAAATGTAAATAGAAAATATATAAAAAATGATAATATAAAATTAAAAATTAATTATATATATAACATATTTTTCCCCGACTGTTAGCTAGTTATAAGATGATTTCTAGTCAATATTTTCAAGCTCTTAGACTCTGCCCTTCCTCTATTAGATCTATGATCACCAAAGTATTCATATTGCCTAGATAAGCAGCAATTTCTTTCTACTTACATACAGTTGGAAAAACAAATCCAATTGTAGTATTAGGATTAATTTATATTATGCAATCAGCTTACTTACTTGACAAATGCTCTGATGCTGCACAAGATCAACAAATTACCCATTACCGATTAATCCACTTCAGAGTGTTCCTCATCGTTGTCGTGGTGCTCGTTGCCACAGTAACTAATCGTGTATATATTTGCCAGTGGCAAATCAATAGCCCTTTGCAGCACCCGCACTTGGGCACACATACACACACACACACACCGACACAACACACCGACACACACTTACACAAAAGTTGTGGGGCCATGGCATTTCCATTTGTGCAATCTATAGCACAATGGCGCATTAGCTGCGATGCATTTCAAGGTTTTACACAAATCACCCAGCAGCAGGAGCAGAGCCCAGCACCTTCACGTGCACTCACCTTGCGCGTTGTTTACAGCACTTACAAATGAAAATAAACTTATTTCAAGCTAATTAAACAATAAAAGCGCCAGAGCGAGCAGAGAGAGAGCGCACAGACCCAAAAGCAAATGAAATACAACAAAAAAAAAAAAAAAACAAATTGCAAAGTTGCCTGGGGAGTGCACGAATTACAGTTATCCTGTAAGCGGTAATTAAAGTTCGCGTAATCTGTAATAGAAGTAAAAATAAAAGTAAGAAATGCATCATGATATATATATGAAATTCCAATTAATGCTAAACTTACACATCACTTGCACCGTTTCTCCCTTTTCCCCGCTCTACAGGGTATATTATATAGTATACAACAAAATAAAAGAAAGGTAAATTGAAAGGCGAATGCGCGCGCGTCCAAATGAAATTTAGCAAATAAGGAGTACGAGAGGCAGATGAGAGGGCGTGGCAGCGGCGTCTCTGTCTCTCGCAAGCTGATGCTGACAGCTGACAAACCCGCGAGACTCTCGCGCGCGCCAGCTCGCACAAAAGTAGGCTACAAAGACGGCGCAACGGGGCGGGGCGCGGCGGTGCGGGGCAGGCAAGGTGAGAAACTCTACGGCGACGTACACGACGCTGTGGCACGTTGATGTTGCAATTTAATTTGTATTGTTAGCTCGTTGTTGATGCTGTGTTGTTGACGTTGCCATTGCCATTGCCATTGTCGTTGCTGTTGTTGTTGTTGTCGACACAATTGCAGCCGCATCAGCTTGATGATGATGATGATGATGATGAATCCACTTAAGCGCCAAGCACGGGCGCAACAACGGCGCTACCTGTGCCGGCACGACAATCGTCTAATTGAACAGCTAAAGGATGTTTTCATACTGAGATGTGTGTGAGTGTGTGTGTATTAGTGTGCTGATGTGTGTGTATGTGTACAGTGGAGCAATGGTGATAAATGTTAATCCAAATCCGATACTCTGCATTCTTATTTCATTTCGCTTTATTCATCCATCAATTGCCAGCAACTACTCGAACTTAATTGACAACAATGTCGCATGCATGCACTGCCAGATAACTTCCTGGATCTGGAACTCCCTCTCTCTATCCCTCTATATATGTATGTGTGTGTGTGTGTCTATGAAATGCAAAAAGGGGTCACCACTTCGCTAATCGCGGCACACGCGCTTCGATGCCGGCTCCTCATTGGCAGGTGCAATCGATTGCAGCAACGATGAGTGCGAATGATTGCCGAAGAGGGTCAGCAGCAAGGCGACACCATAGCCTGTGGCACGTTCACCCTGGAACAACAACAATAACAACAGTGTTAAGTATGTGTGTGTGTGTGTGTATGTGTGTGTTTACTTACACAATGGACGGGCGCTGCCATATCAACATGAATCCAAATGCCAGGAAAATCGAAACCCAAATGGGAAACTATAAACAGGCCAGCACATGAGGCCAGCGCATTATTGCGATCCTGCAAAAAAGAGAAGAAAATATTAGAAAATCATACATACTTTTTAGAGTATAAAACACAATAAACTTGAAGATGTTTGACCTCATTTGATAGACTGAATTGCATTAAAATCAGATCAAACTTAAGGATGTTCAGCATGGTATATGTATTATAGCTCTAAAGAGACTGCAACCTAATAAATCCCTTTAATAACATGACAGTTTCCCCAAGCATTCATTCAACAAGTAGATGGAGGCATTGGACAAGCACATACATACTGATATGCATCATATAGCACATAGATGACTTGATGTCGTAATGTCTGAAATATATGCCACGCAATGGCAGCTCGTAACGGAAGCTGTCTCTCTCTCCCTCTCTCTCTCTGGCAACATAAACGGAAATTACAGAGCTTAAATAAAAGAAAATAAAGTACCTAGCCGCATACAATGGGATGAATCTATTAGTTTTTATACAAAACAGTCAACTATTTAAAAAGATTGTTCATTTTTCTCTTGGCAAATAGTTTCCCAACATGCCCATGGTACCTCAACGGAAACCTCGCAATATATAAACTGGCAGAAATGTATATAAGGTACATCATATAGCGAAAGCTGACAGTTGACCGAAGGAAGGGTATGTAACTGCAGATACCTAGCAAAGTGACGGATTTAAAGCATTAAATATCTACTTAAATTGTATGTCTAATATATCGTATATCTTTTAGCAATTTAGATACCCCCTTTTTAGTAGAATTTATGAGTACAGGGTATAGAAACAAGAGCTGCAGCAGACACGACACACAAAGCACAAGCAGCAGCAGTGAAAATTGCATGACAACGCGCTATGCTCTGCTAGAAATTCATATAAGCACACTCAGTCACACACACACACACACACACACACACACATATATATATATATATAAACTCCCACACCAATACACAACTTGTACAATCTTAGCGGAAGTTAGTCAGTCCAAGTTAGAAGCCAAGCTCTGTTGGCCATGTTGTTGATCTTTCCTTTTGGCGGTTTTGCTGTATAATAAACATTCAGATAACTCGTCGCATTAGATTAAAAGAAAGGTCAAATCAGACTATAGGTAATTTCCTTAAATAAACCTTCCACGTTCCTTACAATATCATTAGTTCGCTTTGAAGTTTACGCAACGAACTTCTAATTAAATGTTAAACAGAATACATTCGGCACATTATCAACGGTCAGGTCAGGGTTAGGCACATATCTAGGTATAGGTATAGGGTCCCCCCCACCTCTGCGATGAAAACAAATGTATTCGAATCAGTTTGAATCAGGGCACAGTAGAAAGCCATGGCGCGCTTTCATCAATAATGGCAAACATTTGTCAACATAATGTCATTAGCATTGATTGCATTGCGCGTCGCATTGATTGTGTGAACCTTTTGTAAATAGACCAACTATACACACACGCACACACACACACACCCACGCACACGCACACTCTCTGCTATACCCCATAAACAGCCCTAAACACGGCCACATATCAAGTTTGGCAATGGGTCGACGACTAATTGCGGTTGGCTACGTGACCAGACCTGAAAAGTAGACCCCGAGCGTAGGGCTCACCTCCCTGCCTTACCACACCCACTGTAGACCCAGCCCAGAACCGCAAAACCTGTTCCAACCCGCCACACGTCTGTCAACCTGCCGGTCTGTCCATCTGTCTGTCTGTCTGCCTATTCCCAGAATCTATGGCGATTTTTGCTGCGTTTCAACAATCGCCGCCATTTGCCATTTGCCATTCGCCATTTGCGATTAACGTGCATTTTAATTAGCAGTCAAAATTATCGCACTACGCTGTCTACATTTAAGCTGTCATTAAACATCATACGCCGTGTCACAGATGCAACAGCAATAATCGACAAACCCGACGCGAATATCTAATTGAAACTGCAATCAAACTAGATTGAGTCTGCATCAAAATATTGCAAATAAAATGTTTTCATAAATTGGGAGCTTTCCATGCTATCGACTGGCCATGCTTCCCCCTTGTAAAATCCCTATATCAACTTTCCACATTTATAATTTCATTGAAAATCATCACATTTTCGAGGGAGATGTCGCTTGGGAGATGTGGCTTGGCCTTTAGATTGAAATTAATTATTTTTAATTCAATTTTAATAATCTTAAATAATTCGAAATTTTTCGTGCTATCGACTGGCCATGCTAACCCCTTGTAGGAACCTAACCTGGACTTTTTACACTCATAAGTTTATTGAAAGCATCAGATTTTCGAGGGAGATACCACTTTCCTAATGGTTAGACCTTAAGATTGATTTTGCTTCAGAATATTGTGAATAAAATGTATTCAAAAATTGTGGTCATTTAATAATCATATGATTTCCATTAAAGTTTATACTTCTTTTTAAGTAGAATTAAATGAATTTAAAAGTCTTAAAACAAATCGAGTAAGAAATTAAGTTAAGCTGCTTTAAGTGATCGAGAAAGCAAAAAAAAGGGTAAAAAGAAATACAAAAAAGAGAGTGGGCAGCAAAAAAGCGCAATCTTTCAATACGTTTTGCCTCTTTTTTTTTTGGTAAACAAAAATCGATGTGGCAATTGAGTGCAGAATACGCAGTGAAAAGAAAAGGGAAATGGACAACGCTTGAAAGAAAGTTAAAAGAGAGAGAGAGAGAGCAAAAAAAATATACAAGTAAACAAAGCAAAAGAAGAAACAATAAGTATCGCATCGCTTACCTCACTCTGCCACATCGCACTTAAAGTATATGTATTTATGCATATATTTTCTTAAACAATTTCCCGTCATTTCCATCCCTCCCTCCTCTTGTCTCTGGTAAAGGAAGCCTACGCCGGGGCGTTTTCTTAACTGCGCGATTTACTCGCAGTTTATTTAAATGAAAGGGCTCGTTAAATGCTTCAAGCTGCAGCAGACTCGCAGGGTAAACTCGTTGCTCGACGAGGATAACATCGAATGACAGGCATAACACTTGCCACGCCAAGCTAAGCAAGTGCTGTGGCAAGTCTTATCCCTCATCCCACACCTCATCCCATCCGCCATTCACCCTTCTTCTTCCTGCTGCTTCTTGCCGCCTTGGGGCCAGCAATGTATTGGCGGATGCCTTTGACTGGTTTCAGTATCAATTACACATTCATCGAATGGGCGTGCGAAGAAGCTATACCAGGATTTTCACAGCACAGACAGACGGATGGAGGGACTAACGGACGCACGGATGGATGGACGGATTGGCGGATGGATGTATGGATGGATGGATGGAAGGGATGCAGGGAGCCAAACGACTGCACGTTGCTGAAAAGCGACAACCGTTTTTATTCAATTTTCCCTCAATGTCGCAAACGCTTTAAAAACTTTTCGCCTCCGGGCCAGGCAAAAGAGCAAAAAGAAAATATTAGAAACATTCAATGTGGTTGCTGCTGCTGCTGCTCCTTCTTCTGGTTTCGTTTTTCCATCTTGCCTTCTTTCACTTTCCCTTCACACTTTGCTTGCCCTTTCCTTTCGGGTTACTTTTCATGCTCCTCCTACTTGAATTTTTCTTTTCATTTCTTTCTTTTTTTTTTTGCCTACGCGAGACGTGCAAAAGTTGAACGGAAACCAACACATAACAAGCGGAAAGATTTGTGTTAACAAAGTCGCCGGAGTTGTTGCACACAGGAGGGCAACGCTACTCCTCCCCCTCCCTCCCGATTTGCCACGCCCATTCGAGTATCATGAACACCGCCCCCCGTAAGTAGGCAACGAAAACAACGCGGACATCGCGCAAATTACGTGACTCTCGCTCGACTGACCGCGCGTCTGTCTCGTCGCTCGCCTTGAGAGACCTGAAAATCTGCATTTAAACCACTAAGCTAAGGCATTATTTATAAACTGTTGGCATTATTTAATCAAGGCCCAGAGAAAGAGAGCAACAATGACAACAACAACAACAGGCATATTTGGCGCCTTGAGGTCGCGGCACAAACGCGCATAAAAAGAAACTTTTGCGCATAAAAAGTTCAATTTAATTCATTAAAAAGCATAAAAAGTCGCCATACAATTGAATTTAAAATGTTGCCGCTTAATAAAAATTTACCAACTGTGAGTCTGGCGTCCCTGCCCCGCCCACAAGCAAGTGGAGTAAAGAAAGCAATTACGCATACGCCGCGTGAGCCGCGACTGCAACACGTTAAGGGGCTTATCTAAAATTCATGCTTGCTCGCTCGCTCGCTCTCTCTCTCTCTCTCTCACTTTCTCTGTCTCTCTGACGGCGCGGCGCATTTTACGATTTAACATAAAAATCAATTACCAACAATGGTAAAATTTCACAGTCATAAAATTTGACTAACTTACTCGATGACGCCGTCAACCATCACCCTGAACTGCCTCTCTCTCTCTCTCTCTCTCTCTCTCTCCTCCCATTCTATGTCTTATTTCCTTTTGGAGAGTTTCGTCGACAACTCGAAATTGAGAAACCATTTCGAAATGTTTAAATCATTTTATTGTTTTATTTTATTAGCATTGTTCATCGTGTTTTTCTTTGTTTTTCGTTATGTTTCTATTCGGTTTATTGATTGGAAATTTATTTTATTGCTTGATCTACGCGAACTGAGTTTAGCTGGCAAAGTTATTATACGATGTGGGAATATTATTACTACTAAACGAATGTCTGTGGGTTGTTTAAAGCAGCAATTATATATTAAATTTCATAGGTGTTTTATATGGAGTTTTATAAAGTTAGATCGATAAAGAATACTTCAATTGTAGAGCAGAAACTCTAAAGTATATTGAATGTTTTTTTCTAAATAGTTTATATCAAATATTTCATGCTCTAAACCTTTACAATGCCGCCGTTAAATTGTCCAATTTATTACTTTTCAATCGTACCAAACTAACTGTGTTAACCGCAACCTCAACAACAACAACAAAGTAGATTATGAACTAGTAAATTCATAAATAAAGCTCTCAAACAATAATCCAAGGTCGTTGAAAACAAATCACAAACGTGACATAACAAATTGCTGTCAGTTATTTAAAAGCCTGCATAATATAGAAACTCCACAGATCACCCCCTTTTGTAATACCGAAAATGTGCAGAACCCAAACCAAAACCAATTGACAAAAACAACCTGAAAGCGGAGCCAACGCAAGCTCGTCAAAATGAGCTAACGCAGGCATGGCAAGGGCGGGTTTTTTTTGGGGGGGAGTGCAATGGGAATGGAAGGAGTACGGCGTACAACGTGTTGGAGGTTGGTTGGCTGAAACAAAACCTGGCTCGCCAGCCAACCGCTAACAACACTCATAATCCGTCCATTTAGTGGAAAACTAACAGCGGCAGCTGCCAAAACCAAAAAAAAAAAAAAATAAAGTCATGTAATTTAAACGCAACGCGAGGCAAATTTACCCGTTAGCTACCATTTGCATACCCTGTAAAGTTGTGAATGCAAAGTGTATATCGACTGATATAGATAGAGACAGGGTCACAATACGACACTTTCTGCATTGTTTAAGACATAGTTTCTTACTGCATCGATATATAAATCTAAAATACACCACTCGCAATCATCTATCTTTGCAGGGTATACTGCAATCAATACACTTTTTTCCTTGGTTACTTTGGCACGCATTTTTTTGTGCACCTGCTGGGTCTTGATTCACCTTTTTCGCATTTAACGTTGAATGCATTTTGAGTTAAAAACACTTTATCACAG
This sequence comes from Zaprionus kolodkinae, assembly GCA_018901885.1. Lineage (NCBI taxonomy): Eukaryota > Metazoa > Arthropoda > Insecta > Diptera > Drosophilidae > Zaprionus > Zaprionus kolodkinae. The sequence continues at coordinate 264,214 of JAEIFM010000370.1, read as the reverse complement.
GCACATTGACAAAGTGCGCGACGCAGTGGAGCACAGGGGGGGAGTGGGACGGCGCACACAGGACCATCAAATGCAGAAGTGGGCGTGGCAAACTGGGCAAACTGCCGTGCAAGGGACTTGTTTTTTGTGTCACTAGAGACACAAACAACAACGCGTCAAAAGTGTTCGTAAAATCAAACAGCCAAGGCAACAGGGCCCAGAGTAAATGGACAGATTGGGGACAGGAGATGCCAAACGGGGCAAGGAGGAAGAGAGAGGAAGAGAGAGAGAGCTAAGGTATTCGCATGACAGGTGCCAGGGCTATGGCGTATGGTGCAAGTGGTGCAGGCAATGGCAGTCAGCCAATGCTGCTGCTACCACGCCACTTGACCTCTATGCCAGCTACGCAACAGCGAAGTCAGCAGGCAGGCGGGCAGCAGAGGCGACAGTCGCCCCATGGCGTGACAATGATGAATGACCATTGATCCGAAGCGTTTTAGATGTACAATAAGGTAACTCGATTTGGTTGCTGCTGCGGTATGGCTTAAGGCACTACGCACCCCACACACACACACACACACGATGAGCCATAGCTCGTTTCGATTCCAGTTACCAGCCCCCCAATACCAATCCCACTCCCTGTTCCCGTTCCCGTTCCCGACCTCGACAACGAACCCTCAACCATTACTTTTGCCAGCGCCAGATTGAACGCCAAAGTTTTTGATACATGTGAGCACATGAGTGTGCCAGCCAGCCTGTGTGTGTGTGTGTGTGTGTGTGCCTGCCTGCCTGGATGTGTAGTAGTAAATCACAGTAATACTAATCAATCTTTTAAACCGAACATGACGTCCATCATTTTTCGCAACATTGCGACGGTAAAAAAATCAACATTGACTGACCCTTATAAAGTTAATTAAAACTCTGTGTAACATATTTGCAAAACCAACAAGAATGTGTTTTTCGGGAATGTGTGTGTGAGAGTGTGTGTGAGAGTGTGTGTGAGAGTGTGTGTGGGAGTGTGCTTTTCAGCTGCCAGAAACATTATTGATGAGCGACACACAGTTGCTGCAAAAGTTTCGCAACACTTGAGACAAAACAAATGAAGTTTCCTCGCATTGTTGAAATTGACTTGCATAATATGAAATACACAATATTAATAATTAAATATTGTCTGAAATGAACACAGCAACTCACACACACACACATACATAAATGAAGATTAAACATCTCTATTGACAAGCAACAAATACGAGTTATAGAACAAAAGAACAAGTGTGAAATTCTTGAATATTTTAAGTAATTAAATTCGCAAAGTTAAGTGATCATGCCAATTTAAATGCATTTTTGTTGCAAATTATACTATTTGGAATTTTAACTATTATAATTCAAGAGTTTCCAAATCAAGAGCCTAGTCAAAGCAGATAAACCTCAAGGATACATATTGGTATTTATACACACAATCGAATTTTCCCTTTTTGACAGATAAGCGATGGATGTAGGATGGTGCAGGACTGTAGAGAAGAAGACCGACAGGCCTGGTTTCTCGACTGCCTGGCTTATCCTTTTTTGTGTGCCTTTTTTTTATACACTTTTTCTTTTGTTCCTTCGGGTATGATACTTACAGCTGCAGAGTTTTTCATATCAGCAACGGCCGATGCGAATTCCGAGAAATGCAATTCGGGACAATAAACAATGGGCGCCAATAAATCGCCGGATTTGCGTCCGGCTTGCACAGCTTTCGCTTCCCATGGCTCCGAGTTGGTCATAATGGCGCCATGTGATTTGCCTGTTGCAATACCCTGTAAGATAGAAGAATATGATATGTGTATGAGAGTAAGAATCAATTGTTGAGTTAGTGAAGAATTTTTAAACGAATTGGAGTTGAAGCTTTTTAATCGACATTCGAACTGATAGAAAACCTGCAATATTCAACAACAGCAATGCTAACAATAAAAACCCCGTACGGAAACAAGCAATGTAAAGGTGGTTATGGTGAGCGAAGGGTCAGGGAAATGGCAGGAGTGGCAGGAGGGGAATGGCAGTCGAGCAACGATGCATGCTTGCCACCGAAAATTGCGAGTTTCCGACGCGACCAGCAATAAAAAGGTGCAAGGTTATTTAGCACAAGTAACACCCGACCAACAGCAGCAGTGGAGCAGGAACAGGGGCAGGAGCAGGGACCAGGAGCAGGGAACAGGAGCAGAAACAGCAGCCAAGGACTGCCTGACTGGGAGTGCGCGTGTTAAACTACAGCTGGACAAATGAAAGGAGCACACTCACACACTCACTCACTCATTCACTCACTTTCACACACACACACACACACACTCACTCCTTCACAGTCAAACCAACACACTCACTCGCACACACACAGAGACCAGCACAACAACAAGAACAATAGGTGTAACAAGCAGCAGCAACATAAAATGTAAAAGTACAAAAGTGTTGGCTGCTGTTTTGTTGGTTGTTAGTGTATACCCTGGAAAAGAGTGGTACAAGGGAAGGGAATATTTTTGTATATCTGTATAATGGTTAGGTTTATGTGAAAATATCTAATATACTTCATCAGTTTCCCAATAGTCTGCTAACATAACAAAATTCTTTACAACTTTTTGCTGTAACATTTAAGGGGAACATTTCAAGACAACCCATCACACTTTACGTACACACTTTCTCCAGGGTATCTACAAGTTCAAATTCAATTAATCCCTTTTACACGTTTGCTTTTGTTACTTATTGTTGTTGTTATTGTTTTTGCCGCTGCAGTCGCAGTTGCGCCAATGTTGGCAATTAATATTATTGCATGTTGCACAAGTGTACACCATTTTCTATGTCTCGAGTGTGTGTGTGTGTGTGTGCGAGTGTGTATAATGAAATTAAACACAACAAGCGTCAAAACAAATTCTAAACAATTTGGTCGGAAAATGAAATAGAAAAGGTTACGAAAAACAAAAAACGAAATACTTTTTTTTTGCCAAACGAGACTAGCTGCATTTTTTCTACAAATTACGCTGTACTCTGCATAAGTCTTTGCCTTGTCTATCTTGTCCCTTTGTTCCTCTGTGCGCCCTGCTATGTAGCTACTGCTATCCCTGACCAGTTTCGATTTATTTCCCATCGAACCACAAATAACGCAAATTGGCATCATATTTTAAGCAAATTGCATCCAAGATTTATGGTAATTGTGCGCCATCCCACCGCAGTGCAGGGCAACCTTCTGGCTGCAGTTCCAAACCAGACCAGCCCATCCCAGCCCAGCCCAGCCGAATCCTGTCTTCTCGGTCGCAACAACGAGTTTGCTTCGTTGCCTTTTTTCCGTTCCCGTTATTGCTGTTGTTGTTGTGCTGCTGAAGCTGCTCCAAGTTGCCGTCAAGAAAAAAAAAATAAACCAAAATTTGCAATTTATTTTTGCCAATTAACCTCGTGACTTTTATAAAGCGTGGCATAAATTTTGTATTTAAGAACGCAAGCGAAAGCAAATAGTGCGGGAGGGAAAAGGTGTACAATTTGTCAGGAATGGAAGCAGCCAGCGAAACTACTTTAGACACTTGGCCGGGCGACTTGACGGGTAGCAGGGAAACGAGAGAAGCTCATTCGTCAATCTTGACTGATTGCACACTGAATACTATATTGAAAAAGTCTTCTAATTTGGCTAGTATTTATGGGGTATATCTAACAAAACCAAAGTCAATTATAACTTGTATTTTAGGGGGTGGAATACAACTCCTTAGGGAATATGTGAAACTATTTCGAATGATGTCAATTTTCCTCTCTCAAACTCTATCCATCAACTTACTTGAGCACCTGTCAGCGTCGCCATATCAAGGATAATGTCCGCCTTAAGATCCTTGGTGGCAAAGCAAACGCCATCGGCAAGTACCAGACGTCCCTCTGCATCTGTATTGTTGATTTCAACAGTACGACCGGAGTACAGGGTATGTATATCATCGGGACTGCATAGAAAAATAATATATGTATTAATTTATAATATTTATTAGATGATTCACTAACCGTGTAGCATTTGGACCAACTGAATTCTCAGCCAAACAGAAGACCGCATGTAGATTATCCTTGAATCCACACTTGACAGCCGCATAGAAGGCACCCAGAACAGCAGCTGCACCGCCACAGTCTCGTTTCATGCCAGGCATGGCAGTTTTGCCCTTGATGCTCAGACCGCCAGTATCGTAGACAATACCCTTGCCTACTAGAGCGATCGTTTCCTGTGCTCCTTTCGGTTCGTGCGATAGCACCACCAATGCCGGTGGCACTGCTGCAGCACGTCCAACACCATAGATACCACCGAATCCACGCTCTTTCAACTCCTCACCACGTATAATCTGAGGCGTCAGCTTCAATTCGTCAGCAAGTTTAGTGATATTTTCAATAAAATGATCCACATTCATTTCGTTGCAAGGTGTGTCCACAATGCGAGCAGCGTAGCGTATGGCACGCTCCGACTCGCGCAGGCACTTTAGCTCATCCTCGCTAAGAGGCTGCTCCTCGATGCAGCCATCCTTATCGATGACAATGAACTCCACATTGACCACTGATCTGTGGGCATCCGCATCTCCACCTTCAGCATTCGGTGACTTAGTACCGCTTCCGCCGCTCGTCTTACGAGAGTAGAGTGGGAAGGCACGTGCAACAGCACAGGCACTGGCAAAGATGTTCTCCCGTTCGCAAACCAATACAATGCACTCCTCGTTCACATTGAGCACATGACTCTTAACCAGACGCGTGATTGCATGTGCTCGCGAGGTTGTATTGTATCGCGATGCCTTTAGAGGAAGGGCAGCTACAGTGGCCACATCCAGGTACAGAGAGCACTTGTCAGTTGGAGCCGGATGCAGGCTGGCGATTGCCCCCTTGAATGTCTCCTCAGTGACACGTGGTTCCAATTTCGAGGAAATTTTTGCAAACTTTAAAAGATTTAGATGACGTAGCTGTCCAATGATTAAAACTGGCTGCGCCTCGGGATCGCTGCGCGTCAGTGATGCATTAAACTTGATTTCCGCAGCCATCTGTAGGTTATAAAAATATATTTTTTAAATATAATATTTTAGTGGGAGAGTCTGAATGCATTCACAACTATATTCCAATTCTAGATTAACTAAATTCGAGCTATGTACATATGTATGTGATATTTTCGAGTGGCCAATAAATCAACCAGTAGTTTATGACCCTAGTATTTTTTTCAGCACCTGAACGTTAGGCCTGGCAACCGATTTATGGTGCATAGCTAGAGATATTACAATCTGTTTTATAAGGTCGAGAAATGAACAATTGGATTTTTACATTGGTTTTTCTCATTGCCCAAAATGTTCTCACGATGGTCGCGATCTTTCCTCTTATTCCACAAGTTCAAAACAACTAATAAATTGATGAGTATCGCCTAATAAATTAGAGCACTTGTAACCCCATCTAATCCATTCAACATTAGTCACAACAATGATAATAATAATATTCAAGTTCTAATCTATAAACAAATACATTCATGTCTGCAATTATTGTAGCAAGCGATAATGATAATTGAGGCTGTGCCAACTGCCGTATATAGTCTGATAAGCAATACGTACAAATATATAGAACTTGTTCTGGGACGTTGTCGACAACATCTCGACGTCATCGTATGTAGCGCAATGACTTCGCAAACGTCGCGTCGCGTCGTGACCTTGCTAGCAAACAAAGCCAAACAAGTCCAACAAGTGGGTGCGCTAACTGAACTACTTCCAGTATGTTTTTTGGAAATTCAAAATGGTCTCCTTTCGTTTTAGAAACGGTAAATAATGTTACACGCAAACATATAAATGTATTTGTGCATACAGCGAACTGAGTTCGGAACGCAATTTGTTTATGCAAATTTATTTTTAGATAATAAATGACAGAGTTCTTGCTTGTTCGCCAAAAAAAAATCACTGGCCCCCCGCCGACCGGTAAATATGCACATACACACACACACACACACACACACAGAACTTCATCTTATACTCACTTTTCCAGCTCGAATGTTATTGCTGTAGGTGCGACTGAGAAAATTGCGTATGGCCTTTGCGTTTTGCAGCAAACGCATTAATTTCCAATCGATTAACAGAATTCTCGCCTGTCGGAAATGGCTTGCAAAATTTACTAGCAGTTTTTGCCGGCTAATCAGACAGATAGAGATGATGGAAGCATCGTGATAGCAGCATATCGATATCTTTGTTATACGATATTTTCACGACGAAAGCGACAATAAAAACAAGGTCTGGCAGCTCTATTGCTATTTGTCACCAAGTCGATAAATGAATTTATTGCACATAAACACAGATTAAAATATACAATGTACAATTATAACATGATAACAAATTTTTAAATTACATTTTGTTGTATAATAAATACATATTGTGAATATCAACTAGAAATTCAAAAAAATAAACCGGTCTGGCAACTCTACTGCCAGTGGAAGCGTCGCTTGCGCATTTGGAACTGGAATGAAGTAAATAGAGCGCTGTTGTTTAAAATTAAGTGATTGCAATTAAATATAACTAAATGACGGAGCAATTTGACATTAATAAACGCCTAATGGCATTATTAAAAAACGAAATACATGCACAAAAGGAACTGAATGCATTAGCCAAGCAGAGTTCACAACTAGAGAGTAGTTTGGGTAAGTGCGTCGTCACATTGCAAACAAAAAAAAGGGCGATAAATAACTTAATATTCCTTTCCTTGAGCAGCATCTTTCAAAATTCAGCGACTTCTACGTGAAATGGATAAAATAACTGATCTTGAACAACAAAAACGTCAGGAGTTGAAAAAACGCAACGCTCTTCTGGACGCACTGCTAGATCAGCTGGCCGCAAGCAGACAGTCGAATGCCGAATTGCTGGAGGAATTCGCCAAAATCAAAGAAAATCACCACGAGATGATGGGAAAGTTAGTAACCGAAAATATACATATATAACGTATGATATAAATTCCTTATATACCTGTTTGCTTCACTTACAGCGTCCATACACTGAGCGAGGCCACCAACACGTTCATCAATCGCAAGGAACTTCCTAATCGGCTGAAAGGCGTCACAGTGTCTCGCAATGGAGATCAATGGCATCCATTCGACTTCGATCGAGATGATTTTATGGGTTTAATCACGCTATGGCAGCAACAGCACACGCGTAACACAAATGCCGCCAAATGGCGCCTGCTACTATCAGCGGAGAACTTACATCTCAGGCCGGACAAGGAAAATAACGAGAATGTTACAGCCGGATCTATAATTGAAATCGACTTAACCTCGCCCCAGTCAAAAAAATGATTGACGAGCATCTCAGCCTCTCAGCTGTACTATCTTTAGTAGTTACTATAACAAAGCGCAAGTCGATGCAACTTATTTAACAATTATTATATATATCGCCTATAAGTTTCTTGACATGAACCCATCAAGTACAGTGCAGCCGAAATGTTTGCATACAGCCACAATTTTTCAATAATGTATTTGAGAGTTCAATGAAACATATATTTGATCAGAATTTTTGGTTCTTCAGTTCATTTATTTATATTTCTTTGAACGTAAGTCTCAAATTTAAAATATATATTTACTGAAAAATTTCCGAATTGCAAATCAAATGTTCTCTTTTCACAGTAACAATTTTATTGCTTTATATTATGGTAGACATATAAGATGTATGTATGAGTATATCAGTATTGCTCGTGTTCTTTGTTGTACAGTGAAAGCTAAATCGTCGCAATCGTGAACTGTGTAAGGTACAAAATGGGTCTGTTCCTAGATCGAATGGATCAGTTTTTAGCGCAACTTGAAGCGCAGTGGATGCAAAATGCTAACTACAATTTTATTAGCAGTAACTGCGGTTACATTTGTGTATATTTGCTATAAATATGCCGTCGGCCGTCCTAAAGGATATCCGCCAGGTAATTAGTGTTAAAACTCTGTTCTACAAAATATAGAGAAAATAACTAATAATAATTGAAAAAAAAAAAATCAAAGAATACAAAATCAAGTACAAATTCAATTGATATTCCACAAATTTTAATTATTATTGTATCCTTGCAGGTCCTCCACGTTTACCAATCTTCGGAAGTTATCTGTTTCTCCTTCTAATCAATTACAAGTATATTCACAAGGCTGTGATAAAACTGAGTAAATGGTATAATACGGATATTGTTGGCCTATATGTGGGCAAGATTCCCGCTGTTGTTGTCCACAGTGCCGAAGGTGTACGTGAAGTTCTGAATAATCAGGCATACGATGGGCGACCGGCCCTCTATATTGGTGCCATACGTGATCCGGATGATTGTGTGCGAGGTTTGTATGTTTGTACCGAGGCTTAAAATAGTTTTTCTTTTTTTAAGTGAAAGTGGAAGCGATTTTCCCTTCTATTTCGTGAATTCTACGTATGTGAATGCAGAATTCAAGATCTTTACGATCTGCTTTGTTATTGTAGATAGACTCTTGGGTCGCCCGTCTGATTCAACGTATCACAAATTAGAAAAACAAAGCAAGATTATTTATGTGCGGAGAAAGACGTTGAGATAAGCCTTCCTATTCTTTAGGTCATTATATAGTATTGAAAAAAAGTCTACAGATTAAATAAGCAGTTAAGATTAAAGCATTTAATATAACCGCTTTACTTAATTAATCTCATCCCTGTAGGCATATTCTTCCAAGAGGGAATACTATGGAAAGAACAGCGTCGCTTCATCTTGCGTTATCTACGAGACTTTGGTTTCGGTCGTCGTTTCGCCGATCTGGAGCTGATTATAAAGGAAGAGATTACCGACATGTTGGACCTTATCAAAAATGGACCACGCTATCCACACGAGCACCAGATAGTCAAGCCGGGTGGCTACAGAGTGCATTTGCCATATTTCTTCAGTCCATTTGCAGCCAATTGTCACTTCCATATTGTCTATAATGAACGGCATTCGCGTGCTGATATGGCCAGGCTACTTAAATTAGTTGAAATGGGCCTACAGTTCCAACGGACTGCAGATGATTATGGGCTAATGTTGAGTATTATTCCCTGGATACGTCACTTTTGGCCCGAACAAAGCGGCTACAGAAAGCTAATGGAATCAAATGAATATGTGTATCAATTCTTTTCCGAATTTGTGGATCGTCATATCGAGAGTTTCGATGAGTGCAGTGAACGGAACTTTTTGGATCTCTACATAAAGGAGATGAACACGTGTCCACCTGAGTCGTATGGCTTCAATCGCAAACAGTTTATCATGGGTCTGATTGACTTTTCATTTCCCGCTTTCACTGCCATCGGTGTACAATTATCGCTGATGATACAGTACCTGCTGCTGTATCCCAATGTTGCCCGCCGCATACAAAGCGAGATCGACGAGGTTGTCGGATGTGGTCGATTGCCAACTTTGGAGGATCGCAAGGACATGCCCTATACCGAAGCTGCTATTCGTGAAAATCTACGCATCGAAACTCTGGTGCCGTCGGATATACCTCATAAAACACTGGTGGAAACCGAGCTACTCGGCTATCGTATACCAAAAGTGAGTTAATGCACAGACTTGAGACAGACAATTTCTAAATAATATGTTTATTTTTTTATAGGACACAGTTGTCATTCCCAGTCTGTATGCCTACCACATGGACAAACGCACTTGGGGTGATCCTGAGGTTTTCCGCCCGGAGCGATTCCTTGACCAGCAAGGAAAGCTATGTCTTAAGCTCGACGTATCTTTTCCCTTTGGCGCCGGCAAACGCCTTTGCGCTGGCGAGACATTTGCCAGAAATATGCTCTTCCTTATGACCACAGCTATGCTGCAGCATTTCGATTATGTTCTGGCGCCTGGTGATGCTCTGCCCGATTTGTCGAAGAACGATAGTGGTCTAATTATATCACCACCAGACTTTTGGGTTCAGCTCAAAGAGCGTGAACATTAGGAATCTGCTAACTACAGTAGATATTTGTAAATAAAGTATATATATAATTCAAATATAAATTAATATTTGTACATAATTTGTCCCTCTCGAAATAGTTGTCTCGACACACACAGCAGCGATTTGATGATCTACAATACAACCATCGTTGGAATCGCCCTCGGATCCCAATCCGTTCTTGTACTCGCACAGCTGGCTAATTGATTACAGGGCAGATGATACTGAATTGCTGCAAGAATATGTCAATCATTAGCTATCGATATTTACACAACAAAATTGCTTCATTCTTCGCTGGGTTCTATAGCAAAGGATTTTGCTTGATTAGCAAATGGAAAATTTGATAAGAAAGTTTCGAAAAGCTTCGAGAAATTTGATCGTGCAGCGTTATAAAATTTGTGTTCACATAATGAAACAGCACTTTATTCATATTTTCTCTCACTGCCGCCTTTAAACGCTCTATATTTTTCTCCCTCACTCCCTAAGGTATTCCTAATATCAAACCAATCATTGTTTATGTTTCAGTTTACTTTGAGTGAGGAAATGAGAGAAGGAATTGTTTGAGAGAAAACCACACGGAGAGAGCCCAAGGTGAAGTGCTTTCAGGCAGTCGATAAAAGTATTATCAGCATTACGCGACACTTTTATAAAAAAAAAAGCTGATGAGAAGAGGAAGATGAATAAGCTCGAGCAACTATCGAGCTTTTCGGCCGGCTACGGTATAAAAACCCGTTCGGCTATACAAGAGAGTGCTCATTTCATCACTTGAAAGCAAAGCAAGAAGACAATACTTCCAAAAAACAAAACTACAATATGAATCGTTGGACAAATCGTGTGGCTGTTGTGACGGGTTCCAGTTCGGGAATCGGTGCTGCCGTTTGCAAAGATCTAGTGGCCAAGGGATTGATTGTTGTCGGCCTGGCACGTCGGGAACATCGTCTGGAGGAGCTGAAAGCCTCACTGCCCGCCGATCAGGCAGCACGCTTCCATCCACGTAAATGCGATGTTAGCGATGAGAAGCAGGTAATCGAAACTTTCGCCTGGGTCGACAAGACTCTTGGTGGTGCTGATGTTCTGGTCAACAACGCTGGCATCTCGCGTTTTATTAGTATCGTCGATGAGGGCAACAGCGCCGATTTGCGTGCCGTGGTGGATACTAATATTCTTGGAGTGACATGGTGTACACGTGAAGCATTCCAATCGCTGCATCGTCGTGGGGTCAACGATGGTCACGTCGTCATCGTCAACAGCATTACTGGCCATCAAGTGCCCAAAATCCCTGGCGTGAGCTTAAACATTTATCCATGCACCAAGCATGCCATCACAGCCATGACCGAGGTGCTGCGCCAGGAGTTCCTCAACAAGGGCACCCAGACAAAAATCACAGTAAGTTTCATATTCGAATAGTCCAAGTGACTCCGTTTCCTGAACCTATCCTCTTTCTCTCTCAGAGCATCAGCCCCGGCGCAGTTGATACGGAGATTATCGACAAGAGTAAATTACCGGACATTAAGGATTTCCCGCTTCTGCGTTCCGAAGATGTTGCCGATGCCATCAGCTACTGCATTTCAACTCCTCCCAATGTGCAGATTCACGAGCTCACGATCAAGCCGGTTGGGGAGTCCTTCTAAGCGGATTTCTTAAGATCCCCATGACAAAAACGATGGAGCTATAGGCGTCATCGATTGGTGCTATATTAAACAATTTTAAAACGCTTTTAAAACACTTTAAGAAGACAGCAAAATAAATATTACAATATGTAACCATAAATTGTTTTTTTTTAATAATATGGCAAGCTAAGCAGCTTCGTAAAGTAATCATGTACATATAAGAAAAATTATCTTACATTTTACTGATTACACTGAAAATGAATTTGAGTTTGAAAATGAAATATTAAAAAAGGTAAAATCATCTTGTCAAAGTTTCATCGTTTCAACCCATAACCAGTGAAAATGATATTTTAATTTCATAATTTGATTGCCTCAAGCAATTGTTATTATTATTATTATTTTTATTTTGACAGTGTGAGAGTCTGACAAATGAGTTAATAATTGTTGTGGTAGGTTAAGATAAGTACCTTCAGTATCCGGACTTTATGAATCGAGCTTATAAAAAAAAATAATGAGTAACAGATGAACAACCAGCCAATTAACTTATCTCGTATTTTTACAATATTTATCAAGAAGGTTTACTATTATCTCTCGCAAGTAACGAAGCTTCAGAGTCAAAATATATTAAAGAGACACGAAGCTTTCATTGAGAATCGGTGGCCTCTAAAGAGCTTTTAAAGTGTTTTGAAAGCTCCCTGAGGAACTTACTATATTTGTAGTAATGAGAATATAACAAAGAATACTAAATAACTTTGGTAAAGAAGCCCTTAAAAAAACTGACTGCCCTAAGTCAGACAATAAATTGATCTATTGTTTAGTGCATACATATATGATATGCCTCATAGGTAATATATTCTATATTTGTATTTGGCTCCTTGAAAACTTACTTTGGGTAAACTTTGATTATTTACGATAAGTTGTTTACATTATTGAGAGCAATTCGAGGATCTAGTTTTGTTTTTAAGCACTTGATCATGAGAAATGGAAATAGAAAACAAATATCTCTTTAGCTTTATTTTCAATTTATAGAAATGTTTCAAGTCAACTTGGAGAAAAGTACAAACTTCATTTTAAATTAATAAATAAATTAGATACTCCTTTGAGTCCCAAATTTAAATGACAACAAAAGATGTTAAATTTTAGACACAACTGTGTTAAAGTCTTAATTTAATAACATATTTTTCTATATTACAATTGTATGTTAGTTTGTTTTTAGCTTTAAGAACAACTAGAATAACTTACTGGTTCACCGATTCCTTCACATGGTTTATTGCTTGAAATCCTAGATGCTACCTTAGTTATATACTTATATACGATATAGTTATAATAGACAATTTGTATGCCACGCAGAGGACTTTGAATCGACTGCATTGGATAATACTGCCTGCACCCGAGAAATAAACAAATAACAGACAAATAAAATAGACTGCAATCAATACTCAACCGGGTCAGTTGCGTCTGGGTGCATGGCGTTATTACTTATATATGCACAGGGAGTTTCTCACAACGCTTAACATTTACAATTTAGATTAGTTTCATGTTAAATAATAAAAGTTTTCTCTATATTTTGTATGTCTTGTGTGCAGTGTGGGGGAGGTGGAAGGGCGGGAGGCGAGTTGGATTTGTGTTCCGTTTAGTAGTATGCCTGTTTGATGGCTGCGCTGGTGATCAGAAAAGCTGAGCCTATCAATACGAACGTGATGATTTTTAGAGCGCTGGGCCTACCGGAAGAATCTGCAATGAAGAAGAGAAAGAGCTAGAAATGAAGGAAAAGGAAATTAGCATTTCCTCGTTACATACTTTTTTTGTTAGGCATCACGCGGATGCACTGCTTCTGTTCATTGTTGGCTTGATAACCAAACTTGCACTGGCAGACGGAATTGCGACATTCAACATTCTCGGGATCCTTTTCAACGAAGCACTCTGTGGCCTTGGTGCAAGATTCACCAACAACTGTAAACCGGGAAGGAAACATTAGATGGGGAATATATTTATGGGTATGTTAGGAACTCACGTCGTTTTACTTCACAGACGCCATTCTTTTCGTGCTGCTCGTCTGTGCAAGCACATTTGCCCTCATTACTGCAACTGGCCAAAAGTGGTTTGCACTGCTCATCCTCGGCGCACTCATCGTCCAGTTCGGCAGCTACAAAAGATTTCCATGGTTTCTTGACATTCAATTAAAAGTACATTCCACAAACTTACCTTCCTTGAGGCACTCGTCCTTGAAGTGAACGTATCCCTTGCGGCATTGACACGAACGTGTCAGATCTGAATCTTTTACCGACGTGCTATTGCTGCCCTCCAGACAGACCGTATTGTCTGCCCCGCACTCCTCATCCTGCGAGCAATCAGCGCCAATGCCTATCAAACAAATAATCGTCTTGAGATTGAAAATACCAAAGAGATACAACAATTGTAGATCCTACCTGCCACACAGGCATCGTCCTTCTCGAAATAGTTGTCTCGACACACACAGAAGCGATTTGAGCAAATGGAATGATCCACAATACAACCATCGTTGGACTCGCACTCGGCTCCCAATCCGTCCTTGTACTCGCACAGCTGACTAATTTCATTATACTGCGCATACTCCTCGCAGGTGCAGCGCCTCGGAATTTGTGGATGACAGTAGGAGGCGCCGAAGGGACTGCACTGGCTGTTTGATGTACAGGACAGATGATACTGAATTGCTGCAAGAATAGGTATATCATTAGCAATCGATTACACAACGATCTGTCAGGCTGATTCACTTACGTTTTCTACAATTGCGCAAGTCACGCTCATAGAAGTAATTCTTTTGGCATATGCAAGTCTTGGATAAATCATCGAACTCATATTCGCACTCATCGCTGCTCTCCGCTATCTCGCCGAGCTCTGTAAACCATAAAAGTTATACATAAATCAGTTTTACTATTATATGTTTTTTTAAAATCCGACTCACCAGCAAAACATTTGCCATTCCGCGCGTAATATCCCTGTCGACACAGACAGATCTTATTGGAGCAGATCGAGTGGGGTAGGCCGGTGCAGGATTTACCATTGTCTGTACAGCTGCTGCCATCTGAAACACAGAGATGATATTTGCATAAATGTATTATAATTGTACTCAATAATTCCCTACACATTTCTTACTATTTAGAGAGTGAAGTCACTTCATTTTATTCACAATAATTAAGAAAAACTTGATATACACCCCGAATTTCATCACTGTATTCTATAGCTAAGGAATATGCTAAGTAAGCGGGTGGAAAATTTGATAAGAGAGTTTCGAAATGCTTCGAGAAATTCGATCGAGCTGTGTCATAAAATTTGTGTTCACATAATGAAACAGCACTTTAGTTAATATTCATATTTTGTCTCACCACGCTCTCTATTTTTCTCCCTCATTCCCTAAGGTATTCCTAATACCTAACCAATCATTGCAATGCATTGTTTATGTTTTAGATTACTCTACTTTTACTCTAGAGCAAGGAAATGAGAGAAAGAGTGAGGAATACAATTAAGAATTGTTTGAGAGAGAACCATAGGGAGAGAGCGCAAGGTTAGGCGCTTTCAGCCGGTCGATAAAAGTAATATCAGCATTACGCGGCACTTTTATAAAAAAAAGCTGATGAGAAGAGGAAGATGATTAAGCTCGAGCAACTATTGAGCTTTTCGACCAGTTATGGTATATAAACCCGTTCGGCTGTACAACAGAGTGCTCATATCATCACTTGAAAGCAAAGCAAGAAGACAATACTTCCAAAAAACAAAACTACAATATGAATCGTTGGACAAATCGTGTGGCTGTTGTGACGGGTTCCAGTTCGGGAATTGGTGCTGCTGTTTGCAAAGATCTAGTGGCCAAGGGATTGGTTGTTGTCGGACTGGCACGTCGTGAAAATCGTCTGGAGGAGCTGAAAGCCTCACTGCCCGCAGATCAGGCGGCACGCTTCTATCCACGTAAATGCGATGTCAGCGATGAGAAGCAGGTAATCGAAACCTTCGCCTGGGTCGACAAGACACTTGGTGGTGCTGATGTTCTGGTCAACAACGCTGGCATCTCGCGTATGGGCAGTATTGTCGATGCGGACAACAGCGGCGATTTGCGTGCCGTGGTGGATACTAATATTATGGCAGTGACATGGTGTACACGTGAATTATTCCAATCGCTGCAACGTCGTAAGGTCAACGATGGTCACGTCGTCATCATCAACAGCATTGCTGGCCATCAAGTGCCCAATATGCCTGGCGTGAGCTTCAACCTTTATTCATGCACCAAGCATGCCATCACAGCCATGACTGAGGTGCTGCGCCAGGAGTTCATCAACAAGGGCACTCAGACAAAAATCACAGTAAGTTTCATATTTAAATATTTCAAATGATTCTGTTTCCGTAAACCTATCCTATTTCTTTCTTAGAGCATTAGCCCCGGCGTAGTTAATACAGAGATTCTCGACAAGAGTATATTAACGGACCTTGCGGAATTCCCGTCTCTGCGCCCCGAAGATATTGCCGATGCCATCAGCTACTGCATTTCAACTCCTCCGAATGTGCAGATTCATGAGCTCACCATCAAGCCGATTGGCGAGAAATTCTAAGCGGACTTCTTAAGATCTCCATGACAAAAACGATGGAGCTATATGCTACATCGATTGGTATTATATTAAACAGTTTTAAAACACTTTTAAAGAAGACAGTTGTCTTAAAATAAATATTGCAATATGTAACCATATAAAACCATATCAAATATTTACGGCATTTTCGTTGATAAATTAGAATTGTAAAAATTGGCTGGGGTCACTAAATTTACGTGAAATGTGGTTAAAATATATATAAGTTATATAACAACGAAGCGAGTATTGAATATTCTTCAATTTCTGTTGGAAATGATATCATTGTACACTAAAGTTTTTTTGAAATGATCTCACTAAAGTTTTTTTTTTTAATTTTTAGACCTTGATCATGAGAAATGGAAATAGAAAACGAATATTAATATTATTATTTAGCTTGTACTCACATTTCTTGTCATCAACATCTTCGTCATCGCGACTAGATCCGAGGGTCGAATAAGTTTTGATATCCTCGTTATCGTAGCGGAAAATTGCCGGCAGACGGCGTCGATAGTTGGACTGTGTGTTATTGGTCGAGGTGTATCGACTACTGTTACTGGTGGAGGCTGTCGTTGTGGCAGTGGCCACATTTCTCACTTGTCGTGCGACCAGTTCCTTCAGTTCGTATTTCTCGATGCTTGTCTGGACGGCAATTTCACGTGATCGTCGTGGACTTATTATAAGTAACTCGCTATCGCCATTGGTTAGCGGCAATGTGGCCTGGACAGCAAAATCCCTGTGGGTGGGCGAGGAGTGTACCAATGCTCTGGAGAATTGTTTGCGCACGCGTGAATGTCTTGCCGGCACAACAGTTGTTCCACTAGACTCAGCCTCGGTGGTATCCGTATTCGGTTCAACTTCGGCTTCAGTCGTCGATTCGTTCTCATTATCGCCAGTGGTCTCGGTGCCAGCACTCGTGCTGGCTGTGGTGCCGTCTGTGGGTTTAGCTGTGCTCGTCTCATCCACAATTGTGCATATTAGACTCTCGCAAGCTGCGGTTGCGCCCAGTTCTTCACAGTCCGCATTAACGACGCAAGCATCGTTTTTTTCTGGAAAGTAAGAAGAAACAGTGAGAATTAAATTTGACTTCGATACCCGATTCCCGTACTCACCCATTGATTTGCGACGACATATGTTTCCATATCTGTGATAATAGCCATTTGCACAGCCGCAGACGCTTTCCTGGCAACTAACGGACGCGCGATCGTAACCAAAATAACAGTCCAAATCCTGCAGAGAAAAAAGCAATATATAATTTAAGAGTTACAGGATTAAATGTGGAATTAAATAACCAACCGTTTCGCAGGGCTCGTTGAGTCCGTTCAATGGCCGACACTTGCCACGCAGATAGGTTTGGCCATCGGCGCAATCGCAGACCCCCGTTTTACAACTGGCTCCCGTTGGCATAAGATTGCATTGAACGGAGTCTTGGCATGTGTCACCAAACTGCGCGGTGCTCAAGCATTCTGTGTAATTCTCCGAGAATACCGTATCGAAGCTGGGGCATTCGCACAGACTCGTCTCGGGATCGCAGATGGCGCCTTCAGCTGTGCACTCTGCGTCGCTTTCACATGGCCAAAGGACGGCAAGTGCACCGTCGTCTCCTGGAAAAAAAAAAACAAAAAACAAATTACCAACCGATTTATAATAAGCTATTTTCTATTTTTGGGACGCTCCTCTGGCGTCATATCCCACACCTAATCCAAAAATGACTGGGTACTTGAGTATCTTAAATAATTAAATGATATGTTGTGTAGTATAATTGCAAGTGAAGCAAAGGTCAGAAATATTAGACGGTCTGTGATGTGTGTGTATATTGATTGGGTTTAGTTTTGGTTATTTTGGGTAACAAATTTAATTAAATTGAGACTGCCTATTCATAGAACTAAATTTAAAACAAGTTTAATTTTGGATATCTGTGCTGAAAGCAAAATTAAGCAAAGTGTGATATCATATTTTCAATTGAGTTGACAAGCGATAATTAATAAGTTATTGACAACTTAAATACGGCAATTAGAGCAATTAAACAATTTGAATCGCGACAACACTTTTAATATGTTGACGGTTGTATATAAATATATACGTATAAGTCCGATTTGATGATAAGTTACGTAGAAACCCATCTGCCCCCCTATATGGCCTATGTGTTCTCTTTCACACTGGGTTTATTGTTGCGCTCTCTCGCTTTCACTTTCTCTTTTGGAAGACTCTCTTAAGAATCTACCATATATACTTTTGCCCCCAAGGAGGGAATCGGTTTGTCATATTCAAATGCAACAATATATTAAATAGAGAATAATATGAATGTATGGTATAAATATGTTAATAAAATAATTATAACCAAAATAATGCACTGCAGTCCTGATAAAATTAAAACTGACACTAATGAAATAATAATAATAATATATATGTGTGTATAGATATCAAATAAATGTAAAACAAAAGCTGTGCAACTTGACCCACAATCGGTTATATATGATGAGGATATGGGATATACTACACAGGAAATAGGCCAAGTCTTAATTAACTGATTAAAAATCCGACTTGCGACTGTCGACTTTAATGTTGGCGGCATTTTGCGGCTGTTACGGTTTGCAGCACGCAAACTGGTCAGCAAAAATGTATTACGTATACAACTTCCGGAAGTTGTTGGCGAAAAACCTAGCAAACAGGCCAGAGAAAGAGAAAGAGCTGAAGAGGGGAGAGGGATGGGAATAAGCGGATAGGCAGGTAGATGGGCAAACCAGTTTCAAGTCCAGCGAGAGCGCTGAAATTCGCTCGTCACTTTAATTTCCATTTTCCGTGGCCTGCGAAAAGAAAAATTCCCCAAGCTACCGCAAAAGGCCTTCGGGCCAAGTGGGCTGTTCTTGTTGTTGTTGTTCCTTTTGGCCAGGTTGGTGGGTAGGCAATATGAACGCTTGGGTCAATAGGCCAAAGCACTTGACCTTGATTGCGTTTGCATTAATTACTTTTGTTTAATATTATGACTGCCTTGAGGCGCTGTTATTGTTTTCTTTTTTCTATTGTTTTTTTTTGCTTATTTTGTTTGCCAAAGGGGGAGGTGGGATGGCTAAAAGGACGATGTTGGGGGTCACTTCTGCCATTGTTTTGGCTTTTTTTTTGTTGTGCACTGAACGACGACTTTAATTCAATTACCAGCCACATCGCAATTGCTGCTGGGGTTTACCCGAAAATGTTCTATATACTCTCCTCGTACCTTGTATATTGAGCAGAGCGCACAACACGAAAACGGTTAGCAGGAGTTTCGATTTCAGTTCTTGTTCTGCCATTATTTTCCGCACTATTGTATGAGGAATTGCACGTCGGGCGGTATCCAAAACTAAACTGAAATCAGCCAAATGGGTGTCCAGACGAGTCAAGTTGAGTCCCAATAAAAATATTCGATTAGGGTAATCTTATCGGAAGTAGCAGAAATGTACATTGATTGTGCCCGGGTTTCTCTTCTCTTCTCTCTTACCCCTAGTTTCTCGCTCTCTTTCTCTATACGTGCCTCTCGATTCTCCCGTTTAATCTGTAACTTCCATTAAGTTCAGCTTAAATTGATTATTATTTGTTACCAAGGCCGTGTTAATTACCAAATTACTCATGCTTAGCATACTCTAATCTTACGTTCTTTAATCGTTTGCTCATTCGCTCGTCTTAATCAGAAGAAAACCCATACTACTTATCGGTATCTAACACCTGGCTATGGACACCTGTTTCACCTGTTTATAGAACCATATTAAAAAGTTTACAATTTCTCGACTGGAAGCACAGATGTTAACGGCACTTCATAACTATATAAGTACGTATATATGTGTTTCATAGATATTCTTGATTAACTTGTCAACTTTTACTGGGAAACAAGTCTGAAGAGTTGAACTGACTCAAGAGTTGAATATGTGTAATATATATATAAGTAATTCACATAATATATTGTAACTGCAAGGTAAATATGCTGGCAAATATTTATATTTTTAACAGGGTATCTGCTAGTGATAAGCCCCCATGAGTGCGTATAATTAGTTTACTCTATAATGACAAATTAAGCAAATCCCCAATCGATATTCATAATAAAAGCTCGCAACGCCATTTAAATGATATAATTTTCCACATGTATATATATATATATGGATAAACTATGGACTCGTATGTATAGACAGATGTATAGACACCCACACCCACACACACACCGCATAATTGTCCTTGATAATTCTCCCATTAAGTACAAATGATAAGTGTTATTTATTATTTATAATTCCCATGTATTATTCTTAAATAAACAAAACACAAATGACGAAAATAGCCCAAGAGTGTGGGGGGGAATTATACGAAACATATGACACACATATTGTGCCTTGTATGTCACGTGTCACGAAGTCATAATTGTTATGTTAATTGATTAAATGTTCCTAAAAAACATTGAAATGCACTGATCAAAAAACTATCGCTTTAATTCTATTCCAAATACTATGGATATTTTATTAAAAAGTAAAGAAACTCGAGCAAAATTATTTTTAAACTTAAATTATGAAACTCTTTTTTTTTCAAACTTTTTCTAATTTATCTAACAGTTTCAAAAATTTAAGATATTAATTTATATGAAAACCCCACTATAAAATACTTTCTGGTAGCAACTGAAGAGGTTTATTATTGTGCTGCGCCTTTTTTTATTTTTGTTTTTTTCTTCGTAGTCGCCCAATGTTTTTCCCCTTTTCTTTGCGCGACTTTCATTCATTTCGGACTCAAAGTGTTTTAGTCCACTTTCGTAGTCTGTTTTTGTGCCTTTTTCCAGGCACAACGTGAAATGACATTTTGTGGCTGTAAAAATGCTTTGACACGCACGCGATGAAGGTGAAAATACCAACGACAGGTGCAAGCAAGGAGAGTCCCGTTAGCTATGTATTATATGTATGTATGTATGTATGTACGTACGTACATCC
Organism: Zaprionus kolodkinae; assembly: GCA_018901885.1. Taxonomy (NCBI): domain Eukaryota; kingdom Metazoa; phylum Arthropoda; class Insecta; order Diptera; family Drosophilidae; genus Zaprionus; species Zaprionus kolodkinae. The sequence goes on along the minus strand of JAEIFM010000370.1, from coordinate 243,183 downwards.
CATTTGATATGTACAATATGGTATAGCGCGAGTATATGCATATTATATCAGAGATATTCATCGTTTATGTGTATAGTTTATAGAACTAGAGTGCAAGGCCACGACTGTTGCTGAAAACACAATAACTAAAACTGTGCGATAATTATTACAAAAAAGTATCGAAAGCAACCTACATTTTAGAATGTAAATAAAGGTGTGAAAACCTACACGTGAGCTAGGAAAAATTTAATAACAACATTTTGTACGTCGTCTCTAATTAATGTGATTGGAAATTCTAACAAGACATAAACACAAACTCTTTCAGGGATGTTCCGATATTCTTAAAATAAATACCAATTTCTATTTTCATCTACTACAACTCGTAGATTAAAAAGGAATCCTTAAGCGACTTGATTATTATAAACAGAGTTGCATAGAACAATATAGTAAATGACCTCTTAATAATATGTGTGGTTGTGCGTGTGTTTGTGGGTGTATGAGGCACACACACACACACACCCACGTGAGTGCTAAGTAGTATGTGAGACATTTGTTTTTCTATTTTATTTTTTTTGTTTTTTGGTCCTTTTGTGGATATAATGAATTGGAATGCGCTGCGGGTCGCGTATAATGACCTCCACGACCCTTTTTTTTTTGTTTTGTTTGTAGCACACATTTTTTTTTTTATTTCACTTACGACATATTTTTTTTATTCAATCAATACTCATTAAATTTTCCAAAAACTTGTAATTATTAACAATAGCGATGCGTTGGTGGTTGACACCCACCAAAAAAACAAAAAAAAACTGGAAAGAACTACGTATTGAATACGTAAATTGAGGCTACTTTGTCGCTTTCACTGTTATATTTTATTTATCTACATACATATATTCGTTGATTGATTTGTTATTATTGCGTTGATTTCTATTGAATTGAAATAAATTGTTGTTATTGTAGATTTTTTTTTGGTTAAGCTCTTTATTCACGCACACAGACACACACACAGAACACACACGCAGCACGCAGCAGGGGCACAGCCACAGGAATATTGCAATGCAATTGAATTTCACATAAATATCATTGCATACTTTTGCGCGTACGACGAAAAGTTTTTTTCTTTCCACGTTCCGCGCGCGCTAAACTCGTTTCGATCCTTTCGTGTTAAGCTCGTCAGCGCGACTATTTGCGGCTCGTTGTCCGCGTCGCACTATGCGGCACACCTGAGCGAGCGCAAGAGAGCCCACACACAGAGAGAGAGCGAGAGAGACAGTTAAAGAGCTCCGCACGACGCTCTCTTAGTTTCTTCTTGTCTGTAGTCAAAAAAAAAAAATAAAGCAACAATTTTCTTCTTTTCGGCATGTAAGCGCAAGTGTGTGTGTGAGTGTGTGAGGATTATTACATGGCACACGAAATTACCGTTGCAGACGGTGGGTAATTTGTAAATCAGAAAAAAAAAATACCCTAATTGATATCCAGCGAGTGCAGGGCTTTATTCAACATCCTAAAAGTATGCTGCGATTTACGCGGCTCTTAGCAATTTGCCATGCAGCCCAAGCGTATGCAACAACTTTTTTAATTGGACCTGAGCGAATATCCACGTTAGATGTATGCTATGATTTATTGATTACCCTCGAATTAAGGACAAATAGAGAGACAGGGAGAGAGAGAGAGAGAGAGAGTTCGATTGCAGGCACTACACTCAATCGAAAGACTTTACCATTAAAATATTTCTCAATTGCAGGAACTCGAGAATAATTGGGTCAAGTGACAACCCACCTGCGCCTGCCACGGGACACTATTTGGTTAAGTCTCGCCCATCAAATGTTACAATGGTGTGGTGTAGTATGCAACAAATCCAAAATCGGTGAACCCAAGGAAAAGCAGCACAAGAGAAGGGGAGAGAAGAAAGAATGAACGACACACGAAATCGAGTCGTCCGTCTGTGTGGGCCACCATTATCACATACCAATTCAGCCACAGCCAGAGCCAGTCATGGCTAATATTGTTGGCCAACCGAGGGGGTAGCCCGGCTATGTCTGGCTGCATGTTATATATTATTTGTGTGCGCCCATTATACCGCGAAATAGAATTTGTAAGCGCGGGAATAAAGAAATTATACAAAACCCAGCATAATAAGTTCAATTCTAAGGGACATAGATGGAGTCGATGCTGCCTACAAGAAAAACCAAACCATTTTGTATTCAAAAATATGCAAAGAGCATGCATATTATAATAATCTTCATGGAGTGGTCGTAAAAATGATTATAACACGTGGCCCATGCAGATGTCGCACAAGGTAAACAGTTGAGTACGCAAAACTAGCTGATAGATGCAAGCCGAATACTTAATACTCTAGCTTACTGACTGTATATATTTAAGGATTACTTAAATTACATTTAGACAGCATATCGGAGACATAAGAAAAAGGAAACATACATAGTAATGTAACCAAAACGAATATAACCCGCGGTTAGAGTATCAACATGTGTGTCATATATATTATATAGTACACCATATAGACAAATACCTGTACTTGAGTTTATTTTGGTGGCTTTGCTGGTCTCGGGGCGACCATCAAATTTGGGCACACGACACACGACACGACGACGCTTGTGTGCTGTGTGTATTTAATTTTTAATTCATTTTTTCGGTTCAAATATTATTGTAAGACACATACATGCGTACACACACACATACATACAGACATTTGTTTTACGTTCGGAATGGGAGGGACAAGCAACTTTCCCTAACTTCAACTCGCCTCGCAAATGCCAGTTCCCATGCGAGAAGCGAGGAAGAAGCAGCAGGGGCAGGGCGAGGGGTACAACGAGCTGAGCTATTTTTAGGCCAGGCAAGACAAAGTGTGGTCGAAACACGCGAGTTGGCTATGCAAATGCAAATACACTGCAACACCCAGGAGTATCCAAGATATCTAACAGCATATGCGCTTTTTATTACCAACACACACACACACACACGCGGACACAGCGAGGACAGCAAATAGGCCATAACAGAGCGGACATATGCGTTGTCTAAACAAAAAATCAATCAAAAAGTCAGCTTAAACACATACAATATATATGTATACTACATACGGTTGCGAGTATAGTGTGTGCATATGGTAGGTAGTACGTGTATGCAGCATGGAGATTGCCCATAGTACAACCGACGTTCTCCTGCTTCCGACACCCCACAGCACATATGCATAGGAAATGAGTGCACAAACCACCGTACCACCTTGCATTATAAAAAATTCAAAATTTTAATCGAAATATAGTGCAGACCGCACAAAAAGAACAAACAACCTGCAGAACAACAACAACAACAACAACAATAACTTGCAACAAGCGTCGCCATAAAAATAGATTCTCCACTGTGCCGCAGTACAACATCATGTCCCTATTAGCGATGCAGCTAAACAGATAACAATACGAACACATGCATAGTCTGTATACTATAATATATTATGGAGAACAAAGTGAGGCGAAGGCAAGTTAGCCCAGCTAGGTTCCAACCAGGGACAATCCAGCAACCCCCCCCCCCTCCCCGCACCACAAGTAGCTACACTTAAATGCATAAATCGCAATGTGTAAAAACATTCCAGCACACATACATGCAGAGTGCATTTTTCTAATAATGCTGCTCGATGTTAAATAAACCGATAAACTGATACCCTACACGGACTAACCAACAAGTTAGAACGACTACAGATAAATTTTGAACAGTCTGAATTTGTTTTTCGTTGATGGAAACATAAATTTTCTCAACTTTAATGACAAGCTAGAAAAGATGCTTAGACTTTAGATAAGGAATAAATACTATATGTATTTTAAAGTGGAAAAACTCTACCAAACCTCATACAAAATTAAGTAAGAATTAAATAATATTAATTAAAATTAAATTAAATATGTAATATTAATTTGAATAAAAACTAAATAATATTAATTTAAATACAACTTTGAAAACAGGACGAACTACCTACAGGCTTATTATGTCTGTGTCAGCTTAACAAATAGTTATTGGGATTAGCCTGGATTTACAAAATGCCAAAAAGTTAGGCATGCGCTAACTAACTCACTAATTTAACTCACGTCCAGCTGTCACGTCGTAATTAAACCGGGGCTGGGCATTTGAATAATTATGATTGCAAACATCTGACAAAATATGTGCCTGTGCGGGACAAATGAACTGAATATAATACTCAGTTCGAGTACACTCTTACTGCCGGGGGTAGCAGATAAATCTTAACTCTCCAGCATTTTATAATATTTTAGAATTAATACACAATCAATCTAATTTTTACATTTTCAATTATAACAAATTAATTTACTGCATTTAAAAAATAAATCACAACATAGCCAGCACAAGCTGTTTACAGGGTATTAAATGAGAATTAGAGAGAAAGAGAGGATCTTTTGGCTGTTCCATCAGCTGAGCAGCGAATTTTAAGCTTTTACTTGCATCTATACTTATTTCGCTTCTTTCTTCTGACCTTTTTTCTTTTTGTTTTTTGTTTGTTATACTCGTAGTTCTTGCTGCACCGTTACAATCGGTCGGTCGCGCAGATAAGCAAATCGTTTGCACACAGCAACAAAGCACAGACTCGATAAACGTTTCGAGAAATCGTGACAAAGTGCAAAATAAATTCACATGTTGAAGCTAAGGCAAATCCATTTTCAGTTACCTCAGTTCAATTCGGTTCGGTTTGGAGACGAGGTTCGTCGTCTAAGAAATTTTGTGCAAATTGTATTTATTTTTTAAGTGATTTCTACTTTCCAGTATGGTCAACAGATCGTGGAATCTGCCTCAATTGGGCTGCTCAGACACGAGGAACTCGCCAACAAGCACAACGCCGCCATGCCCCCTATGGGGCTCGGTGCGTCTGACTTACACAATATGCGCTTTCCTATCAAATGTATTGCAAATTGCCATGCGAAATATGCTCGGTATGGTAATATTGCATATGGTCAAGGTGCGACCGGAAGACGCACAACTGCTGCAGCAACAACAGCTTAAGAATCTAACAATGATAGCGGAATGTGGACACATCGTATTGCCGCAAACTGAATACGGTGGCGAGGCAAGTGTCCTGATGTGATATATAGTATTGCATACTGGAATATATCTTATTATAATAGCTGACTTTTACAGAAGGGTGATCTACCCTGGACGCGCAGCCAAGAGGTAACATTTCCGGGCACCTTCTTCTATGGCTTTGTCATAGCTCTTCCCCTGGCGGGACATCTATCCGATCGCTTTGGCGGCAAAATCCTATATATCATTTCGCTGACGCTGCAAGGCTTGGCCTATATGCTACTTCCCCACATGGCCTCTCAGAGTTATGCGGGTGCTGTCGTCGTTTTAATTATTGCTGGCATTTTTGCGGTAAGTTTACAGAAAAAAAATTGAGCTTGGAAGGTATTTACGCTGCTTGGTCACGTCTGAAACCGACAGAATTCGTGCATAATATCGAATCGGGCCAGGAAGTATGCTAAGTTGACGTTTTGATACACTTACCGACTGATAGTTTTGTGAAAATTCTAATCCTGATTATATAACCTTCACTTTAGGGCTGTGGTGCACCACCGCTTTATCAGCTTTTCGTTGTCTGGTCCCATCCCACGGAGCGGACTGCGATTCTTTCATTCGCCTATGGCGGTAACATCGTGGGCGCAATCTGCATATTTCCACTGGCCAATTATCTCAGCCATTTTAGCTGGATGTTGCCATTCTATGTGCTGGGTAGTGTTTCCCTTGTCTATGGTATTCTTTCCTATTGGTTAATCTACAACAGTCTAGAAGAGCATCCGCGTCTTTCTGCTGCTGAACGGGAGTATCTGAGGCCGAAAGAGTTTGCCGAGACGCCGCAGGTGAGCTAAAGGGAGAGAGAGAGTGGAGAGAAGATTATGAAAATTGTACTTGATTTTCTACAGAACTGTAAAATACCTTGGAAATCAGTCCTGACCTCGATGCCGGTCATCGCCTTTGTGCTATCTCACGTTTTGAATAGTTACGGATTTCTTATGCTATCATTGAATGTGCCACGCTTCTTGCGAGAAGCTATGCACATCAATATGAATGAGGTGCGCGCAATAACATATATATAGTAGTATATTCCATATCCCTATTGATCTCTTTGGTAGATTGGCTATCTTTCATCAGCTCCATTTCTGGGCAGTTTCCTCTCCAAGTTGATTTGTGTGCTAAGTTGCTCCTATGTGGAGGGGCGCATGGCATTAAGGCTAACTATGTTCCGTCGTATATTGTATACCTTCTGTAAGTTGCGTTATTTAAACTACGTTAAATTTGAAATAATATTGGGAACTTCCATGCGCAGGCTGCACTGTTACGATTATACTTATTGGAATCATAATATTCGCCAGCTGCGAAGAGAAGGTGCTGGTTCTATTGATGTATGTGCTGGTGGGTGCAACTACCGATCTGGGCTTTAGTGCAGGTTATTGGCCGACTTTATTATATTTTGCGCCCTCGTTTGCCGGCCTATTGTCAGGCTTTGCCAACAGCCTGGCCAGTATTAGTGGCTTTGTGGCGCCACAACTTGTCGCCAAGGTGGTTGTTTCAGTAAGTTGACAGTGTAAAATTGATGCTACCTGCCTAAATAATAATATAATATTACTTTTTTGTCTTTATAGGGCAACAAATCTGAATGGGATATAGTTCTTTATACCCTTATAGTTAATTATGCACTTGCCATGATCGTTTTTGGCATGTTCGGCTCAACCAAATTACAGTCCTGGGATCCTCGAAGTCGCCAGCAAACTTTATCGCAAACTCGAGATAAAAATGTTAGTTAAATTGTACGTGTATTTTCATATTCATCTTGTATTCTGTATTCATCTTGTAGGGTCTTTTATTCATATGTAAGTGTTATTTTAAATCATTTTGTTTGTAAACTTCATTATTGTTTTGTAAATATGTATTTACTTTTTTTAATAATTTTTATTAAATGCAATTTAAATTCGCTCTTAACATATCGCGCGCTTTTGTAGCAATGTAAATTTGCAGCACAGGGTTGCCTTGCATCAATTCGCTGCTCACTTCGCCTGAAAAGCAAAGCGATAGTTTATTCCTATCGATATATGTTGACCCGAAACAGCTGTACAAATGTATCGTCTGACAGTTTTTGTTTTATAAATCATTTTCGATTCGTTTGCTTGACGTTCATGGACGTGTTTCCGCACACAGCATTTGAATTGGTTTCGCAATAGAAAAATTTTTCGTGTTTTCTATCTGGATGCAATAATAAATTGTCAGTGTCACCTTTATTACAATACAAAATTCTCAGTGAAAGATCAAGAACTTGACAATAAATCTCACTATTGCAGCGCTTTTACGTCGATTTCTAAGTGAGTATATTAAATTAAGCGACTATTCCAACAACAACCAAACATCATCTATATGTTGTTGCTTAGCTTGCAGCGCTAGTTTATTTATTAGTATTATTTTGAGTGCGAGCAAAGAAAGGCGGAAGTCAGATCGGGTATTCCTAACTGTTTCCTGATTGTTATTATTGGCATTTAGTGCTAAGTTCCGCGAGCATGGCGTATTGCTTTTGTCGTTCGTTCGAAAGCTTCTTGACAAATCAATAAACGCCAAAATGTCGACAGCGACGCTGATGCCGACGCCTCCGTAATCCCTCCAGATTGGTGGGTAGCAAGCACACCGCTTGTTCAAACTGGAATGGAAGCCTTGATATACACTACGTGCCAGTGTTTACAACCAGATTTTTTTTTTGTTCACGACGCAATTACACAAAAAAAAAAAACAAAACCAAAAAAGCGCTGAACAAATATTAATTCTTTTCTGCCGAATGTTTTAAACTTTTCGAAACACTTGTTACCTTGAGTATGCGGCATTGTTTTTCTTGTTGTTGTTGTTGTCGGTATTTGCTGTTTGCGCTGGGTTGAGGGAGGTTCATTTAATCAAACATATGCACGCGTGTATGTACATATACATGCGCATATATATCATTCACTTATATGAGTGTAGATATGTATGTATAAATTCAACTGTTGAGTTCACAGAGCAAATACATTTTAATTTTCGCAATATGGCAACTGTAGCAAGAGCAACACTCGAATACATGGACAAGTGTAGAGAAGTGTGTAAATGTTATGAAGCACGTCCACACACACACACACACACATACACACATATATGTATATGTACATCAAGCGAGAGCGATGGAGAGCGCCATTTGTTTGGGGCTAAAATAATCGTCTACGCCCATGAACCAACAAAGACAGTGTCTCCTGCGATCGCCATATGTACACACACACTTGCATGCATATCTTATGTATGTATGGGTTTGTTGCCTTATTGCGTTTTGCATAAATTTAAGTCGACGTCATCGGCGAATTCGCTATAATTTTAGCACGTACCAAATACTTGATAACGGTACCTTGGTACATCATCACAGGGAAAGCGCTGATAGGCACATAACAAATAAATAAATGGCAGCTTTAATAATTCGCTAATACACCTTATCGTCTGAATGTGTGTATATAAGTTTGTATGTGCTAGTATACCACTTGTTTATAAACAATTGAACGCTAGCCGCTTTTCGCCGCTTGCTGTCTGTATGTGTATGAGTGTGCGTGTGTGTGTATGTGTGTTTGTGTTTGTGTTCTGCTCTCCTCTTCTCTTTTACTCTTGTACTTTGAGCTTAGTCATTCTGTTTTCAAAATGTTTTTGTTCGCCATGGCGAACAGCGCAATAAATAGACTTCACTTCAGTCGCATAAACCGAAAAAAAAGGTTGCGCAAAACAAAAGAGAAAATTTTGCCAATTTATATAAACAAAATTGCGATTGTATGAAACGTAAGGGTGTATAGGTTTGCATTTGTGTATATACATATATGTACGTGAGAGTGTGTAGTTATTATATTTTTGCGGTGTTTTAATTGTGTTTATCGATATGTGCTGCGTTTTGCCAAAGGTGTTAAACCGGTTTCTAAAAGAACGACGCAACAGCTTCTATAGCCGGCACACAACAAACAAAACAAATACATACATGTACACAACTGAGCATAAAAATAGAAACATTCAAATATCATCACAATATAATATATTAAAATATGTATTTATTTCTTTATTTTTTTTTTTTTTATCTTGCAGCATGTTGTTAAAAGTGCCATCTGTTGACTGGACGGATCAAATAGTTTATGTGGTTGACGACGACGAGTCACTGTCCGACTTTGACGATGAGCCTGATTTCTCAGAGTATATGTGGATGGAGAATGAGGAAGAATTCGATAAGAATGTAAGAAGTATATAACTATTGCCCAAAAAAGCTCAATTTCATTATTTTTTTTATCATTTTATTAGGAGCTGCAACGACTTGAAGAGGAAGAAATTATGCAAGAGTGCTTTGAAGCTATGATCGAGGATGAGCTCGAGGAGCAAATTAATGAGTGGGAAAAAGCCAAGTATATTAAAAACACAAAGTAATTTATATGAAGTTCAAAATTAAACACAATTTATTCCGATTTATTTTGCAGAACGGAGGAACAAAACACGGCACTGTCTGCGCTGCCTAAAAGCCAATGTAATGTTGAAAAATCTGTATTAAATCCAATGGCTAATGAATTTGTTCCACTCTGCCATCAAATGGATTTTATGGCCTCGTAAGCCTGGCCCCCAAATAGTCTGAATTAAATTAAACTTCAGACACAAACACAAAGAAAAGGCGATTCATGAACGTGTCCGATGCGCACTGCATGCTATTTAATCAAAAATTCTTGGCGTAAAGCTCGATGATGGTGTTTATATATGAGATACTTCTCTTCCCTCATGTCCTATGAAAAAGTCAATTTTCAAACCGGCAACAATGTCAAAAACTAAACAAAAAATTGTTATACTAAATTAACAAAAAATTACGCACACACACACACACTCATAGAACACACATACATACACAAGCTACATTAGCCAACTCAACTGGAATGCAAACGAATACCATTAACAAAAAAAAAAAAATTATAAAACTTAAAAAACAAAAAAAAAATATAAAAATCAAAAAATTTTAGTTGGCAGCATAGTCCCGTTACTTTAAAATCTACGCGCAAAATTGACGCGTGCAGTGCTTATCGTACAAAAAAAAAAAAAAAAAAACAAAAAAACGAAACGATGAAAACATTAACTAATGACTTTTTACAAACGACTAATTCGAATTGCAAATTCTATTTAGAACCCCCCTTCATATGGTATAAATTTCCAAGCTAAAGCAAATGTAACAACTATAAGACTCAATTGTGTTAGTAAAATGATAAAGAAATACGAATACATACATACCGTCAAATCGTCACGTAAAATTAGATTCAAAGACTTAAATCGTAATTAATTGAAAGTAATGCACCTGCCCACGACCTAAGCTCGCTTTAAGTTCATTGTTTTTGGCCTCCATGTTTCTCATTGAGTATTTGTTAACTTGTTGTACGTTCTATGTCTATGTTACAAAATGTAAATTGTGACTTTACCTCCCTTTTGACTCGCATATTCGTGATTAGCAGTTGTAAATAAGTAACAAGTAAACAAAAAAAAAATAATAAGAATAACTAAATTAAACCTAATTGTACTAATATTAACTCTTTTTACAAGATGCATACACATATATTCAAGTATATGTTTTTGTATATCTAATGTTTAATGAAAAAGCTGCAATACCACATTTTCTTATATAAGATTAAGCCAAAATTATTGTTTGTTCATTTTGCCCTGACGCAAAAGCACAGAATACACAAATTCAATTTACTTTACTTCTGTTTTTGGATGTAGAAATATAATAATTATAGTTTTTGGTTAGTTATAGATACTTAAGACAGCATTATAAAGATCTTACTTACGTTGTGTGATATAAAGATAAAAACGAATCAAAAAAAAATATAAAAACTATTTTTAAAATCCCAATAAAAAGGAGTATTATAGTATAAATAAACGATGTTTTATTTCGAAGTATAATAATTTAAATAATATTAAATACAATAATTTAAATTATTATTAAAATGTATTTCTGCATACTTTTTGAAATTTACTAATTCATATAAATTAATATAACTTATATTTATTATTTATTTCATTTTTTTGATAAATTTATATAAATAAAATAATCGATAACAGTGTGCATTGATTTGCCGGGTAGTACCCCACATATTCTGTTACTCACCCTACGATAATTATCGAAACGCAATCCTAACAGCAAACATGGCGTCGTCGCCAATTTCTGGTTGATTTTTTGAGTTAACGAAAGAATTGCAGACATTTTGCAATAAAAACGTGTGAAATGTGAAATATATTAAGTGCAATTACCGCCAGTGCACTGCAGCAAACCAGGAGCAAAGAGAGGCAGATATTGAAAGATATCGGATAGAGGAAATGGCTGCGGCTGCAGCAGCAGTACCAGCTGCGAGCACGACAAACACAACACCTGCAAATGCACCTGCAATCGCGTCGAGCAGCAGCAACAACAGCAATGCAGCCCAATTCCGTGAAATACATAAAAATACGTGGTTAAAAAGACTGACGGCCGATGGAAAGAAACTAACCGTTGGACCCAAGGTAAACGTAGGGAAATCAGTTTTGGATTTATAATGTTGCTATTATTATATTCTTCTATCTTTCAGAAATCGGAGTGCAGCTGGGTGGTTTTCTGTGTGCACGATGATACCGAAGCTCTGCTGGAAGGCTATGCCGAGCCTCGCCAAGCAGCCGGTCACATGCCCGAGTGGGCCGTTTCGCTGCGGGACACGCTGCACATATCACATGCCCTTATACCCAATTCACATGAATTCGAATTTGTTGTAACACTCAGCAATGAGGTGTTGCGCTTTCATGCCGTGTCATGGTAAGTTGAACACACCCATACATATGTGTACAGGAAAGTTGATTTATTTTTGATTGTTGCCTAATAGGGAGATTATGCAAGAATGGGTTGAAACGCTGCGCTCAAAGCTGCGAGAAATGAAAATTCTTTCGCCACGTGAAAACCTCTACACAAAGTTACCTGAAGTACGCGCTCCATTGCTCCCGACGCGCGATCCAACATCTCCGCTGCCGGCGCCACCACCTGTCCCAGCAGCCATAGTGCCTGGAATTGAGCGTATTCCAGCACACCAGCATGAGCACACATCCAGGACAACTGCCAATGCGCCTGCACCAGTTTCCGCATCTACAGCTGCTCCTGCTCTAGTTTCCGCATCTGCGGCTGCTCCTGCTCCAACCCCAGCACCAGCAACTCCGCCAGTCATCGAAGCCGCTCCAACAGCCACACTACCGGCAACAGCAATGTCCAATACGCTAACACAGCACTTGCTTAACATGCTCTCGGATCCCATCAGCACATATAGCGAACAAATAAGCGAAACGACAACGGCCCTAACTGCCGCCGACGAAACGGAACAAGAACTGCAGGAGCACGAGTCAAACGAACCGCTAGGTAATGGTATAACGGATATTAATCTCTCCGATGACGAGTTTCTATCTCCCATACTGCGGAATGGTGTGCGTGTCGATGTGGCTGCCGCATCTGCACAACGCATCTCGGCAGGTAAGTGTTTTAATCATACTGAATTAGAAGAATAAATTTGATTTTCCTATTGTTCTGTTACAGATCAAATCTTAAATTTTGAACAAATGCTGCAATGCGAGCGTCTAATACCAAGGTAAACACAATACACAACACTTAAAATAAACAAACATTTTATTAGTTAGTTCTTATGATTTTACAATGCCTGTTTACTAAAAATACACATATTTGTATATAGCTCTATAGCTCTTTAGCCTGTTCCATGTATTGTTGCAAGAATTCTAGAACTTTTTTGCGAAGATGCTTGTTACCTTTGAAACTTTCAACGAAAAGATTTCTCAGCCGTGTAAAGTATTGTTTGGACATCTGAGTGAGCTTCTTTAACTGCATCTCTTCCTTATGCTTGATAGCCTCTTTGTAATGTTTGCTCACCTCGTCTTTCTGTTTATTGTATTCCTTTTCCAATTGAGGCAGCATAGCCTTACGCATATTTTGATCAATATTGTCACGCAGTAGTTTTCCAAATCGCTGGTCCAATTCTTCTATTTGCGCCTTATCCTTCTCGTCGTCACATATAACATTGAGTAATGTTGTAAAATATATTGGTTCCTTGGTAAGCGGTGGCGAATGTGCCGGATCGAATAGCTTAAGTACCGTAACAATTGAACAGGAAAATATATACTTCATATAGCTTAATTCTTTGGCGTACACGGTGCTTCTATCTCGCAGAGTATCAATTTCTGTCTTACAGTTCCACTGACGCTGCAGCAAATCCTCTTTCTCCGACTGCAGCGCCTGCAATTCGGCGGCCAATATATTATTCTCCTTAATCAGTTCATTATTGGCTTTTTCTATTTGCTGCACATTAATGTTGTTAACCCATTGAAAATTTGAGGAACTTGAACTGTTCTGTGTGTTGGATTTTGAACTCGAAATACTTCTCCGGCTGCTGTCGTCATCAACGAGATTCTTCTTCCTCTGTAGACTCATGCTCATCTGATGCAAAGTAATCAGATCACGTTGATAGCTGCGCGCATCTGTAAAGGGAAAGCCCAATGTGTTTCCCTCGTTCAACTGATGATGCAGCAAGAGTAACATGTAATTCCTTGCAAACTTCTCCTTGGGTTTAGCCTGCTGGAATATCTTAAACCAGCGAGAGCAAATCGATAAAAGTACGTCATTTTTTGGCAAATTTTCCACTATTTTGGTTACACTATCAACCTCCTTCACGAACAATTCGTCCAGCTTATCATCGGATAGTTTAAAGCTAGAAGCTCGCTCGGTATTATTTTCTGCCATTGAAATGGTATTGCGTTTTATAGAGTAATATATAATCTGGTAAATTATTTTGTTTTCTGTTTAAATATTTAAATAATGAAATGTTTCATGGCTTGTGACGATTGAACTTATAGAAAATGTCATTAACTAGCATAAGCATATTTTCAATAAACAGTTTTAGCAGGTACTAAGTATTGTTTTCTTGTTTTTATAGACCGCAAACATCACGTTCCATGTCCGCTGGCGCTGCTGACAAGTCGAAGAGGCCACAACGTAAAGCGCTGCAATTGAAACCTCAGCCAGCAACTGCCACAAACTCCACAAATGCCGTCGAAGAACTTCCGGATAATAATATAACAATCATACAAGTCTCCAATACGGATAGTATAAACGCAGAGCGACAACCGCCCGAACTGCCGCCCAAAAATAAAATAATTGCCGATATATTTCGTTTTCCCGAAATCAATGCCAAAGTGAAGACGAAAACGCAACCAACATCAAAGTCACCATCACAGCAGAAAATTCAAAACGATTATAAGAGTAATGTACAAATAATTCCGTCCAATTCGAATACGATACAAGTGCTGAGCCAACCAAGCAGTAGCAACAATGCCAGTGGCAATCCATATACAATTCCTTTAAAAGCAAATGCTTCCAATGCGTCCAACCAGAATGCTTCCACGTCCGCAGTTAATGCCAATACAAACACTACAACGGTTCAGGTGCTGGCCGACGGTGAAGCTACGAGAGTTGCTGTCTACGGCACCTGTTACCCCACGTCAAGTGGCCAACGGAATCTCAGCAAGCCGCCAACACCCAAAGTCAGCAAAAAAATCATACTCAGCGCCAACAGTTCTGGGATAACGAACATACGCATCAATAATGAGCAGGCGCAGGACGCTAACGTTATCAGCGGTAATGTGCACTACGAGAAGGTATTTCTGTCGTCGAGCATACCCATCAGCAGTGGCAGCAGTAGTGGGAGTGGAAGTGGGAGGGATGATCGACCCACTGGCAGTCAACCTCAAAGTCAGTCACCAAATGCTATTGTCAGTGTGGCGAACACACCAATACCGCCAGCGCCCACATCGGGCAGTCCGGCGCTACCACGTCGCGCTATTGGTATTTCTTCACCCGGGCGTGGAAAGCCGCAACAGTTGACACGCGGTCTGACTGAACTGGTCATCAGCACAAGACCCAGTCGGCGGGATTTCCACTATCTCAAGCTACTCAATACACCGCTAAAGACCCAAAAGACCGCTCCGAAGGAGTCTAGCACTGCGAATACCAACAACAATATGGAACAAATTTCTGGAAACACGCCCAGCTCGAGTAGCACAAATTCAGCTGCCGTTGGCTCTACGGTTGAGAACATAGAGCAGCGCAGGCGCAGCTCGTCTACGTCAGATGCCCAAGCACCGTTGCAACGTGGTGCCACAGTTGCCGCATCAACACAAACGCCTGTAAATGGTCAGCGTGGAGCTAATAACAATGAGTTTGTGCCAGGACGAAGTGCAGCAGGCAACGCTTTCCGTATGCAATCGCCGCCTCAGGCAGCGACACCTGCCACGGGTGGCAATAAACGTTTGACACTGCGCGAGCAGCAGGTTATGCAGTTACGTCGTGAAATCATGCATCCCGGAGGAGTGCGACTAAATTTGCGGCGCAAGGATTGTGTCGGCTCCATTGCCTGGGTAGATGCCTTTGGTGGTGTCTGGTAAGTCGCTGAAAATGCCAAATGAGTTATATGTTTAACTTATCCTACGTTTATAATGTTTCTAGGATTGCGGGTTGGAAGCAAAAGGAGCATCCAGTACTCTATAATGCACTGCACATTGGCGATCAGCTACTTTCCATTGCCGGTGTCAGCATCAGCAGCGCTGCCGAGGCAAACAAAATTATACGCAACACAAATACACTATTTGTAAGTAAACTTGTCAATACCCTATACATATGTAGAATATAAAGTTGAAAGAAAAAACGAATAGAGTAAACGAATCTTCTGGTACTAGTTAATACTGTAAATACTTTCAAGCTAAGTGCATGGTAATGTCCGACTTCATCTACATAACTAGAGTAAATACAAAAGATTGTGGGAATTTTGAGTTTACTCAGTTTATGTAAATGTTGAATTTTCGTTACTGTATTAAAAACGACTTTTTGTTTGCTTGCAGGTCGAAGTGCTGTTACGTCGCATTCCCTTCGGTCGTGCCTATGCCATACGTCGCGATCGAGATGGACAATGCTTGGGACTCATACGCGATGGTAATACCTCAACCATTGTTGATGTTGTGCCAAATAGTTTGGCTGCTCGCCATGGTTTGCCTCCCAAGGTATGTAAGATCGCAGTTTAGCTCTCACGCTATGCCTTGCATTTTATTTTTGAGCTCGCCTACCGCGACTTGAATATAAATTTGCATTGAAGTGGGTCAACTAATTTCTTTCTGATTGTCTGTGAAAAAATTCTTATTTAATTTTAGACTCAGTCATGCGATGGCACCGCTTTGACATTTTGGATACTGACGGAAATCAATGGAAGACCATTGAATCTGTTCTTTAAGGATCTGGAGATTCGCGATCGCCTCAATTCGGTTGGCAGGGATATATCGATACTGGTGCAACCGTCGGATTTGATAACCAAATTAAAGAAACAACTGAAATCGTTGCGCGGCTACAAGGATTATCTAGTACAGTAGACATCGGCTACAGCCTCACTTCAAAAGTGGTCGCTTTTAAAATAGGCATAGGAGAAAGCATATACAATATACATATAATATATATATATATATATATATACAGACATATACATAGCTATGTAGAAACTCGAAACTGTTATACTATGTTATACGTGTATATTTTTGTATAACACTGGGCCAGATAACCATTCCATTTCCACATACAAGCGACGAAATGCTATATAGTCATTTTTTATATATGTAGTAACTTTATACTAAATACCTATAGACATTCGAATATATACATATATATACAGAGATATATATGCATATACATATATATTTTTGCAAATTTTTTATATAACTAGTTATATATAGAGAAAACCCCAACATAAATCAATCACTTTGAGATATTGAAATACATGAGAAACTTCTAAAAACAAAAAACAAAAAATGCTAGACAAAAAAATTTAAGAAATTTACACAAAAACAAAATAAGCGCGAATCAAGTATTTATGATCATTTCAATATATATATATATTTTTACATATTCACAAATTGAATCGTAATCATAAAACACACCCCAAACACGTATTATACAACAAAAACTGTGCAACTTAGTATCCTTATGCAATATTAGAGTGCCTCTGATTTTGTTCTGATTTTTGTGTTTCTTTTGTATCTGTTTTCGAATGTAGTAGAAGCGAAAAAGAAAACATCTACGTAACCTTAAGATGTGATAAACTGAGTACTCAAATTTAGGCAATTTTTAAAAGATACATTTGTAAATGCTTTTTGATTTTGTTTTAGATATACATACATATTATACATGCATATATATAGATTTTGTGTTACTATTTTTCAATACATTGCATTATTAAACATATAATTATGTCCTCATTATGTAAACGTCATTAAAGCAATTCCATATACACCCGATTCACTCGCAAATCGTATTGCGCTTCGCCTCGTTAACATTCTGTTTCCATATACGGAAATTATACACATTCGTGTCCAGCATGGAATAAATGAAGATTGGCATTGAGTTGGACATGACCCAAATATCACCTTCCTCATCGATTGTCAGATCACTGGGATAGATCATTCTCTGGGCATCCGAGATAACCGTATCATGATATGCCTCATAGAAAGGTTTCTTCGTATTCCAACAGCCGACTCCATTCGTCTGGATTTCCGCATAGAACACAACTCCAGTTCGCGGATCGTACTGATGCATGGTGGATTGTTTCTTCTGCCCACGGCTACCCAGCAGACGGAAATCTTGGCCATGATCCGATCTTGCCGCATTGGATTCGCGTTGTAACACCCGATTGGAGACGACGAACTCATTGTTGCTGGCCATCGCATGGAAATAGACTTCCCGACTGCCATCGCTCTGCAGTGCGCCGAGTGCGATCGAAAAGATGCCGTCATCCCAGCGGAATGTTTGGCCGCCTATGTTCAGGTCCCCGGCAACGGGATCAAAGTTGAAGTAGTTGTGCTCGAACGACCACATGTGATCGTCAGCCAGACTGTACACATAGAGACGTCTATTGACCAGGTCGGGTATGTAAGCAAAGGCCTCTTCACATTTCTCGTTAGATTCCACATCAACGGCCACACTGGCCAGACCACGACCTGTATCCACAATACTCACAGGTATCTCGAAACGCTTGAGAAGAAGATCGGTTTTCAGATCCACAATCCAAATGCTGGGACGTCTGATCTGCTGGCGATTATCTGCAAAATGAAGAGGATATTATTTTTGATCACAACTGCAGCTGCAACTGGAGGCTCACTCGGGTACTCCAACATGCCGGTGTCAATGAACCACAAACGCTGGCAGGGATCAACTGTGGTACGATAAACGGAGACTAGGGTAGATTCGCTGGCATTGAATTGATTCAGTTCAAAATTGGGATAGGCATGCAGCTTGGGACTGCTCTGTGATCCATCTCGTCGCATATCGATGTAGTTCAAGGTCGAGGGTATGCCTGTTCGACGACGGGGCATGGTCACAAAGAGGCGACCCCGGAAATGGGTAGCACCCATCGGCACATTGTTATACGCTGTATACGAGGCCGCAGTGTCGTCAGTCAATCCGCTCCGTGACTGCATGTTGGGGGGAGTGTCCCGCGAGGTAACCACCTCACGCTTTTCCCGACCATAGCGCCCGGGAAAAACAACTGGTGCTGTGGAAGAAAAATATTAGGCACGACTAGAAGCGAAAGCTGCAAAAAGAGAGAGGGTTTTTTTCTCTCTCTCTCTCTCTGTTTGCAGTATGCATCACAATTTTCACCTGAGGGATTGGGTTGGCGGGGACGAGCATGGCCATCGCCACGATTATAGAAGTCCATTTGCTTCCATTTAAAGATCTCGTTCATGCTGTCGCCCTGCACAAAGGTCGCTGCCAACAGCATCAATGCCAGGCCGAACAGGAACTCTGATCTTGACATCATTCCGTATTTCTAATCTCGGTTTTTTTGTATATCTCTGTGTGTGTGTGTGTGTGGCTATGCCGAAATTCGAGCCTTCCTTGTCCGCGACTAAACAACAACTGAAGCGAGCAAATGGAAAAGCAGCCACAGCTGTAGCGCCCCACTTGAGTTTCGTTGCCTCTCCGAATACGATTGATAAGAGAGATTCGCGTGAGAATCGTTTACATTGGCCGGAAACCGGTTTACTTATTTGCTGTTTGTATACAGAAATATCGCGGCGTGACGATAGATTTAGCCATAAATCATTTAATAATTGTTGCAAGTTCTCCTCATATAACAAGCCAGCCAATTATCATTACTTACTGCTGCATTGAATCGATGTTTTACATAGAATACTAGAAGTATTTCTTAGTACTTACTATATAATATGAAATTAAAATTACTTTCTGTATTTAATTTTCGCTTGAATTTGAATGAGCTGCTTTTTATGTTTCGTCGCCAGAAAAAAACAAAAAACAGATGTGCATTAACCTTATTTGGGTCATATCACAAATAAATTGATTAAAGCGATTAAATGCTTGTTTTGTTTTAATGATATTAGCTTTTAAAAATCTTCACATATGTAGCCTAATATGTAATTAACACAAATTTAAAAGTACTAAGTTATTCTAAATGTCATGCAATATTAAATTGATTCAATTAGGAAGATTATTCGGATTTGATTTTAATAAAGTATTTGCAAATGAGAAAAATTCCCAAAGCTATGTACTATCAATATTTAGATAGGTTTCTAGCTTAAAAAAAAAAACAAATATATTCCGTGAATTTTGATTATCAATGAATTATATATGTATTATTAAATCAGTCGATAACGTAAGAATAACGAAGTATTTCGTCTTATTATGAAAATTAAATATATATTATGTTTAATTGAATTGGGATTATCCCAAAATTTCGTTTAGCAAAATTTAAACAATCTCTAAAAATAAATTGTTAATCTAGAAAACTTTATTGGCACACAGTATTACGTTTGGCATCGTTTACGTGTACTTTCCACACACGGAAATTGTACACTTCGGTGTCCAGCTTGGAGTAGATGAATATTGGCATCGAATTGGTCATGACCCAAATATATCCTTCTTCGTCGATCTGTAAAAGAGAGAGAGAGAGATCGCGTTTACCTCTTCGTTGTTTTTCAAATTACGAAACCGACCTCCAAATCACTGGGATAGATCATACGATCGGGATCTGCAGCAATTACACCGAGATTGGCCGGGGAGAAGGGGTAATTTGTGTTCCAACATCCCACTCCATTCGTTTGAATCTCGGCATAGAACAGGACTCCTGTATTCAAATCGAATTGATGTATTGTCGACTGTTTGTTATCACCCCGCCGGCCTATATAACGAAAATCTGATTGATGATCTGATCGTGCAGCGTTCTGTTCGTTCTGCAGCACTTGATTGGAGACGGCAAATTGATAGTTGCTAGCCATGGCATTAAAGTAGGCAACACGGCTGCCGTCTCTTTGCCGTTGCCCAAGTGTGATGGAGAAAATGCCATCATCCCAACGGAATTTTTGGCCACCTATGGCAAAGTCGCCGGCAAGAGGATCGAAGTGGAAATAGTTATGATCAAACGCCCACATGCGATCCTTGGCCAGGCTGTAAACGTACAGACGACTCTTGACCAGATCCGGTATATAGGCAAAAGCCTGACTGCATTGTTCCGGTGATATCACATCAACTGCCAAGCTGGCCAGACCGCGACCCGTGTCCACAATGCTTTCAGGGATTTCGAAACGATGGATGAGATTGTCCGTGTTAAGATCGACTACCCAAATGCTTGGTCGTTTCTTTTGCTGACGGTTGTCTGCATGGAAAAATAGGGAATTATTTATTGTTCGGCATAGTACATAGTACTTACTGGGGTATTCCAACATTCCAGTATCTATAAACCACAATCGCTGACAGGCCACATCAACCGTCGTGCGATAGACAGACACAATGCTCTCTGCACTCGAACTTATCATATTCTGTTCTAAGGTGGGATAGGCTCGAAGCATGGGACTGGTTGTGGAGCCTTCGTCCTCTATGTCTATATAATTCAATGTTGACGGTATGCCCGGTCGCCTTCGGGGTACGGTGACAAAGAGGCGACCCCTATAGTGGCTGGCGCCCATAGGCACATTGTTGTAGGCTTCATAAGATGTGGGATCGTAGTTTGCTTCAAAATTATTTCCAGGTCGAATAAGCAATGACCCTGTGAGAGAGAGATCTTTATTTTTTTGTTCGATTTTGTGATACCTAAACGACTTTTATCAGCAATTAAATGGTATAAATATTATACGCCCATATAATATATGACAGAGCAATCGAGATCATTTTAATTCATTTAATTTTACCACGATTATAGTAATCCAGTTGCTTCCACTTGTAAACTTCTGTCATGACACCGGCTTGGACAATCTTTGTGCCCCACGACCAAACCAGACTTAGGATTATCACTTTTATCAACATTTCGCTGTATTTTTTTTTTCAGGCAATTCTAGAAGCTATAGATTGGCTACTTTTCTCGATCGCTACTTAATCACGACTGAAGTTGAGCTGAGGGTGTTCTGGTTGATATAAAAGAAATTATTGGGCGGGCTTAATCATAAATAGATTATTATTGAACTGATGAAATCAGAGTTCAAATAATATTATTATATTTGTTGCATACTTTAAGGCAGCTCGTTCAATTTCTGACAGTCCCATCCAATATGTGTATACACGTTAAAAAAAATAAATACAAAATTTTTGGACAATTTATCCTCATAATAATTATTAATTTATTTTTTATTAAAATATTAACTAGGACACTGCTTCAGATGTATTATTTTGCATTATTTCTAGACTTATTTGAACACGATTTTTTTGGGCTTTTGTAATTTTTGCTCTTATATACAGACACAGGAAAAGGACCTGTATTGAGGCTAAAGTCAGCTGCAGATATCTTATGCCTAAAGCACAATAGAGAAACATAGTATCTACAGCAATTTCGTTTTCTTTTTCTTTAAGATACGCCTCTTGCTTTTTTAGAGTCAATTTATAGCCACTTATGATCGAATTGGCAAGTAATTCCAGCTCTAATATTTCACTGAGTTGCAATGCACTGTAAATAGGTTCCTTCACGGGCTTAAACCTTGTTAGTGAAACGTTCTGGACAACTCCTTGTTCGGGTCCAGGCACAATTACTTCATAGCAAATTTCGTATTTCAAGTATGCTGTATGATTTTCGAAAGTATAGTCTCCGTGGTTGATATTTCGTCTACTTTCAAGAATTTCCCCGTCTTCATTACGCAAAATTATGTCCACCATTTGATTGGGTACTGCAATGGCAGCGTATTGAATAGTGAAGACTTCAGATGACGGCACTTCCTCGATGATACATTTGATTGTGCGGGGTTTCACCTGAAACTGAATTCCGTGCAGTGGCAAGCTGTGCCAGAAGAGCACAGCAAAGCCAATAAACAATTTCAACATAATGTCAACAAACAAATCACTTTTCCTTATGAACAAAAATTAATGCCGGAGTTTAAGCTTATTCAATGTAAATAATTTCATCACGTTATATATCAATATGATTCTAGCGGAAAGTTGCGTAAATAATAGAAACAGACCTTAAGTACCCGAAACTAAAGAGGAACTGAAAGCCATGCCTTTGTTCAATAGCAAAAACCGGATTAAAACTCAATATTTAAATATTCTCTATGTGTGTCGCAGCAGCTAATGCCAGCAAAGTTTATCAATTTCGCGCAAATTGAATACAAACATATGTATGTATATGTATAAACACAAGCAGAACTCTCGACTCTCTCTAAACAAAGAAACCAAGCTGAAGATGAATAAGTTACATCTGTTATACGGCATTCGGGATGGGATGTTAATTAAGTAATGATCTGCCTTGCGATCTAACATGTGGAGCAACTATGTTGCGTGAGGAGCAGCTACTTTACAGTCCCATGTAAAGAGTCCCCCCAATGCGAATCTAATCCATTCTTTGAACATATTGCCTGCCCTACGTTCGAGAATTACAAGCGAGACTATGAGATCTAGAGGAAATAGTAAAATCTTTCAAAGAAAATTAATTTATAGAGTTGATTTTCAAAACTACTTGAGCTTCTTCTCCTCAAATATCAAATAGAAACAACTTAGTTTTTGACTTGTACTATACTATTATATAATAATCAATTACATAATTTAAAATTTAAAGACATGCTAATGTAATTTGTTGATTTTGTTTTTTCTTTTTTTTTTTTTTTAAATATAATATATATAAACATTTTTTGTTAACAGGTGTGTGTTTCTTGTTGTGTGTTTTTTTTAGATTTTAGTTGCTTTTGTAAAATACATAATCATAATAATAATATTTCATAGTTGTAATCATATTTTCTCGTATATAATAATAACTTTTGCGCCTAACAACTAATAATATTCAAATATAATTTTCTTTTTTTTTTACTCTTTTTATTATTATTGTTGTTGTTGTTTGTTTCTTTTCTCTTTTTCCATAATTATGTATGTATGTATGATTACTTGTTGTGTTTTTCTCTCGTTTGCTGTGTGTTGTTTTTGGGTTGCTTGTTTGTTGTTGTTGTTGTTGTTGTTGTGGGTTATTTAAATTAAATATTTATTCACTAACCAGCGCCATCTCTCGCGCCGTGGGCGTGGCCAATGTCTGGCCAAGTGCCGACGCAGCCGAAACGGCGCTGCTCAGCCCATCATCATCCTCGTCGCCCGTCCTCGTCGCCGCAGCTGCAATTGCGACAGCGGCAGCGGCTGCCTTTTTGCGCTCCAACTGATGATCAGCGTTATCATCATCGTTATCATCATCATCATCATCATCCTGATTCTCGTTCACTTCATCACAATTGCTGCTGGCGACTTGGTCGTCGGCATTATTCTCTTGCGCCTCATCGGCAAAGGACACTTCGGCTGGACTGCTATTGCTATCACCGTTGGGCGTCAGCTCGCGTTGCTGATTATTATTGTTGGCTTTGTCTTCACTGGCGGATTTATTATTATCACTATCAGCATCGCCCTTGGGCGCTGACGCTGGCGCTGCTGTTGTCTCCTCCTCGGGTATGTCCTCGATAAGGCTACGATTACCGGAACTGGCAGCCGATGGGCTGCGTGGCGGCGCCTCCGACTCCATTTCGGCCACTTTGCGCAACAGCACCGGATCGGAGGCGCGCAGTGAACTCTCTGAGCCACCGACACCCTCGCCACTTGGCCGCAATACCAGATAAAGCAATATGTCCGACAACGAAATGATTCCGATAACCTTTCGATGCTCATCGATCACAACCAGACGATGCACCTCGGCGCGCACAATACGCTCCATTATCGTGTACAGCGATTCATCCAGATTACACTTCTGCACGCCCTCGAACCACTCGTTGCGATGCTCGTTCGCCTTGCGCAGCGAGACATCGAGATCGTTGTAGGTCTTCTCAGCGGCGAGATTCTGCAGGAAGCGAAAGAATCGTTATTATATTGTCTTTGTTTTTTATCTACTCTCTCTACTTACAATCACATCAAACTTGGCATAAATGTCAACCAGTCGACCCTCGGCATCAACCAGCGGCAGCGCTGAGACCCGACGCTCAACAAACTTCTTGAGCGCCGTGATGATGCTCGTGGTCTCATCGGCCGTCTCGATGTTGTCGTAGGTGCCAATCTTAAGATCACGCAAACTCTTTTGCATATATGCGGGCTTTGGTAATTCATTAATCTGTAAATTGATCATAGACATAGTTAATCAATCAATAATTCCTTGAGATCTGATCTCTACTTACATATAAAAACAGGAACCTCAGTATGCGTTTATGTGTCAATATGTACAGGACATTGCCAGTTGCCGGATCGATCACCGGCAGCCGATGAATTCGACTGTGTATGAGAATTTTGATGGCATCGTAAAGGGAGGCATCTGGTCCGATGCTGACCAATGGCATCACCTGCTTATGCAGCACACCTGGAATAAAATGATCATTTAGTTATGTTTTACATATTTTCCACATCATGTACACTTACTGCGCCACGTGTCCAGTTTGTGTTCTTCCAGCTGTTCCATGGACGCATTTGGTGATTTATAATACATTTGCAAGATCTTTATAAAATCCGTTATGGTCAGCATGCCAACAAATTGTTGCTTCTCTGAATCCCAGAGAGGCGCCGCTCGCACTCCATTGTAGACAAGCGCATAGAAGGCTTTCTTCACCAGCAATTGGGTATCGAAGACGACCAGTTTGGCGGAGGTGGGTATCAGATCATAGCACTTGTGAAAACGAAAGAACTTCACAAAGATCTGTGAGTCGTCCTCCTCTGTAAGAATTAAATAAAAGTAAGTCAAGATTAGTTTAGTTAACATATAGATGAAGTTAGTCCTATCAAATTTCTTTCATTTCAGTTTTGTAGACGGCACCTTTCTTCAGCAACTGTGCAAGCAGACGCTTCCATGCCTCAGAGACCTGCTCGAACTCCTTGATGCTCTCCAGCGGATAGTAGAGCACATCGGTGGGACGACCGCTGCCGCCAAGCACCAAGCGGCCCGCATGATTCGAATAGAAATGAAGCTGTAACATGCGTTTGTATTGCCGTGGAACCAGGCGTGGGGCCGAACCCGTCGATGCAAATGGGATCGGGGGACGGTTGGGGGACGGGTGCTTTGGATTAGCCACGGTGTTTCATTAGCATTAGCTTGGGCTGCACTGCGAAGCAAGGCACACACACAATAAACGTTTCGTTTTGATTTCACAGCGCTAATTGAACAACTAATTATAGAGACGATCTTGCAGTTAACAGCGAGCTAACAGTGTGCTAACAGCAGCGCGCCTCTCCACGCGCTTCTCACTGTTACGACGATGGGAAAACGAGTAAACAAATTGTCAAGTGCCCCACGGGGTAAATGTTTGTCTTGTCCTCTATACAATTTGTCTATTCAATTTATATCAATCAGAAAATACACTATAACCAACCAACAGCAACAACATCGAACAATAGAAAAGTGCGCCATAAATTGTTTTTTAGACATTTTAATTAACATAAATTTGGCGTGGATATAAAAGTGTGTTGGCGAGAGCCAAAAAAAAAAAAAAAAACAAAATGAAAGACAAACCAAAAATAGTTTATGAAATTATTCAGCCATAAATATAATCAAGAAAGAAAAGAAATACATATGTATGTATGAGTTTAGATTGTGTAGAATACAATACGCAATTACAGTTAGACAATTTGGCGTGGCGCAGCGAGACAATCTTAACGAATTACTCACAGAACATTGAGGCGGTACCCAGAGGTGTTAATCAAATCATGCCATGTACCCGAGAATTAAATGCCCTCATCAGCTGTCAGAAATTGATAAATACAGAGAGACCAGAGTACATTATGCATTGTTCTCTTTCTCTCTCTCTCTCTCTCTAGGCGAATATTAGCCCAAACATTTGTGCCAAGAAATTAATTAGTCCCCACAGACACGCGTTCAAGTCGAAAATATCTACAGAATATCATCTTAGCAGATATACATATGTGAGTTTATTATTATTTATGGCGAGAATGCCTTTTACTTTTTCAACATATGGAATAATAAATTGGCGAATTTTAGGAATTTTTCGAAATACCGAGAGTCTTATCCATCAAAGTTGCACAAAACTCTAGGGAGTTCTTTCAGCATTATTAAGAAATTAAAATTTTGAAATAGTTTCTAATTTATTAAAAATATCAAACGTAACGATTGTTCAAACTTTAACAATCTTGAAAACTGCACAAAGTATAAAAATAATGTAGATAATATCACAGAAATACCTTATAAACACACTCACATATAATTTAAAGCTCCTACACACTTTTTTTTTTAAACAAATTATGCGCTGTTCACACTGACAAAAATGCCACAACAAAAAAGAGGGAGAAAAATCGAAGGTTAGTGTGACATATAGAAGATTTAAATATATATATCTCTAGATATATGAATTATTGTTGATGTGCTTCAATTAGTTTGCCATAAAACATATACTTTTTGTTTTAACACTTGTTGCTAAGGTAAATTGGAAATGCAAGTCTTAACGCGGGGCCAGATAAAGAATAACAAAGAAGAAGATTGAAAAAAGGTGAAGGTTCCCTATAATCGATTTCAATGGTGCAATATATCTATATCTATATCTCTCTCTCTCTCTCTCTCTCTCTTTCTCTCTGTTTGTCTGTCTGACTATCTCATTGTTGCTGTTGTTGTTGGTTGGTTTTCTGATTAGTTTTTTTGTTTTATATCAATTTGTAGTTGCTTTTTGTTTTATTGCCACGTTTTAGCGCGTTCTGCACAAGTTAATTGAAATGCTTTCGGTTCTTTTTTCATTATACTCTGCTTTTTGTTTTTGTTTTCTTTTTTTTTTGTTTAAAACAAATTGCAAAACAATTTTAATTGCGGGTGCTCTGCAAATTGGCGTCGCGGCGCCTCACTGAATAAAATGTAAACGAATATTCACACATTCACATTCACATTCGTATACTCGTTCGTATTCTTGTATTCTCCTTTAGATTCCTCGCGAATGACTAATGGCTTCTGGCTGCCCTGGGAGGCCGGAGAGACCTTCAATTGTACTTTGGATATGTCCGAGTAGCGTCGTTCTATTACTCGTATATGTACTATAGTTAGTTAATGACTTTGTATATATGTTTTACTATACGATTAATCCGAAAGCGAAAGAATACTTAATTTAGGTGTCGCGGCGCTTTGCTTTTCTGCATTTGTTTGTCGCGTCCCCGGTCTAAACGTCTCGAGATTTTATCATAAACTGATCCCATAGTCTCTTTCTGTTTTTGTATTTTCTTTACATTTTTCCCCCCACACTCGAGCGAGGAAAAGCGAAAAAGTTTATTTTTTTTTTTGCCAAAAGCACAAAACAAACGGCAGAAAAATATCAAGAATATATATAGGAAGAATGAGAGAAAAGAAACGCGTATACGTCGGACGAGTAGTATTCTAAAATCAATTTCGAAATAAACAACGCCAAAAAGAATCGCGGAACAAATTCTATAATCTATGGGTGCGAAGAGGAGAGAGAGAGGGAGAGAAAGAGACAGCGATGTATTAGCAAAACTATCTTATTGAATATGACGCTAATAATGTTCATGAAATGTTTTCAAATTTGCAGCAGAGAAAGCAGAGAGAAGAAATCGGTATAAAGAGAGAGAGAGAGAAAGGCAGAGATTGTACTTGAAACTTATAATTAGCGTTAAAAGAAATTTAAAACATGGGGGTGTGTTCGAAGCCGACGTCAAAGCGATACGCATCACTAATAGACCCCAATTGGTAGCGAAAGAGAGCGGGACTAGAGATTATATAGAATTTGTATTTATGATATACTTGTTGTCTCTTGGCGCCTACGCAAATTTTCTATACTCTTAATCTCTGTGACATATGATTTTGATTAAATTAAATGGCTACACATATGTTTTGATTCTACTTCTTCTTCTTCTACATATAGTACGTCTTTCTATTTAATATCCTAGAGCGTCGTGTGCCCCAGGCCAAAATAAAAAGAAAGACTGTCAAACTCTTGATAAGCTGCCAAAATTGGGCGCTAATTTATTTTAAAGATATACGAGCCCTAACCACTATTAATTTAAACAGCATGTGTTTTTTGCAGTGTACTATGTTAAACATATGATATTTTAAATACTACTACAGATTATGATCTTCAGTAATTTAATGTTTTTTTTTTTTTGCATTTTGCATGATGGTATTATTTACAGATTATGACTAATACAACAAAAACTTTTTTTTTGTCATCGTTAAAAGAATAATATTCTCTTTTAGACAAAGTATGCGTAATCTTTAGTAATAGTTAACATAGCACACTGCAAAAAACACGTTTTTCAAAATAGTTTTTTTTTTTTTTTGAGTTAACTTACCGAAATCGGATAGATTGACTTTTTCTAGGAAGGGATCTGCAACAGGCAACTGTAATGAGAAAAATAATAAAATAATTAATGATATGTCTCAAGTGCTAAAAAAGATTAAGGTTATTACTTCCTAGAATTTATGTTAAATATATAGTTGAAGTTCTAGTTAAAATTTACACTGCGTATTTTATTTATTATAAAAAAAAAACCTATTTACTGTTGTAATTGAAACACACCTGTGTGCTTGAGATATGTAGTATAAGTATAAAAACAAACAGTTAAATTAGTTAGGCGGCGCGGCAAGTACTAATAATTTAAACAAACAAACAATATTATAGCAAGTATTACACTTCTCAAGTATCCCCTAACATTTTACAAGGTCCATCCACTTGGATCCCAAATAAGTACACTTATATTTGGGTCAAGCGATGATTGTCACGTTTTCATATCAAGTTTAATTTAACTGTCGTTTGTGCTAATGTAAATATGTACACACATACATGCACACACATACAAGTGAATGCACGTAAGCAGAGCTCTAATCGCTTAATCGCCTAACTAGCAGCGCAATCACAGATATAAAAAAAGAATGCAAACTTCATTAAAATATTTATGACTTGCTCGCGCTCTCTCTCTCTCTCTCTCTCTCTTTGCGCGCAGTGTGGTACATAATAAAATAATAATGGTATCTCGAAAGCAGCACTGGAACGTGCAATAGGAGAGAAAAATGTTGCAATCGACTATAGCAAAATTGCAATCTCCGTAAACAACAATTGCACTCAAGCGAGCGCTACGTGCTGATAGATGATGCTCTCACTCGAAACTTGCTCTCTCTCTCTCACAC
The DNA here is from genome assembly GCA_018901885.1 of Zaprionus kolodkinae. Taxonomy (NCBI): domain Eukaryota; kingdom Metazoa; phylum Arthropoda; class Insecta; order Diptera; family Drosophilidae; genus Zaprionus; species Zaprionus kolodkinae. The sequence goes on along the minus strand of JAEIFM010000370.1, from coordinate 213,481 downwards.
TCTTCTCACTTGCATCTAGAAATGACCAAATGCGACAGACGTCAAGGCAAATGAACTGACAATGAGTGCAAAAGCTGTTAGACAAATAGAAAAACAAATAGAAAAACAAAAAAAAAAAACACAGCAGCAACAACCTAAGGTAAACGCAAGATAAAATGCCTGAAATTGCAATGCGCAAAGAAAAAGCTCTCTCACACACTCTCCCGGTTCACTTGCGCTCTTGCTCTCTGCCTCTCATGCGCGCTGCGCCGAAGATCATTCACACTCACAAACTTACGCTAATTTTTCGACCAGCATGCTGCTGTTGACGCTTCCATTGCTCGATTTGCTCTACGCTGTAGTCGCTGCGTCGACGCAGCAGCAGACACTGATGCACCGGTGCGGGTGACGAATGGCGCGGGGAGTTGTGGGCGCTGTGACTGCTGCGTCGCTGATAGACTAGCGACTGCTGCAGTCCAGTTGCAGCCAGTTCATTGGGTGCTGCAGCCGGTGAATGACCTGCGGACAGACGTTTGCCCGGTACCAAACCGTTGGCGATGTTTTTGCTATTATTATTTCGCTGCTGCGACGGCGGTAACATCTGTTGTTGTTGTTGTTGTTGCTGCTGCTGCTGCTGTTGCTGCTGCTCCTGTTGTTGTTGTTTCTGTTGTTTGCTGCTGCTTGTGGCTGCTTTACTGCGACGCAACAGCACTGCCGGCATAGCTGCCGACAGAGTTGCTGACAATCTTTTGCCATCTTTTTGCTTGGTTTTGCCGCCGCCGCTGCCGCTGCTGCTGTTGCTAATGCCGATGCTGTCATCGCGCCTGCTTACGTGCTTCGTTTGGTGTTGACCATCGATAATGTCTGTGAGATTTGCGCTATTCAGCAGCTGATAGTTTGCACTGGCCGTGGGCCCGTTATTTGACATCAGCGTCGGCAGATGACTGTATCGTTTCTTTCTGTATAGTGGCGAATTGCTGAGAGAGCGCGCTTTTCGCGCAACCTTCGCATGCAGACTGTCATATCCGATGTTCTCACTGTTTCTCTCGCTCTTTCCAAAGTTGCTGTTGCTGCTGTTGTTGTTGTTGTTGCTGTCGCTGTCATTATCGGGCAGATTTGGGTCAAAGCGCACGCTTAATTTGTTGCTGTTATTATTATTATTATTGTGTGACACTTTGGAAGCTGCCTGCTGTGACACATCGGATGCGGCTGCTGCTGCGGCAGCGGCTGCGGCTGCGATTGTCGCTGCTGAGGGCAGAACGCCAATGCGCGGTGCGCTCGACTCGAAGGCGGAATAACGACGACGATACATGTGCACACACACTGACACACTGACACTCACACACACACACACACGCACAAATGCGTACGCACTTAAATAAAATACTAAAGTATTTAAATACACTTCACTTACTCACACGCACACACGCGCATGCACTGATAAACAATACACTCACACGCACACGCACACGCACACACACAGGTCACACACACTTGCGTTGTAATAATGAACAATGCGTAAATGTTGAACAGAAATTTGCAAGCAAGCGGCCGTTGCCTTTTGTTTTTTTTTCTTTCTTTCTTTTTTTTTTTTTTTGCTATTTTTACAGTCGTTTCGCAGTCTGTTAATCGCAGCCTCTGCTCTGTTCCGGGCACGTCTGCGCGCTCCCAAATGTAAACGTAAACTGGTTAACAGTTTGTTGAGCGTTGCTGCGCAGCCATATGATCGTCACATGTATGTGCGCGCTCGCTGCGAGTGCTAAAGCTTAAGCAAACACACACACACACACACACAGACAAGAATACACATGCACTCACACGGCCGAAGAGAGGCCAATCTATGGCAAATCGAAGTTCAAACACTCTTGAGAAATAGTATAACTTACAATGGCGTCGCAAATACTAGAAACTAGAATGTTTAACTTTTGAATTGATAAACAATTTGTAGACATTGTAAATATAATATTACTATATAGTTTTATAAACTATAAATACGCATTTCGAAATACGACACGCAAAAGCTGCCAGCTGCATCAGAGTTAAGTAAATACTCTTCTTATGCAAGTGTATACATATAAAACCAAAAAGCACGGCATTGTACGACTGTCCGCATTCTTGAAGCTTCTTTACTAAACAAATAGAGCGAGAGTGTGTACACACTCTCACACAGACGCACACATTGAAAGAGAGCAGAAGCAAGTGAGCGACTGCGAGAGAGCAATGTGCTAAGTGAGCACCTACAAGTAGGATAAGCCCTAGGCGATCGGCAAGAGAGCCCGGCACACACACACACACACACGGGTGCTGAGTGAGTAAAGGAAAGCTTCTTTGTAAATTTACTTTAGGGTCTGTTGCTGTTGCTGCTGATAAACAAAATAAACTATGCCAATAGATTATGCTGGGGTTGCTCTCGCTCTCTCGCTCTCTCTCTCTGTCTCTCTGGGCGAAAATTGAATTTTGGAACTGACTGAGCAATTATTTGTGTATTTATGTGAAATGCACAGGCTAATTAATCATCATCACCCTCAGAAATGTACACATTCATTTACATACACACCCACACACACACACAAATATAACGAAAATAAAATACCATTTTAGTTCTGCTGAGGCTTTCACCGCAGTTGACGTCAGGAGTAATCCAATAATTCTGGAGCATACAAAAAAAAGCGTAACCTATCAAAGGTAATAAACGCACACAAACGCATTAACAGTTCTACTTGAATACGTTTGTAAGTGTAGTGATAAAAAGAAAAAAAAAAAAAAAACAAAACAAGTTCCGCCTTAATGACCACGTTGAGTCGAGTGTGAAAAAGTTGTAAACAACAAGCAGCAGTAAGAACAAATTTTAGCCAACTATGATGACCTTGCACTTAATTACGTCAAAAAAAAACTATATTATATAGAGATACCGCGTCGAGTCCAGGCCAAATTCAGTTCGATTCTTATCTAAACCAACACAACAGAATTTTTATTTATAGAGAAAAAACGTGTGACAAATATTACTCATATTTATTGTGTAAATACTCATATTACTTGACGGTTTTTTATATTTCATATGCGCTCCTTTTCTCACTATTTAATACGCATTTACTTGAAATTCTGATACTGCAAAAAATCTGTTGCATACTTTCGAGCTGCTGCACAAAATAAAAGCTTTGCGGCAACAAGTGCATACTTGCAGGCGCAACATGGCCTTGAAGCAAAATAGTAGGCAGAAATTAATGGCAAACAGTACAAGGGAGAGAGAGAGAGAGAGGGGGAGGCAAAAGCTTAAGTATCCTCAAAGCGAACAAGTTTGCATTTTCAAGTGAATTCTGCTTGATGTACATAATTCATCAATTAGGCATTAATTACTATATATAAAAAAAGACTTAAACGCAGAAAGACTTGAGCAGGCAAAACTGCATAAACATAGACTATAATATTTTTTTTTAATATTAAAAATTCCGCCGCTACACTTACCCCTCTGGAATCTCTGAAGAGTATAGCTGCATGATGCGGATCTAATGTGCCATCGCCGCGGAAGCTTCGACCTGCAGCACCAACTGAAGCGCGTCGTTTCTCCAGATCCGCCGAGGCGCGACGCATATGAGCACCTATTCAAAAAATTAATAAAAAACCAAATTTAATAAAAAATATTCTTTAAAGAAATTGAATAAATTGTTAAATAATAAAAAGAAGTGAAAATCGACAACATAGATAGTAGTTGAACAGCAAGTACCAGGTTTCTGAGAATGATTTTGAATCTGTAGCTGAATCTGAGTCTGAGTCCTTTTACCTTCTTTTACAATGCGATCGTAGATCTTATAGGTGGCACCGCAATCATCTAAAATACGATTGGGTCTGCTCAGCGTATTCACATCGAGACTCTTGGAACGAGTACGGAAATTCTCTTGTGGATCATTTTGGGGCGATGTGCAGACACTCTGCGCATCATGATGCTTGCGTGGCCAAACATGCATCTTCTTTCCCAGATGCTTGAAGATCTCCTGTATCGAATGATGATGATGATGATGGTGATGATGATGCTTCTGCTGCTGCTGCTTGTGTCCATCCTTATGCGGTGATTGATTCTGTCCAGATGAAGGATCCTGCTCATCCACACTGAGACTTTTGGCAAACGATGTATTATCAAATCTATGCCGATGTACAGGTAAACTTCCGCTATCCGTACTATTCATAGACTGACGCGATCCGCCCACACTATAATCATCCAATGATGTCGCCGCTGCGCTTACTTTATGAAATATGGATAGGGCTGTGGGTCTTTCACAGCTACGCTGCTGCCCAATGGCTCCCGTATGCGTAAAATACTGATGATCTCCCTGACTCTCATAGATATCATCGAGATCGTGTGGAAAGAAGCCGCCCGACGGTTGCGTTGCTGGCGGTGAACCAAAATAATCGGGTGCAGCCCGACCACGCATGCTCTGCAAGGGGGTTAGGGTATAATTGGAATAATTCAATGGGTATTCACTTGGTATAATAATGGGTATTCCCATGGTAGACAACACTGCAGTAGCACTCTATGCACTCTTTATGCATTTCAGATATACAAACAGATTGGCAACGCATAAGCGTGAATATAATCGAACTAATTTCAGATCTTTTTTAGATTGACAAAAGACAAAATATTGTAAAAGACCTTAATCATACAGAATAGATTTTTTTTTCAAAAATTATGTTTTTAAAATGCAGAAACTGTAAACTATTTAGAAAAGTTATATAGTTTTTTAAGTTTCAAACATAATAAGAGAAAAATAATAGTTATTAATTCATGAATTTAGCCAAGAATCTATATTGCTATGAAAATAATTATATTTCGATTTTTTCTCTATCAATTTTTAGTAATAAGATAAAAAAAAAAGGAAAATATTGTTTCCTACGGTTTCTTGAATAAAAACTAATAAATTCTATTTTATTTTTAGAGATTACACGCTTAAGTTTCAGTATAAGCGATTTCATAGGCATATTTATATATCTCATACTGCAGTGTACCAAGGGAACATGGGATAGAGGATCTTTGCTTACACCATATATAGCCGGACTGTGAGATCGTTCGAAGAAACTGCGCTTGGAGGAGGGTGTGCGCTTGAGGCTGCCACTGATGCCGGAACCACTGGTATAGCAGCTATCATAGGAGTTCCGTTGTCCACAACTGGACGAGGTATTCTGTGCTCCGCCATTGCTCTGATGATGATGATGGTGGGTGGGTGAATTGTTGTACTGCTGATGATGATTGGCCAGAGATTTGTGGGCATCGGGTACGGCCTGTGGCTGGGAGTGTCTCTCCGTTTGCCACTGGGCATAGGCACTGCCAGTGACACCGCCCAGGGCAGAATTATTTGAATTATTCGAATTGCTTGAGGAGCTGCTCGATGAATCGGCGCTATAGAGATGATGCGATTGCAGCGATGATGATGGTTCATAACTGTAGGCGCCACCTCCACCTCCACCTCTACCGTTATTATGCTGCGACCAGCTGTCGGTGCTGCCACCTCCGCCGCTCAGTTGCTTCTCTACGGCATGTTGCCGATAAAAGTGTGTAATTCCGTGCATTGCGAAGCCGTTGTTAGTTGTTATTGTTATACTGTTATACTGTTATAACGCAGTGTATGTCACTTTTTTTTTCTTTTTGTCAATTGCCGCTTGCGCGTTTGTCAAAGTTTGTTTACTTATTACTTGTAGGCAGCACTGTGTCACTTGTTTTCTCTTTCCTTTTATCTTGCCCTTTCTTTGGCGTGCTCTCTGCAAAAGTCACATAATCCTTGCACTGTAAAAGAACAAATAACATTTTCGTTGTTGTTGTTGTTGTTGCCGCTTGCACTTGCACTTGTCAAAGCTTTTGTGCTTTTTGCTCTCCATCCATCTATCGCTTTGAAAATCGTCGCTCGTGCACGCTCACTGTGACGCCGCCGCAAGTTGAACGCACTCAAATTAAGTCAAAGCTGCAGACGACGTCGCCGTCGCGCCGCCTGTGCGTGCATGCTTTGTTTTTTTTGTTTGCCCTGTTATTATTTTTATTACTACAAGCACATGACTACACATATAGTACATACATACATATGTAAGTGTGTATATGTTTGTTCTATTATATGGGTATTTGCACTTCAAAGCGCTTTGCTAGCATTATTTGTGCACGTTATTAACATAACATATGTTAAGTACTATATTGCAACAGTAGCTCCAGCAGGCGCAAACATTTGCTCTGTTAAGTGATTTAACAGAGGGCATGCAGTCAGCGTCATTGAGAGCTGACGCTGACGCTGCGCTGCGACGGCGCAACATGCATGCACTTGAAAAAGTTCACCACCTACACACACAAACACACACACACAGACATGGTCAAGTGTCAATGCGCGAATTGCTTTTATTTTATTCAACTTTATTGTTATTGTTGTTGCTGTTGATCAAAGCCAACTGTAAAAATTGAGTGCATTTAAGAGAAATAAAATCAATTGAAAATTGCATAGAGTACAACTTTTTACTATAACTGTAATATTGGAATTTCATATTTCTTGTTCCATTACACCTTTCCAATATCGTTTGCGACAATATTGTCGCCTGTATTGATCTAGGCTCGCCAAGCGCAGCTCAAAGTCCCCTTGGGGGCAATTAAATGATTGTATAATGCAATAAATTCCACATATATACGCACATGTGCAATATTTACGCCTTGTGTAAAGCAGATTACTTCTTTATAGACACACTTCGCTTCGCGGATTTAAATAAACTTTATCGCTGTGTAAAAAAACAAACAACGATAAAGTGCGGGTACGAGAGTGGGAGAGTGAGAGAGGAGCGCCAGAGAGAGCGCGCCTGCGAATCGGCAAGCATAGGCAAAGTTCTATTTTTATTATCAAAACGCCACCAACCATACGAAATGAGTGAAAGAAGACAAGACAACAAACTAGACGACAACATGTGGTAGTAAATATGGAAGCAGGCGAAGACAAAGACATTGATAAACACGCGGCATAGAAGAGTCACAAGTTTAAACCAACATCAATATGTGTAATTACAATTATTGATTTCGTTTTGTGTTTCTTGTAGTTTTCGGCTTTTTCTCTTTCTTTTTCTTTTCCTTTGTTTTTTTTTGAGACACTCACAAGCTGATTAAATGTTTGCGCAATCGAGCGTACGCTTATTTTATAGGTTCAATTGAGGTTAAGTTGCGCCTCCCCCCTTTAACTAATCCCATACGCGATGGTTTACTCTTTGCCGTAAGCGTAATCAAAAATTTGTTTAAATTAATGCGAAATATTCAAACACGCACACACAGACACACATACAGAGGCGAGTGTAGAAAGAGAGTGTACGCACACACAACCGTTTGTCTAAAAATGCCAGCACAGACTGAAAATGAAAGGAAAAAGAAGACAGATATGCACGTGCAATGTGTAAACAAGTGCCTGAGCGCGCTGAGAGAGCGAGCCTGACGTAGCGAGAGAGTGTGCGTGGGAGAGCAAAAGACCTAACAGTGCATTGAGTACGTGCCTGTGATGCTGCTGTCTGTTAACAGCGCACTGTTAAGGTCACACTGTTAAACACTGTTCGCTGGGGGGAGGAGGGGTTGCTATGGCTATCTGTGTGGTTGGGATTGCGGTTGGGGCTTGACTTTGGTTTTAGCAGCTGCATGTTGTTTACATGTCCAACATGGCGTGGCCAACAACTTAATGAACGGTACTTCATTAGCGACATGACCTTGAGCAAAATGCAGGCAAGCATATTGCAATTGAACAGCAATTTCCTCTAAGCGGAATGTGCTCGAAAAAACACTTGGAAAAGACATGGAAATGGAAATGTTAACGCAAATGTTAAGTGCGCATTAAATATTTCTCTGCTCTCCAAGTTTTTTTTTTTAAGGGTTGCCACCTCAAGTTTGCCAATTTTTTTCTTATTTTCATCACCAGAAAACGTGGTTCTATCTTCAAAACAAACCAAATGAAAGCGAAAATCAAGCAAAGACTACGCATGCGTCGTTCTAACGAAAGTGAAAGTATATAACCAAAATGATATATACAAACATATATATATCTTGATATATATATATATGTGCAAAGCACTCCCCAGTTACAGTATAGATTAGCTCCAATGGAAAATGTATTGCGCATTTAGGTCAAGTTTGTGATATATTCAAAACTTGAATATGCCAAAATACTGAGCTGATAAGCTTATCAAGAAGCAAGAACCAAAGAAACGTCTATTATATACATAGGTGACAGCAGACCCCCACTAGACGGTTCCCGATAGTCACAGCAAACAGGCAGGCAAAGATAAGCAGAAACAAATTTAGGTAGGACCCATTGTTGTAAAATGCTTAACTTATCAGGCAAATTGATTTCGGTACACAAACCACTATAAATAACAGTTAAAATTGTTTACGCTTCATATGCGTACTTGCGTACTTTTGAGCTTTAGATTATATACGATTTATTTTTCAACTTAATACTAACGAGTAGAAGAAACCCATCAAAAAATACCGCTTAGCTAGCAGTTTATAAAATTGAAAGTGGCCAACATTCACCTTGAACGTGATTGGGAATTGGATATTGCCATGTAAATAACTACAAAAAAATAAAAAAGAAAAAAACAAACCACACATACAAATAGTACACATACATATGGTTAGTTTCCTCTTTTCCCTTCCCTATCATGTGTTGTTCATGCGGCCAACATTCAGCGGGATTCGGCTATAAATACCGACTGACTCCCCAAAAGAAAGAAATGTGCTAAGGTGTGCGAGAATTGGATTAATGTATAGAGGAACTCCGATTACACGCTTTATGCTGACTTTTGTTTGTTTGTATAAATTGTTGAAAAAAAGAAAAATAGGTTCTTTTTTCCCGAAGTATGCGAGTTCAAGTCCCCCCTCTGGGTTCGATGACTCAGCGCGCTGAATTTCAGAAATGCGATAAGTTTTATTATTATATATATTATGTATGTATAGTATATATATTGATTAAGACTCAGCGTGAAACTGGAAACGTTGTTTTAGAGGCCCTTCAAATTAAATATTAAAAATAAAATCAATATTATACCGTTAATTGAGGTTTTTTATTTGATAATATTCCCACATGTAACCGAGAACTAAGACGCATTATACGTAACCACATGACAACTCGAGTAAGATATCAATAAAGTAATACAGTATTTTTTTTTTAACCTGTAAAAAAAGGGTACAATTCTGTTCGCTGTTATGTAAAATAGGTACAATAGTGTGCACCACTGTTAAAGGCACTGACCTCGTCCTTTTGGCACGCAAACTTTATACTATACTATATAGTCCACGACCTTGGTACGTTCGGGGAAGTACAGACCCATAAAACTGTCATAAAAATCTTGAATTATACAAAAGTGCATTTGCACAACCTAAAAATGATGTTCTATGCAAGTTTGTCAGTTTAATGTGCAACTTGTTGGGGGCGTGTGCCTGTCAGTCTGTCCCACAATCCCTCCCCATTGCTGTCTCTCTTTCTCTCTCTCTCTCTTTCTTTCTATTTTATTCTCTTCTCTCTTAGGTATTTCCGCATCGTTAAATGGGTGTGCAATTAGACAAATGCACTTGTATCTTACTAAATGCAACCGGAAACGACCGCACGAAAATTTGAATAGAAATTTGTTGGGTTTTTTTTTTCCTTTTTTTTTCTCGTTAATTAGTCTAGAGTTTAGTCAGAACAAAATAAAAGAGAACCTTCAGCGGCATACAATGTTTAGAATACATCCGAAAAGTCATTGAAGATGTTTTATGCAATCTCAATTGTGTTTTTGTTGTTGTTCAGTTTTTGAATTATTGCCAATTCGTAATGCACACGTACTCTCAAGGGGCAATGATTGATGATCCTAAATGCGAAACTAATAAACTTAAAAGATAATTAGGAAAGTACGTATAATTCTCATAGGAGTAAACTTTATGCTATTTACGTAATTTTAAGCAAAAGACCTTCAAATGAACACTGCATTTATATGGTGTATATAAACTGGACTCAACTTAGCCTCGACCTATTGATAGCTCATCGCATGATTCATATATGAATTTCACAAAGTGCTTCCCTGAAAACTCAAAAGAGGCACAAAAGAGACAAGACCTTTGGGACTTGCACAAAATGATTATACGAACTGAACTGACAAAACAATGCGGATACATGCAGGTTTCTGTACGCTTATATAACCGATACAGGTATAGACTATATTGACTATATATATATATATATACATATCTCATTCTGTTTGTATTAGCAGTCCGGCAAGACCGGCAAAACATTTGCATTCGAAATGAGCCGGTTGTGTTTGGTTGGCTTGGTGACACTCTCTGGGTAAATAATACTGGATACACAGGTACCGTCACATATACCCAATATAGGTACTATAAATGTACTCAACCCACTCGAGTCTAGCTTCCTCAGGGCAACAAGTGCGCGGCCACGTCACGTTTTGGTTTCAATTCAATTAATGGTACCCACTCTTTCTCTATTTGCACCTCTAATGGAATCGACATTTTGAGTTTAGATAGCGACGACAACTATGTAGTTGTTGTCTCAAAAAAAGGGGCACGACTCTTCGAACTCTCGATGTTGTGGGTGCTACTACCCAAGTACCATAATTTTATATCTACTCCAACTTGATTTGCTGCGTGACAGCACGCGATTTTGCACCCGAAACCCAAGAGAAATTATTGCAAAGCTGCCGCCATTAGGAAACGATTAATCAAAATATTGGCAGAAGAAGCAGAAACCCTTCTATATATTTTGATTATACTCAAAAAATATTAAAGAATGAGTTGGAACATCTTGTGCATAAAGGAAAACTGTTAAACACATGTTAACACTTACAGAAGCTTAACATAGTAAGTTGGAACATCTAGTGCATAGAGGATAACTGTTAAACACATGTTAACACCTACAGCCGCTTAACATAGTGCAAAACTGTTGCTAACAGCGTAGCATAACCTTAGATATTTATTCTGCCTTTTTTTAAGGCTCTTCTTGGGATTTCTATTAGACTTGCAAATTTGCCCATTTTGTTGCTCTATATTTTAGGTAATTTAATACACTTTTCCACCTCACTTAATCCACAAAGTCTTGTGCTTGTGTGTGATATTATGATAATAAGGTCAGACATTATCCCAAAAACCTAACATAACAAGCCTGTGCACTGCAGGCAGCTCTAATTTATTATATATATATATAGTATATGTATGTTTGTGGTATACTATGCTCTAAAATTGCCACACATTGACGTCAATGGAAATTTATGCAAATGAACCATAGTAGAAGATCCCTGAGTACTTCCATAGCAGAGACAAGTCAAAAATGAACTTTGGGATACTCGTGTTTCGTATTTCTCGATTATCGTATATCGTTTTTCGTGGGTGCTAATTAGATTTTATGGCTTTCCATTTGTTGTTGGGCGTGTCTTGACAGTTATTGAACTTACGTTTTGCAATCCCCACAAAAAATAAAAATAAACTCGATGATGATGATAAATATAAACGCAGTTACGTAGTATATAAAGTGTGTAATTAAGATCTGTTGTTAGGGAGGCAAAAAAAAAAGTTATTAGCAAATTGTCAGAACTTGAAATATTGTGTATTTTCTTTTCTATATATATATATTTTTTTTTTCATTTTGCTTTCCAGCCTATATAGTCAAAACAAGGACAAAAGGAAAAGCTGGCAACGTATTAATCAGAAACCAACAATAGAGAAAGAGAGAGAGAGAGAGGGAGAGCGAAGAGTTGTGCAAAAGGGAAATAGTCTATTGTTGTGGGAAATTGAGAATACTATATAATATATGTACATGCATAGCTCAAAGACAAACTCATTAGAAACATGTCAGAGCAAACATCATGAGAATAATGCGGGTGATATATATCTTTCTTTCTTTCTCTCTCTCTCTCTGTCTGAGGGCAACGGAAATGCTGCATTAGCGTTAAAAAGTATATTTCTTAAAAAGGAAAACCTTTAAAGAGACATTGAGTTACAGTAAAAATAAGAAAGATGTTAAACAGTCTAAAGTTTTGAAGAGATATATATATTATATTAGTTAGTTATACACTTGAAAACTTGCATTACAATAGGTTAATCACTGACAGCAATAAAACTACTTAGTTAATATCTTTACAAATGAATATCGTATTATTCAATTATAATTAAGCAATTTCAGTTAAATTATCATCGTCATCAATTGCCCTAAGCTAGCTAGATTTTTCTCTGGGTTGGTTTGGGTTGGGTTAATTAATTTGTTGTTTTTGAATATATGTAAAAACTTGGGCTGGCGACGATGGCAAGTAGAATTTATTTGCTCGACTACGATAAACAAACAAATAAAGTCAACATTGTTAGCTCCAAGTATTATTACGGGGCTGTTGTTATCAGGAATAAAAAAAATAAAAAGAAGGAAAAACTTGGCATTGCATCTAGTAATATGGGATATACGACAATACACAAATAGAATATGTGCACAGCACACACAAGTATATATATGGGGGGCTGGGGGGCTTACTCAAGTCGTATAATGAGCTCTGTGCAAATTTATGGAACAACACTTGCCCCGGGCACAATAATACACAACAAACACTTATATCACATAATATATAGTTGAAGGGGGGATATATCTAGATGTAGTATACTCATATTTACATTCGAATTGCCAATCGACGATTGTTGCTTTATATTTTCTTTGTTTTTGTTTTCTTCTTTTTCAATTCAGTTCGTTGGGATTGAGGAATTAGGTAAGCTTGTTTATCCATTCGCAAAGTCTGTCGCTTTCCAACACTGCTCAAGGTTATGCGTTTTTAGATCTATATTCTACGTATGTATATAGATCTATCTCACATCAAATTGTGCATGCTAATTAATGCCTGCTCAAAGGGGGAGTGTGCTCTCGACTGCTCTATTGCTTCCTCTACATTTATATATATTTCTATATATATATCTATATTTGTTTATACAATAGGGAATATATATAATCTGTGAAAAGCGTATCACTTGACTGCGTGTCGAAATTGCAAAGTGCACATTAAATAAAACATTTGTTATTGTTTTTGTTTTTTTATGGGGTGATTAGCTGAAATAGAGCGAAAAGTCACGTTCACACGTTCGATACGCAAGATGGCAATAGAAAACCCCGACCAAAAATGCAGGATATAACTCTCTTTAAAGTGCTATAAATATATATATATAACATCTATTTAGGCTTGAAAATTCTTGTAGAACAATCTGCTCTCTGTCTTGTGTAGGCAAATCAAATTGTAACGTAATGAGTTCATAAAGTTATCCTCCTGTTTGGGATCTCAACCTTGTGGTAATTGCAGGCGTTTATTGTCGCTGCCAAGTCAGTTAAAAGTAACAGCAAAAGTATCTGTATAAGCTGGGGCCAACCCAGTTATGCCTCTCCCCCATTTATAGCGCTTGCTTAATCGTTGGCAAAGTTTCAGATAGCTTACGAGACGGTCACCCGATACAGGATTAAGTTGCGAAGGCCCCAAACAGCTCAAGGACATTCGAGAAATATGTGTGTGTGTGTGTGTGTGTGAGTTCTTTATGGCATTTAATTGGGCGTGGTACAGTGTGACGAAGCTCGTTAAGAAACTAAAGATTGCGGAAGGGCAACCAGAGGGAGAGAGAGAGAGAAAGAGAGAGTGAGGACCGCCCGTAGCGGCAATTATAGCGAAAAGAAATGAAACGGAACTGAAAGAAGCAGAATACCTGATGATATAGCAGATAAGCACTAATTATTTAATCCATCAAATGCGGGAATCAGCTCTAATCAGCTTGAATCTATAAACAGATTTCTTATGCACAGTTTAAGCTACAACTGCAGCACCCTGTATGCCAAGTACAGTAACAAGAAATTTATAAAATAAAGCGTGTTGCAATTAAGGCTATAATAAAGAAACAACAGAACAGAATCGAGAAAAAAAACTTAAGTTGTTCGGATTATAATTGAGCTGAAATTTAATTGCCGTTTTTAGTAAGTTCCTTCACTTGACCCAATTCTCAGTCGACACCGACACCAGAGAGAGCAACAACAACAACAACTTGTCTAATCTTTAAAACATAATCGGAAAAAACGCCAACGGAAAATTACAATCGAAAAATTGCAATGCGTGAAAACAATTTTTGTTTTTTTTTTTTTTTTTTTTTTTTTTTTTGATTGATGCCCGAAGAGCGTGTTTGAATAAAATTTATAAACACGCTAAAACGAAACTGGAATCAATCGTTTACACAAAGTATAGAAATATATGTATATAGTACACGCTTCGATCTGACAATGAGCTATAATCCCCCAAGTGCAGCTAAGGAAAATACTAGAAAACTTTCGAATAAAAAAAAGGTTTAATGAACCCCAAACATGAATGCGATTTGTGTTGACCTTTTCCAACACGTCATAGCAGAACAACAACAACAACGACAAAACAAAAGCTGATCAGCTGCTTAAAACAGGTTTTTGTATTTGTATCTTCAAACTATATGTATCTGTATCTGTATCTGTATCTGTATCTGTATCTGTATCTCACAGTTTCAAGCTTTTTTACGCAGTTTTAAATTTTACTTACATTCAAGCACAATTTATGTATGCATCAGTGGAGTAAACACAATTTCTAATCATAGCAAATTATACCATAAATATAGATACAGTCCACAGCCCACGCAAATGTAAGAATAGACGGGGCAGACTTGAGTGGTAACAAGGTCGTTCTGTGTCTCTCGACTTAACTGGTAAACAAAAGGGGGAGCAGCAGGTTCAACTTAATGAATATGTATAAGAAAATTCTATAGAATGACATGAAAATTGATGTTATATAGGGAGTATCACTAGGGGCTTAGCAAGCTGCTCGGTTTAAAGGAAAATATACCATGCTAGGCATAAGAAAACAGTTGTAAACCTCTAGAAAATGTAGAAAACTACAGTAAACCTCTAGAAAATATAGAAAACTTTAGTAAAATGCAGTGTTATAAAGCAGTTTTCATTAAAGAATTAAAAATAGTGCTAGAAAATGCTCCCTTTTTATGAAAATATTGAATATACAACATTAAGAATGATATAATTTTAATAAATGTATATTTAAATATATTTTTAAATATTACACATTCCTATACTTATGTATTTATAAATATTGCATATAGCAAGTTTACTCAAGTGTTTTTTCGCCGGCCTCATTGCACAGTGCAGGCGATCACAGAGCAGGCAGCTATGAAACTCTCACTCTCTCTCTCTCTCTGTGCACCCTCTCGGACTTCCGCTGCTAAGAGACCACACACACACACACACACACGCATACGTTACACACGCACACATATCAAAAAGTGCGGCTTGCAAAGAATTTTTTGCGTCGCAAATGAATTTTTTTTTCTACCTCCAGCGCCGGCGATTATTTGCAGCAGCAGCAGCAGCAGCACAGATTGCCCGCAGGCTGTTGTTGTTCTTCTTGCGCTCTTGTTGTTCTTCTCACACTTTTTCTTGCTGTTGTTATTTTCTTCATTTTTTTTATTGTTTTCATTTTGTTGTTTTTGCCGGTCCAAAACGTAAGCAGGCCCAACACACACACACACACACACACACACAAACACGAAAACGAACGAAAGCAAAGCGTAGCGCGGCCAAAGCTTGAGAGGAATTTTCGCTGCGCAATTTCTTTGTTTTTGTTTCCCCCCCTATTTCGCGCTCTCTCTCTCTCTCTCTTGCACATGAGGGTTGCTGTTTGGAGCCGGCATTTTTGGGCAATTCAAGAATTTTGTTATTCCACAATTGTGGCATAAACAAAAAAAGAAAAATGTTCCAGACATTAAACCAATTGAAAACATTCACTGAGCATAAATTTCAATTTCATTAGCTGCATATTTAATTAAAAACATGTCTATCTCTCTCTCTGTCTCGCTTGCGCACAAAAATGTTATTTACATAACAATGTTAAACATAATTTGCAAGTGTATGTCTGTGTGTGTGTGTGTGTGTAAACAAGTGAAACGTTTATGGGAGCGCTCTAATCTTTCGCATATTGTTTATGGATTTGCTGCCCTGTTGTTGTTGCTGCTGCCTCTGTTCTGCTTTTTCTGTATTAGAACTGACCTATTCCAAGCGAAATTCAATTGCCAGACTCATGAGAATTAAAGTCGAGTGTTTATAAGAAAAGTGATTTTAAATATTATGTAAAAAAAAACAAAACCATATCAGGGGGTGTTCTACTTATTATAAGTACTGATTATAAGTATACTATTAATAGTATATAGATTATCAACGACTCAGGCAAGTATAGAAAGTTAAAAATATTTTTCAATCTTTTTAAATGTTTCTCCCTTTATAAAAAGAGTTTCCAGCTAATATTAAATTTGTTTTATCAATAATTAAAACATTTATAGCAAGTAACATTATGACCTTGACATATAGAAATTCATTTCTACACTGATTCGAATTCACATGTGATTCTGCCATTTAAGAAACGAGTGCTATAAATAGAATCAGCCCGGCGCTGGCAGTCGTGTTCGATCCAGAACATTTAATTTGCCTCTCTTCAAGTGATCTTAATGATCCTTCCAATACATATACTATAGCGTACTATATATGTATATTTTACGCGCACTTTGCTCAAATAAAAACAACAAAAATTTATTTGGCCTCTGCTTTTGCGTCACAAGTGTCGAGATTCTCTAATAAATCAAATTTTTATTATATTTTTGTTATTGTTTCTTTCATTCTCAGTGAGAGATAATGAAGAAAGAAATCAAGCGGGGGGTCGAAATAGCGCAAAAATATAACAGAAACTTTTGCCGGTCTCTCTTGGCAAAATTTCCTAATCAAAATTTGTATAGATTTTTTTATTTTTTGATTTATAAATAATTCTTTGTTTTATCACATGCTCGACGGCGACGGCGACGGACAGCGACAATTTTCAAAGCGACAGCGTAAATAAATGTATTTTTGTTTCGTATTTTAGAGTATATTCGAAATTATTGTTTTTCGGCTAGGGGGTTTCCTTTTGTATAGAAATGTTGCACTTTTCACTAACTTTCCATAAAATGTTTTATGCATTTTTCACTTCACGCACATTGAATCATTTTTTTTTAACAAACAATTTATTGTACTTTTCGCTTTGGCTTTTGGTGAGTTTGTTTATTAACAATAAAATGCCAGATTAAACTGCTCGCTCATGCATATTTATAGCTCGAGTCGAATCCATATACATATATATATTTCTATATACATATATGATTAAGAGTTTCAGAAAATCCAGTTTGTACGTTAAACGTTTTCTTTGTTTCTTTTAAACAAAATATGTTAATTATGATGGAATATTATTATTATTATTATTGTTTTCATAGATACGATATACGATAGATATTATCATGTGCCTATGGCTAGTAATTTTCTTAATGAAACCTTATCGAGTAGGAATTCTTTCTTTCAACTTGTCTCACAGTTGTTTTTCGATCAATTTGAATTAATTAATTCACAATTTCACGTGGCGCTGTTAACGTCTGTCGCGGCCGGCGCTTCAAATTTAACTGAAAGGCGACAACGTAGCCGCCATGTGGCCAACCCAAAGCGATATGATTCTCTCTCTCTGCGTGTGTGTGTGTGAGTGTGAATATGGGTGTGTATGGAGAGCACTTGCAAGTATATACAATACATAATAATGTATATAGTCGTATAAAATAGCCGACTGTGCAAGTGTGTGTGTGCGTGTGTGTGACAAACCGGCAAGGCATGTGTGTGTGTGAGTCTGTTATATGTAACAGCAGAAAAAGGTGAGCACAACAAAAATTAAGCGAGCAAAGCGAACGTAGAAAGCCCGTAAGCAAAATAGACCTACGACTATTGCGTGCGTGTGTGTGTGTGTGTGTGTGAGCTCTGTTAGAAACGAGTAGGCGTGGTTGCTGCGCTGTTAAACTAGCAAGGCGCCAAAACTTTTGGCTATTCTGTTAGTTCGACCATTTGCCTCAATGACCTTTGCTGTTAGCTAACACGCTGCGCTGTTAAGTTAACAGCGCGCTATTAACGAATTTACGCATGTAAAGGGAAAGAGCAAAGCATAGCGGGTGTGCTTATTTTTGTTTTTCACGTTTTGCTTTGCTTATGCTGCTTATGCAGACGTACAAGTGCTGTGTAATGCATAAAGAATTTCATGTATTTCTCTTGGTTGTTTACAACAAACATACTTTTTACATATACATAAACAGCAAATTTTGTATTTACAAAAATATGCGAATCTAATGCGATTCTTGTTTGTGTGCGCGCTGTCACGTAGGCACACGCGGTAGCAGAACTCTTGTATGTTGGTGGTGACCAAAACATACATAAAAGCGCCCTTAACATTTGTCTATTCTGACGCGCTCTGACTCTCAGTTGCTGTTATGCTCTCTTTCTCCCTCTTTCTCTCTCTCTCGCAACACCAGACTGTTCTAGTTTGAGTGCGAACGTACGTGTGGGCGGCTTAACAGACTTTCGCTTATGAATGGCAGGCTTAACAATAGAAAAACAGACATGACAATAACAGCTTACACCCACGTAAACATACATACACACATATGTATGTATGTGTGTACATACGCACTTATGTATGTGTTTACAGCTATGCTTGTACGACGTCTGGCTGGCTGCCTTCAAAATCAATGTCGGTTAATTGTCGTGGGCTGCGAATTTATTTATTATTTTTGCCATTGTGCGACAGTGACTTACAAATGTACACACACACACACACACACATCTCTCATATTTGTATTTGCCTTATAAGCGCAGTAGACGCGCCTCTCTCATAGCGGGCACCTCTCGACACGCTGCTATACTCCCCTCTCTCTTTGCACCCATTACTAAATCATCATCTTTTTGCTCTCATTTTTTTTTTTTGCTCTGCACATGCTGCGAGATTACGTCATGGTCACACAGACACTTGATATCGAACCGGCGACGACGACGAATAATAACAAAAAGCGCACACTGAAAAAGCCAAAGACTCGAAAATGTAAAATGCAAGCGAACAACAACAACAACAGCAGCAGCAGCAGCAGCAAGCTGTGGTTGATGAATAACTGAGTAATTCAAAGAGGAATAAAGGGATAGAGGGAGGGAGAGGCACGAACTCGAGCCTGTTTTCGCATGCACGCACCACCGCCAGGTACTGCTTGCACGTTGTTGTTCTCTCTTTGTCGTTGTTGTTGTTGCTTGACATTGAAAATGCAAGCCAAAACAGAAACAGGAGCAACAACAACTGCAGTCTGTACATAAAACTTCGCAAAATACAAAAAAAAAAAAAAACACATATACAAAATTTTCAAGGTCAGACAGAGGGTAAACAGGCAAAAAAATACCAAAATGCAGCAACAGTTAGTTCTGAGTCGCAGTTTACCCTCTCTCACGGGCGCGCGCTCTCTTACTCTCTTTGCATGTGTAAGTGAGTGAGTTGCCGGTGGAGTGAGTGAGCGATTGCATCGTGTGCATGAGCGACGCTTTGACTTTTGCTTTACTCTTTTGTTGTTGTGGGCGTCGCATGCTCCGAGTGTGTGTGTGTGTGTGTGCACTATGTTGGTCTGCTTCTTTGCACTCACTCAAATTGTTTTCTTGCTGCTTTGAGTTGTTTTTAATTCATTAAAAATGTTGTTATTGTTTACAGTTGGTTCCATATGCTGTACAGTTGTTGTTGCTGTAAATTTGATGCTTATATTGCTTGATATAATTATCACTGCGCTTCAGCGAATAAAATTTCCATTTAGATATTTTTGGTAATTTACATTATTTCGCACCTTTACGAATTTCAATTTACATAAAAGCACAAACACAACTGTTTTTTTTCCTCTTTCATTCGTTTAATTTGTCACGCACTCAACAACGACGACAGAAAAATCGCTGAATTTATTTACCCAATTTGTATTTACATATGTAAAATGCATGGCAAACAAGCAGAACATAAAAATTGTGTTTATCTGTTTAAGCAGCCCATAGCCCACCTTTGTCCACTTCCTCGCCCCTTCTCTTTCCCTCTCTTACACACACACACAACTCCCGCTCTCGGCAGCTAATAAAAAAAAAATACTTCAGGTTTTACACACATCGTTTAGTCATGTTTTTTTTAGCATGCGCCTTTTGCGTATTTTTTTTTTTTTTAGTTTTTTTTTTTCGCCGTTTATTTGTTTGTTTTACTTTGCGCTGTTTGTTTTATCTGTTGCTTTTTTGTTTTCAAAGTCAAGGTTACTTTGTTGTCTGTATGTATTCACTTTTTCGCATTTATGATTTACATTAGTTACGCTTTAATTGGAAACTTAAATAAATGCTAAATAAAAAAAAAAAAACAATTGCTGTAAATTCGTACACAATGGAAATGTTGATTTAACATGTACTTAACATGCGCCTGGTACTTGCTGTTAAACGTCTGGTATGTATTGTAAATATGAAAATTGCAAATTTCTTGTACTTACTTTGCACAGCCAATTGTTGCTGATGCGCCGCAACGCGCTGTAAATAAAGAAAAAAGATTGTATTAATTACGGCATCGTTTCTATTAGTAATTAAAAATAACAAATACAAAATTTGAAATGCGCGCGCACACTGTACGGTTAACAGGCGATGATTTAGCAAAGTTGCAAACCATTCTAGACACACTTAACAGCATTCTGTTGCTTACATTTGCATTTGCCAACACAGTGCGCAGTCCGCTGTTCTGCAACGATTGCACATCGAGTGATTGACTGCGACCGCGATGTGTTTTAATTGTAGGCGAGGTGGGTGGCGGGCCGGTGGTTGCAGTCGACGAGTGGGTGTGGCGATAAAGCCAACGTTTAACAGCAGACATTGTTTAGTTTATTTACAGTATGTTGTGTTCACAGCCGTTGAAATGTTAAAGCGTTGAGTTTAAAATGTTTTTACATTGTATGTACAGATTATGCACTTAACAGTGATCGCACTGTTAGTGCTACCGCCACTGGGCGATAGATGGCGCCAGGTAAGCACAGCTGTTACTGTTAACTAAATTGTTATATTTTTTATTTATTTATTTATTTGTTGTTGTTGCACCTGATATTTTATTTGGTTTAAATGGACATTGTAACTTAAAATAAATTGCAAATTACGCATGTAAATTACGCGCTCTCTCTCTCTCCCTCTCTCTTACGCTGCATAATTTTCTTAATTACACACGAATATTTTTTGTTTTCTTCTTATTGTCGTACAAGGAAGCAAAGAGTAAATGAAATAATTGTTGACGGACAGTAAAAAAAAACGAAAATAATATAAAATCCCTGACCATGAAAATGTCGTCGTCTTTGTTTGGGGGGAAATGATTTACGAAATGCTCAAGTGGAAAGATATGCAAGCATGTGCATGTTAAAGGCAGCCACCCACACACATGCATATTCATTCATTCACACACACACACATTCACTCTTTGGGTCAAAGCGGTGCACAAATTAATCCTTGACCCCAGCGCAGAAGCTTTTAATTGAGAAAGAGAGAGAGAGAGAGAGCGACTGCACTGCTTGTGACGCATAAGTTTATTGAACGCTGGGCGGCTGCACACACAGTGGGCGTGGCACGCTCTGTTGATTGCCGCATAATTGAAATTAACAAAAGAGAAACATAAAGAACATAGCAGAACTTTGAAACGATTGATGAAAATGCGCAAGAGAGAGAGAGAGAAAGAAACAAGCAGCAGGCGCTAACAGAGAGCAGTTCGATCGGTTAACAGTCCAAGCGGTTAAAAGAAGTCCGCAACAGAGCTTAAAGGAGCGCAATGTTAGCTGCCATAAACATGTTTCAGTTATGGTAACGTGCAGTGTGGTGAGTAAGCTGAGCAGTGGTGAAAACGTAAGAAAATATCGACAT
Source organism: Zaprionus kolodkinae (assembly GCA_018901885.1). NCBI lineage: Eukaryota > Metazoa > Arthropoda > Insecta > Diptera > Drosophilidae > Zaprionus > Zaprionus kolodkinae. Next base: position 191,684 of record JAEIFM010000370.1, on the reverse strand, counting down.
TTTTGATCGAAATGCCTATAAAACTCTTATATTTTATATATATTCAACAACTAATCGCATTTATAGCAATTTAAACACACACATTTAAAACCTGTTTATTTGCGTAATTTTTGTGAAAAACATCTATTTCAAATTTTACAAAGCCTGTCTATGTATTTTAGGCCAGAACACGTTTAATAAATAAAATCAACAAAAGCCATTTGCTATTTATGGGCTTACATTATTTTTCCATTTTTGTTATTTAGTTTTTAGTTGTATTTTCATTCTGCTTTTAGTTTTCTCGTTCTCTTCTATATATACTACGAGTGTATCTGTTTGTATTCGTATTTGTCTCGCTTCGTTGTGTTGCTCGTGTTTGCCCAGCAGTAGCCTATAGTTTTTTATATACTATACATATACAGATATATCGTATATATCATTCTAGTCAAATATTTGTGCAACGCTCTTCTGTGTGGAAAATTTATGAAGAATGACAAACAATAAAAAAAGAAAAAAAAAACGAAGTGTCAAAAACAATTGGAAACTGGGCAATGTGTAAAATTCATTAACGATAATTAGACAACCCTATGAAAGCGCTGTGATATTTTAATAGCTTCAAAACAAAGTTACAAAAGTAAAGACTCACAAAAATGCTATAGAAATATTTTTTATTTATTTTTAAGAGTTTTTTTTTTCTAAAATTCAATTCTTCAAACTTGCATCAATTTATTATTATATTTAATAGAGAGTACCCCTCTGTAGCACACATGCGAATAACAATAATAAACAAAAAGATATGAGAGACAGCGAACATCATCGTCAAGTGGTTGACCTTTAGACGAGTGCAATAGAAATGGAAACAGAAATAGAAAAGAAAAAAAAAAACAGAGAAAACAAAGAAGAAATACAAATAATAAATCTGTGCAAAGAGACTGGCGACGTCTATTCGGACAAACTACTTTCTGTGCGATTTCTGTATATAGAACAACATCGCCTCAACTAAAAAGAGACATAGATGGGCGGGGGGACTGACAGTTGACACATGATTAATTAACGAGGTATAGTACAACGACTACTACTAATACTACTACTAGTACTGAGGAGAGCAACCAAATATTGCAAACAACAATCAAGTTTAATATGCCCAAAAATGATATGAGAGTGCTTGGGCATTATTTCACTTCCTCTAAAAAGCGAAAAAGGAGGCGTGACTTGCAGGAAAATAAAAACAAAAACAGTTGTAAAAACCCACAGAGTAAGTTAACGTAGGAGAGTCTGCTTGAGATCGTGTAATTTGCTTGGTAAATGAAATTTATTGATTTGCGCAGGCGCTGGGCGTGTCATCTTTAATTTGAAATCAGCATAATGTGTGTATACTATATAGGAATAATCAAGCCAAATTTCAAAACTCTAGCTATTATAATAGCAGAGATTTCGCTGTTCATACAAACATAGTTGGCTTAAACGGCAATACCAGCTTTATTGAATAAGAATATACATATGCATATAGTTTAAAGGGTCTGCCACGCCCACTGCTGCCTCTTACAAGCAATTGCATAAAGTTCTATACTTTTTTTAATATTTTCAATGATCAAAGTGTATAAAACTAATTGAAAACAAAGCAAAAAAAAAATGATTTTTATAAATAGAAATTGAAATTGCCTACGCGTTTTGTGAGAATTGATAATAGCGGACAGATGGGCAGATAACGAGCGGGCTTTGCTCGCAGCAAGTAAACACTGAAGTCTAGTATAGAATTTAATACCAATTTAATATTATATAGTATATATAATAAATACTTAATGCACTTTGTCAAGTTAATCGATCAGGGGGCAGGCCTTATAAATCGCTTGTCCCTTGTGCTCGCCTAAAGCGAAGGTATAGGAGAGAAACGGGGTGATATTGGGTGAAAAGTAAACCCATTTATTATGCGCGTTATTTTAATTTATTAATCGCATTGATTTCCATTTTAGCAGACCTGTGACTACTGATTCTCGGTCTTTTGTCTTTTCTGTGTTTTGCTATACGTATCTTATCGCCTTCGTAACGTCGACCCTGTGCGCTCTAAATTAAATTTCTTCTATGATAAAAAAAACCCCAACCCGCAATGATAACAAACATATTTGCAAAAAAGCTTTAGGCTCAATAATATTGGTAAAGAATTCCCAAAAAGTACTCGTTCTCTCTATCTCTCTCTTTCGCTCTCTAAGTCCATTGTAGGCTTGACATTGACACATTATATATGTAGATTCTGTTAGTTTCCATTATGGAATTTGCCAAAAAAAAAAAAAAAAAACAGCTGTGCGTTTTCAAAGTGTGTCGAATTATTTTGACAGATTTTTTTTTAGATATATATATAACTGATTAGTAGGAAAAGATACAAGTTTAAGTCGAAAATTCTATATTCTATTCTATTTAAAAAATCATTTACAGTTTAGAATGTTGGTAACAACATTTGAGTTGCCATAAATATTATAAAAATAACAATTATCGTTGAATTCCAAGCAATATAATAACGTGATCTGTAACTGAGTTTTCCGCATTGATATATTTGGTAAATAAATCAGGACTTGTGACGGAAATAAAACTGTTCGTTTGCGTTAATTAAATTAACACAGGTGTGAGCGATATCTGAGACTACAGAAATAAAACTCAAACGAAATCTTTTAAATGAATTTCTGCTATAAATCACAATTTTATCTATGTCAAAAACTCCCACAGCCTTAAATAACAATTCAAGTGTTAATTGTTTTGATATAAGAAGTGGGAGTAAACGACTGTTAAGATACTCTGTGTGCTGATTGATTATATTATAGATTGTATATGGCTTTCGATTCGCTCGTGTATAGCCAATACGCACTGATATATCTCTGGTGCCGTTCAAGAACTACGGAAGCACTATGGAGGGGATGAGGGTCTTTGTCATAATCCTCACTTTCCTCACTTCATAACTTTCTTGAAAATCAAACGATTTATTTCGGGTAAAGCATTTTATTCATGGTTTTAGTTGTAGAATGGAATGGCTCGATAGTTTTTGGAATTTTTAAAAGTTCGAAAATATTTTATTTTTTAGGATTTTGGTAAGGGTCCCCTCTTGTTCATTTTTCAGAAATTTTTTTTTTCAAAATTTAAAATTAACTGCTTTTACATTTAATCGATTGCGGAGCTCAAAATTAGTAGAAAACAAGTGTTTAAAACTGTTTTAAAACATACTTAATTTTTGCCCAAAAATCATGTCAAAGTCGACAAAAAATTTAACATGTCAGACCCTTGACAGGACCAGAATCCTCACTTTCCTCACTTCATAACTTCCTTAAAAATCAAACGATTTTCTTCGGGTAAAGCATTTTATTCATGGTTTTAGTTCTAGAATAGAATGGCTAAATAGTTTTTGCAATTCAAAAACTTCAACAAATTTTTAATTTTTAGCAATGTTGGTAAGGGTCCCCCCTGTTCATTTTTCAGAAATTTTTTTTCTTGAAAAATTTAAATCGCCTGCTTTTACTTTTAATCGATTGCTGAGGTCAAAATAAGCATAAAACAAGTGTTTAAAATTGTTTTAGAGGATACTTAATTTTTGCTTAAAAATCATGTCAAAGTCGACCAAAAATTTAACATGTACGACTCTTGACAGGACCAGTATCCTAACTTTCCTCACTTCATAACTTTCTTAAAAATCATACGATTTTCTTCGGGTAAAGCATTTTATTCATGGTTTTAGTTCTAGAATGGAATGGCTTGATAATTTTTTGAATTTAAACAATTCGAAAAAAAAAACATATTAATTGAGATATATAAGCATGAGGGAGTTTTGCTTACTTTTGTGGACAAGGGGGATGAGGGGTAAATAATTGTAAAAATTCTGCTTGCGTAATACTTGAACGATAATACCAAATCAGCAGACAATTTCATAACACGCGCCCCAATATATTGTTATCAGCTAAGGATGGGATAGGTTGTTGTTCGACCTCTGCGTGAAAATCAACTGGCGGACAGACAGACAGACAGACAGTCAGTAGGCTCGAAAACCCGTAGCCATTTAGACACTTGATAAATTAACAGGCCTCAGGCAGCAGCAGGCAAAGGCTTAGAATATTAACAAACTAAAAGCAAAACAAAATATTTAACAAATTTCACGAATACGTTAATAAGCTGAGAGTACAACAACAACAATAAAACACACACACACACACACACGCACACAGACATGACACATCACATGTTTGCCATTTATTTTGCTGACAGTTTTCGCCTTTTGTTTTTTTTTTGTTTTTCCCTTTTTTTTTTTTTTTTTTTTTTTTGGTTTAGCTCATTTCCATGCGCCGCTTCAAGTGCTTAAAATTTTTAATTAAACAAATAGAATTGTAGATTAGAGACACAAAATCATATCGTCGTATCAGAGCATATCGCGTGGGCCGTCGACGCCGGCAATGAACTTGAAAATTGAAAAAAACAAATACAAATACAAATGCATGTATTTTATAGCAAATGCATATTATAATAAATACAATTGCGCACACGCGGAAAAGCTGCAGATGCTGGCATTGATAGATGTTTAAATCTCTTGGAAATCTTTGGTGAACACAATCAAGAAATTTGCATAGGAAATTGGGATTAATTCCCTAAAACGGTTTGACTACTCGAAAAACAAGTTTGACAAACTTTTTGTTTGATTATATTTCCTTATGTATTTGTTTTATTTTTGTTTGATTTATCTCTTCTTTTAGGAAATGATTTTAAAATTGTGCAGCACTTTTTATTAATTTCAGGGAATTGCTTAGATTAAATAACTGTACGTATTACTACAATGGAAATATGTTATTTCAAATTATCTTGATATTCATATCTTCATATATTTTATTTTTATTTATTTTTCAATTTTTTTTATTTAGTTGAAAGCGCACTTGCATTTTTGTTATTTGTTTATTTAAAAACATATATATTTCTTTTTATTTTTGCACTTTGTTTTATGGAATTTTTAATAGATTTGTTGGCCAAAACATTTCAAACACAAGACAAACTAATAAATTTAATATATTATTGCTAAATTTATTTATTCAGCAAATAAACACACTCGCTTGAATAAATTGCTGCTTTGATTATTTTTTAATATACATTAAATTATTGCTTTGGACTTGGAAGAATTTCTTGTTGTTGTTTTTACTCTTGTTGTTTGTGTGTTATTTATTTATTTATTTATCTATGAAAGACGCGCGGACCGTCCAATTGGAAATGCAGTTGAAAATAAATACACAAACGCAGCGTCGTGCGAAAGAAGAAAACGGCAAAATTGAAATGACAACGACGACGGCGGCGGCGGCGGCGTCGGCATCAACAACAGCGACAATGACGCGTATACGTAATGTAAGTATGTGTGTATGTATAAGTGTTGTGTCTGTGTTTCTCTGGCACTTTTCCGCAAAGCCCAAAACTGTCAGATCCAAGAGAGATAGAGAGAGAGAGCGAGAGAGAGAATGGGAGAGCGGCAGAGCACGCACGCGAGAAAGTCACGAGAGCTTTTGAGCGCAACGTTTGCTCAGCTGTTGCCGTTGCGATCACCTGTTGTGCTGCCGCTGAGCTTTCCCGCTCTCTCTCTCTCTCTCTCTCTCTCTCTTTCGCTGGCTTAACAGACTCTTTAACATTGTCTCTGCGCTCAAGGACTAAATGTGTACTATATATGTTATTATTATCAGATGATAAATCACGTACATGCACATTATTATTATGTATTTTCTTTATTGCTTTGATTCTTTGTCACTTTTCCACTCTGATAAGCTGCGTTGTGATTGCGCAATTGTGAAATGTAACTGTCGCTTATCAATCAAATCGCATTATCGCAATTTGAAATCAAAAAATTGCTCATGATTATATTTATAATGTATGGGGGAATGACGACAGCTCTCGATAGTGAGAGAGAGAGAGAGAGAGAGAAATTTGTACGCTGCTTGCAGACTGTTTGGGTTTTTTTTTCTTTGGTTAAAAACCCGTAAAGAACGTGCGCCATTTGTGTTTGGCGATTAGAAGAGCAAAAACAATTTGAGTTTATCGCTTTCATTGCATAATTTAAGTCTAAAGGTAAAGCTGAAGCACGCTTTATAAAGATATAACTAGTGTAGGTTCTAAATAATAATTTATAAATCGTATTTTAAATTTTTGCGCCAAACAATTAACAGTTTGCGGTTTGCGTGCGCGCTAATCGGTTAAGCCAGTGCAGCAACCTAGCCAAACATACCACAAATGTACATAGCCAATACACAAGCCTTTACTTTAGCCATGACACTTACCGCTTTGCGTTTGTCCGCCTCACTGACTGCTGAATTCGAACGATGCCGAAATAGATCCATCACTTTGGTCATTGGGGAACGCTGATTGGCACCCGCATGCGGTCGCACAGCCGTCACAGTGTGGTAATACTATAAAGCAAATAGATATATATATATATCAATATAATATCCGAGTGGGAAGCAGTATAAGATCCTTGCTATACCTGCGCATCGCTGCCCTGATGCAAATGGGCGCTGCCATCTTTGTACTTGCTCTTGGCTGAGGTGCCATCGGCATTGGTTATCGTAACGGCGGGATGCTGGCGATGCCCGAAATGCTGCATGGCCACTTTCATGGAATTCATGATGCCGCCACCAGCAGCAGCAGCAGCCGCTGCAGTTGCTCCTCCGGCAGCGGCAGCATTTGTGCCCGTTGCATTTGTTGTTGCCGCTGTGGCTCCACCCGCCGTCGTTGCCGTCGCTCCTCCAGCTGTTGCTGTCGCCGCTCCACCGGATACGGAATATGTGCTACTTGTGGCGCTACTATCTGCCGACGAGGGATCCAATAGATGCTTATCCTTATGCCTTTTCGCATCCGATTTGGCGCGCGGTCGAAATACATCGAATATTGTGGGACGACGATTGGGTGAGGCAATGCCATGGACTGTGGACTGATTGAGCACGGGTGAATCTTCGCCACTGCGTCGGCGTTCCAATGAACCGGAACGTGACCCACCACTGCCCACCATACGCTCTGTGCTCCGTGAGATCTTCTCGCTGTGTCGATTGAGTTTCTCCAGCTTGGCCGCCTCACGTTCATTGCGACGCGCCGTTTCCCTCTCCAGTTTGCGTGCCTCCTTCTCACGACGCGATTGTTCCTTCTCCTGGCGTCTAGAATTGGATAAGGGAATGTGATAAATTCAGGAATAATATATAATTTCCCGACAACTTACCGCTGCTCCTTCTCCATCTTTTTGTATGCCTTCTTGGCCGCCTTCGCATTGGGCTCCGCCGGTGCGCTGGAGGGACGAGACCCTGGTGGACGTGAGAGACCATCTTGTTCCTGAAAGTGTACATGACGTTTTTGAGTTGATTGCGTTTTGTTTGTTATTATTATTGTATTGTCATCATTTAGTTTCGAAATGGATTCATTTGGACGTTCTGCTTCTTCTTCATTGCAATGCGGTTTTAGCATGTTTCTGCCAGACCTGTCCAAGACCAACTGAGTTCCTTAAGTAACCCACAACAATGAGAGGAGAATTCTCGCGCTCGCATTCAGCGATTATCCTCTGCCTGCCTCTGCAATTATTGCCGAATTGTCTACAAACACAATTTGTGTAGCGCCAACCCACATTTCTAAATCAACAACAATTTGCAGTGGCGCAACAGGAGAGAAATAAGGCCAATAACAACACCATAACAAGTACAACAACAACAACAACAACACGTTATACTCTGTGTTTTATTAATTGAACTTTAGCCGCAATTCGTCGAATCCTGCGGCGTTCTTTAATCGAATTTAATCAACTTATTTATGAATGACAATTTTAGTAGCAGCAGGTGGGTTCTGGCATTAGCTAGGTTACGCTGTGGTGAGAAACTGCGCTAGCGCCGTGATGTGGTTTGTGCAGTAGCTAAAACAAGCAGCAAGGCGTGAGAAAGAGAGAGAGATGGGCAGGAAGCTGGCGTAAGATAGGCGGTTCAAATTAATAAAATAAAAAAAATATATATAAAAAATTCTGATGACTAAGTATAGGGGGAATTTTTGTCAAAAACTATACATGGAAAAATGGGGAAAAACGTTCAAGAAACTGTGTTTTTTTTCTGAAAATGTATGACATAATTAACGTACGATCGATTTAGTACGATCCTTAAGTTTTTTTCTGCCCAATTAAACTAACTAACAGCTCAACTCTCCCACCATTAAAGCTCTCACTGTTTTATCTACCGCATTCTTGAGAAAACGATCATTTATTTTGTAGATTGTGGGCTCGACAACGCTCCACAGCAGCCCAACTAATGATGAATTTCAATTTAATTACACGACTTTCACAAAAGCGAATTTCGGAAAGGGACAGACAGCCTTCTCATAGACAGACGCAGGGAGATAGAGAGATAGACACCTGTAGTTTATTTATTTTTAGCACAAAAGTTTCACAGTCAACAGGTCAAAATATTTTTCTTCTCTTTTTTTTTGGCATTCGTTTTTGTCTCTATTTTTTTTTCTTCTTTTTTTACAGTTTGTGCCAAGTCACGTGCCCGGGGGGCGATTGTTGTTGTTGTTGCTGCTGCTGCTGGTGTGATGAGCTAACAATCGAGCGAAATTAATGGACGCATCAAAAGTATTCGAGTAATCGAGTATTCCAATGATTCCGTTAATTCCAATGAGCAAAGTGGGTTAAATGGGCGAGGCAGCAGCAACAACAAAAGGAGAAAAAAAAAACACTCTGAACGACGAGTGTATACACTCATTCTGTATGAGTGTAAAAAAAATATAAAAATAATTACAGTGATGAATGTGGTTTAATTACTGTTGAAATCTAATAAGCAACTAATTATATATCTATATCTGAGCATATACATTAAGCAGTCTGCTATGCCCACAAACACTTATAGAGTATGTTTAAAAAAAAAAAACCAGAAGCTCTTTACGCTTTATATATGTGGACGGGGGAAGTGTTTACCATCAGCTGTGGAACACATTGTCTGCCCCTAGTTCAATATTTGCAATGAGAAAGAGAGGGAAACGAGAGAGAGAAGAGAGAGAGAGAACGCTTGAGCATTCAAGTGATTTGCATGGTAGGCCAGTTCAGGCCAGGCCAGGCATGCAGATGATATATGTCGTCTCGCTATATGCAGCCAAGTAAGTGTATCTATTATGGGGTGTGGTCTCTGCCTCATTGACGTAATTGTTTGCACAGACACACACACACACACACACATAAACAAGAAACAACAGCCCATGTAAATATCGTAGAATATGGAAATGTATATTAAGTATATACAGTGTATATAGTGTTGTATGTTATATAGAAGATATTGTTGATTGTGGATTGCCTTTCAGGTTTTTTTTTTTTTTTTTTTTTTTTTTTGAAAATAAATAAGAAATGTTGACAAATTGTATCATTTGTCAGTCGGCTGATAAGGTGGGAAGTTCTCCCCCAACCCCTACCCCAACCATCCAACACACGATTGTACACGATTTGCACACGCGAAACGATAAATGAAAAGCCTGCAAGTCCAAAAGGTACGCCATATACTCTCATATCATCCATACTCTACATATCGTACAGTCAAGTTCGTCTATAGCGTACAATTTCCTTCCTTCTGCTTTTTTTTTTTACCTGACACTTTGTTTACACTTTGTGGCAGTAAAGAAAAACACGCGCAAACCAAACATACAAAAAAAAAAAAACGACAACAAAAACTAAGGCGAAATTGTGGAATGCTATAAATAACTTGCTAAGCTTATCAAAAGGGATAGCACTCGCAATACCCTACGTTGCCATTAACTGCGATAAAACTTACTATAAAAGCAGTAAAATTTTTTAAATATAGCTACGTTTATGGTGCTAGGAATGTGATAGGTTTACTGAATATAAAAAGCAGAAATTAAAGGTTTTTAAAACGATATTTCTTTTAATATTATATTCTTCGCAAATATAATAAATAAAAAACAAAAAAAAAACTTTCTTTAATTTAGAATTTGATATATATTAAGTACTTTCTGTATAAGCTATACATTCAGAGAGTTCAAAGAGACTCTAGCAACACAAAGTCATATTTTTTACAGGGTATTGTGACCCAGTCAGAGTTCGCTTAAGTGTTCACGCTGAAACCGCAGACAGTTGAAGTATTTCGACTTTGAGAGTGGAAGATTCCCAAGTTGTCTGTAGTTGAAAGTTAATCTCAAAGAGGATGCACAAACAAATTGAACAGACCAAAAAAAAACTAATAATAATAAGCTTCGGTTTATATAAGGTTTAACACATGTTATATGCATGTGAACAGCATTTCATGAGTGATCTGCAATAATTTCATTTATTAATCTTCAGTTCTCAATACTATACTATGACGTCAGCAGACAAGGTGCGAACACGAAGATAAAACACAACTTTGGACTATTTTTTTGTTGCGATATTCAGCACATTGATGACATTTTTTGCGTGATTCTTTTGGGGGTTCATAACATTTTTTTTTGTTTATTTTCTGCTTTTAATTTGAAGTTTACACAAACTGTTAATTTGATTTATGAGACTTTTTGTGCTAGTTTTAGCTGGTAGAATTTTGGGTATTCTATAACATACGATAAAGCTACGTTGTCATAAAGAAATTGAAGAGATTATTGAAGATTGACACATGGGCAGTAGGTGTAGGTACTTTCCCAATGGTATAGGGTGAAGTTCAATTGTGAAACATTATTATATTCGAATAGGTGCTATATTAATGAAAGAGGGTAGTGGAAAAATACACGAATTTTCTTGTATATCACAATATTCTTTGAGATTTTCAAGGTTTAAAGACATTCTCCAAGTATTCTTATAAGTTTCAAGCTATAAGGTGGCTCTTTACATATTATTATATCGTATTACAAATTATATTATACTAGAATTTGCTTTAAGGTGCTTCACAATTGATATAGGGCAAAATTCAAATTTAAAATTGGATAAATCTCATCTTGAAGAGATCAGATAAAAGAAAATAAATTAATAAAATTAATTTATAACAATCTATGAGATCTATTTGGTTTCCAGATATACTTTACAAATTTTTATGATCTTCAATCGTTGGTAAAGGTTTTCGAAATCTTCTCAGATAAAAGAATACTTTATATCTTCCCATATACCCGATTATACCCAGTTACACTCTTTTTACAACTCATTCATGTCTCATGCTCATACTCAACTTACATCTTCGGATACGGAGACGGAAACCGAACCGGATGTGGTCAATTGCCGTGATGGACTGATTGCCGAGTTGCTGCTCTCATTGCGCAGCAGTAGGCGTGGCATTGTGGCAGCACCGCCCAAGGAAACAGGTCGCTGCGAGGGCTGCGTCGCCGTTGCCGTCGCCGTTGTCGCCGCCGACGCCGCCGATGGAGTTGGTGATGCATCGCTGCTGGCATGCGTGCGTGTCGCTCCTGGCATAGCTGCGGGTGCACGTCGTATCCAGATCTCGTCCAGCTCACGTTCACTGGGCGTGCGCGGCTTATTGGCCAGGCTGCTATCACAATTGAGACTTTGGTTCGCATTCCCATTGGCATTCAATGACACATTGCTGGCACGAATCTCGACCAGGGATGAGTCAAAGAATTGCTTAGAGAAATGTGGCTGGGCATGGCTGGGAAAGCGATGGCTGCCATAGCGTTGCGAGAACAGACCCTGCACCGTGGAGTAACCACCAAAGCTGGAGGGGAACGAAATGGTTTGTGAATTGGCGCTGGGTTTCAGTTCACGCAGCTGTTGTGCCTCCACGCGCAGCTCGGGCGTCTCCTGGGCACGTGTAACCTTGAATTTACCCTTAATGATGACCGCTTCGGCGGAATGGGGTAGCTGGACAGGTGGTGTGGGTGCAGCGATGGGCGTGGCTAGCGCAGGAGTCTCCAGTGTAGTCGAAGCCGTAGCTGTTGGCTGCACCACTGGCACCTCCTCCTTGGCTGGGCCAGTCTCCTGCGGCTGCGGCTGTGGCTGTGCCTGTGGCTGGGCGATGACAGCCTTCTCCACGCTCGACTGCAGCAACTCCTTTAGAGCTTTGGGCAATATGGTCGCCGGTATGGGCGGTGGTGGTGGCGGCGGTGGCGGTGGCAACTCTGTATACTGCTGTGTATTGATTCTATCGATCTTATGCATAAATTGTTGACGCAATCGCTCCAATTCTCTAAATTTCTCCTTGGATGCAGCATCCTGTGGTGTGGGCGGTCGTGGTGGTGGCGCTTTCGAGGGTCGCTCGAAACGTGGCGCCTCACCACCGACTGCAGGAGATTTCTCCCCACCCGCCCCACCATCAACATCCTCATCGTCCTCCTCCTTGCACTGCGAGAGGCGACGACGATCCTGGAACGATGGCAACAGATATGGAGTACGCTGATGGAAGAGATCGTAACGTGCATCGCTGGCACGTGCAAACTTTGCGCTCAAATTGAGTGCACCCACCGAGCCCATGTCATCGATATCATCATCATCATCATCATCGTCGTCGTCGTCGCTGCTGCTGCCACTGCTGCTGCAGTGGAAATCAAAGGAATTGACACGTGGCATTGCGGCCAATTGCAGCTCCAATTGTGGCGTCAATTGTTGACTATACTGTAGTCCACCCAATCCGCCCAATTGGCTCAAGCTGGAGGCGGAGGAATCAGCTGTGCCCCGACCCGTGGCGCTGGCCTCCGAATCGGATTCATAACCATCTTTCACCGCTTGCTCCAGATCATCCATGGTGGATTCAAAGGCGCACTCAAAGCTATCTGCATCCTGGCTATCCTGGCATAGCAATTGATGCTGCAGCAACTGATCCTGCTCCTGCTCCTTTTCCTTCTCCTTCTCTTTCTCCCGCCCATCTTGCTTCTCTGTCTGTTCGTTCATTGTGGCTGATGCATTTGTTGCTTCTGTTGGGACTGCTGACTGCTTTGTGATCACATTATCCTCAATATAGTCGCAGTTTGTGGCCATTTGCAATATGCTTCTTTTGGCTAATTCTTTGGATCGATTACGGCTTTATATAGACTTAAGTTTTCCAGATTATCTTCACTCACACTCGGCAAATATCATTTATGTAGCGACATTGGATTTATATCGAGAGTTTCGTATCTGCAAAGCAATATTTTGATTGAGCAAACTGTGCGCTACAGAGTTTCATAGCCTGCAGCTTTCGTTTGTGTTGATATGAGAGAGAGAGAGAGGGCGCGAAGAGACTTTGTTTATAGATTGAGTTTAGTTTGAGTATGATAAAGACTTTTATAGCGATTGTATATAGCTAAGGTTCAATTACGTTGCTAGAATCAACCTTTACATCTTATAGACTAAACTTTTCTAGTAATTCCCTAATTATAGCCAAAAATAACCTAATCTGTCTGTATGAATGCCTATATCTCAGAGACCAGAAGAGCTAGAGAAATAAAATTTCATAATAACATGCGTGTTTTCTAAAAGTTTGTTTTAGTATACAGCTAAAGCCCCCTACATTGAAAATCCATGTCTTTATACAGTTAAAACTGTCATATAGCCATTCTTACTTATTATATCAGAGTTTCGAGACAAATTTTCTTAGAAAAATACTAATTTTCCGCATTGATTTAAAAAAAAACGCAGCACAATTCTACAGCAAACAAAGTATCTATATTCATCGCATGTATGCATAAATCATCTATATATCTATATATACAATCTGCATAACGAATATGTCAGTTTTTCATTTTCAAAAACGAAACGCAGCTTGTTAAAAAGCGAAACAAACCGCAAAACAAGCAAAGCGATCATGTTGTCTGTCTTAAGATACTCTTTTTTCGAAAACGAAAAAAAAACAGCAAAAAACTGTATAGCACGAGGTGAAGGTCATCAAACAGAGGCGTCAAGCGTTTAGAAAATTCCATTTTCTGTTTCTGCTTTGCGCCTTTTTTTGTATTTTTTTTTTGCTTTTGAAGCACTCGTCATTCGTCCAAAAAACAGAAGCAGCTAAAAGAAAACACACAAAAAACCGAAAGAAAAAAAACCCTACGACATATACATATATAAAAATGTTCAGTGTGTGCGCAGCAAGAGCAAAACAAAGCGCTAAAAAAAAGATAATTTAATTATTTACGCATTGTCAAAGCAAAACAAAGCTATGAAAATATAAAATGCGCAACGCAGGGATACCCTGTAGGACAGTAAAGTATGAAAACTCAAATGAAAAATGTGCTTTACTTGAGAATATCTAAAATAATTTTTCTACATATTGTTAATAGTCTCAAAGCACAACTATACCTCTCTGGCTATACCTTTGATTACAGGGTGTACAAAAATTAATAAACAGAGGTAGAAAAAACGCAAACATATGGCAACCACGCATGTCTCAGGCCAAACAAAAATCACTCTGAGTCAGCAGAGAGTACAAAATGGAAATACCATAAGAAAAGGCTAAAAAAAGGCTAAGGAAAGCTAAAAAAAAACTCTAAACCTAATTGCAAAGTACAAAAGCAATCAAGCATAAACATAAATAAATACTAAATGAATTTAATTGTTACAACTACAGGTAAAAAAAGATACAAATCTATCTTCCTGTCTGCATGAGTGTACACTGCAAGAAATTCCTTTGTTGTTAACCGCAGAAGGCGTTGCATTTCGTTGCAAACCGCAAATTGAGCAAAACAAATGCAAACGATACACCCAGCAATTAATAACAATTAGATACATATGAGCATGCCGATAGGCAGGCAGGCAGGCAGGCTGGGAAGTAGGCAGGGGGGGCAGGGGCAGACCAGGGGGGATCTATTGGGGCCTGTGCGGTTTTTCCATGCCAAAGTCACGCGGGGAGGAACTGAGTCAGGCCAAGTGAAATGAATAATTAAAGCGTAACATTTGAACTGCAAATGCAAGGCAATGCGTCAGATACTTTTCCGAAACAAGCACACACACACACACACAAAAGATACAAATGTAACTCAATTGGTTTTGTTTGCATTTGCGACAGCTGTTGCTGTCTTTTAATTATAAACCATTAACAATTGCAACAGCCACAAGTAATTAAGTCTGGCAAATCGAAAAACGTCATGTAAGCCGCCGTAAGACGATTGGTTACCCAAAGTCCCTGTCCCTGTTGCACCCATTAATCAGCGTATCAGAGTATCTGTGTGTGTGTGTGTGTGTCTCGGGGCACTTGACTAGACACACTGGCGTCTTTGGAGTGTCAAGTGGTGTGTGCAATTATATACATTGACTTTACGAATTTCACTAAACTCTTGGGCATTTCTAGAATTCTATAAACTGCCAGACAAACTGGCTGCTTGTTATAGATTTAATTACAAACATGTTTTATAATAATTTATGCAATTATAACACACTGTAAAAGTTAATAAGATATTACACAACTGTTACAGACAGCAAAGTAGACATTTCCTATGCCACAAATTATATATTCTTGAGCTATATCGAACGTAAATCTTATGTGCAGTAATGAGACATATTTTCAGTAAATTTGATAATTTTAACTCTTCTTATTTCTAAGATCTAGCTTTATATGCTCAGATAGCCACATCTCAGCGACTATAAAAGCTAGGTCTATCAAAATTATTGGCAATTTTAGCTCAAGTTTTAGAATTGCCCTATTTCGACTATGTAAAACGAAATTCTAGACATAATTCTAAGTCAAGAAAGTTTAAGTTTCTTGTGTATAAGAATTAATACACCCTAAATAATATCTGCAAATTTGATTGTGATCTAATAATAAACATGGAAGTTATTTAGGTATTAGTTGGCAAATAGTTGAGTTTAACAAATATTTTCAAGACTCGCTTAGCCTAGATCAATGTAAATATTGTTTGACAGCCCATGCTCTCCCCTCATGCCCGCTTATACCATATATATATATCTTTCCACGCATATATCTGCTGCCAGCTGTCGGCATTTTTATGGCAATTAACGATCGCTTCACTAATTTCAACGTAACGTCGCTAATTTCTACTATATTAGTTTATGAGGCATTGCTTTGTTTTCGCAAAAAAAAAAAATGTTCGAGACTTTGTACCCTGCCAAAATGTATTTCCCATAGAAGGTCCCCTCCGCTGCCAACCCGAACTCATGATCATGTGTAATTAATTGGAAACCTCTTGTATCGTGTGTCATAAATTAATTGATTACTTCCATCACTCGTGGCATGTGTGATGCGGCAAAATCTGGTAGCATTTGGTATCGATTCATGGGAATTCAATTTAACTATACCTATAGAACGTGGGCTCCGATTGCACCTTGTACAGCTGACAGCAAAGCCCCTTACATCATTTAGCAGCGTTTACTGCCCACACCCCAGTGTATGAGAAGTCGAATCAGAATTCACATATATATATATATATATTTGCATATATCATTTATCGCTGGTTGATCCAAAGTCAACCACAATTGTAGTTGATTATTATTTACATGCATTTACGAAATAATGTGGAAATTATTTATCACTTAATGGTTGTAATCAATCCGAATTGGGAGTGAAACACACATCTTTTATAAGACTTTATTTGCATTTAAAAAAAAAAAACAAATCATTCAAATTGTTTGAATGTCATTTGTATTTTTATTCACTTGCACTCGATTGGAGAATTATTTTAATTACGTGACTGCAATTATTTATTGTCTTTGTTGCACGAGAACAACATTATGTATAGCCTTTGGATACCCAGGCGTGAATACTTGACATATGTGAACTATTTGTAGGAACTGTGAAAACTGAGAAAGGTCAAAACACACGTATAGTTTGTATTATTTAAGCAGGAAAACATAGTAAGATATATTAAGAAAGGTTTTGAGGAATATAATACTATATACTTCACAAGAAATTTGATGGAAAACCTTAAAAATATATAGCAATTATTAAAAAACAAATGCATTTATACGATAAAAATAACAATTTTAATTTATTTAAATTTCTAGCAAATGCATATGAAATTAAATGAAGCTTGAAGCGATATTTGCATATCCCGCTAATTTTATATATAAATAAATGAGTTGTTTTTGAGTTTTCTATATTTAAACGAATGAAATGCACTTTATTGTGCTTTAAAAATTATGAGGGTTCCTCGAAATGCGGCTCTACAATCGAGTGCAAATAACGACTGGCTCAGCAAAATATAACAAAAACGAACCTATTCACTTTAGAGGTCGGGAGAGTTTTGCGATTATTTCTGCGTTTGTTGTCAAGCGCATTTCTATATATATATATATATATATATACCCATATATGTATAAATATATACGAATACGATACATGTATTCATATATACTATATATGTGAAAATAAATATTTATTAAGATTTGCCCAACACGTTTTTCTGTGTCACTTTATAAGCCTCACTTTCTCAGTTCCTACGTTCGTTCATTTCTCAATTTCTTACTTAAGTCACGTGGTTTGTTTTCAGTTTTCTTTTTGCAGTCTTTGATTGCATTTCGTTTCAGTATTTTGTTTTCATTTTTTTTTTTTTGAGCAGTTTCAATTTCTGTTTATGTCTCACCTTCTAATGTCTGAGAGGGCGTGACGAGCAAGGTGATGGCAATAAAACCTATGATATAATAGAACACTACATAATAGTCTGAAGGGAAGCGAATAGTTTAGCTCGGCTTACAAAAGGGTTCAAGAATCCAGTGGGGTTAGCTCAAAACCAAGGTCTAGTTACGAAATTCTTGCCAGTTTAACAACTTTTTGGAGTGTTTAAAGCTTTTAAATTAAACACTGTTGTTTCCACGTTAATCTATAGAATAATCAACTGATTTCTAAAAGTTTTTTTTAGTTTTTAAACAAATTTTTCAAAAGGTCAATCAAGTTACGTTTTAATTGGCCAATAAAACCTTCGTTATCTATGAAAATTCCACTTAGGACCTATTTACAATAATTATCTCTTTATGAAGAGGGCCCTCCCGTACTTAACATTCCAACGTGTCCAGTCCAAGTGTTATAATTATGGAATACACAGCAGGTGTCGCATAGGTCAATGCAATTTCCATAATAACGCTATCGTATGGCAAAAAGAAAAAGTGTTTCATTTCAGCCTATTTTCCATTTTCTTTTCATTTTTTTTTCTAGCTGCATATATCTTTTACCTTGCCCCTGCAACGAGTCCGAAAGTCATGCGATCTTCATGCATTGAGGCATAAATAGTTGTGGGGGCGGTAGTCCATCAAATAGTCCATATTATATACATATATTTATTATACTATATATGTATATGTATCTATAGTATACCCTATAGAAAATAACAGCAGCGCGTGTTACGCACGAATGAACCTCGATTATAGTAGCACAAAGCTGCCACTTTTGGCCCGTTGTCGTTATCGTTATCGTTATTGTCGTTGTCCGAATTGCAACTTATGGCTATGAATAGATATATAAATATAGATAGATAGATATAGATATAGATATTCGAAAAAGTTGCTGCGACTTTGTTGATACTACTTGTCGCAGTTTTTTTTCAAGGGATTAGCGATCATAATTTTGCAAATCTATTGATCAACTTTTGCAACTCAAAAAAACACTTTTAATGAGCCTGAGATTCAGACCGGTCAAGCTGGACTTTTTATTGTATTATTATAATGCCAAAGTCGCATAACAGCTGTAGCTGTTTTAAGACATAAAATCGAAAAATTTTTTGGGATGTCTTGAAGATTCTCTGTAGTTTAGTTTTAGTTTTAACAAAAGCTACATATATTTATTTTAACATATAACTTTGTAATATGCAAAAAAAAACCATATGTAATTTTTATACATAATAAAAAAGTGTTTAATAGAAAGAAATGCAAAGAAAAAAGTATCTTTAAGATACAAAAATTCGTATCGCAGTCGTATATAGAATTTTCTTAGGTATATGCCCGTTGAGCATTCTCCAAAGCGTTAGTCTCTCTCTTTCTCTTTCTTCTCTCTGACTTGTCTCTCCAATTGTTCTGGAGCAGTAGAGTGCCTGAGAGTGGAGGGAAGAAAAAGGGGGACTGGGGTGCAGGTGCAGAGAGGTATTGCGATTTTAAAACGCAGCTTGTACTATTCTCACATGTGTGCCTTATACGCAAACGTATTTTATTCTCCAATTGTTTTGCAGCGACTATGGCATATAAATATAATTGAATGGGAGGGAAGTATTAGAGGGGGGTGGCGGGCGGGGGAGTTCAATTTATAGCCACATTCTGCCATATGCGTTGAGAGTGAAATTCGCACGTAAGCCTTTTCAAAATCGACTTCAGAGCTTTGCCAGACGTCGGACGATTCAATTCAAATCAGTTAACATCGGTGCTAGTAGCAGCGGCAACTGTGAACGGGAAGAGAGCAACAACGCCTCTAGAAACGATTCAGAATAATTCAATAATATCATAGGAATAATACGAAAGTTTCAAGATGCAGGTGCATCGCATGAAACTGTTGCTGATCTCTGTGGGCACTCTAATTTTTGGCATAATATTCGGTTGGGTTCTATTTCCCAGTATCTTGAAGTTTATGATATCTAAGGTGTGTTTGAGTTTGAACTTTGGTGCGCGTCTTCCGGTTTTCTTAAGTTCGTATTATTTTCTTGTTTTTTTCTCAGCAAGTTACACTCAAACCCGGCACAGATATACGCGATCTTTGGTCCAAAACACCATTTCCTTTGCATTTCTTCATCTACGTATTCAATGTAACCAATCCCGATGAGGTCGCTACCGGCGGTAAACCGCGTTTGCAGGAAGTTGGACCCTTTGTCTTTGAGTAAGTTATGATTTTTTAAAGAATTTATAAGTTTTCTTTTTCTTGTTTCATTAGCGAGTGGAAGGATAAATACGACTTGGTGGATGATGATGTTGAGGATACTGTATCATATAATATGCGTAATACTTTCATCTTTAACGCACGCGCTTCGAGTCCCTTGACGGGAGAGGAAATCATCACGCTGCCACATCCTTTACTGCAGGTAATGTATATAATTCTTGCCTTAATATCTATTATTCTGATCTATTTCCTTATGATCTTGATCGCGCTGGTAATGAACGCAAAAAGTGCAATTTAATAGTTACTAAAGTTAGACGTCATTCCCCCCATCTATCTCATCAATGCGCCCACAATAAGTAACTCAAAAAAACCACTTAAAAAGACCTCGTAATCTATTGTGTTTGTCGACAAAAGCCTTGTAAATTATGCAAATCACTTAACTTCAGTTCCCACTGAGTCGAAATTAACCTATCGCAGTAGGAAAAATCAAATTAGACAGCAGAAAATTAAGAAATCAACTAATCACCCATCCCAGGCATTTCGAGTATCGTTCTCGGGTCTTGGGACTAGGTCTATCGGTTCGGGTACGACTGGAACGTTTGTAAATATGAAATGAGTTGCAATTAGCTTGGCATTTATCATACATACTACTCATAATGCAACTCATGCTTGCTCTCTCTCTCTCTCTGTATCTATCTCCCTCTCTAATTTGACAGCCCGTCGGCATAACTGTACAACGTGAACGAGCTGCAATGATGGAACTCATTGCGAAGGCCTTGCAAATAGTTTTTCCGGAGGGAAAAGCTTTTCTTACTGCAAAATTTATGGATATCTTTTTTCGTGGCATCGATGTCGATTGTTCCTCGGAGGAATTCGCAGCCAAGGCACTCTGTACGGTCTTCTATACGGGTGAGGTGAAGCAGGCCAGGCAGGTTAATCAGACGCATTTTCTTTTCTCATTTTTGGGACAGGTAAGAAGCAATACTATCGATTTTTTAACCAAATACTATCGATATCATCCAGTAACATAGTTTTTCTAATTTCTATGATTGTTTTTAATGCTGTAAAAGCTTTCTAAGCAATCGATAGTTACAGAAAACAATCGATGACCATTACTATCGATTGTTTTATCGTTTATAGAACGGGGTTTTAGTAGACCCACAATATTATCGATTGTAGTGCGATAGTAGTTCATTTCCTTACGATATTTCCTCTATTCCCATTTTTCCTAGTCCAATCACACGGATGCAGGTCGCTTTACGGTCTGTCGAGGTGTTAAGAACAATAAGAAACTTGGTATGGTTGTTAAGTTTGCGGATGAACCAGAGATGGACGTATGGCCAGGTGATGAGTGCAATCGTTTTGTGGGTACAGACTCGACAGTCTTTGCTCCAGGATTGAAGCGGGAGGCAGGTTTGTGGGCCTTCACACCGGACATCTGCCGTTCCCTGGGTGCTGTGTATCAGCGAAAAACTTCATATCACGGCATGCCTGCCCTGAGGTATACCCTAGATTTGGGCGATGTTAGTTTGGATGAGAAGTTGCATTGTTTCTGCACCGATCCCGATGATCTGGCGACATGTCCACCCAAGGGTACCATGAATCTGGCAAATTGTGTGGGTGGACCACTGATGGCATCTATGCCGCATTTCTATAAGGCTGATCCGCGATTGCTGCAGGATGTCGAAGGTCTCAGTCCAAATGAGAGAGATCATGCGGTCTTTATTGACTTTGAGCTGGTAAGCTAACGAGCTCACATAGGAAAATACTTTCTATATGTTTCCATTATTTCCATAGATGTCTGGCACACCATTTCAGGCAGCAAAGCGACTACAGTTCAATCTGGATGTGGAACCCGTACAGGGTATTGAGCCACTGAAGCAACTGCGCAAACTAATCATGCCCATGTTCTGGGTAGAAGAGGGTGTGCAGCTCAACAAGACCTACACCAACATGGTCAAGTACACGCTGTTTCTGTGAGTTATCATATATATAGAGGTAATAGATCAATAGATATATCGAAATCTCTTTTCCTTCTCCCAATAGTGGCCTCAAATTCAACTCTGGCTTGCGTTGGATTCTCATTACACTGTCTATGGTTGGTCTCATGTCTGCCGCTTACTTATTCTATCAAAAATCCGATAGTTTGGATATAACCATACCACCCAAGATTATCAAGGAGCACAATAAGGTCTCCAATGTTACGGAAAATGATAGCAAACAGGCCATATCAACTATAAATGCGCCTATACCGGGTGCCAATCTATCTAATCCCAAAGTAGAACGTAGGGAACGTTATTAGACCCTCTGGATTATGCCAATCATCTATTATTATTATTATTGTTGTTGTTGTTATTATAGTTGTTGTTGTTGTGATTTATTGTATAGCTGTATTGTGAAGCACCTGTGTAGCCAAAAGAGCACGCGCTAATAAAGTGGCCAAAGTATATACAAATGTGGCAAAGTCATAATCAGCTGTTCGGGTAACTTGTCTAACTGGTTTAGGCCTACTGGATCGAGCGATCGATCGAGCGATCGATCGATGCACTTGACAAGCGTCGCCAATGATCGCCAGCGATCGCTGATCACCAGCGCAGTCAGACAAGAGATGAATGACAAGCACGGTGTGCTCTCATGACACCAATTGTGGTTGCGCTGATCGATAACGATAACGATAATGACAAAGATAACGAAAGTATTTTGTTCTTTTTTTGTAGAGTGCAAAAGAATTGGTAGGATCTTTTGGCACTTAAAATATAGTAGTATTTGCAGTTATTGTACTAAATAATAGGAAGAGTAGTAGAAGTATGAGGATCAGTGGGAGGATCAATAAAATAAGTTAAAGTAGCTATACAAGCTAGAGCTAAAAGAAAAATCAATAAATTTCCGATCAATCACTCAATGAGAGAAGAGAGAGAAATATGATCCTATATAATTTCCTATGAAATTAATTTAAACAAATAAACTTGTTAAAATCTTTTTATTTCTGTACAAAACTAAGCAATTGTTTCAAAACCATCTCCTGTCCAAAGCAACTCATCGGCATCTTTCTCCTCTAGGACAGGACAACGCTTAGCATAATCCCAATCCTTGTTAAGCTCATCATCCTTTAATAGTTGCAGCTGAGCACAGATCCAATCATTATCATCTAACTGCTCACTATGCTGCTGACTAAAATGATCCTCATCCTTGATAAATATTTCAGGCTGCTGATCGTGCAGAATATTAAGATATTTGAGTTCTTTAAGCTGAGAGAGCACTGCCACTGGCCAATAGGCGAAACTCATCTGGGAAATGGTTAAACGTTCCAATTTCTTAGCTGCCCAGGGTAGCGGCAGAGCTGGCAAGTCCAGATCACCCGATATATCCAGCTCCAGGAGATTGCTAGCATTGCGAAGGAAATCCAAGCTTTGTAGCTTGGAATTGCTAAGCAGAAGTTGTCGTAGCTCTTGAGGATTTGCAAGTCGTAAGTTCTTTAATCCACATTTTTCGATCTGTAATTCTTGTATCTTTCCCGTGAGATACAATGATTGTATTTGTGGATTATTGGAGAGTACCAAGCGTTGCACAATTGCGAAAGCATTCGAGGCGACTTCCTGCAGCTCATTGCCTTGTGCCGTAAAGTCTCTCAAATCTTTCTGATCTGCACACAACTTTGCTGGCAATTTCTTTAATATATTATAATCCAAATTGATATATTGCAACTGTTTAAGATGAGAAAATACATCAGACGATAGTGTTTTTATGCGATTTCCTTGTAGCCATAACTTCTGCAGTTTCGCCAATCCCAAGAAACCCTTTGCTGGTAATTCTTTCAATTGATTATCTGCCAATCCAATTTCCTCAAGTTGAGGGGCCAATGAAAATGTATCTGCTGCCAGTTGATATATTAAATTGCTACCCAATTGTAATATACGTAGATTTCGGGCTCCTTGAAAGCATTCACGATTTACATAGCGAACCTCACAATCGTAGACATCAAAGTTCTCAAGTTTTTCGAGTGTTTTAAATACATTCATTGGCAGATAATTCAATTGGGAATTGTGTAAGACCAGTGTTGTATAATTTCCCAAATTGTCGCTGATATCATTCGCGAAATACGCAACTTGCGTTTCGAGCGGATAGTTCAATTCTTCACACAGATTCTCAATACATTCGAGTCTCTTTACAAACACTTTCTCAAGTCTTGCTCCATCACAGCCTATACAATATAGCATATAGTATATTGCCAGATAATAACACCACAATGATGACATGTCTATACCGGACTAAAGGTTTCCGCAACTGAATTGTGTCAACGGTTAGATCAGCCTTTTTGTAGCATCTATCAAAGTCACAGCAATCCTAACAAGAACTGGTATTCTCAACCAGAGAGACGAGACTAATCGAATAAAAAAATGAGTTAAACTACTTTTTTAGCGAAGGTCGTAACGCTAAAAATCGATAGTCAAAATTTAAGAGGTTCAGACTTTATATATTTATTTTTTTCTACTAGAAGAAAAACTATAATATATCTGAAAGTACTTAAGTCATACTACTTTCAGTTTAATATAGTATAGTAAGTTCTGTGTAAGTGTGTTCAAGTTTCGCTCATTTTGATTTTACGATCGCCTTTACCGGTCACCTAAAGTCACAAGTTGAAACCTCTAAAAACATCTGAAACAAAAATACCGCCCGTCGGTATTGTCGAACAACGAAATGCTAATAAAATAAAAACAAAAATGTATTATATATACATATATGTACATATGTATGTATATATTCGCGCTCTGTTCGGTATATTATGATATTTGTTTTCCCCTATTTGATTCTTTTTGGGCACAGCCCCGACGCGATAAGCACGTTCCGAAAGCAGTTCCCGAATCATGCATACCATATTACGCGAGTATGGTATATTATTGTGTTGTTGTTTTTTTTTCCATTTTTTTTTTTTTTTTTGGGTGGCTTTAGTTTATGGCAAAATAACCTCTCTATATCAGCTGTTAGATATGAGCAGCAGCATACTCAGCTGGAGGACGTCTCTAGTATATGTGCTTATAATATAATATGTGGGCCAAGTTCAGTGTACTACATACATAGGTCCGTCTGGTCTTCATGGCTACTGTTTGCCGATAAGAACTGCCCAAGCGAACTGAAGAGATATTTGACTTATATAAAAAGAAAAACACTGCTTTTTGAAATCGCAAGTTAAGCGGGAAAAGTTTTCAAGATAGACACAACAAATCAAGTGTTTGTTTAGTCGCATAAGTATCGATATGGTTTATTTTATGATAACAATACTAATCGAATAAGATTAACAGTGATAAACATATTTGTTTAAGCAATGAAGTAAGTAATAAATAAAGATTTATTTCAATTAAACAATCGATTGTAGCGTAAAAATCGATAGTTCGCAGGGCAACACTATCGATAGCTTTACTGCGTGTTTGATAAGCATATTGTATGGTGACTTATCAATACAGTCTGTATTTTTCCAGTTACATTAATTTTCCAGCTACGTACTACAAATAACAATAAATATATTTCTTTTAGGTCTTTCTTCCGTCTCTCTCTCTCTCTCTCTTTGTTACGACAATTCCAAATTAGATTTTGCCACATGATGCAAGAAAAAAAAAAACAAAATAACTACGAAGCCAATAAAATACTTAATTTCTCCATATATGAAGGCGTCATAAAACGTCACAAGGCACAAAGGCAAATACTGACTGATTGACTGACTGATTAGTTGTCATACGATTATATAGACAGAATAAAAAAGACATATATGTATAGTATATGCCCGATCTACAAATTTGTTTGCACAGCAAAACTATTGAGGGAAATTTGATTTAAATTAAACGCAACAAACAATTTTCACTGCGTTAAACTGACAACAATATAATAATATACAGAGAGCACAAAGTCTCGGGACTGGCTACACAGTCTCAGCTCTAGACACGACGCGGGGTATACGAAAAGGGAAAGGGGAAACACTTTTGTTGGTATGCAAAGTAATTGGCGGCAAATTGAATTGAAAATAAAAGAGAATAAAAAATCAAAAAAAAAAAAGAAACAAAAAACAAAAAACCGTCGGCGACAACGACTACGAAAATATTTATCGCTAAACGAAGTCATGCCGTTTCAATTGACTGACAACAAAAAGGGCAAACAGCAACAACAACAACAACAGTCTCCAATATCTGTATCCACAATATCTATATCTTATCTATATATATACCACACACATGCAGAAACATGAGCAATTCAAGAATGTGACCAATAATTGCCAATAAATAGATCGATCGATAATAATAATGCGTTGAAAACAAACATTTATTTGTTCGCTTTTTATTTTTTTATTTTCAAAAAATGCAAATTGGATTATTTCCTTTTTGTTTTTTGTTTATTGTTGCTTATCGCGTGTGCCAGCAGGAAACTGTCGCCCCAAGAGCTAATTAGATGTACATTGCTTTTGCATTTGTTTGCACACAAATTAATTGTGCTTTACTTAGCTTTTGTTTAATTTTTCCTTTTTTTTTTTACTTTTCTGTTAAGCACTAAAAAATCCAAATTTGATTTCGAAAGCAGGTCGAACGTGTTTCGAAGCCTTTATAATTCTTATTTATTTGTTTTGTGCTACCCATTTTGTTTACTTCTTTCTTTGCAATAATACTCATACTTATTTATGTTAGTATATATGCAGCCATATGTCGATTAATTAGTAAAATTTATTTATTTAGAAATTTCTACAGGATGGAAAATTTTCATCGCATATCGCACCTGTGGCTGTGGCTGCTGTAATGTGCCAAGATGATTTTCGATTTGGCCAACTGTCCCTCATAACTTGTTGAACAAATGCCAAACTACTGCACACACACACGCACACACAGACACATTTATAAATAAATAATAGAAAAACGTAAACAATATTTACATACGCAAACAAGGCGTGAAATTGTTTAACTTGAACTTGTTTATCAGGTCGTTTAGCAAATTCTCTATACGTAAGAGTTCTTAAATAATCTCCGCTTTCTGTATAAAAAAAAAAATATTTTTCTCATTTTATAGCACTTTAATGATAAGCTCATTTCAAGCTAAGTCAACATTATGAGTCAGTAATATATGCAATTATATGATAATATATCTATATCATATGTATGTAAATATCATATGTATGTAAAATAATGTTACAAATATTTTAGATGCTCGTTATATGGGTATTTAATTAAAATAAGTTTGGAAATACTTAATTTAATCAATAATGTATTTCCATTTCCCTTAAGTAAACTTTTCTAAAGAGTATTCCATTTTTGTCATCTTTGAGGAGTCTTTCTAGTTCTTTAGCATTTTATTATAGCGCGAAAAACTGTTGCAATGCTATTTTAAACAGTTTTTACTATATTTTCTTATTATAAAGTAATTCAGATTACATTCTAGGAAATAATTGATGTAAATTTCCCATATACACGCTCTGTAGCTTTCCATGAACTTAGGGAGCTGTGACTTTCAGCAAAGGCCCCACTAAGCTGTGACACCCACTCGAATCTCTATACATTATATATTTTAGTAACATATATACGGACATATGTTAATATTTGCTCGGCTTTAGTCGTGTCATACATCGTGAACACGATCGTCCCGCTGTCTGGTGGACCATGCGCGTTATCGCTCTTATTTCCAGCGCTGAGAGAAGGTAAACAGAGATGAGAGAGCAAAACAAAAAGAAAGAGAGAGATAGAACGTAGACCGAAAGAGCAGAGAACTTTATAACAGAAGCTATACTATGGTTAAGGTATTCGATAAGTTAATGAAATTATTGCGCACTTCCAATTACACTGCATATAAGGCTTCGGCTATATTTCCCAAAAACTTTTCTCGATTTACACATATACAAAAATCTTCCTATAGAGTGGCTGACTCAGCGCAAATGTAAGAGAGAGGAAAATAATTTTCTGTAAAAAAATCTACGAACTGTGCAAATATTTATTTCATTGTAAGATTACATAAAGGTATTTCGATTCAGTGCGGATGTGCGAACTCAATAAGCTTGTTGGGGTCCCCCGTAGCCCTCCACCGGCAACAACACGTATATATGTAACAAATTATTGCCATATACATACATATATGTCAAACAAAAATTCAAATTGAATCAGATTATATGCATAGCATCTAAATACATATGCATATATATGTATAATCAGAATAATAAAGCTTTTCCTCATATTATTTTATTTATTTTTTGTTACTCGCAGTTTTATGCTCTAAATAAAAAATGGCACATGAAATGTGTCAGTGGAATTATTTTTGTAATTTATAGAGCCAAAAGTTCAGTAATATTTTTGAGGGAAATCCATGTGGAATATTATGAATGAATAATGTAGATGGTAGATATTTTTTGTATGTATTTTCTTGTAGTAATACTTCATATCTTTGCTGTTTTTAATTCAATAATAAGTTATTGGTTTTTAAAAGTATTCAAACTTATAAAAAAAATATATAATTTCCTGAAAAGCTTGGTAAGAGTATTACAGGAGCTACTTGACACTCTGCTTTTATACATTGAAATAATAATTTATTTTTATAATATTTTTTTTTAATCAAAACACCATGAATAGAACAAATGATGATTATATAGAGCTAATGAGCATGTAGACAACAACAACAACAACAACAAAGGGAACACAATCACAATGGGGGCTACTATAGAAAAATAATTTTTGCTTGGCATGTTCGGGTGCTCTGGTGCTACTACTTATCGATGATGATCGCATTTTCAGTTGCCAGTGAAACGCGTAACCTGAAACACGCATACGCCATGAGAGCCGTAATATATTTAATATTAATCTGGAGATTGTTCGCTTTGTCACATGCCCAGGCAGAGGAGGAGATGGATCAATCAAATCCCTATGCAACCGATCAATCCATAGCAAGTGAATCAAGGGAGGAGATCGAAAGAAAACACTTGAAAAACATTGAAAGTCTGCAGGAGAATTGCGAATTCAAGAGCGAAGGCAAATGTCACTGCAGCCAATTTCAATTCGAACAGATCAATGAGATCGCCTTCTTCGAATTGCAAACACATGTGCATATTGCTGACGATGGCAAGACCTATGAACTGAGTGAAGATCAACGTGATCAACGTATCGAAACGTTGATTGTAACCAACTCGACCTTTGTCCACTTTCCGCTACACTTATTCTACGCCCTGCCACAGCTGAGTGAACTGGACATGCGCAGGTGTAGAGTGCAAAATGTTAGCTGGGAATCATTTCTTGCGGCCAACAAGCTGCAAATCTTGCTACTCTCCGACAACAATATCAGCGTGCTGAGCGAGAGTCTCTTCAACTATGCTCCCGAGCTGGAATATCTCTTTGTGAGCGGCAATAGATTGCATACACTCCATCCGAATGCATTCAAGGGATTACGGAAATTACGTCATCTCGATCTGAGTGCGAATCAATTGCAGCAACTGCCCGAACGTCTCTTTGCGGATTTAATTGGATTACAGGAACTAGCTCTGGCCGAGAATCAACTGAGCTTTATCAGTGTCGATCTATTCACGTATAATACACGCCTACAGACCGTCTCCCTGCATACGAATCGATTACGGCAACTGGATGAATATGCTTTCCGTGCCGCTGCACATATGTTGCTCTTGGATCTATCCCATAATCCTGAGCTGCAGGTACTCATACTGGGCCTGGATGCGGGACATTTCATTGCACGCAATTGCTCATTGACACGTGTCAATCTCTTTGGTGCCGTCTCCAATGTTGATCTGGATGACAATCAATTGCAAGAGTTATATTTCTCTATGCCCGAAGCACTGCAGCATTTGGGACTTCGCAATAATTCACTGGTTCAACTTGCCACCTTATCGCATGTGCCACGTTTACGGCATCTCAATGTCGCAGATAATCCGCAATTGGGTGATTTACCCGAAGATTGGCAGACACCGCAATTGAAGCGTCTCGATCTGAGTAACACAGGATTGGATCAATTGCCACTGGCTGCGTTGCGGGGTATGCCAGAGCTGAGGAAATTAAATGTGTCGGCGAATAATATCAGTGAAATCGATCAAAAGGTAAAAAAAAAACAAATATTTTTACGTTCTTGCTGTCTGTATGAACTCTTATAGCTCAGAGACTGTAAGACCTTGAGTCATCAAATTTTGTGACAATCCTCATAGAGTCCTGAAGTTTGTTTTAGTACTTTGCCACGCCTCCTTCTGTCCATGTAAATCAAATAATTATTATTTCTTCCAGTCATTCGATCAATTAGTGAATCTCACACACTTCTATATACATGCAAACAACTGGAACTGCTTTAATTTGCGACTGGTGATGGATTTACTAGTTCTACAACATGGCATGACGTACTCGATTGATAAATTTGATGAAGATTTTCCTGGAATCTATATAAATGGTATTGCCTGCATGTATCGTTTGCCAGAGAGTGAGCAAGATCCAGCCGAGATGCGGCTACAAGCGGACAAGAAGGAAACTGTGATAGAATATACCCAGCTTAGTGAACCCTCAGAGGTGGAGAAACTACGACAGGAGCTTAAGGCGGTGACGCAACACCTTGAGGCACGAATTGATCAGGTTAATGGATTGATCAATAGATTAACTGAGAAAATCGATGCGATCGAACGCATAAATAGTACATTATGGAATCAGGTATCGATCATGGTTTAAATTAGACTTTAGTCTCATGATTATGAATCTCATTTGTTCAAAATTGTTCTTTATCTGAAATTGCTGTAATAAAGTACTTAAATATCATTGATAATTAATTATCATATCGTTTGAAGAACTGGAATAACGAATTTTCTTAAAGAAAGTCTAAATATTTGTGAGAAGAGAAACTTATAATAAACTAAACATCGATAAAACAATTATTTTGAGTTTTTCATTTGATAATTTGTTCTAAAATTAATCTAGGCCTCAACCCATCTATTTTTTTACGAAGTTAAATGAAATTTCGCTTTGTTCCATGTCTTACTGTACTCTGAGTCAGACTCGAACAAAAACGAATGACAAATCGAGCCTGGTCAACAATTTGCTTGGCTTTCAACACTCAGCACACGCTTAATCCAATATTTACAGCAAAAATACTGATTAACGAGGTAGACAACAAAAAAATAAAAAAAAAAAAAAACCCAAAAACGAGACGAGGTTCATTCAACTTGCAGCAGACTCCAAGAAAGAATTGAGAGACCTCGAAAGACCAAAAAAAAATAAAGAGAAACAAAAAGGTTGCAAGTGCAGTACGCGCATTACGTAATTAGCGAGAAAGGCCCCCAGCAACTACTTGGATGTAAGACAATGTATAAACTCAGCAAAATTCCCGTAAATGTTATTAAATAAATAATTACACATTTAACAAGATAGCAGAAATTAAAGAGAAGACAGCATACTCGACTGTAAAATACTCAGCAAGTGAAGCTCAGCGAATGACTCATACTCTTTTTTTTTCGCTAACAACAGCCAAATTGTTTATAAATAAATAGCTCGATGTTGGTTAGCAAGCATAAACAATTGAATTTTCATATTTTGGTAGAGAAGCATTTGTTTTGCGTGAATTCACTTGCAATTTATAGCCAGCCCTCTAATTGCTCGAATAAACAAAAAACGAGAAAAAAAAAAAAAAAGAAAATAGAAAAAACAACAGCAACTACAACAATATTATTATTGCGAATCGTTTTCGAAGAACTTGAAATATGGACAAATCAGTACAGATTGGCTGCTCGTGTGTTTGGGATAGCTTCGTGTGAGCTTTATATAAGCATGTGACTGTAATATATGATCCCCACATGTGTATTTATACATACCTATATGCATAGTGCATATGAGTATTTACGAGGGTTGTTCAATAAATTAGGTGACTTTGTTACTACAAATAAAATATAACTGCATACATATCTTTGATAAAATCCGAGATCTTTAATTAATTCATAATGTTCTTTTCCTTTTTATTTTATTTTTATTTATACAAAATTTGATGCTAATTCTTAAGATACATTTTATGTATAGCAAAAAGTGAAAGCAAAACACTTATAAAAAAATCTTTTCTCGAAAATATTCTGCACACGAAGTCACCTTACTTTTTGAACACACCTCGTATATAATGGCTTTACTATTTAACGGTAATTGGCACAACCCGTGCCTCTGCTGGAAATGTAAACATTTTGAGTTTTTCACTAACAAAACATCTGACTG
Organism: Zaprionus kolodkinae; assembly: GCA_018901885.1. Lineage (NCBI taxonomy): Eukaryota > Metazoa > Arthropoda > Insecta > Diptera > Drosophilidae > Zaprionus > Zaprionus kolodkinae. The sequence continues at coordinate 159,835 of JAEIFM010000370.1, read as the reverse complement.
AGAAAAAAGTCAATAAACTGCACGTAACTCAGTAGTCTAGGAATGTTAAGCTAAAGTAAAGGTGTTTCTGATAAGATTGGATAAGAAAGAAACTTAAAAGTGAAATAGCGGGGAGAAAAAAACTAAAACACTTACATAAGCAATTAAAGTTCTAATTGAAAACTAAACATTTTAAAACTTAAGAACACTTGTTGCAATTTAGAAATTTTCAGAATATAAAAAATCGCTTATCTGGGGTACTCTCATATCAACACAAAGGAAAGTAAGGCAGAAAAATATATAAAAATTAATTGTAAATTGAAACAAACCTGAGATTAATCACAAACTGGAAATTCTGATTGTTTTAAATTAAATGCTGTTTGATTTTTGTTATTTTTTTTTCACTTTTCAATTGGATTAAGCTTGTTTGATTTCGTTATATAGAAGAAACACACACACACACATATGTATACACACACACACGCACGTGTTTATTAAACAAGATTTGTAAACAATTCGAGATTATACTGCAATAGAAAGACACAATATTTGGTTGTTAAACTATTGCCGAGCCATAATACAGAGATTAAAATTAAATTATTGTGTTTTCCTCTTTTTTGTATTTCATCTTTTTTTTCGTTTCTTTTTTTTTTTGCAAACACTTCAGGCGTTGACGTCTGTTTAGATTAATTTATAGCAAACAAGCATTTCACTAATGCCTTTTGCTCTGTTTGATGTTTTGTTACTCCAACAGGCGCTGCTGTTGTTGTTGTTTTTGCTACAATTATCAGCCATTTTGTCCGACAATCAAATAAATCACACGCAGCCAAGAACAATCAATTTTTTTATGCAGACGCGCGTTTACTTCCAATTTGGACTTTCCAATTGGAACACGCATCGGAAACTGATCATACAGCCACAACAACAACAACAACAGCAACAATGCAATGCAATACAAAGAGCGCAACAAAGACACACACAGAGAGAGAGCGAGAGAGAGCGAGCGCACTCTGCTTGCATGACAGGCACAATTAATTTCTTATTGCAATTGTATTACAACAGAGACTCGCTGCTATGGGAAATTTCCATTAGCTGTTGTTGTTGGAGCTGCGCTGCTGCTGCTGCAGTTGCTGTTGTTGTTGTTGCTCTGTTGTTCTTATTGCTGTGTGCGTATAACAGCTGATTTACAGCACGCAGTTACTGCAGCTGACTGACTCTGTGCGACGATGCAGCACATTCACATTTTTATTTATCAAAATATTTATTAACTTTATTGATTTTCTCTCATAACTTTTCTAATCGTTTTGCGCATTTAGGTGAAGCCACTTTAAGTGCATGTTGCTGCTTATTTGGTTTTGTAACGATTTCTTTGCGCAGTCAACGCCAACAGCGACGTCAACGTCGGCGCAGTAGTGCACGAAGTACACACACACACACACAAATGCTAACGAACACACACGCACACACACACAATTAAAAGCTTTGTACGCAGCTTATCACACACAAATTTTGTACACAATTGAAACAATTGAATTTTTACTTTGTTGCATTTTATTTTATAAATGAACAATTCTTGCTATTCTTTGACAATGACTCCTTTTGTTTGCTGTGTGTTTTTCTTATTGCGTATTTTTCATTTTACTTTGATTTTCTTTTATTTGCCAAAAAGGCGCAACAGGTAAACACACACACACACAGACACAGAGACACAGAGACACAAGCAGCCCGCACTCACACATTCACACGATAGCGTTGGCGCGCGCGCGTTGCCTGCAGCTTCGATGTGGCCACAGAATTTATGAAAATTTACGCACAATTTCACTAACAAATTGCCGCTTTTGCATTACATTTAACTTGTTGCTGCCTGCTGTTAATTGTACACGAGCAGGGGGCAAAGTGAGAGCGTAACAGCGAACGAAAGGGTACAAGGAAGGGGATAAAACCGATATAAAAAAGAACGTAACGATTGTGACAAAATAAAAGAACGGGACGATAGCAAAACGACTTAACACGACAAAAAATTTATTGGTACTAAATTGTTTTTGTGTGTGGTGTGACCAGCCGCGGCAATTCGCAGAATGTAGCAAAAAATACTAAAATACTGCACTGATAGGCAATTGAATGCAAAAGATCAGAACATAAGTGCAATTATATATACAATTTCTGAGCTTATAGACTTATAAAAAATATTATTAAATTTAAGCTTTTTGTTAATAAATGCACTTTTTGTATGCATAACATAACATAGAAAACTTTTGGCGGCATTAAAGTTTGCACGGCTTGAACGTGCAATGACTCCATCAAGCCTTGCTAAAGCATACGCAGCGTTGCCAGATGTGCGCGCGCCAGTTATATAGCAGCGAGCTTGCCAGCCAACACACAATGGCGCCAAACTGGTTGCCATTTGAAAGTTGAGTAGATTAAAAAATAATGATAATTAGCTATGTAATAATAATATTTTACGTGTTTCTGGTAATTACTTTCACAGTTAAAAAATAGTTTCGCTTTTCTCTGCTTATGACATGCCAAATGTGGTAGTGCCCGCGGAGTTGCACCCCCTGGGGAGGACGGTAAAAACTCCATGGAAAACTTTGTTGTTAGCGCAGACGAATCAATAAAAATGGCGCAATGCAAGCGCTGACGACAGACCCAAGTTAACCCCCCCACCTCCCTATTCCCTTTAGGCCAAGTCACGAGAATGACGGCATATTTGTGCTAAGATTCTTGCTACCCGCTCACCTGCTCAATATCAAAATCCCATTCCGGCGAGGGGGAGCGACGCTGTGCGGAGCCGCCGGGTGGCGGTGTACTTAACGCCGGCGAGCCCGCCTGCGGTTCCTCCGGAATGACGGCAAAGCGACCGCGCTGCAAAATGGGTGAGATGGCGCCATAATTGGCTGCAAAAAAGAAACAAAAAGGTAAACAATGTAAGCAGCTGCAAGGGATTAGGCAGGGGAAGGGGGGGAGGGGGCGGGACTTACATGTGGGCATCAGACGAAAGCGTCCGAGCGTCGTCTCCGGCGGCCCCGCGGGCGTTGATGATGTGACACGAAAGCGACCCCGACGAGCGGCGGTCACATCGTTGTAGTCACCGCCAGCAGCGGCAGCGGCAGCGGCGGCGGCGGCGGCTCCTGCACCACCCCCTGCTCCTCCAGCGCCGCTTTGCATTCTCTGTCTATTTAAAGCTCAGGCAGGCCACTAGCTGCAGTAGAAAGAGAAAGAGAGGGAGAGAGAGTGTGAGTCAGACTGGGAGAGAGCTAAAATCGATAGGTCAACTTCAGTTTGCATTTTTATGGTCACACTGCATGCAATGCTGACCAACAACAACAGCAGCAGCTGGAGCTGGAAGGCAGGCAAGCGTAAGTGTGTGTGTGTGTGTGTGAGAGAGAGAGAGAGAGTGAGAGAGAGGGGAGGGGGTAAGGAAACACGCACATAGTTTTTGCTTGGCGCCACAAAGTATGCAGCAAATTGCAGAATTTACACAAAATGATGAAATATGCTTTCTTTTTTTTTGGTTTATTAAGAAAAGAATAGAGGCATGTGTCAGTCAACTGCGAAGACAAGAAGAGGAAGAGTATGAAAGAGAGAGAGAGAGAGGGAGAGAGGTAAAACGAGCAAGGGGAAGTGCAAGCTGCTGCCAGTTGCCGGCAGACAATGCGGCGTATGTGTAATATAAGCAAAAGCATGACAAACTAGGCAAAAGAGAAAGAGAGAGAGAGAGAGGGAGAGAGGGAGAGGAAAAGAGAAAGATAGAGAGGCAGCGTGTTCTAGAAAGAAAGCGCAAACATTTCTATGGCATTTGAATAATCGAACAAACTTTACAAACTATTTACACAACAATTATTTGTAAAGTTTCTATTAAACAAATGAGGATAATATAAAAATAAACAAATAAATAAAATAGAGTATACGTTATTCGTCATTCGCACGCTGCTTTCAACTATGCCGAGCAATTAAAACTCTGTGAACATTTCAATTAAAATGTTTTTATTATTGTTTCTTTTTCCTTTTTAAGTGCAATGAATTAACGCTTGTTCTCTCTCTCTCTCTCTCTCTCTATCTTGCTTGCTGGCTGCCTTATTTAGTTAGTTATTAGTCACATATTTATTTATAAAAGAACAAGATATTCTCTGTTGAAATGGAAAGTTTTATGTCAAGATGTGTATGACGTTTGATGGGCTGATAATAGAAAATAGAAAGAAATGTAAAAAGTTCTTTCAACTTTTTGCACGTCTAGCCAGAACGGGTATGCACGACTTGCTTACCAGAGAATTTTTGTTTTTATAATCTATGTGTAGGCAGATTTATGGTAAGCACTTTGGAACTTGTCATAAATTATAATTTAAGCGATAAATAGAATTGTGTTTATTTTTATTTTTATTATTTTTTTTTGTATTATTTTCTTTTTTAATCACTTATTGCCAGCTCTTTGCGCGCTCTTTGCTGTCGCGCCTTCTGGTAGTTTGTTTTTCCTTTTCTATTGCTGTTTTTTGCTTTATTTTTTTGCTTTTGTTATTGCTAATTTCGAGACAAATTCGAATTGGTTTCGCTGGCGATTCGAAACGTTTGCATAACACGCACAAACAAACAAAATAAACAAATCGAAACGAATTGAGCACACGCAAAATTTGAGTTAAAAAATTAAATTTCACTTTACCACACACACACGCGTTGTTTCTGTTTTTTTTTTAATTGTTTATAAACATTTTATTGGTGCCTTCGCTTTGAGGCAGTCGCAGCGGAAATTCAAATTGCAATTCGCTCGCGTTTTGTTTTATGCAACTGCTGCCGCTGCCGCTGCTGCTGCCAGCCAGCAGCTGCACAGCGAATTTGGCATCGCTAGTAATAACAACAACAACAACAAAGGCGAAAAGAGCCGAAAATGCGGCCAAAAAGAATGCAGCACCAAAATAAACCGAAGCCGAAAGCGTTAAACGAAACGAGTCGCAGGCGAAATGCAGTCGAGCACTAATTGGCATACCAAGAGAGAGCGGGAGAGCGCGAGAGCGATTGGCGGCGAATGCATTAAAACAAGAGCGTAACAGGCGACGGCAGCACACTGTTTTGGGGTTCATTTACTTGTGCAAACACACACAAATGCAAAAACAAAATGCAGCGTGGCGGCGAGAGCGCGCGCGAAAGAGAGAGATCCGGCCGGGCGCTGCGGTAGCACAGTTTTTAATTCATAAACACAACTGCAGCTGCAGCGTAAAGCGAAGCGAAGAGCGCAGCAGAGCAAAGAGAGAGCGGCAGCAGCAGCGCATTAACAGTGCAATGGCTTGGACTCGACACCAACGGTAAATTAGGAAAACAGACAGCGGGAGAGAGAGAGAGATCACACGCTTAACAGACTGCAGCCATAGAATACGCTACGCTGGCAAAAGCTTTAGCAACAGCAACAGCAACAACAACAGCAACTGCAAAATGTCCGTCAGCTGTTCGCGGCATATACTACGCCATTTTCTTTCACCGCACCTGACAACAAACAGACACAAAGACGGAAGGCAAAAAAGAAAAATAAAACAAAAGCAAAGGAAACACGTGACTGCTGTGATGATTGAAAGCTCTTCTGATGAAATATAGGGGGGCAGGAAGATATTTATTTTGAAATTCAACTTGGGCAAAATTATTATATTTATGTACTATACAATGATACTATACTATAAATCAAATTTGGACAGATGTTTGTAATAAGAATGGGATATTTCCGAGACTCGTAAAAATGATTCATTTAATTATAATTTAAAACCAGAAAGCAAACAATTTGAAATTTTGCAGTCATTATATATTACTTAATGAAAATGGATTAGAACTCTATCTTGAAAACTAACAAAAATCGGCCGATAGTTTGCATGGTAGCTATAAGATATATCGGTTCGTTCTGGCTCGTTCCGACTTATATACAGCCTGCAGCAATTATAAGCAATTCTACCAAGCTTCATTACGATTGTTTGAAAACTGAGAGACTAGATCGCGTTGCCACAGACGGGCCGACGGATGGACGGACAAAGCTCTATGAACAGAACAGATATAAGGCAAGCAATTCAAGACTTTGGGAGGCTTATGACTCCATTCCATGTCTAGGGTCTATAAAAGGTCTGGAAGTCTCTTATGATGAAGGTTCCCCTTTTCTGTGAACTAAAAATGCAACACAAATCTCACATTTCGAATATTTAAAAATTGTATATAACAGTTTCCATTTCCTCGTTATCATATAATAAACGAACTATTAAAATATTCACAATAATTGCTAAATTTTCACATACAAATTTATTATCAATTCTCGATTTACCAGTTTGCAAATTTCCCGCAAATTTTCTACAGAATGCGAAAAAAATCGGTCTGAGAGAGAGACTGAGAAGAGAGCGAGGAACTTTTGAGTTTTCTACGCGCATTTGGGCATAGGTCCAAACATGTGACCGACCCGTAGATGACATCATTGGTGTGAGCGAAGGGGAGTGAAAATGCGGGAGGAGGCGGGGAAATGCCAAACGATGATGCTGATGGGATACTACGATGGGCGATATGTTTAAACAAAAGAAAGCAAAGAAAACCCAAAAAAACAGCCAGACAATTGGGCACACAACAAGTCAAAAAAAAAGAGAATTGTGTTTATAAATAAGTGGCAAGAGTGCCGCTCGATATTACCCCCTGCCTAACAATTGTACTCGCCTCATATACTATAGTTTTAGTTTTAGACTGTTTTTTTACCCTCAGCTCAAACACGTGCGGTTTCAAGGATCCCATAGTAAATGTAAACTTTTTAAACTCATTGAAGGACTGCATTGAAGCAAAGCAACTTGTTGAATGCTTGAAAGACAGATATGTATGTTTTATATATAGAGAAAACGTAGGCATCAGTTTAATGTATGCCATGTTCACGAAGCTCTATAAATGTCATTTTAATTACAAACAACACGATGTTTATACACTGTACACAATATTTCCCTTTTCGGCCTCTGATCGCATCACTTTCTCGACATCTTAAGCAGCTTCGACTTTAATATAATTTACAATGGCGATAAATGATATATATATAAATTTTAATAACTGCGCCCAATATATACAGTTCTCTGTTAGCGTCTCGCCAGACAAGCGAATATCGAACGATTCGACATTGCTAATTATTGTTTTTTTTTTTTTTTTTTTTTTTTTGTATTCCATAATTATCAGCGTGAAAAACCATTCATGTGTGTGAGTGACGAGTATGACGATTCTTTGTTTTGCTTTTGCAAATACGTATAACATGTGTATGTATGTGTGTGTGTGTGTGTATTATATATTTTATTGTTGCGCGATAAGCGGGTCCCCAACAAAATGCTATCTGCGTATTTCTAAGCATAAATAAATGTTCTTGCCAGTCAGTATGTATTTATTTTCAACGCCTAGCTAGATAACATGAATTGTCTAATTTACATAATGCACAAATACTGAAAGAAAATTGATTAAATGAAAAGTGAAAACTTTTGAAAAATGCTCGGGAAACGGCTAGAACTTGTTTACGTCACATGCGTATAACAACTAAAGTATAACAACAACGTATAACAACAACAACAGAACAGCAGCAGCAGCCGGCAAAACGTTAACGGTAACAACCACCATTTTGGCATAATGGGAGCGGGAGAGAGCGTGAGAGAGTGAGAGAGCCCAACTAACTGTCACTCACGTGTAGCTCTTGCTGTGTGTATGTGTGCGTGCGTGTGCGTGTGTGTGTTGTGAGGGTGTCTGTCAAACGTTTGTCTTAAATCCTGCTAGACGAAAAACGAGTGAAATTTACCCAAATCACAATCACATGAATATTTTTAAAATAACACTTGCTTGGGCTGCTGCTGCTGCTGCTATCGCTTGTGCCAATCACTTTCCATTTAATTTGTTGCTAAAATTAAGCTACACGCATACATGCACATAAACACACGCACACACACATGCACACAGTTGGGGCGACCCTTGCAGTAGTACACTATAAGGCAAACAGCTGGCAACAGCAGCAGCAACATCGACCACAACAACTCACCGAATAGGAAAATATATATTTTATTTGCTTCACAAAATATGTTGACAGGCTGGCTGTATTGCTTTTAATTGAAAACCCCTTCCAACACTAATTTAACACAATTCACTTGCATTTTTTGCTTTCCAATTGGATTTTCTTAAATAATCTTTCTCTTGTTACACTTGTTTGCAATTATTCTTTTTCCTTTTGCCGTGGTGTAGAAAACCGTTTTTTTTTTATTTAGCCGATCACATGCGTCACTGCAATTGTCAAACGTAAATTTAAAATATTATACACTTTTCATTTAATATAAACCGTCGCGTAAAAAACAATAATATCAAAGCCGCGAGCGTTAAACGCTAACTGTGCATGGCGAACAAATTCGTTAGCACACTTCTAAAAAAAAAAAACAACAAAATATAACAGTTTGCTGAAATGTTATTAACAGCAAAATAACATTATTATTTTGTGTTAGCAAGAACGATACTAAGTGCGACAATTATTTATATATATTTTTATTTAAAAATGCTATAACCACAAGTGGTTTTATTTGCAGCAGCCATTTGTTTAGAAATATAAATGCAATTTCGAATTTAACAGTGTTTAAGTACTGAGTCATAACAAAACTGTTATTTAACAGTCAAATGACATAGAAAGTCGATAGCTGTGGCAACTCTAAAATGTAAAAAAGTGGCAACACCTGCTGATGCGCAACTTTCATATGAAAGAAATTCTTTTGTTTTGAATACATCTTAAATTATTTTGTATTTTCTTTAAATTAAAATTGATTTTTGTTTAAAATCGAATGCATTGTGTGTGTTATACATTTGTACGTCTTTTAGCACATACTAAATTAGGCTATTGACACACTTGTCATCGCATCGCACAATCAATACAAATAAAGCTACCCCATTTGGATATAAATTCTATGAAATCAGTTTCTTTTGTTCCTCCTTGATCTTGCCATCACTGGGTGGCTTCTTGTTCGCTGGAGCACTTTGTTTCTTGCCAAACAGCATGTCCGTGAAGAGAGCAGCAAACACTAAGACAGCTCCCAACCATTGTCGGGCAACCAGAACGTTGCCGAAAAGCAGTACAGAGCACAGGACAGTGAAGAATTTGCGTGTTGTAGTGACAACAGAGCAGGCCAAGGGTCCGAAACTTGCAACCATCAGGAAGATGAAGAGTTGTCCCATAGCGCCGCATAACGCAATCAAGGACAAATGCAGCCATACCTCCGTATGACGGATACCAAACTGTATGAACTCCAGACCCTCACCTGGAAAAGGGAATCATTTGAATTTGATCATAACATAGCCTTTCGCTGTCTCCTTTCACTTACCCGTGACAATCATGGCAGCAGCCAGCATAAGTGTGCTCCAGTAGTTCATAGCTAGCATCATCTGTTGACCCGACGGCGCACTGGACGCACGCATACGTTCCTGTATCGCACCAGTCAGTCCATCCATGGACAGACTAAGGAAGAGCAGTAACTCGCCAAGACCCGTTGTCTCTGCTGGCAGGTTCGATACCTTACTCTCCTTATACATAAACAATATGACACCAAGCACAATCGTTAATACACATGCATATCGTGTCCAGCTATAAGATTTGCGTCCAATCAGCACTCCCAGAATCATCACAGGAATTGGCTTAGCCGATTTGCCCACAACGGCGGTGGGATAGGGCACCCAACGTAGGGCCATATTGGTTGAGACCATGGCCAACAGGTATGTCAATGAGCTGGCCGCATAGTAACCCGTGTGGGTGGTGTCTTCCTTTTGCGGCTTCACCGTCAGCATGCCTGAAACCCAGTCAAGTCAAAATGTAAACAAATAATATATTGCACAATTATTGTCTACTACCTTTGGCAAAAAGATAATTGCAGATACACTGCACCCAGACAAGGGCCAATGTATAGGTGTAACGTTCGCCCACATTTCCATCCGCCTGTACCTGATCTCCGTACCGGCCGCGCGTAAGTTTCTCCTGCACAATGCCATAGAGAAAGTATGAGACAAATATGCCCAACGCATAGACGGCAAAGCGGCTTTGTTCAGGTATCTTCATGGCTTAAGTTGTTGTGTTGTCGACTCCGTTAAGTGTGATCTTTATAATTGTTCGATTTAAACGCTTGACATGGTGTACGGGAGGGAAACAGCTTCAATCAGCGGTTTTACAAAATTCTAATACGTGGTGTTTAGCGATGGGACGTGCATGCAGGCAGACGTGTTACCAATTTATCGATAAATCGAACGACGACACAGTGCGATATTTATTACAGCGATTTTTCTCCTCAACTATCGAATAAAATATGCAAGAGAAAACAACAATTCAAAATGCGTTTTAGAAATTGTATTTCGTTTATTTGGTTTAAAAATATTTCTTGTAAAATATATTAAACTATATTTCTGTTTCTCTTTGCGTTCGTTCAAATTGTAATGCACTTAAGTTTTTTCATAAAACCAACCATAATCATAATAATTATTATATAAATGTTGCTTTTCGTCTTAATTATTTAGTAGTTTTTATACAAATGACGTCCAAAACTGAACAACAACAAACAAGCAGATTAGCAACAGTAGTTTGCGGAAAATTGGAAAAGCGACTAGAACTTAAGAGCAAGAATTTTGAGGGATATATATAAAAAAAAAGCATCTAGCTTTTTGAACATAATACTAGTAAAAACAACTTAAAATGCCAAAAATGATCATAATAAAAGATTGGTAACTACTATGATGATGACGGTTGCACTGGCGGCAGCCAGGTATAAAAGAGTATATAGGCTGCACTTGAGACGACATTCGATGTGTCCAGGGGCGTTACAACCTGATCATCAAACTTATACCATCGACCATAATTGGCGCTCTTGCAAAATGCCGTATAATGTCCACCCTCCATGGAGCCGTAGTGATTGGACACGGCGTACAGTTGGTATGTCTTGGGCGTTGCGGCACGCAGCTCGGCACGTGCTATATACGGTGTCATTTCCATATTTTCTAGGGGAAATTGTAAATAGTTTTGTTTTTTAATATAGGCACCTGTATTGCTTGGATCCGCATAGAAACTGCAAGAGAATAGAGAGAATATATTAAGAAATATTCTATGAAACAGAGAATTATACTAAATACCGTTTCAGATGAACCACCAATATCGGAGGCAGTTTGGATATATCAAGTTTCTTGATCGCATCACGTTTTGTCTTACAATTCGGACAGTTCCAACCGTGAATTTTCTCGCCACTGAAATACATGTCCATACATTGATTCAGATAACAGAGATTAGCATTGGGCGGCAGCTCCAGACTGAGATTCGAGAAGCATTCATATGTGGCCGACTCCTTGTTGCAGGTAACACATTTCACCGTACTCTTGATTTGCCCATAAAATAAATGCAATATAAGACTCTCCTGGGATTTGGTAAATTCCAGCCAGGCCTTCTCCGCTGCAGTGTGTTTCTCACGGTGCAGCTTCATGGGCAACGTTTGCAGGTCGGAATGTAGCCAATCCATGAGTATAGTAAGAAACTCATGGGAGTCCTGTTGATCGAAGCCGCGAAAGATTTTCTGATATTGCCCAACAACTTCCTGGAAAATTCAAAAGTTACAAGCTGCTCGAAATTATTCTCTCTCTCTCTCTTTATCGCAGCTTACTCGCAAATCTCGGCTAGCCACACATTTGTATTGACCATTCCAGAGCTCTTTGAGCAGAGCGGCAACCTCCTCGATGACCTGTCCATTTGTTTTGTTGCGACGACTTATGTTCTTCTTGTACATATCGGAAACACAATACTCCATCAATTGTGGCGTATTGCTAAGACACTGTAGAATGCTGTTCATGTAGCAGGTATTACCCAGATTTTTGAGACCCGTAAGTCCACGTCCCTGCAAAGATTATATAAGGTATTAGAACGATATGTTTGATATGTGCATCTCTTGCATTGTTTGGCATACGCGTCTGAGTGGAAATATGGAGCTATAAACATGATAGGTAGGTGGCAATTGAAATTTAACGCCTGCAACACAAATCATTCGGAGGGGATTACGACTGAACCAGCGAACCACTGAACCACTTCCGTATTGTTTGATTCTTTTGGCTTGAACATGCTTTGAGTTCGGACAGCGTGCGACTGAGTGTGAACCGCAAAATCGTAGAGCAGAAGCAACATTTGCAGCGCCACGAATGGCCACGAAACGTGACGCGGTGACCACAAGATTATTGATTTGGCAAAGTGCTATTAATAGTAGCAGGTCGGCAGGTCGTTAATCACCCACACAATCTTACCACATTTTGTCCCAGAACTGGGGAAAAATCACGGATTCGCGTAACTGAAGGTTCCACGGATGGTTTGCTCTGAGGTTTCGTGGAGCGATCGTACACAGGACGCGTATTAAGTGCGGCTTCATCGATGGGAATGGTATGATGAATGCCATTGGTTGGACTTGGTGTATATTCTTCATCATTGGCTCCGGACGTAGCATCGATAATGTTCTCCACTGGCGGCTTATAGTTGCGTTTCGCTTCACGTGCTATGACCAGCTCACGTTGCCGTTGACGCTCGAGTCGATCGAGCTCGTGTTGTTCATCACGAAGTTGACGTTCCTGTATTTTGGTCTCAATTTGCCTTGTGGTTTCAGCATCGTTCTGCTGCGGCCGTTGCTCCTTGTAGCGATTGAGCTCATCGCGCAGACGATAGTTTTCAATTTTCTAAAAATGAGAACATAGATTAGTTTACATTTTATAATATCTTGAAATCCTGATTTCACATACATAATCCTCGGCTCTGCTTTCTAGTTGCAGTATATTATAGACGAGTTCCTGCTCGGCGCTGCTCAGCGGCGCTCCCTCGGCATGTAGACGCTTCAGCTCGAACACATTTTGCCATTTCTTGGACGCATTATCCAATAGCTCATCGTTTTTCTCGGCACGCTGCAGCAGCTCCGTCTGATCGCGCATTATCTCATTGATTGGATTGATGTTCGTGGCTGGACTGATGGTCGTCGTCTTCTGCTGCAGATCGTAACTGCGCAGCGTCGTCGGCTTGTTGGCCCTATTAATGCTAGGCCTTCCTGGTTTGCTCTTAAAATCACGGGAATTTAGTATATCCTCTTTCATGGTTATATCATTGATCGAAGGATATTCCACATCATCGATTAGTTCGATATCATTATTATTCTGTTGTGGTGCCTGCACGCTGGGATTGGTGCAATGCGTGGGATACATCATGATGAAGTATTCGTAACCACCTTCCAGAATTTGTATAGGCGAACGATAGGTGACATCAGGATCCCACTGCAGCGGGATGAGATAATGAGTAAACTGTAATAAATGCGAAATTTACATACGTTTTTCAAAATGTCCAACAGTGTGGCAATTGCTGAACCAGTCGCAGATTGTAGATCCTTGCTGTTCCAGTCCATCAGCACCACCGATTCCTTGACCGAACGCGAAGCCCACGATGCCTTGGCGCTGCTGCTCAGACGTGCCTGTAGCCTGCCCGCTGACATGCTGCCAAAGAGCAAACAAAAAGATAATTTCAAATTGGATGCACAGTGTGGAAATGTGTGAACTCACCCCGCTGTTATGATCTCCTCGGGCACATTAAATGCACAATAGTAGGTCAAATGCGAGTTCTCATAGTCGGCACTGCTGCGACAGTCCATGACCAGCACCGATTGCCTCTGCATGCGCTGAAACAATGCCTCACAGCTGATAACACCCAGTTGGGAGAATTGTATTGGATTGCCATCGCCGCTGGGATCTGTCCCAGGTGGATTTTGTGTGCCGGCAATTGTGTTCGCATTGGATGCGCTCTGTAGTGGTAACTTTTGTTGCATAGCCGGGGAAGGCGTCGCTGGCGAAGGAGACAATAGATCATAGCGTTTCTCCAACGAATTACTTATCGTTTCCAATGTATCCATAATCCGACGATTTGTTTCTGTATCCCCCAAAGCTTGACGCACCGTTGACTTGTGCTGTGCATAATCGGATTGCTTACGTATCGCAGCGAGCATATTGAAATATTTCATATAGGAGATGTAGGCCAACTCTTGATCCCCATCCAGGCGATAATTCTCAGCGTTCATGTACAGTTTTTTTGCGGTATTCAGTAAGCTGAAATATTTAAAAATTGTTAGCATCAGCATTAATTTATTTCATGTGAGATGCACATGCGGGTGCTCCATTGCAATCCGTCTGGGGATGGGCTTCGCAAGATGAGCCTCTTTGTGCATGTGTGTGTGTGTGTGCGGGCTGGTGTCTACTTACACTTTTATGCTTTTGCTGCGTACATCTGGTATTATGGTCAACTTTTCCAGATCTTCCAGTCTGTTGGCCAAATGTAACTTCTTTGGTTGTGCCATTGTCTCTTATCTTTTGGGGCAGGCCTAATTTCTTCTTTTGTTTTGTTCTTTTTTTTTCCCCGATTTTTGTTGGGGAACTGCCGACCGTCAGAGTCTGAGCTAATTTTTACAAGTGTGCGTGTGTGTGTGTGTTTGTGTACAGCAGCCCAACAGCACTGTTAATTAACATAATACTGCAGATAACATTAATATTTGTTTAATCATTTCTTATGTCTTCTTCTTTGTTATTGGGTACGATTTTGCATAGTTAACAAACACAATTAAAATGCATTAAACAAATTTATATTTATCACTGGAACGTTTATATAAGCATAATAAAAGTGAATTTTTCTCGAGACCTGTAATAAATGCTATGGAACAGCTGTTAGCAGTGTGACCAGTTGAAAGCAATTACAAAATACCAATTTCAATTTAGTTTGTGCGATAACTGTGGTGGGTGTTCGATAATTATTATCGACGAAAGAGAAGGACTTAAGGGTTGGCGCAATATTTAAACTTGTTTAAGATGTTTATTTTGAATTCTTTTATTATGTGCATTTTATTACAGTTTTAAAATAAAACCTATGATATTCTTGCAGAAATTTACTTATCCATCCAAGATCGCATTGATTTTGCTCTGCCCTCCAACTTATGTTCAGTATCAATCGCTTGTTTTATGAATTTCTTTACCGCATAAATATCAGTAACTAGCCCTGGTAATCCTGTGTCATTGCAAGCGGGTCCATAGGCCACCACACCGCATAGTTCATCGCCAACGGTTACGGGGCAACCAAAATCATAGACACATTCTTCGGCATGATTGAAGGCATGCGTACAGATAACCGTTTCGGATAGGGATATTTTATTATATTTTTCCGAGCATTCCATTTTGTTAAGATTCGAAACCTGCTGCGTAATAACCTCTTGATTCGCTGATCCACATCCAACAACCGTTAGCTTTGCATACGATTGCGGCGATTTGCTGCAAAGCTTGACAAATGCACTATGATAGTTGCGCATGGGATAAACCAATTTAACAACCGCAATATCCATATAATTACTTGGCCATTTGTAATGCTTGCTCACATAGACAGCTTGGATCAGGGAAAACTCATTACCGGACATAAATTCCACACTCAGATTATCCAAATCCTCCTTATACTTATGCATACAGCTGGCGGAGGAGATTGCATGGTATTCACTATAGTATGAGGCTCCACAGGCGAATTGATCACCCTTCATAATCCTTAGCAACCAAGCACCCACATATGCATTATTAGTCAGCTCATAACCATTGGTATTCAATGTTACTATAGAAGGTTTTACTTTAACCCGATTTACATCATCACGAGCTTCAGCTAGCAGAGGAGTCCACAGCAATAAATGTAGAGCGATCAATTTAAGGTTTTGTTCCATTTGAAATATGATTACGACTGTTTGGCAGACTAGAAAATTCACCTTTAATTTTCACACTTGAAGCTTGATTTATTATATAAGAAGAACTTCATGCTATATATATAATTACGCTTCAGTTAAGTATAATTTACCATGTCATTTGTTTTCAATCAAGAATTATCTATACTCTTTTCAACATTGCAAAGAAATATATCCTATAGATATTACTCTTATCTGCTCTTAATCTCTATCCTTAAAATTTGAATCCTATCAGACAATATTTTATTTTTCAATTTAAAAAATTAAAAAACAAGATCACAATAAAACGCAGGGTATTCCAATTGCTCTAAGTATTATACTTTATTTATTTCTCTCATTTAATCCAAATCGGCCATTTCATTTTCTACCGTTGCTATATACCATTTAACCTTATTGATATCTGTGAAAACACCAGGAACTGTTGTATTCTGGCAACTTGAACCATAGGATGCAATGCCGCAAAGTTCGTTTTCAAAAACTAACGGTGAACCACCGTCATAGAGACATTCCTTACGATCCTCAGGTTCTTTAACGCATATAATGGTATCCGACATGATGTTCTGGGGTAGTCTCGCTTCACATTCCTCCATATCCATTAGGGGTACAATATCGGTTTTCGGATTAATTGATGGATCTTGTATGACAATGCTATCATAGCCCCAGGCAAATACACGATACAGCATATCTGGTTCGGGTTGTACGCTACAAAGTTGTATGAACTCTATCAATCTTCCAGGTATGGGACGACGTATTTTAATTACAGCAATATCCATATACGATAAAGTCGAACGATATTCGTTGGGAATATAGACAACATCGATTTCGGAATAATTATCGACCTCATCCTCAGCATAGGCGGTACCCTCAACAGTTGTACCATCCACATACCATCGATAGGGTTCCATACAACTCGCGGACGATAGAACCAAATATGATGAATAATATGCACCGCAGCAAGCGAATCCTCCATCTGGATTACTAATCTGTACTAACCATCCTCCCATATTATGACCCGTATTCGAATCCATTCCATCCCAATGACGACTTTGGATATCTGTCGTTCGGGTTAACGAGCCTTTGTATACCTTACAAAAACCCACAGGCAGCCAGATGAGTAGAATTAACAGCCACAGTTCCCTCATGTCGCAATGGTTCTATAAGGTTCTATTGTAGTATCTCGACTAAATTTCAACTTTCTTTATAAAGTAGTTAGAACTTTTGATACGCTCGATTTGATGCGTTCATTGTGTAACAGATCTCTTTCTCTCTCTCTCTCTCTCTCTCTTTCTCAAATTTGTTGATTTATATATGCACATTAAATCTGTCTGTATCAACTATGAATTATTAAACTATGCCAGATTGCAATACTAGATATATGTACTTGGGAAATTAAAAAAAAAAAAAAATAAAAAATAAAAAAAAAAAAAAAAAAAATTAAACGAATTCAAGTTCAGTTCAATATGTATTATATCTGTGAAATCTGTAAGCTGAAATTTGATTACATAATATCTTCCAAATTGGTAATACGAAAGCCCATTTGAATTTGTGCCATAGTGAGCAATATAAAGTCTCTGACTTTATTAACATCGGTATAGATGGCCGGCAGATGGGGATGAAGGCATGAGGTACCCTCGGATACAATGCCACAGAATTCATTTTTGTATACCAATGGGGATCCGGGATCGTATAGGCATTTTTTTCGATCTTTCTCATCAAATTGAACGCAAAAAACTGAATCCGGTTCGACCACTTCCGGTCTGGCTAACCATTTGCGTTTGCATTCCTTTTTTCTTATCGCTGGCACGGGCTTCATCATTGCCGTCGATGATAATGTGAGAATCGTAAAACTTCCGTAACCCCAGCCAAACGATTTAAATGGCATATTCTCTACGATTGGTGTCGAACAAAGTTTTATAAATTCTGTAGTTTTTCCCTTAATTGCACTTCGCAATCTCAGTACAGCAACATCCATATGATTTTCACCATCTTTAAAATCCGGTGGCGCATAAAATGTATCGATAAATGAAAAGTTATCCTCCAAATCTAACATTTTATCGGTTTCAGCAAGCAAACCACTCACAGCATCCGTATATGGAGACATACAATTAGCGGATGTGACGACAATTAATGGTGCTATATATGCACCACCGCATGCAAAATTCCCTTCATGATTTACGATTCGTATTATCCAGCCTCCCGAATCTTCCTCATATTTCGGTGAAAATTGACGACTTCTCGGTAATGTAGTCATAGCAATATTATTCTTATAATGTCTACACCAAACTTTTGGTAACAAAATTGCCAAAACGATTACCAAAAACCACAAGTGTTTCTTCATGATGGCAATTGTTAACTGATTTTCTAGAATATTTTGCTATCGATAATACAAAAGGGTTTTTAGATACGCTTTAATATATATAATCTGTAAAATGTTGCTTGTTAAGTTGTTAAAGTGTGAAAATACCATATATTATAATATATACCTTTTCTTAGGCTTTCAGTGTGTATATCAATTTTAACAAAGTTGAAGGTTCGTATATTTATTTATTTATTTTTTTCATTCTAAAATATAAAATAGAAAACTCTCCCAAATGCATTTTAAGTAGAGTATAAAGATAATAGAATAATTATTTATATTTTGTTTTTGTATTAACAATACTATAAATATGTTGGGCGTTATGGGTTTTTCGACTTCTCATGCTTGTTTTCGTATTTCCATAAATTTGAAATCGTATTTTGGCCTCTTCGAGCAGTATAAAGTCTCTGACTTTATTAACATCTGTATAGATGGCCGGAAATTGGGTATCATCACATGATATACTCTCGGATACAATGCCACAAAATTGATCTTTATATATCAATGGACTGCCAGGATCATAGAGACACTGGGCTGGACCTAAGGCTTCAAATTGTACGCATAAATTTGATTCCGATTTGACAGTTATATCTTTTTTCGACCATTCCTTTTGGCATAATTTGATGTCAATAGTAGGTGCTATCGTTTTTGTTGGATCTGACAATGTGGATTTTGTATAATCTGGATTTCCGTAACCCCAGCCATAGGATGTCAATTTCATTTTTGCTGTAATATGCGTCGTACAAAGTTTTATGAACTCCGTTCTTTTACCCTTAATGGGAGTTTCTAATCTCAGTACAGCAACATCCATATAAGGGTGACCCTCTTGAAATTCCGGTGGTGTATGCGATGATTTCACATAGGCAAAATCATCCTCATTATCTTGATTCCTACCAGTTTGGGCAACCAAACTAGTCAAATCATGAAGATATGGATGGATGCAATTGCCGGATGTAACGACAACCAATGGGGCTATATATGCACCACCGCATACAAAAAACCCATCACTATTCACGATTCGTATTAACCAACCATCATCTTCATCATCCGAATTGATATTCGGTGAATATTGACGATTTACCGGGTGTGTTTCTTTTATTATATTATGTCCATGTAATCTACACAAAACTTTTGGTATCAAAATTACTAAAATAATTTCAAAAAGCCACATGGTTTTCATTATGATGACAATTCCCTACTGGTTTTTCTCTAAATAATTTGAAGTAGATTTTTTTTTTGTCATGGTAAAATACATTTCAATCCCAGTAATTATTCATGCTTAAGAGTTGACTGTACTTTTAATACCCTAGCTTTTGTGCTTAAAAAGAAAAATGTAAATAATAAGAAATAATGAAAAAATAAATATAAAAATAAATAAATAAATAAATATACCCAAACATTTTTATTATAGTTCCAAATCAAATTTTTTTTATTATAATTAATACTTTTTGCAGTTCAAGATGTCTCAGCTTTTGTCAAAAAATAAATATACCCTCCTCTAAGGTAAAGCAAAGTATATATAACTATTTATTCAGCTAACCTTAACAGATTGTTATGTATTTTAGCGTATCTAATAAAATATCATACCATAATCGACAGCAAAATGATATGGCCAAATCAGTTAGAAATTGTCATCATGAAGAAAACTATATGGATTTTGGAAATCATCTTAGTAGTTTTGCTACCGAAAGTTTTGTGTAAGAATTATAATACTGATATACAAGTTGATACTGCACCGGAGACTCGTCAATTCGCGCCGAAAAATGATAAAGGTACCGGACATTGGATAGTTCGAGTTTTAAATAGAGGTGGATATTTTATTTGCGGTGGTTCATATATTGCGCCACTTGCAGTCGTTACATCCGCCGACTGTATGGCCCAGTATCATGGCAACATCGAGGGATTTATTGTTGAAAGTCATAAGATGTTGTTAAATGAGGATAACTTCTCTCCAGTTATTGGTTTAAATATTCCACCGGAGTTTAAGAAGGGATCAAATTTAATGGATGTCGCAGTATTGCGATTATTATATCCCATAAAGGGGAAAAAGACACAGTTCATAAAACTTTGTTCGACTCCAATTACAGCAAATATGAAAATGACCTCATTTGGCTGGGGTTACGGAACGATGAAAATAAAAGCTGTATCGTTAGACACACTATATACCACAGCCCCCACAATCGATCTGAACCGATGTGAGTCGAGTGGGAATAAGGTGACTCTATCGAACACAGTTTTTTGTGTTCAATATAGTGGAGGATCCGAGTGTCTCTACGATCCTGGCAGCCCTTTGGTCTATGATAATCAACTTTGCGGCATTGTATCCCATGCATTCTCATGTAGTAATCCCCAATTACCGGCCATCTATACAGACGTCAATAAAGTCAAACACTTTATAGAGCACACTATAGCTGAAATAAAACAATTAAAATAGTCGTTGTACTATTTAAATAACAATTGTCTTGAACTTGAACCAGCTTAAATATATATTATTCTCTAATCTGTTTGAAACTGTCTCAATCGAGCTTAAATATTTATTTATTTTCTATATATGATGATATATGCCCTGAGAAATGAAAGCATATATAGAGTGAATAGTCACTATCGTTGATGCCAAAATAAAAATACCCTACACTGTGAGTTTCTGGCAAAAGTTCAATAACATATTAACCTGTTTATAATATAATTTATTGTCATATGCCGCTAAGTGAGTCTTTTGTTTTTTTTTTTTTTTTTATTTTAATTTAATTTTTTTTTGGGAATTATTTTTGAAAAAGTTTGACGTCGGCGTGCGAACTGTGTAATACATGTATATATCATTTGAAGCGGATGTTTTAAGATCAATTCAGATGCATATTTATGGGATGAATACGACGACAGAGTCGAGAGATGACATCATAAGGAGAGAGATGAGAGAGAGAGGGTGGTTGGGTTGTTGGGTTGTTGCGGCTTGCTTGCGCACATAAAGCGTGTAGCGGTACTTTCGAAACCGCCCCAAAAATACACAGCCTGGTAGCCCCTCCCACCTCAACCCCCTCTCTCTCTCTTTCGAGAGCGATGTGTGCGCATTTATTTTGGGAATTGCGCAATTTGGGTTTCAAGTGCAAAAACTGGGCGCTGAACTTACGATAAACCCGTAACCAGTATCACAATAATAACAAATTCACAGTGCCAAACAACAGTGATGATTCCCAAAAAAAAGAAGAAGCAGAAGAACACTTCCTGACACACGTAGGGCTCGTTTCTGGATACGATCTTCCGGCATGGCGTATGGTTAGCTTAGCACGTAAGCACCTTACGGCACCCAGCACCCTTTAACAACCTGCAATTGTTAGCCCATACACGCAGCTCTATTTTGACCATTTTCTATCATAATTTTAATCATCATTAATTTGCCATGCTTAACATGTTCCAAACGTGGTGGTGATGGCGGTTCGCACGCCCAGCCGATACCCAACGGCAACGGGTTCGATAACGCTGTCGGGTATAATAAATTCGGCGTATTGTCGTCATTGCGCACCTGTTGCGCATCCCCAATGAGATCGGAGCGCGCGTGCGTTGTCGATTAGAGAACCTGGCAACCGCATAGCCTATTTGCCCATTTCAAGATCTAGACAATTTAACACTAGAAAGGCAAAGATTCTAAGTTAATAAAATGATCTTGCTTAAAAATACCTGAAATAAAGCGAGAAATATGGAATGCTAAAAAAAAAATTTATAAAAATATTAAGAAATTTACCAGAATATACAAGAAAGAGTATAAAGAGTTAAAGTTATATGAAATGCAGAGTATAGAAAATACTTAATAAATTCCCAAGTGATTTGCCATATCGAAAACGATAAATGTTAGTCAAGGTTTATTATTTAAGTGTATCAAATGTGTAGAACAAATTCGTTTCTAAAAAAATATTTTTAAAATGGAAGAAAGACAAAAAAAAGCGATGTGTTTTTAGTGTTAAATTGCCTTTTGCACTGAGAATACAAATTGCGTTTTATTTTTTTGGTTTTTTTTTTTTTATAACATTATGCCAGTGTTTCAATTGTTTATAACTTCCTTCTATGGTTATATATTGTTATGGAAAAAAGTACACGCATTTTAAATGAGTTCTATAGACACGGTGCTTTACATTTTATAGAAAACAAATGAGTGTATCAGACTCATTGAGTGTATCAGACTCATCAAAAAAAATGGCATATAATACTCTTCTTAGTTTTTTTCTTGCTTGGGAACACCTGTAGAAGAGCTGTATGATACCTACATGAGAGCTGTATGAGACCTGTTCCCCGCATCCCAAAAGTCAGAGCTTGCCCGAGGTGCTGAGGCTATCTTCTGTCTGCGGTAATCTGAGATGGTTACTGATCTCAACCGGACCCATCTGTTGCTCTCGCTACAGGAGATGCGGCTTAAACACTGTAATTGATTCTTCCTGCCGCTTGTCAGGAAACTGGGGAAAAAACTGAGAGAGAGAGTTGCCGAAATGCAGACAGATCGGAAGCAGAGCGAGTTATCTTTTGAATTGTCCATTGATCAGTGTAATAATCTTCCTTTGATCTTGAATTACGTGATGAGTTTGATACTTAACTGAATTGAAAAGCACAAACTATATGCGGTTTAGAATTTCCACATTCCATTTCTGGGTGTTCTATGCTGGAGAAAGAGAAAGAGAGAGAGAGAAGGAAAGAGATCGAGAGAAAGTAGGGCCTTCTTTGTCGCACAGCTTCTTTGTTGGGGTTAATAACTTCGGGGTAATTTAATACTGGGCCACATCTCGAAAGGTGCATGACCCAGCCTCTCTGGAGTCTGGAGCATCGTACATAGTTTCTTTTCCCCCCGGTTGTGTGTAATCGAAACTGTTGAAAGAAGTGTCTGGCTAATTGTTGCCAAGCAGCATCCTTATCCCCTTTTTTTTTATAAAAGTTGACCCCGTTTGTTGCGTTAGAAACGGAACCAGAAAACCCGCCAGGATTTCAAAAAGGGGAAACTATTGCAAGCGTGTGACGCTTCCACTTAAACTATGAAAATGTTTAATTAATACCCTGCTATTGGATTACTTAATACAAACGGGGGTTTTTACTTGTAATACTCCTCCCACTCCTGCCGGCTAAATGGAGTGGTTGCCTAACCCTAACCCACATCATCGAACTTGTTGTATAAGGAAGTGTGGCCAAAGTTCGATGCGGTTTGTCGGTTGTCTGTTGTGTTTGGTTCGATGCGATGGTTCGATTTGTTCTTCGGCTGTTAAACTTTGATATTTCATTTTCTGGGGCACGTGGAGAAGATGGAAGACTATGGGCATAAAAAGCAGGAAATTAAATGTATTTTAGCTGACAAAAGTGAGCGGAGTGCGCGGAGGGGTAACACGACAGAGGGGTTAGAAGGGGCAACTAAGTAAGGTTATTGCTAAATAGTTGTATTCGAATATTAGATACTCAGTATGCAGCTCATAGTGTCCCTTCGTAGCTATTATAGAGTATTTATAATAATATATTTTTTTTATTTGTTTTATTTACTTTATTTATTTTTTACTTCGCAATCGCAGTACCGATTTTCATGAAATTGCGTATGCTTATTGAATAGGTCTGAAAATCGGTTAACATATATTTTTCATATTCCTAAACTAACTGGAAAATTCGTAAGTGCCTTTACAGTTGTGCAGAAAATAGGTCGTTTCTCGGTTAGGCAGAAATAGGTCGTTTCTCTGTTAAGCAAATATTCTTCAACAAACTAGAAAATTCGCTTATGCCTTAACAGTTGAACAGAAAATAGATCGTTTAAGCAGAAATAGGTCGTTTCTCTGTTAAGCAAAAATAAATAGGTCGCTTCGAATTTAAATTTTTCAATATATCTTTTATGTATGTTATTCCTTTTACGCAATATAAATATTCTCGCACAGCAGCTGCCTAGAATTCTCAAAAGTTAAGCGAATAGTAGCCAAAGAAATTTACAACTTTGTAAAGTCGAGATTTACCAAGTTTTCGGCACAATTGTGCAGTGGAATTTTTTTCCCTCTTATTTTCGCCCAACTTGCTGTGTGTGGAAAGTTTGTGCAACACTTTCACTGCAAGAACGTCAACAACAACAGCAGCAGCAACAACAACAAAAACAATATGCCAACAAGTGGGAACTTACGTCATTTTAGCCAAGCCCCAACCACAAGCCGCACACACATACACACACACACACACACAGAGACTCGCAGCGTTGCCGAGTAACCGCATGCATGTTGTGTTTATTTCACATCCTCCCTGTCAGCAGGCAGCAAGCAGGCAGCAGGCAGCAGGCAGCAGCTCGAACAGAGTTGCCAATGCAACTCAAACTTGTGCGCAGGAAGTCAGTGTTGGCTGCGAACGGCTGAGGATGCGAGAATATGGAATAAAAAAAATAACAAAAAACAGAAAACAGTTTCGCAACGAACGCAGCACGCAGCAGACGCAGCGGCAGGCGCGCAGATGCCACTGTGTCCATGTCCTTTACAGACGACGACGACGACGACGACAACTCGCAGTCGCAGGTTCGTGTTGCGCTCGTTCGGTTCGGTTCGGTTCCGCTCCGTTCGGTTCGTTCGATTCGCTCGGTTCGTTCCGTTCGGTTCATTCCACGTCGCTGCATCAACTCGTTGCGTTTAGTTTTGAAGTGAAAACTTGCCGCACTTTCGAATCAGTCTTTGCCGACTTGTTGTCCCACTTGGCTCGCTTATAAAATACGTGAAGAGACAAACAACAACAGATCAACAACAACAATATTAACTTAATAATGCAACAAATTAATTTAGAGTGATCAAGTGTCATTTAATATGCATAATTAACAATAACAATTGCTGTCTTTTTTTTTACGAACTGTCACGCATTGCTCGAGTGAAATTCAAATTTGTTTTACGATCTTCGCGTCGATTAACTGAGTGAGTTTTATTTCAATTTCAAATTCAATTTCGATTTCAATTAAAATTAACATTAATTTTTCGCTTAATTATTTGTTCACATCGGCTTTGATGTCAGCTCAGTCGTAAATTGTTTTCAATTTCAAAATATGCATCGCTTTTGCGGTCGAAAAGTTTCTGTCGGCCGTGCCAATATAATTGAATGAAATTCTTGTCGGTAGTTGCGTTAAAAGTCCATTAAGGCGTTTAGCTTCTGGAAACCGTTACAATGTAAAGGCTGGCGATTTTATAAATAATTTCCAACTTTTGTATTCCACTTAAAGACTGTGTAAAGTTAGTGGAGATCCATGCAGAGTAAATGTTGAAATTTGTTAAATTAAGGTTGTTTAGATTGTGAGAAACGACCTATTTCTATTTAAGAGTGAGTTGACCGTTCAAGAATTTTCTAAAAAGTTAAGGGGCTTGGAAAATAATTTATAGATGATTTTTGGACTTGCCCAATATGCACAAGATATTACAGAAAATAATTACTATTAATTATGATAAGAAAAAGTGATGAGAGAATTTAATTTATTAATGTCATATTGTAATAGTTTTATAATTTATAATTATTAGGTAAAAGAAAAACAAATCTAATCTCAATTTTTTTATTTTAATTTTCCTTCTATTTTTATGCCATATACAGAGAAAAAAAATCAATTAAATACTCCATAAATTAATGAGCTTCTTAGCTTACTTAAATGCGTTGTAATCTTTTCTATATCTATATCTTTTTTTATATCTATACAATCGTCTCTTGGCCACATTAACGTATAAGTCCGCAGATATGTCAGACTGCACGAAAAATGAGTCAAGTAGGATGAGGAGAGTAGCTGCCTGCTCAGAGCCGGACGTAGTGCTGATTTGATTAGCACTGCATCGTGTTGAGCTTAATTGGGAGGGAGAGGGAGAGCACGCCGAGGGCGAAGGCAGCTGGCAGGGAGGGGAAAATCGGGAGTTGGTTACTGAGACTTGAGCTTTATGCGGGCAGCCATGAAATTTTAATTTAACTTTCTCCGGGATGTCCCCATATGTGTGTGTGCCATGTGTGCACATATGAGTGTGAGTGTGTGTGTGCGTAATGTCCTCAGCACGTGTGTGTGCATGCTAAAGTCAAACATTAACATCATGTGCGTGGTCGGTCGAGGGAAAAAGGAAAGGAAACTAAAAATAAAGACAATGCAATTTTATTGCGCAATTTCGCAGCACCAACGTCTTGGCAAATGATTTAGGAATGGTTGATGGAGACACAGAGTGGGTGTGGATCGGTCAGAATGGATGGGTGTGGGGGAGAGATGGCTGGTTAATGACAGGTCTACACAGGCATCGGCATCGGCTTCGGCTTTGGCATTGGCTGGCGCTGCGGTAATTTGCCAATGAGACGTGTTCCTACGTCCAGCTCCTGCTGCTTAATGTTGCCTTTTAGCGTTGTTTTATATCGGTTTGCTTACATTCAATTAGGCGAACGCACGAGCGACTCTTCCGACACAAGCCAATGGAAGGGATAATATGAAAATAAAAAGAAAAAAAAACGCAAGTCAGGGATAGTTAACTGCAGCATACCGAAGGTTTTGATACACTTTTCTAACTTTAACAGCAAAATAAATAGAAAAAAAATAAAGCAATATATTCAATTTAATCGAAATAATAAAAAAAAATAAAAATAAAAATATAGTTTTAAAAATAACTGAAACAATAGTAGTCCGATTGTTTCTAAAGCAGCATAAAGATATATCATTTCCATTTGCCTCAATTCGACTCATTAGGTACATAGCTCCAAAAGTAGTATAAAAAATACAGGCTTTATTTATAGTCGCTTATACCCTTTTGCCAGGGCATAAACAAGACCAAAAGAAGGACAGCGGCCGTCGGAAAACAGCTAACAAATAGAACAACAAGAGAAACAACAACAACAACTGTTGCTTCCACTTACTTTACTCTTGTTGCGGCCCTTCGCTCGAGTCCTGCCGCAATGTGTGTTTAATTGTATATTACGTATACGCCACATTTGACGCATTGTGGGTGTTGCCCCAGTCGTGTCTCTACTCCGCCCTCTCTTTCTCTCTCTCCCGTTGCCGTGTTGTGTTTTGTGGTGAATATATTTTAATTAGCACATGTGACAATAAATACATGTGAAAGTAGTATAGTATATATGTGTGTGTGTGTGTGTGTATAGGTATAGTAACTGATTGTGTATGTTTACTTTAGCGTAACGCAGTTGTATTTGCTCTTAACCACGTTTACAGGGTATTGCGGGTGACATTAAGTTCTACTGCAGCTTTAATAATAATTAAAATAATTTTAATTAATTATAAAAACTGTTTAAAATAGTTAAAATAATTTATAATAATTATGGAAATTTTTTAAAAATAATTCAAATAATTTATATCAATTATACGTACTCTAGGTTCAACTTTTGATAGTATTTCAAGCTGAGCAGTATCACTACATTTTTACAGGGTATTTTGTAATCTGCACTTGTACCTCGATTCCTTGCAAATTATTATTACAGCTGAAATTTGTCGAAAATGTTTTTTTCTTTTTTTTTTTTTTTGTATTTATGGACTATGCCTATAATTGCTTCAGTTTAATGAATTGCAATGGCCACATTATAAATGATAAATAGTCAGGCTGGGCGGGTGCTAAAGTTGCGATCAGCCAAATGGAACTTATAATGCGTTTAATGATTGCAGTATTTAATAGGCCAAATGGGCAATTTATTAATAAACATTCAGTCAGAGAATGTTTTACAAAACTCGTGTCTGTCATTAGGCGTGTGCAACTCTTGGAGTGATACTTTGGCACTTGCAGCGCATGATATATGGGTATAAGAAAGCTAAAGTCAGCTGCGAAATGTCTGGCAAATGTCAGGGTCATTAGTTGGGCGTTTGTAATGTGTAATTAAAATGGTCAAATGCGGCTTTGTAATTAAACAAAGTGAGCATACACATTAGAGAACACGAACCAAAGCTTTCTTTGCATTTTAATTAGTTGACATATATTTTATTATGTTTTGTATACAATTTATATATTTAACGACTACTTTAAGCCATCGATGTCCTTTAGCAGCTCCTAAGTAATTCCAAATGTTACATTCTGCGGTTGAATGCACCTGTAATTTGAATTTGACAAGCTGGGGGACAATTACGCTTTGTTCCTCTGTCCATTTGGATTATTTTCTGTCTCTCTC
Organism: Zaprionus kolodkinae; assembly: GCA_018901885.1. Classification (NCBI taxonomy): domain Eukaryota; kingdom Metazoa; phylum Arthropoda; class Insecta; order Diptera; family Drosophilidae; genus Zaprionus; species Zaprionus kolodkinae. The sequence continues at coordinate 131,626 of JAEIFM010000370.1, read as the reverse complement.
TAATTACACGCACCTTTGGGCCATTTTTTTGCGAATGTTTATTCAGCGCATTATTTGGCATTTAAGAGAGCATTATTATTGTAATAAAAATAACAAAAAAAAAAACATTCGAAGATGTGTGTGCTCGCAAAAGCTAAAAAAGGTGAAGCTGCAAGCTTTCACTGCGATTTTCACGCTTGCATGGCTTTTCACGCTAAAATTGCTGTTACCTTCTTTCTTTCTGTTTTTTTTTGTACTTTTAGGGAACCTTCGCGTACCGCCTTGTGTCTTTGAGTGTCTACAAAGAGTCAGAGCCATCGTTAAATATTTAACAACCTGAATGCACTCACACATTTATGAAAGTGTAAATATTTAATGATGAATGCCCTTTGCTACAGCCCGACAGGGCCAGCTAGGCAGCCTGTCTCCCTCCCTCTCCGTCTCTCTTTCTCTCTCACCTTGCTATTAGTTGCAGGTACTAAACGTCGTATACTTCCTAGACATGGTTGCTCGAATCCTTGATAATGTGTGGTATATCTTGCCCTTTAATAGGCCTCGACAGCGGTTTATTGTAATATGCGGCGTATGCGTAATGCGTTGTATTCTGCCCCCTACACACACACTCTCTCACACACACACACATGCAGACCGGAAAATGCCTGTGCATTATTAATTAAAAGTGTTTTCAGCAGTAGAAAGTCATGTGCGAGGGCAGCTGCTGTCATAAAGTATATATATTTTCCTGCTCAGGATCGCCTGCCGAGTCGATCTTGCGATTTTTGTCTGTATGAATGCCTGATTCTTAGCTATTAAAAATGGTAGAGACTTCAAATTTGGCATAAATATTCCTGTATAGCCTAGGCTATTATTGTTAAAGTCAAATCTTGGCTGCCATGCCCCCTGCTCACACAAATCAGTTTTTTATTTTTTCATATAGGTTAATTAGGCAAAGTAATAATTACACAATTTTCAGCTTCAGCATATGCATAAATAAATACAGTAATAACCTCTTCCACTATCAACAACTTTAAGGCCAACTCTCGCTCACCTGCTTGACCTTTTTGCCGCAGTTAATCATGCTTCTACCCTTACCCCAAAAAATACCTACATAGTTTTTAGTAAATTTCATAATATATGCATATATTATAATTAATAAAAAAAAAAAAAATACAGCTGCAGAGAGCGCAGGCAAGCGCACAACGCACTCATAATTAAATTCATGATAAATGAAAGACACGGTGGCGTCAAGGAGTTGCCCAAAGGACAACGTCGCGACTGTTAATCAACTGAGGCAGCTGCAGCAAAGGGGGCCATACCCCCAATGCGACGTGAGGAAAGCGCGAAGTAATGAAACGCCATTAAAAATGGCGGCGGTTTAACTGGGGAAAATCGATACGAAGGAAGAAGAAAAATGTACGAAGACGTCAAAAGTGAAAACTGATAAAATGCAGCACAACACACACTCGCGGAAATAATACATATATATTGTATATGGTTTGTGGTCTGGACTTGCCTTAGTTGGGTTATTTTTTATAGTTAGCAAACACACCGACATAGTGACCCACACACACATACCATATCGTATACCCGGAAAACACCTGCTAAAAAGGGGTATGTGTCAGCACGCAGCTCACGCCATTATTCATATTACCAGGCATGACTGGGGTCTTCTACATATACCAGAAACTACCTTCATTTATTTACCTCACCCAGAAAATTACACAGTAGAGTCCTAGTTGCGGTTGTAGTTTTTTTTTTGTAGTATCATTGGAATTAATCATCAATATTTGTTATGGCAGCCATTTTATACAGTTGAATTAATTGGAATATCATGTTAAAGCTTCTAACATGCAGTATATAGAACCAAAGGATTTTAAGCATTTAAAAAATATCAGCAAAAACTAATCTAATGTATGATAACAGCTCTAACAGGCAAGTGAGCAAATCTCTTTAAAATTAAAAATAATGATACTCTAGAAAATAAAGAAGAATATGTAGAAGGAGTCTAGCGAAATATTCCCCCTTTCTATGTTATCTAGAACAACACGTGCCGCATCATTTATCAGGCTAAGGATCGAAGGTTAAGCGGACTAATCAATCGAATCGTTGACAAACACCTTTGACCTGACCCTGTGTACAACATTGCGTATGCGCATTTTTTTGCGTTCTTTGCATTAGAAAATACGCGTCTCTGGCAAGGAAACAACAACAAATCGCAATGGCCAACACACGCCACACACACACATAGACGCACACACCCACACACACACACGCACACACACAGACAACTTCTGACCCTCTGTTGGTTGTCTAGAAGTTGACAACTTGTCCCACACAGCGTTGCCAACTGCAAGTGCAAGGCTAAAGTGCATTAAAAATTCATTAGATATATGCATATATCTTATATATATAGAAGATATAATATATAATACATATATATATCAAGGGAGCGTGGGGTGCAAGAGTGGAAGGAGCGAAAGCAACTGCGCCATAGTAAACTAAAAAACAAAAACAAGGGAAGAAAAAAATAAAAAAAAAAAACAAAACATTTGATTTACGCAGCTTGATGCGAGGCGATCCGAGGCGAGTGGAGGCGAGGCGAGTCCAGGCGAGGCACAGTGTCGTCTGGCGCTGACAAGACGCCCCACAGTGCGTACAAGGCATTCTCTAATTGGCACCAATTTTTTTTTTTCTTTGCACTGATGCCACATGCCACATGGCGCTGCTGGTCACTCGAAACGGACTCGCAGCGCCGCTGTGACATTTTGCATGCCGAGCACGTTGCTGCTGCCGCTGGGCAAACTAATGGAATTAAACAAATTATTTGATCTGGTCTGGCCAGCAGGAAATGTAAATTTTCAGCGCGTGTCCGTGTGCAGGAACACCAGCGGGACGTAGCAGCGGCAGACACACAGCTCAGCCTGACACTCCTTTTCGAGTATCTGCACTGCAATTAGATCCTACTGGCACCTCCAACTGCCACCTGCCACCTGCAACCTGCCACCTGGCAACCAATTGGTCGCCCGAGGCGTTGGCTACTTATTCAACTGGTTGGCCAGTGCACTGTGTGCTACGTTTTGTTGCTACTGTCGTTGTCGTTTATAGATATTATGTATATCTATTTTTTGTAGGGTATATTAGCTAGCTAAAGCATGAATGCATCTCACAGAAACTACGATAACTTTATATATATTTTGTAGAATTTTTTTAGTTAGTATGTATATATATTTTTTGTAGGATATATTAGCTAGCTAAAGCATTAATGCATCTCACAACAACTATGAAAACTTTTTATGTATTTCGTATATTTTTTTATTTTTAAGATTTTCAAAAGTAGATTGCCTAAGAACATATAAATGAAAATTGGACCTACTGCAGATACTGCAAGTGCCTTGAAAAGTCATTGAAATTCATATAAAAATATTTTTTTTTTTTTTTTAATATTTAGGGCATTTTTCAAATCAAATTTCTATTGCTATGATTTCTGCCTCTTTTTTTTTAACAAGAGTTCCCCGTTTTCTTTAGCTTGATCTACGCTTTTATTGAGATACCCTTCGTTTGCAATCATTTGCTGCTCTCTTTGCCAACTGCAGGGTATTTTGCGGGCATGTTAACTCAATTTCATTAGTTTCTTTTTATTTTTTTTTTTTCGCTACTCTGTTTGCATGGCCAGGCGAATGTCCTGGCAATCGTCAAGTTCATTTGGTTTGTGTTGTTCTTGAACTTAATGCCACAACTGTGGCAAATAATACACTTTCGCTGCTCATTCTCTCTCTCTCTCTTTCTCTCCCCCTCTCTCCCTCTCTCTCTCTTCTCTCTCACTCCGCCTCTTAGCTCTTCTCAAGGTTCGATGACATTTGTTGAGCGCGCTCAATTTGATTAAGTGCGGAGTGTGTGCACGCTATGCTCAAGCCTTGGGCGTGCGAGAGGGACAGGGAGAGGCAGAGGGGCAGTGTGAGGCAGGGAGAGGGCGCTGGTAGGGTGTCTAAGCGTGCTGGTAACGTTTGAATAGAATGGCGAGCAAATGCAATTATCTGCAAGCTTGCAGGCGTCTCACGCAGCGTGCTCAATGCCAGTCCAAATTGCATTTGAGCATTTGCTGGTTTATCAGCTGCCACCGCTCTCACACTCCCTCTCTCTCTCTCTCTCTATTTTTCTCTGCTTCCCTCTCCCTCTGTCGCTATCTGGCACACGTGTTGAGGTTTCCCAGTGATAGTGAGCGGCATTTGAATGCCAGTCTGTGATTTGATAGCAAGTTGTCCAGGCACGTTCCTAAATACATTTCTTTTTTTTTTTCTCCCCCTTTTATATATGTAAACTAATGAGTATCTCGTGTAGTTGCTTCTACAAGTTATAGGGGGTTTTTCTTTTTTTTTAATAAGTGTCTTAAAGTCTTGTCCCAGCACGCTCTCTCTCTTTCTTTTTCTACATGCTATATCATAGCATACATTTGTGCGAAGGTGAAATGTCCGCTCAAGTGGCCTGTTGTCTACCTCTCTCTTTCTATCTCTCTTTCTGCCTCCCTCTCTTGCTCTCTCTCTTTGTTTAAATAAACTGCCACTAAAACAAAATATGCTACTGTCACACTACAAGCAAACGGAATGAAAATGCCTTTGTCCCTGTGCGAAGATAACAACAGCAGCAGCAACACAAACAACAACAACATAGAAAAACAACCGCAACAACAACAACAACAACAATGGTTGCGTTGAGGGACAAGCACAAAAGCAACCCTGAAGGGTTTTACATTTTTCTCATGCCTTTGCAGTTGGAAAGAAGCAAACGCAATGGCGGCCAACGGCGTTGACAGAACCTCAGACCACATAACATTACATACGTTGTTGCCCAGGGAAAATGTGTTTGTTTTTCCCCCTCCCTCTCTCTCTCTCTCTCTGCCTGTCTCTTTTGCTCTGCCTTGCTCTCTTAGTGCATGGTATTATATGCTGCATTCCTTTGCCCAGTTAGGTGTGCTATACGCGTGCCACAGCTGCTGCTTGGGTGCTAAGCAGCGACAGCGTAAATAATGAGTGCAATTTGCTTAAATTTGTTAAAAAACTTGCGCGGAGATCGTGCTGCGGGTCTTTAAGTTGTTTACCCTACCAGTCGAGGGTTGAGCGAGAGAATTTAAATAATCTTTAGACTACCCTCTTTATATGCACCATAACAAACTTTGCATAGTTTACTACTATATAAAACTCAAGACTAGCAGACAAAAAAAAAGAAAAAAGAAAAACCAAATTACCATAACGGAACTGCATAAACAACTCGCAAGACTGTAGTGCGTACTTGACAGGCATAAACAAAAAAATAAAAATAAAAAAAAAAAAAAAATCACACAAACACTCAAACACTCACTCGTGCGTACACTCAAACACTCATGTATGTATATTTATTTTAATATTATTGCCGACCAAATAATTGCTTAAAATAGTTGAAAACCGTAGCATAGCGTAGGGCGTGTGCGTCAAGTGGGCGTGGCAACCAAAGTAGTCACAAACGCAATGACATTCAAATTAAGCCAGAGCGAACAGCAACAGAAGCGAGAGGGAGAGAGCGATAGAGAGAGAGAGAGGGAGAGGGCGATAACAAGAGGCTGCCATGTTATTTGATTCGTTTGCTAACAATACGCCCGAAATTATGCAACATCAAATTACGGCAGTCAAACAGGACGACAACAAGGCTCAGAGAGAGAGAGCCTCCTGCGGCTGACACAGAGCACAGAAGGCGTGCTCTGTTATTCCTTAGCTGCTTGTTAAGCCAAACTTGACGTATTTGTTGCTCTATGTCACACACACACACAGTCGCAAGGGATGTGATGAAATAAAGCGCGTAACTCAGGTGTAAGTCAAGATATTTTAGATAAAACTAGCTTTGCCTACTTTTTATTATTTGTTTTTTAATTTTTACTACATATATTATTTAAAATAAATAAGCTAGATCTCGCAAACTCTGTGCCTATATTTTAATATTTTTATATTTTTAAGTCATTTACAAAATTAATATAAAATATTTTTTTTGTTAAGTATATAATACATTTTGATAGATATATCTTGTAAACAAAATAAGATCACGTTAACTCGGTAATATATTCAAACAATATACCGAAATTTCATATTGACATAATACGTTTTTATTAAGTTGCTGCATAGTATGTATGTACAGGGTATTTAACCGTCTCATACACAATCCCAACTACCTGTTCCAACTATGCTCTGTTGTTGTACCACAACTAAATAAAGTTGCCATGCAGAACGAGCGCCCTATGGCCTCAACTCGGTCAACGTTGCAGCACAAGTTCAGCTCAAAACTGAAATTCAGCCAAAAACAAAACGTTTGCATGACTGCGGGCATTATGATTATATATATTTTGTTTTTCTGTTTTGTTTTCATTTTGTTATGGCTCTCTCCCATTTTGTATTCAAACTTTCAGTTGTCTGAATTTTTTTTCATTTAATTTAATTTTATTTTTTGTTTTGTCTTGGACTACGCCGTCGCTGACTTTTGTTTAATATCTGAGGCTGTTGTGCTTTTCTTGTCAGCCAAGGATATAACAAGAAAAGAGCATGCAAAAAGAGAAAAAGAGAGAGAGAGAGAGAAAGACAGAAAGCATAAACAGAAGCACTATGATCAAATTTTATGGTATTTATCTTTCATTTTATTAATTGCCGTGGGATAAACAGTTCTGTAGCCCGAGGATATATAAAGACGTTGTTGATATTGTGTGGGTGCCAAACATGACAGCTTTCTACAGTTTCCTAAAGGTTTCCAGGTGCGTTGGTAAGTCACAAGAGCATCAGCTGTAGGCCTTATACACTCACACACTCACTCAAAAGCGTGGGCAGTTAGTCGGCTTATGAATAAAATTTGTGTTGAATCAGTGAAGCAGAAAGAGGCAAAAAAAAAATGGATTATTTTTATCTTGGCTAAACTCACCAGCTAAGGCTACGTAATATTCTGATATTCACATCAAACATATACAGCGAAAGGTCAGTTCAATTAAATAATCAAAGATTGGGTAATGTTATGAACTGATTGGACATTTATGGGACAAAGTTTCTCAAGGCAAAAATCTCTATCTGAAAAGAAAGCAGCCCATTCTCTGATTATGTAGTATCTTCAACCTATACTTATCACGGTTTTAGTTGTTCTACCTCTTACTCAATTTGATTTTCTGCCTTGCCCTCTAGCTACTCCCATGATATATTTTGTTATTTTAAACGTTGATTGTCTATAAACACATGTAAAATTCTTCACATTTTCCCCCACTTGACAGCAATCGAAATTTATGCATATGAGATGATAAACAACAAAAAAAAAAAAATGTTATATCAGATTCTTGTCTTCTCTTTTCTTGTTGAAGGACCTTTTGTGAGCAAAGTTTTGCCTAAAAGGCAATGTTTCTTAAGTATTCCCTTTGTGTGTGCTCACGCCTCCAAGTGAGGTGAGTAGGTGAGTGAGTGTAGTCAAGACTCTGATTCAGATTCAGAGATTCAGGCTGCTGGCACTTGATATGCAAATTGTTGCCTGTCATGAAAATATGCACATTAATTTTCAGGGCTTTTTGCGCGTTTGCGGCATAAACTTTTCTATATATAATATATACAACTAGTATGGCGAATACTGCGTGTTTTGTTGCAGCTCACGTGTAAAACGTTACACGAAACGTGCAATGTGATGATGTAGGAAATTGAAAATGAAAATATATGAGAAGGGGAAAATGTGGGAAAGAAAGAAGAAGAAAAACAGCAAGCGGCATGGCACGTGTGTCATGCAAACGCGACAGTTGCAATTGGGTGGTCTGAGCGGGGCTGGCTGCTTCTAAGCGGATGCATAATCATATACAAACATTTATGTGATAAAATAAACAATGCCAAAAAGCTTCTAACTGCCAGAGGCAGTTGGTAAAGTGTTTTTGTTGTTGTTTCAAATTTTGCGAATATCACGTTAATTAGCTCTCGCCACAGTCTGGCATTGACAGCGCCAAGAGTGAGCTTTGTGGCTGGACCACAGTGCGTATGAGTGTTTTTTGCAAGTAAATAAATAAATCGAATGCAAGAAACATCAATCAGTTGTGGCAACACCTTTTGCACTTAGCCAGCTTATTAATGCCGTATAAGACACAAAATACATACAACTTGTTGTTAACCTTTAACGCATATATAGAGCTTCTACGAAGAGCACAAAATCTGTCTAGACAGACTTCAGTTGGATAAAAATATACGCCCACTTGCACACACACAGAATCTCAGGGAAAATAATCGAAGCCGTATTGTGAGAAATTGCCAGCAATAATATATCATATAATATATATTTAAACTTGCAGTTAGTATCTGCGATGAATATTGGCAGTTTGAATAGTTGAATGGATTTAAAGTTTATTTTAAAGTTTAATATATCATAAAATATATATTTAAACTTGCAGTTAGTAACTTCGATGAATATTGGCAGTTTGAATAGATGAATGGATTTAAAGTTTATGCATACTTGAAGTGAATACCTTGAGCCTTTAAGCTGCTGCCTCAATGATTACTAAACCACTTTCGCATAAACATTATTATTTCACTTATGATTCGATGGCATGTGCTTTAAACCTTGTCAGTTCTTACTCTATTTTATTTTTCTTCTCCGTTGTTATTCATCACTATTTCTCACACTTTCTCTAATACCTGTCGTAGCTGTCTGCATCAAGCTTATAGTACTATCATGGATCCCTGGACCCATGTCAGTGTTCTGTGCATTCTGATGAGGTATTAAAACATGAGACTAGCAGCAGTCTCAAGTTTTTTTTTTTGATATTTCTGCACGTGTTGCGTGTTGTGTGTATAGAGTAGTACCCCCTTCTCTGCCCCTCTGTTGTGCACACAATTTAACAGCTGCTGCTGGCCCCCAAGATAAATGCCATCGTAACGACATGCTATTTTCCAGTAAATTAACAAAAAGTTTTCTGATATGCGCATTTGTTGTCAAGTTGTGCTGCTGCTGCTAAACAATTTTACCGAGTAGTTTCGTTAGACTCCAGCCAGAAATTATAAAAAAAATGTGCTGTACATACAATGCAGGGCTACAATCTCAGAGGAGTCACAAAGTGTAAGAAGGCTGCATAAAAGTGTAAAATGTTTGTGGCGCAACCGGAAAGTGCAACATGGCGTATGAGTGATATATAAAACTTTAATGCATACTTTTATGCGCTGGATTGTGTCAACTCTTGCTGCCCCATTTGGGCGTGGCTAAGTAAGAGGGCGTGTGGGAAATGTCAATGGTTAAATTTGGTTTATGTGTGCGTGTTTGTGTGTGTGTGTGTTTTGTGGGCAACATAAATTACACACACACACGCTGCCAGGCCGTAGAAGATGCCGTAAACAAAGCTATAAACTAAGTTGTAAGCGCGCGTGTGTGCCTGTAGGTGTGTGTGTGTGTGTGTGTGTGTGTTTGGGGTGCGTGTATGTGCGTAGCTATTGGCAGCATCTTGGCCTAAAGCAAAAGCAACAATTTCTGTCGCGAAAGCGTTTGCTAATTGTGTTCGTTTGTTGTGCGTGTGTGTGTGCGGGTGTGCGGCCACGTGACAGGAAATACATTTTCTTCGGTACCCCCAGCCCCCTGCCACGCCCCCAATTTGTCCATTATAAGCACTCAATTGGATTTGCCCATTTGCTGTAGCATTTTAACAAGTCTTGGCGCAGGGGGCAGGGCGAGGGGCAGTGTGGAAGTTCTTGTGCAAGTGCAATTGAGAGAAGTATGCCAAGCCGGAAATCCGTGCGCACTTTCGAGTGCATTTCCGGCGGGCAGGCAGGCGGGCTGGCGGGCCGGAAGGGGCGGTTGTTAGGAGCAGCATGAAGCATGGAGCGAGCGCACTTGACGCTTGCGGCGCCATTTTGCTGCAGATGTTTTGTAAAATGCTGCAAGCTTGGGAAATAAAATTGTCATCTTTACGTAGCTTTGCGCAAAAATGTGACGTGCCGGAAATGGTTGCGAGTTGTTGTTGTTGTGCCAGTAGACACTGTTGTTGTTGTTGCTGCAGTTGCTGTTGTTGTTGTTGTTCATTGGAACGAATTTGCCAAAGTGCAGGCGCGTGTGCAGTGTCAAATGGCGCCTCGATTGTATGCTAAGCATTTCGGGCATAACACGTTCGCACAAGCAATTAGAGAGAGGGAGACAGAAAAATAGAAAGAGAAAGATAGAGAGAGAGAGACTGTGTGTAACTGTAGCTGACAGCTGCAATAAAATGGCGCTGATTATTTCCGCTATGATGGTACGTGGAAAGTGCTTTATCTAATTAGCGCTTAATGGGCAACCTGTGCAGTCAACTGGAAATTAGTTATTAAAATTCATAATAATTTTTATAAGCACTAAAAAAGTATTTAGTCCCATTCTCTAATTGTCTATCTGTGCGATAATAAACATAAAAGTTAGTTGAGTAGTAGAAGGATATTTAATTTGATGAAGCTGTCACTACAGGTAGTAGAACAAATCAAAGTAATATAAAAAATAATAAAAATAAAAATGATATATGACAGGTAGTAGGAAAAATCAAAGAAATATAAAAAAAAAATAAATGATATATGACAGGTAGTAGAAAAAATTCAAAGTAATATAAAAAAAATTAAAAATGATATATGACAGGTAGTAGAAAATATCAAATAAATATATACAAATAATACAAATGATATATCAAGTGTTTAGAAGGTTGAGTTGTTCTTATATCCCTTAAATAGCCTTGTGCAAGTATCTAACTTAAATTGCCATGCTCGCTGCTTAGTTACATAAGCCCGACTCCATATGCAGCATATATGCTTTCCGAGAACACTATGAGAATCGTTGACTTACGTAAACTAATGAGCTGAAGGGATTTGCAGGATTTGCTGGATTGTGTGTGACAGTGCAGGACACATGGCACATGACTTTTAACATTTGTGCTTATTACAGCATAAGCTGACTGCACACGCTCTTCAGCTTGTTGACGAGCGAGCGAGCGCGCTGCAGTGCTCATTAATCAACGGGTAGCATAATATACTAGACTAGAGAGAGAGAGAGAGAGAGAGAGAGGGAGAGAGAGAGAGACACGTGGCATGTGGCAGCAGCAGCGACGTGTGGTTGCACCCAAAATGCGTCGCATTTCAAACTTAGACTAATCAATTTTGCGCATGATTGATGCCCAATTGTGCTGCTGCATTCTTTGGCACAGAAAGAGAGAGGGGTAGAGCATTTGTCATTTGTCTGGACTCTGTTCCAGTTGAGTGCACGTGGGGCCAAAAGTTGAAAGGAAAAAGAGCTAAAAGTCTAATCGTATCAGCCCTTTGGCCATGCGTATCAACTATTGTTACACGCAGACTTGATTGGCTTTTCTATTCTTCGCTTTTCTTGAGCGATTTCAAATTAAAATTGTTTGTCACATTTTTGCAGGGAAAAGCTTAGGATTGAGCTGTCTTTCGGTCTTTCAAATATGATAAGCTGAGAGTTGAGTTACAATGACACCTGTGTCGGTCACTGGGATTTTTAAAATACCGTGTAGATGGACCAAAATGGAAATATTGCTTGGGAAAATCCTTGGGGTTATTTTTTTTAAATATTTATTTCGTTTGTCTTAAATATGCTTTTACTTTCCATACAAATATTGGGGAAATTCAGTGTGTGCAACTGTGCGTATGCGTAACGTGCGAATCAATCATTTGGAAAGCAGTCGGCATGTTTAATAAAGCAATTGCTTTTTTCACAGATACCCTGCAATGCGAACAATATTTGCCAGGGTATACTCTATGCAGATATAATATATGTGATAAAATGCGGCTTTTTGCATTATATACCTCATATAATATAATTTATATAGGGTATAATTGTACTAATTGAGTTTTATTTATTAGAAGCTCCGGGATATTTAGCTTGGTTTCTACCGCGTAAACAAGCCTTATGGCGGGTATGTTACATTAGGAAAATGGCAAAGTATTTACTAAAGTATTTAATTTCTTTTGTTCAGCATTTAGTGGATTAAACAATGAGTTAACAGCTCAGCATAAAAAAGATTTATGAATATTATTAAATAATAAAAAATGAGTGGTTACTCACTGAGGGTATTTGGAGGGTATTTACGCCTCCTGCTCTGCTCTTATCATGTACCCATTTTGGCTATCATATAAAAACCAGAAACGGGTTCACTTTTCGTGCACGCGTCGTGCGGGCTTTTCTCTCGCTCCCTCGCTCTCTCTCTCTCTCGGAATTGTGTTTGCACATTTAATTGACGTGTTTTATTTTTGGCCACATACATATTAAACAATGCAAAATGGTATAAAAACAACAACAATATCAACACAATTAGAGATGAGAAAAATATGGTATTTAGCAATATGCGTTAGATTTGACATGTTAAAATGCTGCACAAATATCGACAATATCGACATCTACGACAGCGATGTTTCTATGTGTGCTTTCTTGGCTTTTTATGAATATTTATCGCTCTAATTGATTAACAACAATAATTACAACAATAACAACAACAAGAAGAAGAAGAAGACAACAATAGCTCAACACCCGCAATCACATGCCAGCTTATATAAATGAGAAACGAAGAGGCCTATATAATATTATTATGTGTGAAAATTATACGCAAACTTTGACGCGTGGCGTGTGGGGTATATGGGGGATCACGGCAACTATACGGACTTCTGGCTCTTTCGTTGGGGTACCCATCGATTGGGCCATTAGCCGCATAGACGATTTCACCTTGAACAATGCGAAGTGTGAAGTCCGAGCGGCCAGAAACTTTTGCACAGACTGTACCAAAAAGTTTTTAGCCAAAAATCTTAAAGTTGTAAATAAACGAAAAAAAAATGCCAGCAGCTTGAGACTTCATAAACAAGTCTAATTATATGGCTTCTTTAAAGATTGAAGAGTTAATAGATCAATATTAACTGAAAGAGGAGACTAATATGAACTCTATAAAGATGAGAATGAAATTTAATAAATAAAACATTTAATAAAGGTTTAATAAAGTTAGCTGATATGTCAATTAATTTAGCTAGCTGTCTAGTTACTATAAATAATTAGTAGTATTAATTATATATAAAGTAATAAAAAATAGAAAATATAGAAAATATAAATATATATATAAAGCATAAAGAGTGGGTAAATCAATATTAGCTAAAGGGCAATTAATTCGCGTCATAAATTCAACTTTTTTATAAGTTTAGAGTTCTCCTATCTCTAGCTGACTATATAGTTACTATAAAAACTTATATATATTTATTTATATATTAATATAAAACGCAATTAATAATGAAAAATCAGTGAATGTCATTGGGTCACTGTCAAGTTTATGTAAAGTTTTTACTGCATCTCTTTCTACAAATGTAGTATATATTGGTTTTTGATAAACAAAAATGATGTAAGGCATGTGTGTGTGTGTGTGTATACTATAAAATACCAGACGTATTATTTGTTGTTTTCCTCCTCCAACTTTGCGCCTTGAACTCAGTTTGACCAGCCGTCAGCTTGTCAATGCACTGACAATTGAAGAAAAACACAACTGCCAACGGATCGTGCGACCTTCAACCCGAATTACAAATTATATATAAAGATGTAAACATATGTACAGAGTGAAAGCCAATGCACCAGGCAGGGTGAAAACTAGAAGGCGGGCAGGTGGTGGATGTGAAATGCATTTCTTGGCAGAAAAGAATGCACAAATTGTATTGTATTGTATATGGTATATATTCATTTGTTGTCGTATCAAGTATTAATAATATTTACATATTATTATTATTTGCACGAGTTTAATGAACTGCACCAATGCAAATATGTAGTATGTGTGTGTGTGTGAGTGTGTGTGTGGTTATTCCCCTCCCCTCATCTCTTGTACCACACAAGGCAAATAGTCAAAAAGCGTTTCACACTTACAACGTTCGACTCGTGCGATACTCTCTGGGCGATATGTAAATATTATAAAAGAAAGCACAGAGCACAGAGCACAGTGCACACACACGATGCCATGTGCAATTGCAATTGCAATTTTAATTCCAGAAAACTTAATGAAAATGAAATTCAATAGTAAATAAATGAATTGCGATTTAACACTGCTTGAAAATTGACTGTAATTGCTCGCTTCACGTGCACTCCACGTGTGTGTTTGTTGTTCCTTTTTTTTTTTGTAAATTCATGCATATTGTTAAATGATATTGTTGTAGTAATAATAGAGTTGCAGATGTGTTAAGTATATTGCTGTAAAGTGGAAAATAAATTAAGGGAAATTGCGCAAATTGATTGCAGAGAAATGGAATGCAAGTTGTGTTTTTTTAAATAAAATGAAAAAAATAGATAATATGTTAATATATTATTTTTTTAAGCGCACAATTAGTACATAGAATTTATAATTATAGTATTTTTTTTAATACCTATACTTTTTAGTTTTTCTTGAGCATTTGCAAAGTTTTAGTTAATCATAGTATATTTCGAAGCGGATAGGATGAATAATTGTATTTATTATTTATGTATATTTTGACAACCGCTTTTAAGCTTTTTCAATTCACACCATGTATAATTAAGTCACAGACATTTATTACTATATTATATTTACAAAGTCTCTCTACTTTCTATTTTTAGAATTTTTCATTAACACTAATATCTATTTTTAATGCAATTAAAAGTGTTGATATTTTGGTTACTATTTGCTACGTTTTTTTCAATGATAATTGCATTGAAATGTTTTTAAGACTGGCCCTTTCGATTGGCCAACTGTAGTCTCAATAAATCAAATTAGTACGCGGATAAAAGCAACGCTGATTGAGTGTGTGTATGTCATACGCGTCGTATGATTGATGGCGCATAAAGGGGCGAACGAAAAAGTGCATAATTCGATTTGCAATCAATAATGCCATGTCCTGCCCCCCAATACACGAATCACAGAGAGAGAGAGAGCAAATGCCAAAAGCCTGGCAACAACAAGGCATGAAAAGCCAGGGGCGAATGGGAGGGCGGGGCAGAGCGGTCAAAGGTTGCCTCAATTGGCTTGTGCCACTAACCCAGTTAAGCCGTTTAAAGCATATGTGTAAGAGTGTGTGTATCCGTGTGTATCTGTGTGTGTTGTTAAAGGTTAAAGTACGCCAGGACATTAACCTACTTAGCCAAGCTCTCGGTCGACACTTTGCCTGCCTCTCAAGCAGCGCCAATCCGGCTTGTCTCCTCTTTAGGTAATTTAATCCTTTCGCTTGCACACAGCATCTTTGTGGACCGCAACGCTGCAGGCTGATCGTTTTGGCCATGATAATGATTAATACCCCCAAAAATTGTATAGAAAAAATATTGAACATCAATAAGTATTAAATTCGGTTTTGTTGTTGTTGTTGTTGTTGCTGTTTTTTCTACCCCGTTTGCCACGTGGCATCATAAAACCATCATAAAGAGCTTAAACGCAACACACAATATCCTCATTATCATCGGTTCAGCGAAAGGTTATGCGGTTTTTTAATGCTGCTGCTTCTGTGACGCTCTGATCGATCGGCACGTGTACAAATTTTGGCTTAGAAGCATGTGCTCTCTCTTTCTCCTTCTCTTCATTTCTCACTCACTCTCTCTCTAGTCACAGCCACAGCCTGCTTGCTTGCTTTCTCACTCTCTTTCGCAAATAACCGCACTCCTTTTGCTTGTTTGTCCAGTTGATGACGTGAGAGATTCACATTTCGCTATTCAAGTTGTTAACCATTAACACCTTTGGCTCACACACACACACGCACACACATGTGGCAACACATACACACACACACGCATACCTGCAAAGCAAGCACCCGCGCAAAGAAACTCGAATCTTGATTTCTTTTATGGCTGTTTTGCTTTTTTCACATATTTCATATGACACGCAAATATTGTTATATTATCATATTGTTGAATTTAAATTTAAAAAAAAAAATCTTGTTTATTATTGTATATTGTTCTCGTTTGACGCTTCAGATTCTATATAATATTGCTAAAAGCAAGTGAAAGCTCAATTGCAATTAGAGCAAGGATTCGGATTGCGTATGCATTCTTATTCAACTTTAAATGCATTGAATAACATATTTAATGGGTATATAAGCAGTATATATTCACTAGATATTGCTAGTAATTTTATAAGTTGCTAAATTAACCCAAGCTATGCATAGATATATATTATTATATATACTAGAATATTTATTTATTCCATCTTGTAGTCATTTAAATACTCTACCTACTCAAACGCCACAAATATATCTGCCCCTCTTTTATCTCTGATATTCCAGAGTATGTCAAGATTTCACCCTTGCGCCATTCCCATATACTACTTATAGAGATAAACGCAATTCACAGATCATCAGTTTTTTGGATGCGTGACTTGAAATTGCTATTTTTTGTTTCATTTTTTTTTTTTTTATTATTTTACTTTTGTTTTGTTTTTGTTTTTTGTACTCACGATCTCTTCAACTCGATCACGTTGCGTTGGCATGTTTAGTATAATTTCATTTCAATACTATAATAAAATTGCAGTACTTTTTGGCAGAGTCAAAAAAAAAATTTCAATAGTCAATCAAATGCGGCTCTGTAAAATTCCAAATTCAATTGGCAACATAAAAACACATAGATAGATGGGCGATAATTGGCCCCCTTAACTGCTTCCAATTAGATATTATGTGCCTCACGCCCCTTCAATTCTCGATACATAGATACATAAAGTGCTGGCCGGGCAAAAGCAAAAGTTTTCCGCAAAAGAAATCAGTTTGATTGCCAGACTGAGTTTATAGGAATTTTTAATTGCTTTTCAATGTCGAAGGCGTTGAGCATTTCTTTTCAAGTCGCGTACGGCCCGAGGGGAATTGCAAATGGAAAAATTGTTGATTGAATGTGGCAAGTGTTAGACAGTTGATTAACTATAGAAAGGGTATGCGTTAGTCTGCAGCATTTCACTTCTTTTACTTCTTTCGTTTGAAATAAAAGTTTTCACACACGCTTTGCAGGTTCTGTAAAATAAAAAAGTTCACTTAATTTGCTAATTGTTGCACTTGATGCAAAATTTGCGTGTTGCCACTTATGGCCCACTTTTAGGGCGTGGCCTTCGGGCCAAAACCCATGGGCAACCCATGGGGAAATTAGTCAGCAAAGAGGCAGCGGTTTGATGTAAGCGAAAATACATTAAGCTGTCAATCTTCATTCCACACACAAGACACACACACACAGAGAGATGCTCACGCACACACAATACACACACACACACACTACAAGACACACACACACACACATAGATAGAGGCCCTCTCTCACACACACAGTGACACAAGTGAAACCATCAAGTGTCAGGCACTGAAAATATTTTGGCAAACGCTTCAGTTGAGGCAAATAGCTTGGGTTCGGGTTTGGGTATGGTTCGTTCGGTTACTCGACGTG
Source organism: Zaprionus kolodkinae (assembly GCA_018901885.1). NCBI lineage: Eukaryota > Metazoa > Arthropoda > Insecta > Diptera > Drosophilidae > Zaprionus > Zaprionus kolodkinae. The sequence goes on along the minus strand of JAEIFM010000370.1, from coordinate 114,269 downwards.
TTTGGGTACTCGGTGTCTCCAGGGGGAGGTGTTCCAGAGGGCTTGTGCAGATGCCACAATATCGTTGAGTGGCACTTTTGAACTTTGACTGTCGCTGACGTCGTGTCGCTTTGCCTCAATTGATTTTTGTGTGAATGCAGACGGAGAGACAGACAGACAGACAGACAGACAGATAGATAGGCAGCAGGCAGTCAAAAGCAGTAGTCGTTGCCTTGAGTACCCCGTTACTTTCCCCCCCCTTCCCAGCCTTAACTGTCAGGCTGCTCAGGCGCAAAAAGGCAACAGCAAAATTACCTTAATGTTTTGGCCTATTAATCCGCTTTAACGCTAAACGTTTTTATTGCCTTTTTAGTGGCCCCCAAGTTGCCACTCAAAATTGGGCAACACTTGTAGGTGCCTCCCCCCATACCCCTATACACTGTAACGCCCCTAAATCAATCACTAATGTCATGTCACGGCTTAAACGTATTAATATTCAAGTAATTTTATTTCGTACAGGTAAAGGGGGAAAATGAAAGAAAAAGTCGCCGTAGAACTAATGAAAATTGTCTTGCGACTGAAATAAACCAGTTCGATACGACCTTATCCATCATTAACCATTCTATATACAATTGATATAACCTTGACCGTAGGCACTGGCGCAGTCAACTCCTTCTGTCCCTCCCTCTACTAGAGGCACCGCCCACCTGACATACCAACTTGACGTTCCGATTAGCATTCGTTTGATATGGAAATGCAAATGGGGAAAAAAAAGAAAATCATTTATTTTTTTTTCTTTATGAACTCTGCTGCACACTTTTTTTTTTTTCTTTGCATGTCTGAACTGAACTCACGTTATGTATTTTCGAATTTCGATTTTAATTTAAAAGTCAGTTCCATCTCGCATATCGAATTTGATAATTTACAATCAAGCAAAAACAAAGACAATCGAGCTTTTTACACATTTCTTTGATCTGCAAACAAATAAATAAATTTGAAATTTTTATAATATATTTTTGTCTGCACAAAATCTCTACAATTACTGAAAAATTTCTTAAGGCAGTCTTAAAGATCAATTCAAGTAAGCTACACTGACTTAAGTTACCTCCAATCAATTGTTAAAACGCAAAATATTGGCAGACTTGTTAAGATGCTTAAGGAAATTGTTACTGCGCAACATTTAAGAAAGAAATATAGAAATGAAGGGACATGAGAGTCCTTGAACAGAGGCTTATGGTCAACCCTTTATTGAGGCCAGAGAGCAAGCTGATATTTATCGATTTATGTGGCGACACAATGAAGAGAAAGCTGCCTTTGTTATTTGGCATATATATTTTGTTTATCCTCAAACAGAGACAAGTGTACCCTGAGTACCCTGTTTGTTTGCTTTGTAAATACCCAAACTAGCTTAGTCTAATTACGATTGTTAAGATCTTAAGCTGATGAGGGATATCTTCTGGTCGTAGACAGTTTTCGATTTCGTCCAGTATTGGTTAGTCATCAAATGACTCACTATACTATAAAGCTACTATAATATTTTCCACTTCATTGACAGAAATAGTTATTTTTTTTTGCTGTTTATTTATTGTGACTATGCATGGATTTTTCTTGCGAAAATTTCCTTTCAAAATGCTAATAAGCCTAGAGCGGCTGCAGGAGCGAAGGAAAATATGAAAATATCAAAAGCCGATTGCCATTTCTAAGACTATTTTAGTATCGTATTTTTCCTTGGCCAAACTTAATAATGAAATGTTGTTTTCTTGTGCTTATTTTGCAGTTTGCCTGTTGGCTTGAAGTCAATGTCATCGTCTTGCTAGCATCTTTAATTTCAGTCTTTAAGGAAAAGGGTAAGTTAACTTTTAACAAGCTAACAAGTGAGAAGTTTAGCTCTGTGACGACTTTGCCTAACACGTATCTATATAATATATCTATTTTATTATATTAGCAAACTGTTCTCAACTCTTTTTTCTCAACTGTTACGAAAGTGTATTCAAGTTTCGAGACTACCGGCAAAAGTTTTCTATGCCCTTTGGTATCTTTGCACAGTTTTCAATCAGATTTTCGTCAAGTCTTCCCCTGTGTGTGTTTGCTCCGGAAATAATAGTTATTTTGCTGGCACGTGCTAGTAGTAAGCAAAACTAGAGACACACACACATACACACATACATGTCTTCCTGTCGAAATTCATGAAATTCTCCTGACAGGCATAAGTAGACTATATTGTATATTATATTTCTGTCATTGTTTTGTTTAGCTACATTCCTGCCTCTTTCGGCCATGTATGAAGGCAATCGAAATTGCAAATTTTGATTAGCAAATTTATGCAATCATCGAGCAGAGTATAGTACTCATAAATATTTGGCTGATTGATGAGTTCGACTCGACTCGACTCGTTTATTTTACTTCCTCTTTGCCTACTTCTAATATTATTATTATTATTCTTATTTCAATGCTCTTGGAATGCCACTGTAAGCACTTGAGCTTATTTATTGCTCTCTCTCTCTCTCCTGCGGGGGGTCTCTTCCTCTCTCTTTCTCACTCTAAGTGTTTACTGTAGTATTTACTGTGCCTGTCTCTATGTGTGTGTGTGTGTGTGTATGTGAAGTGCGTGTGTACACAGTTCTAAGTGGCCTAAACAATCCGCCTTTAGGTCTAGTCTTGTGTGTGAGTACTTGTGCAAGATTTTCCTGGTATTCTCATTCTCAATACTTCTTCAATTTTAAGGAACTGAGCATCTACATAGTCCAAGTGGCTTTGGCTGACTGGTTATGCCAGAAGTACCCTGTGCACTCTGTCTGGAGTATATTGGGGAAGTCAATCAGTCTAGGTTGTATAAGTGGGTTATACTAACTTTAGTATTATATGATCGGAATTTGTATTACATCCGCACGAGATGTTTTTCAAGTGTCAATTAGTCAATTGCGATTTTGTTGCAAATTATTATCTAAGCAGTGCTCAAAACTTGTGATATTTAAGAGGCTTATGCCTGCATCCTCTTAGACCCTGAACTTGTCCCCCTCCCCCTCGTCCCACCCTACTCTCTAATTAGTAAAGGGAAGGGAAACTTCTGTTAGCCTACTTTCTTGTTATGCGCCTCAAGTTCATCGTGTTGAGTGTGTATGGGCCGGAAAATTAACTAGGCCAACTATATCTACGTCTTAAGTAGCTTTATTGATAAGTTTTAGCCTACATTTGAACAACTTTCTGGCTTACTTCCTGCCATAACTATTGACTGAGGTCATTTTTGATAGCGCATAACTTTATCAGTTTTATTTAACTTTTTTTTTTACAACTTTAGGGCACAATAATTTAGTTATTATTTCTGGTACTATAACATTGCTGTGTGATTCTCTTATCTTCTGATAAACGCCAAATGTCAAATGAGATCGTTTTGCATTTTACATTTTGCGCTCGAGTTGCACATTTTATGGTGCACAGCTCACTCCCTGCACATTTTTCCAGCTGTTGCAGCATATTTGTGCTTCCAAGTATCTCGTATAGCCAGCTGTAGAATACCCTGCAGTAGTGTTAACGGATTGAAAGGGTGTACTGCTGCTATGAGTTCCTCATTCGTTATCTATAGAATGACTCAGTTGTTATCACGTTTTCTATACATATATTTTAAAGTACATGTACTCCATTTGTGCAGGGTATCTTGCTGTCCGGCATTGTCTGAAGTGTTGCAAATCTTGTTTTATGATGATTTATTAATGCAGCAGCCATGAGGTACCCCATAAAGTGAAGCCACTTGAAAAATGAAGAGAACGGGCACCCACCCAGCTACAACAAAGTGTCTGTCATATCCGCTTCACTGGCAATCGCTGTGTGAGCTAGCTAATAATACTATGGGCATTAAACATATATACACACATCAAATCTTGATGCTTTTCTAGGTTTTTGTGGCTGTGTGCAGTACTTAGCACTTCTTTTTCATATTTTATTTATTTTTGCTTGAGCGTGAAAATTGTTTATTTCGATAATAATACAATTTGATGGTTAGCTGTCTCATAAAATTGTGAAAATATTCTTATATACTCAGTGAACACTTGTGAAAATCGAAATGCATATTGTGTTCAAGTGGCGCCACAATTTATAGAGTTTTCGTTAAATTTTTTTAATTACTAAGCACGAAATTGCTGTCGGTGCTTGGACAGTCTAAAAACAAAACAATTCAACAGTCGAGCGCACCCGACAGTAAGACACCCTTCACCCTTCCAAAGCTCGCGATTTAAAATTTTACAAAAAAAAAACTGTTGTTGAGAATTCATATGGGGGACCCTTATCTAAACTTCCAAAATTTCTAAAAATCCATTATGCTATTTTTAAAATGTAGAATAACTCAGGTTGTTAAAACATAAATTAAATGTCATTCCGCGTGAAAATCGTTTGATTTTTAAGAAAGTTATGATCGATGGAAAATGAGGATGATAGTCCTATCGAGGGTGTTACATGTCAAATTTTTTGACCATTTTGAGATGATTTTTGGGTCAAAATTAAGTATAATCTAAAATCAATTTAAACACTTGTTTATTACTAATTTTGACCTCCGCAATCGATTAAAATTAAAAACTCGCGATTTTAATTTTTGAAAAAAAAAATTTGTTGAAATATCATAGGGGGGACCATTGTCTAAATTTCCAAAATATCGAAAAATTTCAAAAGGTCTATTATGATATTATTTAAATGCAGAATCATTCAAGTTATAAAACCATAAACAAAATGTCATTCCGCGTGAAAATCGTTTGATTTTTAAGAAAGTTACGATCGGTGTAAAATGAGGGTACCAGGCCTGTTGAGGTTGCTTACATGTCTAATTTTTTGACTATTTCGACATAATTTTTGGGCCAAAATTAAGTATCGTTTAAAATAGATTTAAACAATTGTTTACTACTAATTTTGACATCTGCTATCAATTAAAATTAAAAACTCCCGATTTCAAATTACAAAAAAAAAATGTTTGTTGACTAAATTTTCAAAATAATGCAAAATTTCAAAACATCTTTTATGCTACTTTTAAAATGTAGAATCACTCAGGTTGTTAAACCATAAACAAAATGTCATTCCGCGTGAAAATCGTTTCATTTTTAAGAAAGTTATGATCAGTGGAAAATGTGGGTACCAGGCCTGTTGAGGTTGTCTACATGTCTAATTTTTATAACATTTCGACATGATTTTTGGGCCGAAATTAAGTATCGTTTAAAATTGATTTAAACAAGTATTTACTACTTGTTTTGACCTCTGCTATCAATTAAAATTAAAAACTCGTAATTTTAAATTACAAAAAAAAAAATGTTTGTTGAAAAGTCATAGGGAGGACCCTTGTCTAAATTTTCAAAATAATGAAAAATTTCAAAACATCTTTCATGTTACTTTTAAAATGTAGAATCACTCAGGTTGTTAAACCATAAACAAAATGTCATTCCGCGTGAAAATCGGCTGACTTTTAAGAAAGTTACGATCGGTGGAAAATGAGGGTACCAGGCCTGTTGAGGTTGCTTACATGTCTAATTTTTTGACATTTCGACATAATTTTTGGGCCAAAATTAAGTATCGTTTAAAATAGATTTAAACAATTGTTTACTACTAATTTTGACATCTGCTATCAATTAAAATTAAAAACTCGCGATTTTAATTTTTGAAAAAAAAAAATTTGTTGAAATATCATAGGGGGGACCATTGTCTAAATTTCCAAAATATCGAAAATTTCAAAATGTCTATTATGATTTTATTTAAATGCAGAATCATTCAAGTTATAAAACCATAAACAAAATGTCATTCCGCGTGAAAATCGTTTCATTTTTAAGAAAGTTATGATCAGTGGAAAATGTGGGTACCAGTCCTGTTGAGGTTGTCTACATGTCTAATTTTTGGACCATTTCGACATGATTTTTGGGCCAAAATTAAGTATCGCTTGAAATTGATTTAAACAATTGTTTACTAATAATTTTGACCTCTGCTATCAATTAAAATTAAAAACTCGCGATTTCACATTACAAAAAAAAAAATTTTGTTGAAAAATCATAGGGGGGACCCTTGTCTAAATTTCGAAAATAATGAAAAACGGACATGGCTCAATGGACCCGGCAAGTGATCCTGATATACTTTGTGAGGTCTACCACGCCTCCTTATGCTTGTTACATACATTTGCACAAAGTTATTATACCCATTTTTGACCTTTTTTAATGGTCGAAGGGTATAACAAAAAATAACAAAACGATATAAGTAAATCAGCTGTACAGCTGTGTAAACAGTTGACGAGTCGCATTAAGTCCCATATGCAGCTCGACGACAGAGTTTATCTCTCTCTCCCAGTTCCCAGTTCCAGTTCCCAGTCCCGTTTCCTTTTCCCGTCCCCAGCACTTTAGGAAACTGGCGACAGTCTTGTCTAGCGTTCAACATCACAAAATTCATGCGTCAGCTAAGTGTCAACTTTTTCGAAATTGCTAATCATGCAGCACACACCAAACACAGCACACACACACGGCACACACACACAGCACACACACAGCACACACATATGGATACACAGCGAACACACACATATTTAGCAAACAGGCAAATGACGTTATGAGTTTGTTGGATAAACAATCGTTAACTTAGAAGTCAAGCAAAAGAGACAGAGAGAGAAAGGGAGAGAGAGAGAGGAAAAATGGGCAAAGCTTAAGGAAAATGCAGCTTTGACTTTAAAGCTAGCCTATTTTTAGATACCCTACTCTAACAAGCTTGTTACTAAGCAATATGTATCTGCCAATCAATACAGGGTATACAAATTATGATATTTTGTATATAATTAGATTTATGTGTTGCCAAGACTAGCCCGACTAAAGTAAACTATTAGGTCATATGTATGTGTATATAAGAAGGCATCATATTAAAGAACTGGGTCAGCGATCAGTTAAGAGCAAAGAGAACTGCATTTAATACGTATATACATCAGTATAAATTTGCAAAAAGCTGAAAACGATGTGCTATATAACTCTGAGGTTTAAAGTAAGTATTTTTTCGAAGAATATGTATATTTTTACTCTGGAAAAGATCATATTAAAAATTGCCTTGAAATACTTGCGCCCAATCATGAGGCTAATTTAAATTAAATAAAACTGAACTGTGACGTAAAGTCATTTCCACACACACACACACACACACACAGGTTGATTTGATCTTTATTTCTTTGATTTATAGACGTCACACAATAATTACCATTGTCTATTGTTAAAACAAAACTTTTTTACAATACAAAACCCATAAATATATAAATAAACACACAGACGGCGCATCTACTAAGTGTATTCTATTCTATGCCATACTCGATATTACGCATACGCCGCGTGTGCGTCTCTTTCTTTTTTGTATAACTCGGCAACGTTTCCTGCATACAGTATTCATTCAGAGACAGGTAAACGCGCACACCCATACCATCACACACTCACACACACTCACGTTCATTCATTAGAAAAATAAATTTCAGTTCGCCTAGTGCAAAAAAAAAAAAAAGAAAAGACTTTGGCCGCACATTTTTGGCCCAAAGCCAAAAGTAAACGAAAGAAAAAGAGGAACAAAAATAAAAGTTGCTCACGTTTTAAATGTTGTTGTTGTTCTCGTTCTTGTTGTTGTTGCCGTTGTTCCTTGAGCTTTGTGGCGGGAGATATCAAAATTCTAGCAGGCAGTCATTTCATGACGTTATCAGCTGGAATTTGGTGTGCGGTTCGTAGTGAGAATCATCCCTAACCTCTGACCTACGACCCACTACAACCCTGTGCCTGCCGCTCTCTCATCTTGTGACTTGTGGTGTTCGTTTGTCAAAGGTTTGGCAATTACTTACATTTCTGTGTGTGTGCCATTATTGTTGACGCTTTCCCAAGTTGGCCTCATACATCACAGTTTGACATGAATTGGGGGCCACATTGGGGGCGAATGGGTTTCGGTTTGGTTACCCCGAGTTAGATAGATAGATAGATAGATGAATAGATAGATGCCTTGCGGCAGGTGGCGTTGTGTGTGACGTTGACACTAGCCGGCCGCTGGTATTGCCCTTGTTTTCCTTCATGTCATATCGATTTTCAAATTTTCGCTCTGCCCCGAATCGGACCTCGTGTCCAAAGTGTCAGTTGACGCGTCGTCTGTCTGTCGTCGGAAACTCGTGTTTGCGAAATTGTCTTGTATGTTGTTATTGTTGCTTTTACTTTTTTCTCTTTTTCTGTATTTCTTTTTTTTTTCTTTTTTTTTTTTTTCTTTTCTTTTTTCTGTGTTTTGGTAATTTCCTTGACGGCTTAAAGGTGTTAACTTTATCACATGGCTTTACCTCTGGTCAGACCATTCGTTTTTCTTTTTTTTTTTTTTGCATTTTGCAATTGTATTTTGTGTAAACACTTGTTTCACTTGTTTTTCAATTTCACCAGAATAAAAAAGCAATTTGATATGCCTGCAAAAAAAAAACAAAACAAAAGAACATAAAATGCAAAGCAAAAAAAGACGAGATATAATCTTTATATAATGTGATTTAAATGACAAATTTCACAGTTAAAAAAACGCGAATTCTCTGGTATTTCGCTTTGGCACGTTCCACTCGCAACGCATACGACGCAGTTAGAACTTATTTCTGGCATTATTTTCCATACTATCTATAGGGAATATCATCTCAGAATCTGCAGCATTTCGTTGGTACTTAAGTGAAAGTATGTTAGATACGTATACTTATGTTGAAAAATGCATTTACAGTCCAAAATTGTGACACACCTCTTTTAAGATCTGGAACTGTGTGTTTGTGTCATCTTTGTATTCTGAAAACTTCACAACGTTTCGTTTAAAAATAAGAAAGTTATTTACGAAACCGTAGGCATACACAGAGAATAAAGTTAATTTTAGTTTTATTTATTTTTTTTTTTTGTTTCGCAGAATAAAAGGTGTAGCCTATAGGGTATTCCCCCGTCTGTTATAGGCGGCAGGCACTTGAGGTAGGCATAATGCATTCCAATATCGAGTTTAGTTTACCTGTTGCATTCTCGTATTGTTCTTAGCACCTCCCTCTATTTGTTTAGCTTAGTTCATTGATTTATAAAGCACACTTATTAACCTTGCTGAGCTAATTCCCCAGCAATATACAACGACTTGTTCAACAAACGGTTTATTAATGTCTCTGACAACCGGTTATTTCGTCTGAGCTAATATATATCTCTTAATACTCTCACTGCCGCCCGCCTTTTCCACATCCGGTAGGGCTGGCACCCTGCTCAATTAGCACCTCAATTATAGAGAGGAAAAGTTGTATTGTAGTTTTCCAAAGTTCGATAGATTCTCCAGACGTAAGCTATGATAAAAATCCAAAGTCATTTATTTTAATTTCACTGAGTTCAAGGCATATGCTCCCCTCTTCCCCCTCGTTAACTCTTCTAATGCATTATATAAGCATTATTATAGCTGTGATTTTGCTTTTTTGGGACCTAATGCAACCTTGCAATTTTCTACTCCATTGCACTTTATGACCGCAGCCAATTATTATCGGGTAATTTAATACCCTGACTAACACTGGACTGGAAGCTCACAAAACTTGTAGAGTTCTAGTAGTGCAATGAACCCCACGATGGCAAAGTTTGAAAACGCAATTCGATTATGGCCAAGCTAAATTACGACTACGATTACATGTTTACGCCCAATTGGTACTACGTCACGCTAGTAAAATGTCTGGCAACTTGGCTATATACCTTACCCAAAAGAAAGAGATAATAATATTATTGTCATGCAAGCGACTCAAATTATAGATAATTGTGTCTATAACAATAAAGCTTATTTGAGAACTTCAGAAAGAGACAGAGAGAGAGAGAGAGAGAGAGAGATGCTTGAGACATAAGTGAGTGCAGGCATTTCAAGTCTTTTTCGGATAACGATAGATACTGCGATAAGGTCTTCTCAAAGATGTGCGTTTCGGAAAGTTTGAATGACGTTGCGGGTAGTTAATTTGCTATTCGTCTTAAGTCCTACAATTACACTTACTTTGTTGCCACTGGCTCACTGCATACCAAGTGAATTGTAGCCAGCAAATTTGAATAAATATCGAATGCAAAATATCAATTCGTTTTTCCTCTTACGCTTGTGTGGCACCGTAACGGAAATAATTATATAGAGCCAAGTGCAAAAATGAATCGAGTGAGCCATACATACACGTATGAGATTGGTAGCCAAGACTATAAGCCAAGAGACTCACTCAAGAGACTCAACAACAACAACAACAACAACACTAACGAGGGGCTAACAACAAGTTTACAAACCGCAAAACATTCGCGAATAAAAATAAAAGTTGAACTTTGGTAACGACTTTGCAACAAGTTTTCTTACATTGGTTACTGCTGCTGCCGCTTGCTTACTCAGTTTGTTGGGCCGTAAAAAAAATATATATATAAAGAAAAAAAATATATATAGGGAAAAAAGAGCAATACGTACATGAAACGAAAGGGTCTAACCGAGAGTGAAAACTGTGGGCAAACATTCTCTTTGGTTAAGGATTCAAATGAAAAGTTTTAATCATATTCAAACTGAGGTAATAGTTATGATACTATCGTATGCTCCAATTACAGCTAAGTGGATTGTAATATACTGTAATTACATGAATATTCATGCATACAATCTCTACTCCCAAGTAAGTTGGAATTTTATCGGGGGTTTCTAGAAAATTCGCAGACAGTAATATGTATTTATAAATGGAACTAACTATACACAGTTTGCTTACAGAGCTTACAATCAGCATGACTGACTTTGAGTTACGGTTCTTTTTTCAAAAAAAATATATAGATATGTACGTGTGGCTTAGCTTATCTTTACTAGGGTATTTACAATTCGTAGTGCCAGACTGCAGTATTTTGTTTTTTTTTGTATACTTTTTACATGCTTACATCTTTTTATGAAAGATTTATGCCACTTGATGACCTTGGATATGGTATGTGTTTCTTGTTCCAAGACTGGCTAAAAATAGTCTGGGCAACCTCCAAGAGGTCACAGCAATTGCAGCACACACGCACACACACACACACACACACACTGTAAATTAAAGCCCAATAAAAACAAAAAGTTGCCTGTTAAATTGTTTTACAGAGCAGGTAAAACTTTTTAAGTGCCTCAACAAAGCAAAAACAAAAAAAGAGAGAGAAAAACAAAAAAACAAAAATAACAACAGCTGTGGCCAACGGAATCGATGAAAACGTTTAGTTAAACAATTCATTTATTATACAGGCCTATCAAATTGAGCGATTCACTTAAAGGTCAGTTACAGTCTTGACAGTCCTTGTTTTTTTTTTGGCAAATTCCCAATCCCCGAAATTGAAAATTAATTAATTAAGTTGCTGATGGGACGCGCCCACAAAACAACAGTTTACGACTGCGATAAGCACAGTGCGCACAGTGTGGCAAAAAAGCACGCCGATAACTTGCCAGACATCTAGGCCATGAGAGCGTCAAGTATCCGGTAACTAAGGGCACTTCTAATACTGGTAGTAAGTCACTTGCCAAATGCAAATATTTAACCAAAGTTCTGGCGGATCTAGCCCGGGTACTTTTGTTGCCCGTTTTATCAGTTACATGTCTGCTGATAAGCACTCGGTAAACTCTGATTTATATATCGTGATATATGTGTATGGTATGATAAAAAATAATAATAATAATATCGCCGACATATCGTGCTACTCGAAAGTTATTTGACTGTCAAGACAGACGCCGCGAAAGGGCCCCATAATTTTCATTATCAGTCAAGAACCGCCGTGCAGTGTGCACTGTGCGCGTCCCATTGTGCCAAGTACGATGGGTGCGTCTCGCATTGAGGAGTATAAAATACAAAAAAAGCTGCATGTCACCATGGAAATGTACCAGGTTAGCTCATCGAGCCTCCATGTTGCTCTCTGCTGGGTGCGAAAAAAATACGATAGATAAAGAGTAATCTTGAAATCTGAACGAGAATATGTGTCAGAATATATCTTGAAAGGCATCAGATAAAAGACAGAAATAGATGATAGATATGCAAGGTGCTCATCTGGTTCTCCTGAATCTTCGTTCATGTCTCGCGCAATTTTTTGGATCACATTGTTTCAAGACAATATCAGACCTTGAATCCGATCGCACAGCAGGTGCACTGAAATTACCCACAAATAGAATGCCATAGTTCTCATCATAGATGACATAATAGAATGGATGATCGGCATGAAAAGTTTTCGGTTCATCAGGAGGCGGAGCACTACGTAACATAACAGTAATCGCAGTTACTGCCGCTGCCTCGGTACCCTTCTCATTGACCTCGATGAAGGCCTTATGCAGAATCTTCGAGACTTGTAGCTTTTGCTTTGAATCTAAAATTTTCTGCAGATCCGCCTGACTACTGAATATTTTCGTAATACCCATTTGCTTGAATACTTCCGATAATTCCTGTGTAAATTCAGCTTGAAATCTTGGTAACTTGACACTGACTTTTTGTTGCGATAGCTGAGAAATTATCGACTTAAGGGGTACCGATTCCAATCCCTGCTGCAGTGTCGTAAGTCCATCATTTTTATTCGGCAATATGAACATCATGTATAGACTAGTATCACGATATTTCATCTGCAGGGCTTTGGCATCAAGATCCTTTAGCTCAGCATAGTCATAATTATTTTCGGCGTTCATCATCGAGACACTAATTGAATTTCCACTGGCTAAACAAAAATTCTCATATTGCGTTTGATTCTCATCGAACATAATGGTCCATTCGCCCTTAAAGTGTATCGCATTGACCAACACTAGTTTGGTATCAATACCAAAATCATTGGGGCTAACTATACTTCTTATACACTTATTGGTTTTATTCTCAATCCACTGATTGATGGTATTCGCAGCCTCCATGACAACCACAAAATCGATATTCTCAGGTTCCGAATGGAAACTTTCATTTAATATTGCCCTGAACTCGGGACGTAAGTAATATTCCTTCATAATGTATAATTTGTTAGCGATTTGCAGTACACTACATTTTTCATACGCACTGAGCACATGCTTAAAGGATTTCGCAATCTCATTCACAGAGGATACGCCAAATTTTAGACCATGATCGATCTCCTTAGCACTTTCACTCTTATCGTCTAGGCCCATACGCAACATTGCCACACTGATTTGCATAGATAATGGAGAACATATTAGATTTGTATTGGGATGGGATTTGGCCAAATTCGTATACATGATACGAGTGAATCTGTCCAGGCTGATGGCAAATGCATTCGATTCCCTTGCGTCCATTTCAGGTATTGTACTAAACTTATCATTAGTAGTAGGATATGCTACAAGAATCGAATTTGTATAATTTCTATGACAAATTTTGAAAAGAATTTATTTTAGGATTTACTATAGAAATAATGTGTATAAATCTAACTAATTTAATAATAATATGCTCTGTAGAAAGGTGGAAAAATATCACACTCTGTATGCGTTTTTATTTATATATTATTTCTGGGGTTATTTGAATTTTCATAATTATTTTTTTACTGTACTCAGATTTTTTAAAGACATTCCTTTACTTCCGATTCGTCGAAAATTTCCCTTAGTATTTATCTCTACTAATTGATCTGCTTTTAAGCCTTGTATCTATCGTTAATATATTTTAGCTTATTATTTCCAGTAAAAATAATATATCAACTTTATTAAACATTGTATTCTGCTTGGAATTCATTATGACTCAGCTCATATGCAAATTTCTTAAATTTCCCCAATTGATTTCTTTTTTTTTGGGTTGCCTAAACCACATGGGCACATCAATCAAAAGCAAATAGTACTCATAGATATGTGGGTGATATATCAAATTTTTGGATACCTTAACGAGTCGATGAGTTGGGAGGGTTGCCACGTGCCCCCGCCGCGGCGTTTGGCCAGTTAATAACTGTTCTTATCTATAGGGTGAATAGACGTTGTTGTCGGTTGACAAGGACACTTGTCAAATTGTATGATATTGGAATTTATAATTAATGTTCAATAACTTTTTTAATTTGCGGCCACATTAGTGCAAAATGTGCGAATGTTTTCGGAAATGTATGTTTTCATTTAGTGCGTAAACTTGTCAATCAGCATAAATCAGACAGAAATTTGACTAGTTGTTGCGTGTGAGGTCAGACGTGGACAAGTACATATGTATATAGTAGGTATACCTTATATATATGCTCTGTTTGTTATGATCAATAATTCAGAATGTTCACGGAACTCAATGTAGGTCAGTTTGCCTGCCTGCCCACTCTGACATGCCTGCATGGCATGTTGTCCAGCTATAAATAAATGCATTTCTGTTTTCTTTTCCGAATTGCCTAGTGAACAAACAAAGAGCGGAACAGAGAACGGAACGGAGAACGGAACCAAATTCGAATCGAGCCGATTTTCCATATTTTCCACACTCTGCTGGCGAAAATGTCGCTGACCTTGCTTGGTATCGGGGGCAAGTCCATGTCGATGTCCATGTCCATGTCCATGGACCACATGCGTCTGAAGTAGTATCAAAGCGAATGGCCTTCAGCATGATATGACAAGAGCTACAAGACGTGAACTTAATTGAAGCTGAGTAGTATTTTTGTTGATTGTCCTGGCTGGCGATGGGTGCGTGCTGCCTGCGTGCCCGCTCACGACAGGCACGACAAACTGTGTTTTCAAGAAAAATATAATTAATTAGGAGGGGAATTCTCTCTCAACTCATGTGCTGCTTGACAAGTTTCTACACGTTCCGAGCTCAACAAAAATGAAAAAGTCAAGCAATCAGTCATCCCTATATCATCTATGGTATATGGTATATGGTATATATCAATTCATATGCAGCCGAGCATGGCTCTTATTATGATTCGGACGCGAGTATTGGCTTCAGGCTCTCAGTCTCTCATGTCGCATGTGGCAAACACTTTGACCTCAACATGTGGCATGTGTCCCGCCATTGCTCTCCGCCTCTTACACTCCTCTCCACTCCTTGCCTCCCCCTTGTATCTAGTGTAATTTTGATGTATTTTATGTCGTGCTGGTAATTTGATGCCACTCACAGCAATCAGACAATGGCCCCGCAGATACCCCCCCCCCACCCAGCACCGACTGCGAGTGCACTGAACTCGTATGCCAAAAATTCTGTTGCGATTTGCATAAATTTGAGAGACATCGCATTACAACATTAGACATTCCTCCCCCTCCTGCCTGCTCTTCATTAACCCTTGCCCAGAGTGTGTTAATGAGCTTGATAATGTAATTATTGAAGCATAACAGGTTGTCACTTTCGTCTCAGCTCAGCCCCCCCCCCCCTGTCATCATCAATTGCATTAACTCATAATCGATGACCCGTATACGATCGGGAACATAGTATTATAGTAAGTATATTGCCCTTTGGCCATCGTGAGCGCAGCTGCAGCAAAGTTAAAGTTCTGCGGGGCCTTTCGTAATGCAATTTGCAAGTTGTAATTGATACCAAGCAGGCAAGTTAACTAATTATGCTAGCTGAGGGTTAGCAAATTGATTGCCGAAGGTCGCAGAATGTGGGTCAAAGCTGATGTAGAAATTTTCAAAGAAAAAAATTGCAGAGCAAAATAAAAAAAAATTTGAAAGAAAGAGAGAGAGGGAGAGTAGAAGTTATTCCTTTTTGTTTTCTGTAGAAACTTCTCTGGAACTGCAAGAAAACTCCCCCGACAATCTGAAGTACTCGCGCTGCATTCCAAAAATATTTGTATAACACACACACAGTCTGGATTGATATGGAGGAGTTTCCCTCTTTGTTCTGCCTTATGCTCGAAGCACAATCTAACTGCAATCGTTACTGGTTATAATCGGAGTTATTTGGATTATGTTTGTGTGTGTCTATAGAAGGCCGAGATTATAGTACTCACTGGTCGAGGTCGCAATTGTTCAAGCATTTAAACCGTTACGCTGTGTAGTTGTTAGCCAGCTGGAGGAGGGGGAAGATTTTGTAATGCCTAAGTCATGCTCGATCTCATTAGCGTGTCTGAGACTGAGAAATACGTTCTGACGTGGGTGGGGTAGTGGAATGCCAGTAATTCTAAAGAGTTTGGCTCTGACAAATAGCTTTTTTACAGTTATCGAACGCAATAAACTAGAGATGACACGTGAGCGGAAGTCAAAGCAAAATGTAATCGAAGATCGCTCAAGTTATATATAAAATATCGAGATAACACGCAACTAGCAAACGATCTAGTTAGAGCACTGCATGACTGGGCAAATCATTCCAATTTCTAACCATACTCAACATCAAGAATGCAAAACAGCTTGAATAAGCAAATCGTATATCGATTAACTCACGCTTCCACCTCTAATTAAAACTAAGCAAATTATAGTCGAACGCTTACCAAGCATTTGCATATTTAATTCATGTTTACATTCAGCTACACTTTTTGTTTTTGTTGCAATAATTTTTCCACTAGCCAATAGGAAAAAATAATACAAAAAAAAAAAGAAAAAATCACCAGACGATGATTGTGAATCTATGACAGGCAGACGACAACAATAATAACAACAACAACAACAACAACAGTAACAAAACAAACCCATCGACGACTACGTAGATGACAACGACGATGCTAATGTGATTGTTTTTGTATTTTTTCTCTTCTCTCTTTATTTTTTTTCTTTTTTCTTTTTTTTTTGTCGGCTATTGTCGTGCCAGCGAGTTAACGAGCTAATGGAAAAGTTTATACTGGATAAATATACATACCAGACATATGTAACACCGTAATATTCCATCCTAAGCAACGATTCAATTGTATTTATATCATGCACTTCGATTTCTCAATCCTTTTTGATAGAGTATCCAGTATGTCATATGAACATGTTGGCAGTGTGTAGACCCCTGTAACCCCATAGTGTAGTATATTACACATATTACAGATTTTTAATAGTCATCATCAGTTGAACACAAGATGTTCCATAAATATGTACTATGACAGACTACATCGTACGCAGTAAATGACCCCATAGTGTAGTATATTACACATAAATCGTGTTAATCGTGCAAGGAATATTTTTGTGACCCCTGCAACCCCATAGTGTAGTATATTACACATACAGATCGTTAGTCATCGTGAACATATATATTTGGGTCAGCATATCGTACGCAGTATCTACTACTAGTATTTATTAACTAGGTAAGACAGTGACCCCATAGTGTAGTATATTACACATACAGGTTGCTGATCATCGCAGAAAAAAAACAACAAAAAACACATGTTTGGATTGAGATTTTTACGGAATATTTGTAGTCATTTAAAGCGTGGCTCCCATTAACCCCATAGTGTAGTATATTACACAGATCAGGTATGAATCATCATAATCGATAAGCTGCGTAGTGCGTAGAAGTCTTAAATTTCATAGAAGAACCTTTTCTGAAGAGCATTTTAAAGTCAATGTGCAACTAGTACTTATACTTTCTATTCTATTATATTCTACTCTTATACTATTGTGCTCAACGATGACAAAGTTACTAAGCTCAGATAAAAAGTTGCGCCAATATTTGCCTTTTTGCCTTTCTGCCATTCTGCCATTCTGCCTTTGCCTTTGATAAAGCCGCATTTTATTCAATTATAGGCGGATAAAGAGAGCGCACCGCATAAATACACAAACATTTTTTTTCCTCCTTACATATTTATGTATAGTATTTTATTTATGTATGTATCAATTTAATAGCCAGAGCAAACTTTGCCGGACACTCTGTCCCAGTGTGCAGAGTTAATTAAATTGGTTTTATGTTAATGGAATTTTTGGGTCTATTCATTGCACGAACTTAGGCTAAGCTTAGCGTTTTGATTGACCAAACCGTACATTGTGATTATTAATTTCTTTATCATGTCAGCAGGCTGATCCGCCAGAGCGCAATCTTATCAAGAAATAGAATACAATACACTTATTACGGCATACCGGACAAACTCAACTGATATAACTGATGGAACGGAATGCCTCATCGATTATATATACCATATAGTATACATACTTTAAGCATGCTTTGGACATGCGTCATATTGTTGGGGGGCGTGTCTCACAACTGTCAAGGCTTAGTCTTTAAAGTCGTGTATATATAATCGTGTGTCTGTTTTGTCACTGGAAAATAGCAAGGTGCGAAAACAATTAGCGATCTGTTGAGGAAATGCGATGCACTCTGTCTGAGCTTGTCATAGAGATGTAATCAATGTTTCTCTAAGGTCTTATCAAGTGCGTAAATCAATTGCAGGGAAAATCTTAGATCGAAGAGCACAATGGTTTGTTATCGAGTTTCCTATGCGTATATCGATTACAGGAAAGAAAAACATCAGAGACAGTTCAAGTTCCACTTAGGCAATATGTATGAGGCAACAAATTGTGAGAATTGCAGTACTTTAGATGATGAAAAAGTTAAGAAACAATAAATTACTTTAAGGAACTCTTAAGTAAGAACAACTGTTGATTATTGAGCATAGTTAAATTTGCAGTTGGAGTCTTTGATTGAACACTTGTCAATCAGCACGCAATCACCTGAATTTGTCAAGAATTAAAAGGAATTGTTTTTTTTTTTTTTTTTTCGTATATAGTATATTAATGCAATTATCAAGGGCTTTAACGGGGGCTTAAGAGTGCAGATCATATTGCAATCAACGCGCAAGAAAGTCAATTCATCGTGACTGAGGCCATTACATGCACTCACACTCATTTCGTATTCGTAATTCTTGCTTCGGTCGCGCCGTTACCAGCTCAAGGACATGGCACGTAATGTGGCCTAAAGTCAAGACTGCTGTATAGAGTATATGCGATTACCTTTATATATCCATGCATATATACCTTAACTGACATTAATGACAGCTGTCTGACCAATTTGGGCTGTACTGGGAGGGGGAGGAGGGCAAAGGGTGCCCCACACTGATTGTTCATTGTATGTAAATGTTGGAAAAGGAATTTTACGCCCATTTGGGAAGCAACAGAAATGATCGTCAGCCACAAATATGGGTTAAATATCATTTATATCAAATTTATTTATGGACTGGATCCGCCGAGGGGGAGTGTGCCTCAAAGTGTATGCACACCGATGGCATTCCCCCGGGCGTCAGTGCAAAAGTGAGCGCAACAAAAAAAAAAAAAAAAAATAAATAAAAAAAAGTTAATGTAAAATAAAGCTAAAGCTAAAGCGCGCTGCAGCTGAAGTTAAGGCCAAAGCTCGAGGCATGAACGTCAAAAGTGACGTCACGTTTTAAGAGCACAATAAAACCGGCTTGGTACATTGTACACTGAACTGGTCAAGCGTGTGTGTGTGTGTGTGCGTGTGTGTGCGTGTGTGTTTGTTGTGCTCTTTGTTGTTGTCAGCGTGATATGTAGCATGGTGTCTTTGTGCTGTGCGGGAATCACAGGCCAATCACTTGTTTACAACTGGAATTGATCCATCTAGATGCCACTCATTAGGCGCTGCACGTGCTGAGTGAATCCCCAACAAAAAAAAAAAAAATAAAAATAAAAAAAAAATAATAATAATAATAATAAAAAACCAAAGTCGAGCCTCTCTTGCACGCTTCCTCCTGCTCTCATTCTCATTTTATGTGTCTGAGTCTCGGTTGCATTTGACTTTCTGCCAGCGCACACACACGGCGTATGCGCAATGTGTGTAAGGGCAACTCATACTCCATGCTTGGACTCACTCTCGCTTCATGCCAAGTCATGCAAATGCGCGTATTCCCAGAGACTTGTTTACTCACAATTTGGGGAAAAAACCAAGTCGAACTATGCCCCCCTTGCAATGCGAACCAACAAAACAAAACGATACGAAAATAAACAATAGCCAGACCAGACACTTGTTATTAAGTAAACTTACGTATATAGATACGTATATATATTCGCTGAGCTTCTGCACTTTGATCGGCCGACTTTGTGGCTCGTAGTGCCAAGTTAAAACTGTCTGCATAGCGCCACGCGAACGGAAGTTGCAAATGGAACTAGAACTGGAACTGGAACTGGAGCGGGCACTGCAACTGGAATATGTGGGGAATTTTGTTTGACCTGCACAAGTAAATAAAGCATATTTATATTTATTTATAAACTATATAGAGACATTGATAATGGGCACAAGTGCGACTGTTTCGCCTTTGTTCCGTTCGACTTTTCGTATTATCTGTAGATGAAAGCGCATCAGCTTAGCTACAATAATGCTGATAAGTGCGAGGAACTGCAATTTAGATTTCAAGCAAAGCCTACATAGGTAGGTTTATTTGAGTTTATAAATAACTATATAATATGTAGGTATATACTACTAGCATTACGATTGTTTTGCGGTGCGTCCGTCTTTGCCTTGATTCACTTTTCACATCAATATTTACCCCTTGCATACACATTCGACTCGACTCGACTATAGAAAGAGACTGAGGCAGAGGAATGGGAAGGGAAAGAGTCAGTTGATAGGGAAGAGGTGCTAGTGTATAAGCGAGCGTGAAATTCACACCCTCCAAAGTCAGAGAGGCCTATGCTAAAAAGATTGCACTATCTAGCTAGACAGCAACTAAAATCTTTCATTGATCTTAAGTAAATTGTTGATCGATCGAGACTAACATCATCTACAGATGTTTCTAGCTCGTGTGTGTCCAGTCGAAAAGGGGCGTTGCCTCGGCTTGGTGATAAGTCGACATTTTTGTATTCATATTGACATTGATGGGAGTTCAATTCTATGGCTAATTGTAGGGTATACGCAGTGGGGCATTTGCGTTGCTTGGGGAAAGTTAGAAAAGCTTGTAATGATATTTTATTATAAAATAGTATGGTACATAACATATAATTATTTCAATACTAAGTAATAACTATAGCCAAAGTACTATCCAGTGCTACAAAACTCAAGTTAGGCTATAAATCTATTGCTAATCTAATCTTTTAATAGTAAATGTTAGAACTAGTTTCTTGAGTTCTTATTCCAACTGAAATAGAGGCATTAAATTGATTTATTTATTTTAAAGGCAGCTTATATATTTATCTTATATGTATTATATGGCTTTGACTAAAAATAGGTTTTACTAAAAATAGGTCGTTTTTGACAATAGGTCGTTATTCCAACTGGAATAGAGGCATTAAATTGATTTATTTATTTCAAAGGCGGTTTATATATTTATCTCCTATGTATTAAAAACTATAAATAGGTTTTTCACTAAAAATAGGTTGCTTTTGACAATAGGTCGTTATTCCAACTGGAATAGAGGCATTAAATTGATTTATTTATTTCAAAGGCAGTTTATAAATTTTATCTTCTAGGTATTATATATAGCTTTAACTATAAATAGATCTTTCACTAAAAATAGGTCGCTTTTGGCAATAGGTCGTTAAGCCAAATAAATATCTTAGGATCGACAGAGTGCAATGGCTTACTTAGATCTCTAGCTTGACCCATAATTGAATTTAGCTTAAATTTCTGCAATTTCTGCAGCCTGTTGTGGCAGTTATGTGTGGTAAAAGTAGGCTTGCAACATCTTTCGGTTTCTGTCAACAGCGTGCAAAAAAATAAATCGTGTATTTATATATAGAATCGCTGGCCGTTAAGTAGGGCATGTAAATTGCGCTCAGCCCGACACCAAAAAAGCGATATTTTTGTGTACAATTCACAGACTCTGGTCGCGTGTTCGATGCGTCCCCTTCCCCTTGCTGCAGACACAGATCTCTCACGCGCTCTACC
This sequence comes from Zaprionus kolodkinae, assembly GCA_018901885.1. NCBI lineage: Eukaryota > Metazoa > Arthropoda > Insecta > Diptera > Drosophilidae > Zaprionus > Zaprionus kolodkinae. The sequence continues at coordinate 92,644 of JAEIFM010000370.1, read as the reverse complement.
CTCTCTCTCTTTCTCTCTCTGTTGTACTATCTCGATTCATTTGCTTCCCGATCTTCTACGATATGTGAGCTCAGTTTGGAATGAACGCACATCGGATGAGCTCATGGCTGGAGCTGGAGCTGATGGCACGAGCTCTGCGACTGTAGCCCAGAGGGTTCAAAGTTGTCGCACTCTGTTTGTCTTTCTGTCTCTCTCCCTCTCTCTCTCTCTCTCTCTCTCTCTGCTCACTGGTCATGTAGAGAGCAGCTGATTGAGGCAGCGATGCGTAGTGTAGTGTAGTAAAAGTAACCATTAGTAATGCGAGTTATATTTGCTTTATTTTTACTTTTTTTTTTACATGTGATATTTGCGTGTAGCCCTTAGATCGGGCATACTACTATGTACACTGTACACACAGAAACGCATTAAAGTTCACTGCTGTAGATACTTGAGTGCGGCTTATCGATAACTTGTGTCTGGTCATTGTCGATAAGAACTATTTACTCAGCTAATGGAGCAGCATGAGCTGGAGCGTGCCTTGCGGTAGCGATGGAAGAGGGAGGGGGGGGTCTTTAAAAGCGAGAATGTATCCAAATGGGTATTACAAAATTCGCGCGATAAGTGACGATAAGTGACTCATGTGAGGGAAGAATCGCACGAAATACATATATGCAATGTCATGGTTTGGCGCGACTTTTTTATATATGTATATTTTTTTTAATTTCACAATGACAACAAACTATAAATTTTTAATGCTTTTTTAGTGTGTTTCGAGTTGTTGTTGTTGTTGTTGCGAATGATGTTATTAAAATAGCGCATGGGAGAGATACTCTTATCTCATAGAGTCAAACTAATTCTATCTCTTTCTTGCTTGCAGTTGCTCTTGCTGAGAATTTCATCAGCTGTTCGGACTGCCCGCAGCGACAACAACAGAAGCAGCAGCAGCAGCAGCGGCAGCGGCAGCGGCAGCAACAATTGTTTACCTTCCCCTGCTCCTAATAAAATGCACTTTTTATTGCTGAGAAAATAGAGCGTGGCCATTGCATTGGATGTTGTACAGAACTCAAATGAAAATGAGGTTTGGAAAATGTGCCAGCAGCAGCAGCAGCAGTGGCAGCGGCAGCGGCAGCACGACTGTGATGTAATGAGAGCGCAGCAAAAGTGAAGCCGCCGCAATCCAAATGCAATTGCAAAAAGATTATACAATTTGTGTGAGCTTGCAACGAACTAGGACAACGCGGGCAGCCTCAACGCGAGCTCAGTCTAGAGCTGATAAATACCGGCTGGCAACAAGCAGCAGCAGCGGCAGCAGCAGCAGCAACAACTGTGCAGTAGCAGCGCTGCAGCAGAGACAACATAAATTCAAAGTCGCTTCGTTATTAATGTGAGCAGAGAGCGTGGGAAATCTCAGCAAGCAGCAGCAGCGGCAGCAACGATAGCTGAGAGAGAGAGAGCAGCAGCAGTCACAAAGAGAGCGCAAAGCCGAAATTGTCTCGCTCTCAGCTCGCTCGCCGCACTCAGTGCGCTCAACTCCACACGCGCACGATTAACCGTTGCTTTGCGTTCGGCCATCTTCGTTAACGTCGTGCGCGCCGCCATCAATTCGGTTCGCTTCGGCTCGCTCTCTCTCGCATATATTTTAAAGCGAATCGGTGCGCCAGCACACACGACAGTTGTGCTTGAAACGCTTCGTAGTGAAGATCGTGCTCGATCGAGGCGCGTAAATGAAACACGAAACATACGAAAAGTTTCGTATAATAAAACAAAGTGAAAAATTGGCGTGTATAATAAAAAAAAAATAAATTGACATGCGAAACAACTGAAGAAAAGAAAAAGAAATTTTTTGAGAAATTTTTGTTCAATATTTTAAAATCGACGACGAGCTTCGCGCGTAAATTAGTAAGCGTTTTACAAGAAACAAGCTAAAGATACTACAAGATACAATATACAATTGGTAACAAGCAACTACAACTACAAAAATTGCAACAACAATAATAAATAACTGTGCTACGTGTAAACCAAGTGAAATTTTTCGTGAGTGCCGAAAAAAAAAATAAAAACAGAAAAGCGAAAAAAGCAAAGCAAATAACTCAAGTTGATTGTGACACACAGTGGCTGTCAAACTGTAAAGTGATGTGCGTGCCGCAAGCACAACAAAAACAGAAACAGTTGCAACAGCTAAAAACCGTAGAAAACGAAAAAAGAAAGAACAGAAAACCAAAAGAAAAGCAACGAAGGCAAAGAAGGCAAAGAAGGCACAGCCTACGTTAAGCGCGTGATAAAAAAGAGATGGCCATAGATTTCCTTATACTGGCCCTGCTGCTCATCTCGTTCATCATCAATCTGCTGGCATTGTGCGCATTCTGGATAACGCCAGGATTGCGTACCACAGCGAATCGTTTCACAATCAATTTGCTGATCATCAATCTCATCGGTTGCTGCATTCTGGCACCGACGCTTTTCCTCAGCGGCGTCAAGAGTCTTTCGGGCGACGAGAGTGCCTTAGTCGGTGATAGCATTGAGTTCTATTCGAAGCCAGGCAATCATCAGCTCACCATACGTCGCCATGGACAGCTTGTCGAGCAGGATGGCATTGTGGTGCGTCGCAACATCAGCGGGAGTGGGAGCAGCAGCGGGAGCAGCAGCTTGGAGGGCAGCAGCAACGAGAGCGCTGGCGAAACCATCGAGATGATCTACAAATGCAATGCCACCTATTGCCGTGAGTTGACCATCGATGAGCGTGGCGATGGTGGCATTGTGATAACCAAGACAGAGCTGCAAGAGGATAATCTCAGCTCGCTGCCCACCATGCACAGCAGCGGGAGCAGCAGCGGGAGCAATCTACAATTGCCGGCAGTGCAGCTGCGTTGTTGGTCCATTGATATGGCCGCCGCACTGGGCGCTCTGGCTGTGCTGCTGGTGGTGGGTGATACATGGTGTGCGGTAACGGATCCATTGCGTTATCATAGTCGCATCTCGGGTCTAAAGACCTGGATCTTCATCACACTCACTTGGGCTGTGGGCATCTTGTTTGGCGCCCTCTCTGCGTTTCGTGTGCTCGACTTTGAGGCAGACACCCTGCTCAGTCGGCAACGACGACTGGCGGCCACATACTTCAACATCACCAGCACCAACAGCATCTTCGGTGTGGTCTATGCCTGCGTGTACTTTATAGTCATCATTCTGCTGCCCTTTGGCTTTGTGTGCGGCATGTATTGGCGCATCTTTAGCGAGGCACGTGGCAATGGGCTGCGCATGCGCCAGAATGGTTCCTCGCCGTTGCTCCAGAGTGCCCTCAACTTAACCAATCATGCCCAGGCTGCACCCGCCACAACGTATGCGAATAGCCTGTGCGTGCACAGACATTCCATTTCCTCGGCCAGTTCACATGGTGGCAGTGCGGTGGGTGCCTCCACCGGTGGCCTGCAGATGCAAATCGATCAGCGAGCGGCGCCACGCAGCTCACCCAGTTGCCTGCGACGGGATTCGGCAGCAAAGGTGCTGCTGCCCACCATATCCGACGATGGTTCCGATGTGGATGCGGAGAGCTGCACGGGAGCAGCAGTACACCAGCAGCAACACCAGCAGCAGCAGCAGCTGATGAGCGTGCCGGAGCAATCTCTGGCGGATCGCAATCAGAATATACTGCTCACACTGCAGACAGCAAGTGGAGAGATCAAGCGAAACTACTCGGCCAGGCAGTTGCCTCTGCTGGGCACCTCCTCGCAGGATTTACGTGAGTTGCATCGCCTGCAGGGTATACGCCAGGTGCACAGCTCACCCAATCTGCACAAGTATACGGAACTGCGACAGGATTCGTTGCCAGATGAATGCCAATCGCCGCATTTGCTGCACGCACAGCGACAGCAGCAACTCCCACAGCAGCAGCAGCAACAGTTGCAACCCGCACAGCAGCAGCAGCAGCATCATCTGCACTTCACGGCAGTCACAAGACAACATTCCGGCAATCATGCCCTGCAAATACCCGCCATCCATGCCTCTCCCAAGGCGCTGAGCTACATGAGCTCACTACGTCATCGCCTGAGCAACGCCAGCTCGTTGTTCAAGTATCGCGAGGAATCTCGAGCGGCACGCATCTCCATCTTGGTTGTGGTGATGTTTGTGGTCTCGTATTTGCCATATGGACTGCTGGTGCTGCTGCAGTCGCGTCTCTCCGCTGCCAATTTCGGTGGCTCCACACAGTTGGCCATCTTCATGATCCTGCTGGCGAATCTCAGTTCACCCTTCATCTTTGCGTATCGCAATAAGCGTGTGCGACGTGGTGTGAAACGTCTGTTTGGTCTGGATGCCTCGAGCAGTCTGCAGCGTCATCACAGCAGCAGCATGAAAACGAATGGTGGTGGCTCCACGGGCGGCGGAGCAAGTGGCGCAGCCGGAGCTGCTGCTCAGCTGCAGCGCAATAGCAGCAAATTGTCGCAGTACAGCAGCAACAGTTGCCGCTACCTCACGCCGCAGAGTTCGCTGATCAGCCAGACGCCGGTGCACACGACGCTCACGTTGCGTCCCAACAGCAGCTGCAGCACCATCATCAATTTCGGTGGTCATACCAAGGGATCGGCAGATTCGGATGAGTTGCCCTCGCTGGAGGCAACACCGCCGCCGGCACAGCGTGCGGCAAGACCGAAGCTACAGCGTGGCATCACAATTGTCGAGCATATACATATACCTGGGTCACCGCCCAAATTCCAGGCAAGGCGTGGCATCTTCGATATGTTCTTTCGCAGCTCGAAGAAACTGCAGTCCAGTTGTACGCTGCAGCCAGAGCCCGCAGAGGTCTAGATCTACTAGAGTTAAGTACTTTAACCATATATATACTATATATATGTGTTTGATTGCTTGCTGAAGAATTCGCAGAACAGTATTCGTTAAATCTTAAGTTTAGCTAACTAAGCCAAAAACAAAAAACAACAACAAAAAACAAAAACAAAAACTTACTATTTAAATGCTGTGCTAGAAGCTTCTCATGCCAAAAACAAAATATCTATAAAAATCTTTAAAAAACTTTGCAAAGCAGTTACAAAAATGAAACTTTCACATATATTTATTAGGCCTGAGCAAAACAAATGTACCTTATCGTAAACTATAATCTAACATACAAATATCTGTACACACTTTTCAAAAGAGATCAGCAAATTTTAAAGTAAATATCAAACTGTAAACGGGAACCAAGCAGCCAATTTCGAGTACCTAAAAAAATAACACTGTCTAAACATATGAATACATTTTAAACAACACAAAAGAAAAAAGTCAATTGCTTGAGACTCACGCACACAAACACACACACACACATACAAACATCTAATTTATTATAATTTAATTTGACAAATATTTATTAATATAAACACGACAAGCTTTAACAAAGAAAAAGGAAAAACACAGCAACATTCTGGCTAAATTCGATTAATAAGTTTTACTTATATATATAGATAGTTAAGTGAATGTGCAAAGCATATAGCATATATATAAATGTGTATTATAACATAATAATTATTATAGTTTTTAGAACTGGTACCTAGTGCCAAGACAGAGAGAGAGAGAGAGAGGGAGACAGCGGACATTGCAAGCGGCAGTTTTCATATTGAAAGCTTTTTTTCGCCGGCCTATGCAATGTCATTGTCTCCAGTCGTTTAATCATTCAGTCAGTCGGTCAATGAGCGCAAAAAGAAATGATTTTTTTTTATATTTTTTAATTTAATTTTCTCAAACAGAACTACAGTCATTGCATGCAGCTAAATACCTCATTAGCTATAATTTAAATCAAATAACGATATATATATATGAATAGAGAGATGTGTTAATATTATTAATGGGTTGGCGGTACGTGCCTTGGGTACGACTGCTGCATCGACTCAGTTCAAAAGCTTTATATTTCCTAAGTTTCAAAATCTGTTCGATTCTATCTATACTTTTTTATTGCCGCCATTCGACACACATACACACAGACATTAAATTAAAAAAAAAAAAAAAACACAAATGTAAAAGTAAACCAAACCTCGAATTTATATATTTCTAAAGATTTACATGAGAAATTTATATATTATACTATGTGAATATGAATATGTATACTGAATATCATCTATGCATGTATTTGTCCTATGTGTGTAGAGAACAGCAACAACAGAAATAAACAAAAAAAAAAAAAAAAACAAAAACAACAAGAGTTCCCTTCAAATTCAAACTGATGCAGTGAAAAATGTAATTTGAAAATGCATTCAAAACTAACTAAAAACACGTATTAATAGTTTATATACATACAGAGAAATACTATATAAAATATATATAAATATATGTATACATTATACATGTACATGAATAACTAAATAGATCTATTTTTTTCTAATTAATGCAACTGTCAAACGCTAAATACGATTAATGTAAACCAAAAACCAAACACAAATTCGATGTGACAAATTAGCTTTTAAAGTGATACACAAACGAAAAGAAATGCAAAGAAACCAAACGAATGGAAGGTAAATGAAGAAAAGAAGAGATGAGAAAAAAAAGAGATGAAAACAGAGAACCAGAAAATACACTAATTAACTACAGTACAATTACAATGGGTAGCTAACCACAGACATCAATTTAATCGAGTATTTTCTAGTATGCTGCTTAATATTTAAAAAAAACAAGTACGAAAAAAATACACAGAAAATAATAAGCTATTCCAACAAAAGAACAACTATTTAAATAAAAGAATATGTGTCTTAAAACAATTAAAACTCTATGACTTTTTATTGCCTGAACTTAAGTTCACTTTTTTTTTTTCTGCTGCAGCCAAACTTGTTTGCCCACGCAACATTATATAGTAGATATAATAATATATATACAGCGAGGTTGGATTAAGAAATTGAAAGCTCAATCAGCTGGTAAGTAAAATTATCTTTTCAGAAACTCATCAATCTCACCACGATGGAGAGAACTCTTTACTCAACTCAACAAGAGCTCTAGAACACGAACAAGCACTCAAAGACTGTTGACTTTAGGGCGCACAAGTTCAACATTTGCGAATACTGTTTCCATATTCGTGACCATATTAATTGATTCATTTGGTCTAAAGATCCATAAAAATAAAAAAAAAGAAATATGAATTGTGGATGAAAGACGGTAACAGTTTGTCGCCTAATGAACAATTTATTTTTTTAATTTTTCTTTTCTCCTTTTTTTTTTGTTCATAAAAACGAAATTAATTATGAATATTGTATAAGACAGTGTGTCGATTGTCGCAAATGCTGGTTGTGTGGAGTGTGTTGTCAAGTGCGGTGGCAAGTGGTGGCAAGTGTGAGTGTGAGTGGTGCCGAGTGGTGCCAACAGCCAGCGACGAGTTTAGAAGTTTTCACACTCCATCAAAATTGCGGTCGCTGTGGGCAGACAGGGCGTATGGGCGTTAAAATGTTTGGCACTTTGGTTTTTGGCGATTGACGACAAGTGCAGCCGGTGATAATAGCGCAGAGGGGCGTGACTAATCATTTGACACATATCAACTTTAAGTAACCCAAGCAACCAACCAACCACCACCAGCTGACTCAGCTATCCCACCCAGCCGATAGGCATCTCTTCGCGTTATCTTTCTGCCATGCGGCACTTCGGACTTGGCGCAGTGTCAACACAACCCGGTGCGACCCCAAAGCAGCACCCTATCTCCGCTGGCTACCAACTCCAGCGGATGCGTAGCTGTCACTCAGTAAACGCGTTAGCGGAACCATAGTCCAAAACAGACTATACAGCAAACCAGAACCCGAATCCGAACCAGAACCCCTAAACAAAAATCCCGCATATGCTGCTTTTTTTATTTCTTTTTTTTAATGTTTACCCAATGATTCAGTGCACTCAACTGTGCGTGAAAAATGTCATTTACACAAGAGAGACGCTCAGATTTTCACAAAACAAATAAATACATATGTGTATATAAATATATAAAAATACCATAGATATCATACGATGTGCTGCAATGATAGACAAATAACAAAAAATCCATTTGATCTCGGAATTTGCCAATTGTTGCGCAAAAAAGAATTTCAATTTCGTGCAAATGAAATCCAAAGACATACATACATATATATATGTATATATATATTCTGTATATGCGTACGAAAATGGACACAGATTTAATCTGCATTTTGATGAGTTCTTCGTCGATTGGTTTTGAATATAGCTTGGAAAATCAACAAAAGCATTGTGAGGCTTTATTTCGTACTTGGGCAGTTCATATGTAAAGGTATTTAAAAAATAAAAATAAATAAACTACCTCAAGCAAATGAATATATAATAACAACTTACATGAATAAGTCTATAATTAATTATACTATATTGCGACAGAGCTGTGCCTCTGGTTTTTAAATAACACAACAAAAAAGGTCTATGAACTATTCTCATACAGCATTTCGTACTGAACATTTTGTAACCCCCTGCAATTATTATCCATTCTCTATAAACCTGCCTGGCTAAAATCGAAAGTGACTCATAAAACAAAATTCTATTCTAATTCATTATGCATTAATTATAGATTATTTTTGCTTAATTTATAAGCCAGCAATTTAAACCGTTAAATGCCAAGAGCGATTGGATTGGATTGGATTTTTCTTGCATTTCGAGAGCCCACTGCGAATCGCCTTAAAAGACAACCTGCTTCCGTAATGTCAAATAAGTCGAGCCGGGCCAAGCCTAATTTGAATATCTGCATAATTAAATAAGAATATCGAAAAGCAAAAAAAAAAAAACAGAAAACAAAATTAAAGAACGATTTTTTTGACTCACCGTCGACAAATAAGAGAATTCAAGTATATAAGTATTACCATGTGCCTGTCTATATAGTATATAGTACTACATATATCAAAAGTCATTAGAACAAAATTTGTATTTGGCACAACGACACACTTTGTTTTTTTTTTCAAATATTTTTTTTTTGTTTTTAAAATAAATTGAATTTAAATGTGAGGTGAGGGAACCCAACGCAAAGGCTGCTCGGCAGTCTGTCTGTCTGTCTGTCTGTATGTTTGTCTGTCTGTCTGTATGTTTGTCTGTCTGTCTGTCTGTCTGTTGTCTGTCTACATGTGGGTGGACAGGTACTTGTCAAGCTGAACAAATACGTACACATGTCTATTAGACAAGTGGAGGAAACGAGCTTAAGCAGCGGCATGTGCAGTGCTTAAGGATAACTAGCCGACACCTGAGATGTTACCCAAGTAGCTTGTAATGCCATCATCCATATGTAGATTAACTGATCGATTTCGCAATTGGTATTATTTGTTTTCTCTTTAGCCTACGAACACGTGTGTGTGTCAATGAACTTCTTCGGCGGCAGCTGTCAAAGCTAGAATCAACTTTGAAATCGACATGAGACATAAATCAAATGGATGCCGTCCCCCCAAATCATTATCATAAATCTAATACAGCCAATTTTGGCTATTTTCAATTTGCATGTGAACTTGAAAGCGAGTGCATTGACATATGAACATAATAAGTATCGGATATATTAGATGACAAAGTATATGGCGAGAGCGTTACCTGAGCCTTGAGCGTGCCTCTTCTATTTTTTGTCGGTTGTTGCACTGTTATTGCCGCCATCCCTATCTATACACCCAGACCAGACCAGACCAGACACCCACCTAGTATCAAGATTTATATGTCGTCTATTTGGACATAGTACTAGGGTGTTGGCATTACAATTGCCTTGTTTTCCGCATTGTGCTCAAAACAAAATTTACGACATATGTTGCCAGGCAAAACTGGGTAGAGTAAATTTTTGTTTTCCTGGCTCAGAAATCGAACAGATGTGCTCGCAGCTTTTGGGGCCTTAGTCAGTTAAGTAGTACTACATAGGCTAGAGGTAAGTACTCTCTCCCCACAGTGGCACGCACTGGCCGAGTAATATGTAAATATATGGTCGGGCTTATCAACTGGGCTGCTTATCGTGCCTGCAAATCTAACAACAGCTTGATTTAATATATTTGCTTATAAACAAAAGTCGGCTGATGTTGTTTTTCATTATTTTGCGCTATATATATATATATATATTTTGCAGCTGCAAGTATGGATGGAGCAGAGAGTGGGCATATTATCTTGGTATTCCGATCATTCCAGAGATCTGCAAGTCATACACATTTAATGATCGTTTTAAATGTGCTACCTTTGGTATCTTGCATCAAAAGTGTTTATAATAATATTTAATTAAAAGAAACAGCATATCTTCTAGTCTGGCAAATCTCTGCTTGCCATCTCTAACCCGCTTTCTGTGTACAATTTCAAAATAAGCGTATTTAAACTTAAAGTACACGTATCTCTTAGTACTTTGCATAATTTCGGCAGCATCCCAGATACACACAGATACCCCATAGATAACTGTGCCATTCTCACGCAGCTTAGAATGATATCTTTCTAGGGATTTGCAGCAGTAGAAATGGCCCCATAAATATGTCGACTGGAGCGAGTGCCCGACTAGTCGACTGCTCGACTGCTCGACTTGGTCTTATCGTAACTTTCCCGTTCCTCTGTTGTTTGGCGAAAATGACGTCACATCTGAAATAGAAACATACGTGAAGGGGCCGCATCAACTGTGTAGAGTATATATAGAGTTGCCTGACAATATTTGAACTTGTACCGTCTGAGACCAAGGAACAACCTCTACACACCATGCTGTCGCCTTGATGTTTGTCAGCTGTGGCCCCGGTTCCTCGGTTCCGACTCTGGTTCAGTTGATGCTGGGAATATTCCATGACACGTTTCAAATATTATCACAGTACAAGCAAAAAATGGTGGAATCTCTGGCTCAGGCCTCACATTGTTTACCAGGCTGGCACAGGACAGGGAGGGGCTGTAAAAAGGGGCGTTATACGTTGTAGTGAGTACTATAAGTTTTCCAAAGTGCTGAAAACATGCTTATCAGGGCGACAGGTCTGCCAAGCGCACAGCCACGCCGGGCCAAATTGTGCGGAACGTAAAAATATGCAATATATTTTGACACTTTTCAATTAAGTGCGACGTTTTCTGCTTTCTGCTTTCTGCATTTTCACGAAAATTCTTGAGCGTGCACAGTTTATGCATGTGCAGGCAAAAGGAAACTGATAAACTTACACTTATATAAATATATATCTATATATATATATATTATGAAAGTGACCGAAACTACGGAAATTTCTTGTGTTGCATTTTTGGCAAGAGACAAACATGAATTTTATTTATTATACTATAGCAGGGTGTGCAAATGTTTTTATCGCATATTTCGCAGAAATTTTCCTCATTCAAGTGCCGGATCGTGCCTGAGAGTACGATAGATACGTCAACTTTCGCATGGGATTCGGTTCGTTTGATTCATGTGAAGATGATGCTGAATGATTCCAAGAACTGAATAGGCAAGTCACGAAGTACTTTATATATACAAACATAATCGTAAAGCACATATTTATGTTGAGGCTTTTTTTGGCGATTTCCGTTCAAGCTGTCACTCTATTTAGTTCAATTGTGCTCCTAAGTTCTTCCGCCATAAATATTTACTTACTCCCCTCCCTCCAGTAAATAACAATTTATTTTTATAACTCAAGTCTAAATTTGTTTTGCCCGGATTTAAGTGAAATCTATTTTTCTAAAGCGCAATTTATGTTCGACCTAGTTAAGATCAGGATCTTAAGTGTTTCAGACAATAAATAAAATATATTTACAGTCAGTTAACTCGATACACAGACTAACAAACAAGATGTAATCATCGGTTAGTGTCGCAGATAAATTTCATTTTAAAAAATATACTATAATAATTTGCGTTATTCATTTTGCCAAACCGCAAATTGACAGAATTTTGTGAGTTATTATGACATAGAGGCGGGACAGGTAAAGTGCATATAAATATATGCATAGTGCTTGTTTGTGTTTGTTATGTGTCGCGTGTTTGTATACCTAATGAGCCAAAGGTATCTATTATCGAATCGTTCGATAATTCTGACTAACTAATGGACTCATACTCAATGGCAAAGATTTGTTTGCCAAATTTGTCTATCGTATACTACAATAATTATGACACGTTTGCTCAGCATTTCCTTTAGATTTATCAAAACTAAGACTACAATGTATGTTCTAAAAATTAGTATAATTTACGACAACTATCATTCTGAAAAATATTTATAAATACTTTCAAGATGTTTCCTATTTTAAAATTGTTACACAAAGTGTGTGTGGTAATTTAAAATAATATTTAAAATAAATCAAACCCTAATTAAACCCGCTTACAATTTGTTTTTCTATATTAATACTGTTTGGGTTCTTTAAATACACACTCTGGCTATTTTCAGTTGTGTTGTCAACCTTAACATTAGCCACCATCTGGCGTTGTTGTTATAATATATAGTTGCTGCCAAAATAAATACGTAGCTCTTGGCCACAAGAGAGAGAGAGAGAGAGAGCACAGTGGGAGATGCACACACAGATCGCTCCGCGGGGGATCGCTGCGTAACACTTGTGCGACTGCTTGAGAAAAAAGCGAGGAAATTATTTATTTCCGCATCTTATAAATTTGCAATACGCCAAGTTTTGTATTTATTTAGGGGCAAAAAAAAAGAACAAATTAAAGAAAAACGTTGCTTAACTTGGGGAAAATCGAATACACTATCAAATTAGTAGAAGACTTTTTCTGCAGATTAAAAAGACCTTGTCGAAGTGGAAAACTCCATAGCTGAGTAACTGAATGCTGTGACAAATATATGCTGACTAATTTAGCGGGGAATACCATATGTATTGGGACCACAAGAAAGATAAAAGAAGTGTTTTTTTTTTTTTTAATGTAGAATAAATTGTGATGCTAAAGAGTCTCTTAGGCACTTAGTCAGCTTGCTGAAGAGGAATACATATATATATACTTTATTGCAGGCAAGAGTACTCAAATGTTTGCCATATTTGTTATACCTCTCTTAAAGACTGACAAAAGCTGCATGGTTGGCTGAGCAGATAAAAAAAAAGCGTTTTGAAAAGCATTCGAAGGTATTTGCCAATAATATTGAATTTGTGGCAAATTTGCCGTCAGCTTGCACTTCCATCCTGTCCGTTTTCACTTGGCTTCTACTTATTTTTTATGTGTATGTTTTTTTCGTCGGGTTCCCAAGTCGATGCTTCGGGATTATTGCCTTCAGTTGACTGCGCTTTTCTACTACGCTACTTCTTTGGCCCCCGGCCAAGTTAATTTCTTGTTGCTCTGTTGGTTAAAAAAAAAAACAGAAAAGAAAAGTTTACAACCTGCTGCCACTGCCGATGGTTACAGCACAAAAAAAATATATCATAACCATCGTGTTTGGGCCAGCCAGAGCTCACTCGAATTGCTGTTTGATTTGCTTGTTTGCACAAAAGCGAGCAGAGTTGAACTTATTTTTGTTGAGAAACTTTAACAGGCATCACTCGCACACAGCTAAGCAAATATTTGAACAGCTCAGCACAGCCAGTTGGCCGGGTAAAACAGCTACAGCCCTAACTACAACTCGAACTACGTCTAAGCCAGTTGAGGCTGCAGCTTCATGGCGTGACAGTTTCGGGTGCCGTAAAAGAGTATATTATAATCGTTGAGAGAAGAAAGACTACTACTACTACTCTCCGTGCACAATAACATTTCTTTATACAAAGTAGCAAATAAGTTTTTCGACAGTTTTTGTTTCTTCTTCAGTTGTTTTTATTTTTTTTTTTATTATTTTTATTTTTATTTCATTTGGGCGCCACGGCGACGGTTTCACAAGTTTGCTTGGCTAGAAGAAAAGATCTCACTCTACTGGCATCCGCATTCGTATACGTATTCGTATACGTAAGGGGTAACTGTAACTTGTGTGTGTGTGTGGACACATGCGGCGTATACGTAATGCTGGCAAACTGTTTAAATTCAGCTTAGTCTTCGAGAACTTCAAGTGCAACAAACTTAGTCAAACTTAGCTGACATCCGATGTGAATTTCGCAGGCATTATAATGTCAGTCAAAGCAAACAACTAATTGAGACAGTTAAAACTTGATTTTCAGTTTGCTTTGATAGTCAAGTTTAGTTGCAAATTGCAGCTGAAGTAACGGCTAGATAGATGGAAAGAACCTAACGACGTGGGCAGAGGATTAAGATTTAGTGGTGGATTCTCTACACTTGATAAGTAGTGCCCTGTGTCTGCGAAGACCGTAAATGGAGATCTGCTGTTGTAAATTTGCTATCTTTGCGCCGTAAGCTCAGCAATTTTCTCTGAGATTAACTGCACTTTACAGTCCATCGTAAAAGTGTCTAACGCTGCAACTTAGCGTGAGCTTTTCGTAGGCATTTAGGTTTTGTTATGCAATTAGTTTTTCTTATTTAACATATTAACTAACTTTCAATTTTCTTAAATTTACAATAACGTGCATATAATGCATAGTATTTTACGATTTAAGAGTTTAGTTCAATTTACTTAATGAAGAAGTTAGTTAAATATTTAGCAGTTTCTGCAGCGGCAAAAACATTTTTCCTACAACTTATTTGCACCGTATTCTCTCCCTTTCGTTCTATAGTAATCTCACATGGAACCTTTCTGCCTGCATATCTTGTGTAAAGCCAAGCCAAATAAATTGCCGAAACAATGGCATGGGCGCCATATAAATTCATTCAACATGCGCCAGAATCTCCATTGTGGATGGTCTAATTAAAGTTGCAAGAAGGAAGAGAGAGATAGAGAGAGAGAGAGAGAGAGAGCAGAGAGCAAAAGAAGCTGAGAACTAAGCTTAAAGATGCATTCGCTTGGTAAGCAGCTGGGGCTACAAGATTCGTAGTCAGAAATGAGCTAAACAAGTGGAACTTACGCTCACAGTCACACTTGTTGGGTAGGGTATATGTAGCCTAAGTACATACAAATAGAGCATAGTAGAAACTCAAAAAAACAGGCAAGCTCAGCGCTATTTCCTAAATAACTTCTATGTTTATGAGGCGATCGTAATGAAATTCTTAGAAAACATTAAAATTATGTTAATTTATGTACACAACAAATTGGAATAAATTTGAATAAGAAATACGCATGATATTTGCAGATAATAAAGTAGCTAGATATATTAAATGTCTATAAAATGCATTTCTTTACAGCTATAATACACTGCTACCCTATTTTTACTGTGTGTAGCAGTGTACCAATGCCACTCCATAAAGTACACCTTAATCTTGTTGTAGCGTATTTGGCAGTCAAGCACACTTACCCTAAGCTTTTACAATTTGTTGTTGTACTTGTTTTTGCACTTCTCCAGCGCTCTGCGCCAACGTCAGCTGCTGAAAATTACAGAGTTTGCAGTTGACGCCAGAGCAGCCGACAAAATGGCAACGATGAGTGCAGTTGCCGGGTGCGACGGGCGGGTACACGACAACACTTTGGGGTTAACCACCAGCCGCACACACAACCACCCACCCTACACTTGCAGTATATACACACACACACACCCAGCTACCTGCACACCCACTCATGCATGCACTCAATGAAGGCAGCAAGCGCCTCCATTTTGTGCCTTTGCCAGTGTTTCATGCATCACAGCGCATTTTTGCCAGGCCGCCAGAAGTCATTTTGCCAAAGTCAAACATGAATGTAGAGTATGACTTAACGGCGACGGTGACTGTTCACCGTGATTCCCTCCCTAGAAGGCAGCGTTATATATTTAACAACCAGAATTCCCTTAATTCTTTGTTTAAAACTAAAGAGAAAGTATGTGTTTTATGGTTAAGTGGTTTTGTTTGTTCGCCTGATTAACTGAAATTAATCACATTAAAAAAACAAAGTTTTTTTTCTTACGGTTTTTGAATACAATTTGTTGTGATTTGTTTACGTAATGCATAAGGGTGACTAGTGCATAATAAATATACTAATTATTTATTACTTTTCGCTGCAATAATTTAAATACATAAATAATAATACATATAATACATAAATAATTATTAATGATTATAATCATTTAATTATTTATGTATTATATATATTATTATTTATGTATTTTAATTATTGCAGCAAAAAGTAATAAATAATTAGTATAGAAAAATTCATAATTTATTAGTTAATAAATGTAATAAATATCATGCAAAAGTAACTAATATTTCGTTTAAGTATTTATCGATTATGCGATATATTTATCACTGCATTTGCGTGAAGAGTCACAGTTCATGGGAAAGCACTCTCCCGTGCTCTACATCCCTATGGGTCGAGAGTGCATTGAAGCAAAAATCATATTGTGGACTATTTTTTGCCACGCCTTCTGGGCGTATTGGGAGGTGGAGGTGACTTGAGTTGGTTGCGGTTGTCGTCGTGGCGTATGGAAATGAAAAACGACATCGATTATGCAAGAACGCTTCCCGAGCTGGTGGCAACACGCTCGCAAAGGATATTGTTTAAAAAATATGGTTGCAGCTGGAGAAGGGGGAGGGGAGGGGGCGGCAAGGTGGGAGGGAAGGTGTGTTTACCTGTTTCTTGAATGGAGCACGTGGCATGATTGAAATTCAAATGGCGTCATGGCAATCGATATGCAAGCTCGACTGCGGTTAAAGCATTTCTCACTTTGGCTACACTCCGGCTCTGGCTGTGGCTCTGGCTCTGCCTGTGGCTCTGCGTGCCAGGCCCACAAAACTGAAATCGAGAGTCAAACAAACCGTCGCCCATTGTGCAGTTATAAAATGGAATGAGCCAATGTGCACAGTGTCACAGAGTCGCTGAGTCGCACACACAGAGCAACCAAGTCGGCCATTGGCAGTGGCAAAGTCAAGGTCGGCGCCTGGCAACGTTGCAGCTGTTTGCCTAAGGGGGAGTAGAGGGGAGGGGGTTGGCTTGCGTGCGGTTGCATTTGCCCTCAAAAAGGCGACTGTTTTAAGTTTATTGCATTGTCATGTGGCTGCAATTGAATTTACAGCTGCTGCTGCTGCTGCTGCTGAAGAAACATGCAACATTTTGTGGTTCCGCCAGCGACACGTGCCACACAGCGTTAATTTGTCCCTGTGTGTGTGTGTGTGTGTGGTCCATATGAGAAATCACTCTGACAGATGACACACCCATCATGCCATCATGGTATGCCACAGTGCCGAAAGATATTTCCTGCCGCTGTCGCTGTCGAAGAAATATTTTCCATTAGGCGCAAGTTTTTCCACCATCAAGTGGGGAAAACACGAAAAAACGAAAAACTGATTAATGTTTTCAACATTCAATACGTTTTTCTTGGCATCCCAACGCGGCGTGATCTTTGGCCCCCGGGCGCGGTACTATTAATCTGCAATTAAGTGCTCAAAGCGTTGAAAATATTTGAGTGTTTACATCGCTTTTTTTGTTTTTTTCCAGACTATTCAATGATTTCTTTTTTTTGGTTTTTTCTTTCGTTTTTTATTTATGTTTCAGCTAAGACAAATAATTCCACTATTCGGTTTATTTCCGATATTGGCGCTTCGCTTTGTTTAGCCTGCCACGTTCTTTTTTCTCCGTTCATTTTAGCCAAATTAACAAATAAAATTGAGCGAAAAAGCAACGCAAAGTAAAAACAGAAACTGTAGAAAAATAATTGCGCTGTGCGTGGAATTCGCAGCTAAAATGATCCGTGACCACTTAAAATGCCGCACAGTGGATTGAAATTTAAAACATGTATATGATAAATGATATGGTTTATAGGAATTTAATTTCAATTTTAAAAGCTACGCAGTTAAACTGGGAATCGAATTGTAATCAAATTCCCTCGGAGTTTAAGCCGATACTTTCTTTATTTTAAACATTACACAATTATACCTTATTAAAAATATAATAATAATATTTTAAATATTAATTGCTATCTATTGTTTCCCAGTGCCTTATTTCTCTCTATCTCTCTTTCAACCCACTGTGCTTAGGGTCAAACCACATCGCAAGCCAAAATTTATCTGTGAAAATGTTTGGGAATTAATTCATAAATTTACGGTTAGTCATGCTGAGAAATATCACTTAATTGTTGCTAATTTATAAGTAGTGCGCACTTCTGGTGAGATTACATATTATTAATTTTGCCATATTAATTCGACTGGCTTATCTCATTGGGGCCATCGCATAGCACTGTACAGTGGGGGAGGGCTTTAAATTGGAGCTGCCATTTTTGGGTTGTGCCAATTTAGTTTCGGTTTCAGCTTAAGTCAAATGATAACAATCGTGTCATTAAGGTGACAAATCGATTGAACTGTTGCCCAGACACATAGTGTGGGTATATGTGGATGTAGGTAGAGCTGTGTCTCTGTGTGTGTGTGTGTGTGAGTCTGTGTGTGTGGATGGTAAATAAATTTGGAGCGCTTGTAAATCGCTCAACATTGGCCTCTTGGGTTATCCATCTTATACACTTACCAGAGGATGTTGTGCATTCCAATTAAGTTAGACTGACATATACATTTATTAATTTATATATTCTTGTTCAAAATCTGTCAAAATTTTAGATCTAATCTATTGGCTATTACATTTTTCTTTAAATTAAATATTATTTTATTTGTATTCGTTACATTTGTGCTTAATATATTTATTTATACCAATTTATATTCTGTATATAATTTATTTTATAATATCTACCTTATATATATTTTGTTCTTGTCTGTAAGTGTATTTGCTCTTCGTCACTTTGTTTCTTTGCCACTTTCCTGTGTTTGCTTCCCGCAAACCTTCAACAATTTGCAAGGAAAACAAACTAACAGAAAGCAAAGAGAAAAAAGAGAGGAAAACAAAACAAATAATCAGTCAGTCGGACAGAGATGAAGACGGAGACGGAGACGGATACGAAGATAGTAGAGAGAGTAATATACGCTCTTCGCATCCGGTGACAATGCACCGAAAAGGGTCACACTGGCCCCGCGCTGCGAACTTTATGCTTGACCCATAGTACGTGGGTAAACAAGGCAGTTCTGATTCTGGTTCTCTAGATATTATTGTATTGTATTCTTTTTGGGCAGCATTGAAAATAGCATTTAATTGCGCACAGAACATAAATTCTCAATTTAAACAAATTTGACTGCGTTGGCTATGGAATTACGCTCTTTTTTTTTAGCTTTGCTTCGCCTAACATCCGGTGGCCTATGAATGGATGGGTACAGTCGCAATGGGTTAGCTCATCGACAGACATACGATGATGTACCTATATAGTAAGTAGTCTCGTTGTATGCATAAAGAAAATGCATACGACAAAGTTCAGTGCACCTGGAAATGCAATTTACTTGGGGCCCCATTCAAAGTACTCGCACTCGTTTCGAGTGACGTCTGAATACTGAACGAACGTTGAGCATTCGTTTCGTTTCTCTCTCTCTCTCTCTCTGCGCGCTTCTGCCAATGGAACGGCACGTGCAGCCATCTCTAGCTTGCTAGACCCCTTGCCGACGCCGGCGACCTTTGTACCCTCGGCAGATCACACTGCGAGACAGACAGACTAAGTGACTGAGAGTCACGTCACAGACAGAGATAGAAAGAGAGAGAGAGAGGGAGAGAGTCACCATCCGGCTGGCAACTGGCATTGCCATTTGCCCAGCTTAACGGAGTTTTGCTACGGTTTTATTAAGCGGCGACAAGCGGTCTCTTTTAGCCAAGAGCGAAGTCTCTGGACCGATTGTCTTGTTCTCCATGTGGGTAAAGGGCATTTGGCAAATAAAGTCATCATCTCAAGCTTGTTTGCTTTGCATATCTCATGTGATTATCTCTTGGCATTCGCCTATAAATATTGTGAGTGAGATCTCTCTCTCTCTCTTACAACTACTTCCTCACATTGTCGTCATATCTATTGAATGTAATACGAGATATTCAGTTAGTCTCGTATCTTTCCCTTTTTTTTTGCCTTATCATGCTGCACAACTTCCGCACTTCATTCAGGGCTTGTGAAAGTGCAAATTATGAATGCAAAAAAAAAAAGATGTGCCATCTGTCGTGCATTTTCATGCCGAATTTCAGGCGGGCGGGGGACTGACAACAATAGAGGTGGCAACTCTGTCTGTGAGTTGCGGCACGCGAATGTTGCGTGGAATTTCAAATGCGAATCGCCCCCCAAAATATGATGCAAACAGCACTTCCGCAGAGGCAGATGATGCTCTGTCTGTATCTGTAAATGTATCTGTAGCTGAGCTGTATCTGTATCTGTAGCTGAGCTGTATCTGTATCTGCAGCTGAGCTGTAGCTGAGCTGCGGCTTGTGCTCTGTCTGGGCGCTGTCTGTGGGTCTCATCGCAGCTCGGAGCCGGGTTCAGCCAATAAGCGCGACAACTGATTGGCATGCGAAATGAACCGACGCGGCGCGTGCAGGGCAACCAAATGCTGTGTTCTGTATGTATGTGTGTGTGTACAGTAGTTTTTATACCTTGAGCCCTCGCGTGTAATAAATGCCAAAAACGACTTTATTTCATAGGCGACACACACACACACACACATGAAACGTTGCGCGCATAAATAACGCAATCAATGGGCGCGTCTCATGAAATCGGACTTCCAGCGTATAATTTGGGCTAGTTTTGCTTTATTTGTCCGCTGTGTGTGTGTGTGTGTTTGTGTGTGTGTATGTATGTGTATGTGTATGTATGTGTGTGTGTGTGTTTTTCTATTTATCTATTGGTTTATTTATGGCGCACACAGACAGTGCGCTAATTATGCGGGCTTTGGCTATGCTTAGTCGCAGTCCGCAGCCCAATGTGATCCGTTGGTATTATGCTGTTTAATTAATATTAAGATTATCATATCGATGGTCAAGCGACGCATTGGGGTTTTTTTTTGCACACAGATACCCTGTAATGTGTGGCGAGTGTAGGGTATTTTTTCTTATATTATATTTATAATAATTAATGGAAAATCAATAAAGCCATGGATAATTGTCATCTAATGATTTTTGAGGCCTTTAAAATCATCCCATATCTAGGTACATGTTTCCTAAATTTTATAAAGGAATATTAATATATATTTTGATGTAGATTCCTTCTAGGGATCAATAGGTAACTGTTCGTCGTTTATTTCTTTGCCACCTTTCAGCTTTGCTAATTAAAAATCATATATTATTTTTACATAAATTAGTTTCAGTTGTGTTTGGTGTTATGTGCCATGCCAAATGATTCAACATGTTTAAATTTGTATGTGAAAATAAAAACAAAAGAAATACAGATGCTGGATATAAAATAAAACTGTCGATAAATATTCGCATCGAACCGCAATAAGCCCGCAACACGTTTACGATCCATTATGAACAGGTCCAACATCTGATATCTATATATCTATCTATATATAGCATTTGGAAGAAACATGTTGAGCGAGGGATTAGTTCAAGTGAAATCAAAAGTCTGCAGGAGCTGCAGGAAATCAAAAGATATTCCCAGTATTCCCAGGCATTAATTCTAAAATCTAAAAATACAACTTACCCATAATTAACCTGGCAAAGTATGCTAAGCTGCTATTTATATATTTTCCTTTTATTTCTCATAATAAACATAGTCAAGCTATTAACACCTCATTGGGCTGCTACGGTGTTTTTTTTTTCTTCTTTTTTTTTTTTAAGTGTGTTTCGCGTTTGCTTCGATTACGAAATGATGACCTTTAAAATTGATTTGTTTGATCTTCAAGCTGGTTCGACTTATAAACCAGTTTTACAGTTGACGATTTAGTATAAGTTTAGTTGCTGCCCCAAGTAGTTAAAGACCTGCACAGATACAATATATACACATAAATATCGTAGCGTATCGTATTGTATTTATAAATAAACAGTTTTTCGGAAAAACAGGCTGTTGCAGTTCACTGAAAACAAATTGAAACTAAAGGATGCGCCCATATGTACATAATTTTCCAGCTGTTTACACTCGTATATTCTTTGCTTTTCTTCGCAGTTGAGGGGAAAATCCACAAGTCATTTTCACAGAATTCTCATTTCAATTCATGCCTACCGTGTCTGTTCCGTGTTTCGGACTCCCCCCCCACCATCCCCCTTCCCATGCTGCCGAAACATGTGTGTGCATAAAATAAATCGAACCAACGCATAAATATTTATGAAATCGAAGCAAAGACAGAGAGAAAGAGAGGGGTAGAACAATATATAGAAAAAGAATTAAAAATATACCGGATCATTAAAAAACCAGTTAAAACATAGAAATCAGGTATGAAGAACTGTGGTTTTATTTCCAGGCTTTCCAGACAAACTGGCGACTCTACGGACTTACTCAAAAACAATTTGCAAATTCCATTTAAGCCATCGCTTAGTTGAGTCGATTAATTGCCAACGATGACAAAGCCGAGCGTACTTTAATTCCCGATTCACCTCCAGCTTTAGCTGCATTTGTTCTATTTAATTGCCAACTGGGTTTGCCTCAATTTTCCATTGAGTGACACGCCCCAGACCCATAAAAAACAAACGCTGGCCACAAAGTGTTTTTTACCAAAACACAGTAAAATCAAGTGCGAGTTGTTGCTGTGAATGATGATCGACTGTGAGATGCCACGTACTATAGAAGAGTTAGCTGTATATATAAAATAAAATATTCTAAAATTTGCTTAATAATTTATTGAGATTTTTTTACGTTTTCTTTCTGTTTGATCTTATAATTACAATTAGAATGGTTCCTTATCTAATTGGTTTGCTTTCATAAGGATTTAATTTTAAAACACTTTCGAAAGGAAAGTTCACATCATGCCCCATATAAAGTCAGTGCAACTGTTGAGAATATAAATTGTGTGTGCTCTCCCGCAACGAAATCAAATCTAATTAGATTGTTGCTCAGTCAGTGGGCTGTTCTGGGCTGCCCTGTCCGCTAGTCCGACCGTAACACAATGCTGGTCAGTCTCATTCCTCACAAAGAGAAAAATCAGCTGCCCGCGGCTTATGTCATTCGAGGTGCTCAGCAGGCCATTAACAGAAACACCTAAGAACTTGACTATGAGACTTGCAAATACTCTATATAAAATATATATTAATAAAATGTTGAAAATATATAATAATAAATCTGCATGTAAACAACAGTTAATTTTCTTTTAAGTAAACAAGTTCACATCAAAGTCAAACTCTTTCTTTGAATGCGCACATAAATCTGATCTATTTGCAGACCTAATAAAAAAAAGTAAATGTGCTTTTTCTGTTTCTAACTGATTTGCATAGCCCATAAAGCTCTACGGTACTCGATAATACTTCTCAATCACGCACTGCACTGTGTATAGGGTATTCGAAAAAAATAAAGAAAACCCAACAAAACTTGCCGAGAATGAAACAAAGCATATTTAGAGAACGTACAAGAAAGATTCGAATCTGCTTTGAAATGAGTCAATGGGAAGATTTTAGAATCAAGAAAAAAATACACAAAAATACATGGGGATAGTAAATATATTTTGGTGAGAGTTTAGCGACACATTCAGTCAATTTGTCAATTAATTATTTTCAAAGGCAAGATCATACGACTTTGTCAACCAGGCACAGTGGTTAAATCAGTCTATTAAGTGCGTCAAGGATTTTTTGATGGAAGCACAAAGTGGCACAGTCTGACATGATTGGTATACTGAATTTTTGTATCATCAAAGAGTTTTTCTTTAATATTCATTTATATGAAACTGTTACTGTATGTAATATCAATTTGTTGTTGAAGCTGAAGTTTCAATATCGAATACAGTATGCTGTAATTGCTTTTGCCAAAGAGACTCTTTGAGTGCATAGATGACATTTTGCGTGGGTGAAGAATGTTTTATTGCTGTGGTATTGCATGGAATGTATTCAACAGAAAGTCAAATGAAATTAATGTGAAATCGAAAGGAAATAAAGTCGAATGCAAATAAAAATAAACATGAAGTTCGATTTAACATCAAAATATTTAAGGCATCATTGAAAATATTGCAGGCAATGTGATTAGCAAACAGTTAAGGAAAATGCTCACATTAAAGACTAGATAATCGTGTAGTGTTAACGTAGCGTATGCGTAATGTGCACATTATCAACTTGTTTTATGGTTTGGCCACATGCGAATGCGGAATGCAAATGGTGCATGTGATTTTCGGTTGCACTTGGTTGGCCACACGCGCCGACACAGACCGAAAGAGAGATAGACAGACAGATGGATAGACAAACAAGCACACTCACACACACAGGCACACACACACTCACACACACACTCACTCACACACACACTCACACACACTCACACACAGACAGCCAGAGAGGCCGGCTGGCTGGCAAGTGGCCTCTAAATTTTGTTATCTGACAGTGACACTACTTTTAGTATGCCTTATTTATTGCGCATACGCAATGTGGTGCAGCATGATGGCAGCACGAGTATGCGAAAATGGGCTTGCCAAAAAAACGAAATAAAAAAAACCCAAAGCAGCTGCTGACCAGCCCAATGAGTGTGTAGCATATATATCCATTTAGCTATATAGCTACCAGTTCTCGGCCGATGTTGCCGGTGACGAGCGACGAGCTATGGGATGAACCTGTCGCTGGCGTTAATTGTTGTTTGTCATTTTGTAGCTGACGTTTACCTTTGCTTATACTATGTATATATATATATTTATATATATTTCCGATATTTTGTGGAAATGCCGCCTGCAGCAACGTCAGCTGCTTTGCATGTGTCAAATTGTATGGCAGACAGTGTGTAAAGCAAATCTATCTACATATATCTTCAAACAGACGATTCACTGTAAGAAAATTTATAAACAGAAATTCTTGCCAATTTCTTGCTACTCTATAAAGCCTAGCTATCGCTCAACTGCACACGCCTCGCGCAGCTCTCTCGTTACTCATATTTATTTACTTTATTTATTATTTATTTGTTTATTTACATTTCTGTCATTTATAAACTGCAATTGTAAGCAGCACAATTAGCAGTACGTATAGCACACATTTGACAGTTGATATAGCTCGTTTAACTCATTCACAAAACACTTAACGCCTTTGGGTTTTTTTTTCATTCTTTGAAAATGCCAAGTAAACAGTGAAAGAGAAGGCATCGCAAGAGAAAGAGAGAGAGAGAGAGAGAGAGAGAGAGAGAGGGAGAGGGAGTGAGGCGGAAATAACGCATTTGCTCGTGGTGTGCATTAAAGAAACTTACGTTATTTATGGCATCATAAATAGAGCGATTCTCGGCTCGACTTCTCTACTTATTTATGGCATTTGTAGTGCTTGCGACCACTATGCCACGATGCCAGTTGAAACCGAGCGTCACTTGAACTTTATCGATTTCGCTTGCGTCTCCATTTGTCTCCACTGTGCCTGTTCGAGCCCAGAGACTGCCCCACTGTCTCTTTTTTGTCTGTCTGTTCCGCTCTGTGCTGTTTGTTTTGGCTCGTGGCTTTACGCACAGTTTGTATGACAAATTTCAACTTGGTTTTTATATCGGTTATTAGCCAAACTGGCGGCACAGTGAAAATAAAAATCAGAATCGCAAGCAACGACAGCGACCACGCGAAATGTGTCAGCGAACTTGACAGATTGTTAGCTGAAGACGAACTGATGATACTCTGTACAGCTAATTAGAAGTTCAAATATTGTTTGGGATTTTTAAAATAATTTTAAGTATTAAATAACTGCTGATCAAATATTAAAATGCCCTTATCAAATTATACCTTATTATGTATAAAGAAATACCAACCACAAATGATGCAATAATATTCATAATATAAATAGAGATTAATTCGTGTGGCTAAGGCTTTATAAAGCCTACATATACATAATATGTGATACATGCTCTTGTTAACTGAGGGATCTTTTGGAAGAAGTGTATTTATCGAAACATATGAGAACAACTTTCTTCTACATCTTCTTCTCTCTTTGCCACCCACATCTATTTCCCCCTGTGATTCCGCTGCGGATGCGATGCCGTTGCCCGCTGATGTCATACACTTGCTTCAGCTTTAGCTACGGCTCCGGCTCCAACACACAATAAACATTTAACAAAACAAAAAAAAAAAAAAAAAAAAAAAAAAACGAAGCCAAGGGAGGCAAAGAGCGGCAAGCAGAGCGGCCTAAATTTGGCTGGCTCAGTGGCAGCAAGTTAAGCGCAGCGCGTATGTGGGCGTGTGAGCCAAAAAGTTTGGACTTTGGAAATTCCCATATGGAAAATTACTGCATTAACTCAGAGTGCCAACTGGCCGATTGCAGCTGAAGTTGCATAATTGTAGAGCGTGCTACCATATATATATATATATAGGGCAACCTGGTGACGCATGCGGAGAATACCAAGAAGTTATGCAAAATGCAAGTGAAGTATTTTAATGCTGACGCTATAAGAGAAAACTTCAATAACAATTAACAATTAAAATAAGTGGCTATTGGGGTATATGCGACTGTGGTATATCCAGTATACCGTTATGAAAATATGTTTGTATAACAAAAAAAAATGTGGATCTTTGCGTCAAACTTCCAATTCTTATGTGTCTCTGAATATTAATTATTTTATTTTATTATTTTAAATTTTATTTAATATTATCATTAATTTTATGAATTATTTATTAACTCTTTTATATGCCTTCAAGTTTTTGTGAGTGTATGAAAAGGATAAGCTTGATAGATATATTTTACCCATCTATATTTGCAAGTCTATAAAAATAGCTATACTACAGTATTATGTAGTTTATAACACTTTGTCGATTGCATAATATCACACAATTCTAGTATACCCATTTACAAGTGCACACAGGGTGCTAAAAAACACACTTAAAAATTGTTGTTAATTGAATGCATGTGCTCTTCATGTTCTACAGTCGATTCGTCAATATTTATTCATGCTTTTTGTTCTTGCTGTGCTTCTTCTGTTTTTTATTTTATATATTTTTTGCTGTAGTTGTTGCTGAAATTCGCACAACCAATTGACAAGTTAAGAGTGCTGAGTCAGTCGGTTCGGTAGGCGCTATAAATTCAATCGTAAAATTGGCCCAAAGTCAATTCCAACAATTCAATTAGTTCGTGAAAGTAAAAAGGGGAAAGAGGCACAGGCAGGACAGAGATTGAGTTGGGTATATGGGTCTTAATGACCTTACAGATAACCATCAGTCAGATATACTCCTATATATGGGCAATCAAACGGAAATGTCCTCATCGTAAAGTAATTGGAACAAACCAATTTCCGTCAACTATCAACTGAGAGCGTTGTCCTTGACCGACCATGACATTCGATTGCCGGGAATTGCAGTATATCATAGCTACACATACATCATAAGTCCTGCCCCCTTTAACATGGTACTACACATAGTCGTAGCTATAAATAGACATGTGCATTTCTTAGAAATTTTTTCAATTCTTGATCCCATTGCCGGTCCGACGGTGGAAAATGCAAAATTGTCACGTCATTGCGAGTTATTTCAGACACGCTCAAAGTAAATCAAATTGTATTATGTCAATGCAAATGTAACTGGACAGCAACAGAGAGGGAATGAGAGAGAGAGAGAGAGGGAGAGGCAGACGCTACTCGCAGATAAGAATATTTCATATACTTGCTATATGAGTAAGTTGAGTAACCGTTGCCTATGAAGAGATAGCAAGGGAAAGTTGAATAGATTCTGATCTACTGCAGGTTGAAA
The DNA here is from genome assembly GCA_018901885.1 of Zaprionus kolodkinae. Classification (NCBI taxonomy): domain Eukaryota; kingdom Metazoa; phylum Arthropoda; class Insecta; order Diptera; family Drosophilidae; genus Zaprionus; species Zaprionus kolodkinae. Next base: position 65,190 of record JAEIFM010000370.1, on the reverse strand, counting down.
GACTGAAAGTCGTGCGAATAATTGTTTATTTATTGCAAGATAATTTATGGCAAATATTTTATGCATTGCAAGGTTAGAGCGATGATTAAGCAGATGATTAACTGATTGCCACACATTTGTGAAAGTCATCGGTGTCGCTTTTTATTATTTATATTATTATAAAGCAATGAGAGTATTTTTAATTAATTCCCATAAGATCCACTTTCTGAGGGTCCTAAGTCTTCTCTTCGGTCTTCGTTTTTTTATTCCCACTTCTGCTCATTAGCGATTATAAGCGAATATTAACTGTAATTATATTAATGCCAATTTACCGCTTCTTGGGGTCATCGCGAAACTTTTCGCTTATTTGCCACGCGCGTTTCAAGTTTTGACGAATTTTCCTCATTGTTTGGTCGGAAAAAAAAAACTTTGTGGTTCTATAATTTTTTCTTTTCTTCCTCTTCTTCCTGCTAACAACATTTATTTGGAGATAAAACAATTTCCGCTTAAGCGAGAACAAAAGGCATGAGAAAGTTGACGAGTTCAAGGAGCGAAAGTGAGCTGAGCTGAGCTGGTGGGAAAAACATACCCAGAGTTGCCACAGTGAAAAGCCATTGCTTTGAATTGTGCCACATTCCATAAACTTTGAGCTTGGACAGGTGAGCTAGAACAGCAGACGGAGAGGAAAAGAGAGAGAGAGAGAGACAAAGAGAGAGATAGCTGCAGCAGCAGGTGAATGACAATGCTGCGTCAGCGAGAATACTTTTCTATTCATAGAGCTTGCTTTTCAAATGGAAATGCATTCCAACTAATACAATAAGATGCCTGTTGCACTGTGTGAGTGTGTGAGTGTGTGTCTAGAAATAAGATTGATAGAATGAGCAAGATTTCTATGCGATATATTTAGTATATACGTTTGATGTCTGATATGCGACTATGTAGTATGTAAAGCGTGCGCGACTTTCTTGAATTTATTAGGCGTTTGTGTGAGAATTTAATGGAATTCACTCGTTGTCTGGCTGCTGCTGCTGCTGTTCGATTTGCCAGTCAGCAATGCGCACTGTCTGCTTTAATTGCTTTCCAACAGCAACAACACCAACAACATTGGCAGCAACAACATTGTCGCGAGACTTGAACTTGTGCAATTTTACTGAATTTTTCGCAGCTTATGCAAATAATATAAAATATATAAATATATATAAATCAACGCATATCAATCAGAATGAAATGCCAGGCAGTCACTCAGCGAGCTACTCAGTCAGTCAGTCAATCAGTCAGTCGGCCAGTCGGGCAGTCAGTCAAAGGTTCAAAGCTTCGATTCGAAGGCGAATGCAATTCACGTCAATGAACAATGCATGCAAAACTGTGTGCGTGTGTGCGAGCCCATTTTAAGCTTCATTGACAATGGCAATGATCGTTTATATTGTATTATATTATATAGATGAGCTTCTTGTTGCTGCTGCCTTAAAACGTAACGGAAGTACTATGATTATTGCGCCATTGTTGCTGCTACTTTCACGTGTCCCACTGCTGATTTCGTGTACGTATATTAAGCATACGCACGGTGGTACGCCGGACAGACGTCGACGTAGACGTAGAAACAGTGTGACCCACAACGGCGCACGAGTTCAGTGTAAAGTGCAGCCGACTTAAGTGCAGTGTACTTAGTTCTCCCTCTCTCTTTCTCACTGCATTTATTTCAATTGAAATGCTGATGATATTAGAGGCACGACAGACTGAAAAGTGCTAAAATGCTGTAATGGGGGAAGGTTTTCTTTTTTTCTGTTTATAAGGAAATGCTTGAGTACGCGCATAATCCTCAAGTAGACACTAGACACTCGAGGTGTTTGGCATCTCTAGTGTCTGGCATTGTTTTGAGCTTATAATATTAGGAAAGTGCTAGAGAAGAGTGTAAGATATGAGGGAAAAGTGTAAACTCTATTTTAAAATATATATTAATGCAGGTAAAAACTAACTTAAGGTAACTTAAATTCTCTGCTTAAATTTCCATAGTTAAAGTAACACTTGATAGATTTGTTCACCCTTAACGTCTTTTTGCAGCATTTAATTAACTTGAATTTGTTTCGACACTTTACCTCAATCCCAAATGCTTACAGAAAGTTTTCAATACAAAGTTTTCAATGTCAAAGCAAAGACTCAAGACCTAGTTCACAATATCATCAAAGGGAGCTTAGCTCTCGTTTTCTCTACCTATTCCTCAGCTCTTGCTCATTTAATATCCGTTTGCCGGGCAACTTTGTGCATTGGCTCGAGATTTGTGTAACTGCGCATTTAATTGACGTCAGCAGCCCCAGTAGCCGTTCGCCACAGTTGCCTTATCCGACTTCCAGCCTTATCCTGGCGACAAACAATTTCAATTAATTTCGAAAAATCAACTGAGCGAATGACACACTTGAAGTGCGCAACTCGGAAAATCCTAATCCGGGCGAGAATTGGGAGCTGGGAAATGCATTCACCGAAATTGGGCATAACTCAACGTGAAGTTAGACTGCCTTCTGCCCTCTCTCTTGCTCTCTATCTCGGGCTTCTTCCTTGCTCTCTCTATCTGAAATGGCAAATCTAAATGGCCGCATGTTCCATTGTTCATTGCTGGAAAAACTTTAATTGCAAAAGTGTGCGCGTATTTTCCAGCCAGCTGCCTCCCTGCCTCAGCTCTCAGCTAAGCTGAGATAATTATGCCAAATATTTTGTCAGCTTCACGTGCACAAGGACATTTTCCATCCAGCCACCCGCAAAGGCCATAAGCTATTAGCCTTGTTGCTGCCTCTGGTTGTTGTGAAAATCTCTGCCACAGTGGGTAATTTGCCTGCGGCTTAGTTGTTGATCCTGTCCGCCGAATGCCGTAGCATACTTTTTGGCGCCTCTTGTATTTGTTTTCCAAAATTGTTTCTGCCTCTCTCTCTCTCTCTGCCTCTCTCTCTCTCTCTCTGCCCTTCTCCTGCTACACGTGACACTTTTAACGACGCGCTACGTATACGCAATATTGCGTAGCTGCCATGTAGGTCAATAGGTTTATTTATGTTTATCATAAAAAAAACAACGTTTATTTTGCTCTTCCTTAGAGCAAATGAAATCGATTTAAATTTCCGTCTTGGCAGCCACGAAAGGAAAAGCAATTGAATTTTTATGTTTGCACAGAAAGTTGCCGCTCTGACGAAACTCGATAATATGCCAATAAATACACAACAAATATTTGCAAGTGAGTGTGAGTCTGAGTAGACTGTGTAGAAGTTTTCTACGAACCATCGAGTGCGAATTGCAAATACAAATACCAAAAAAAAAAAAAATACCAATGCAAATGTTTGTGCATGGTTAAAGTGTGTCTCTAAAAGGTTTTTTTTTTTCAATTTGTTAAATAGGAGAAGTACCTTATTTCTGCCTTGCACAATCCTGTCTCTCTCTCTCTCTCTCTGCATGTTTCTTGCAATTTAAACCTTTTGCATCAAGTGAATCAAAGCAAATCTCATTACCATTCCATCTGCTTTTGGGCAAGTGCAATTAAATGGCATTCATTGCATTGCTCATTAGAAAATATTTGTGCATTTCTAATTACGTGTGTGTGTGTGTGCACAGTACTCCAAGTAACTGTATGCCCAGCCACGTGTATAGCACCACCCTTTCTGCCATCCCATCTACCCGTACACGACTCGCCAGCTGGAGACATGCACGCAGATTTAGTTTCTAAGGCATTTTAATTGCACGATTGCGACAGGGAAAATGCCAAGGCATTTGCGGAAAGTTTTCGTGAAAATTCTAGTGTAGTAAGAGCAGAAATTACATGAATTGGAAGTGAACATAATTACTATATAGATATAGAAGATCGAATGAAACTCTGGCGTTTGCTTTTATTTGTTGTTTGGCTGGGAATATATATATTTTATGTTTGCAGTTCTAAAATAATAGTAGTAGATAAACCAGTTGTATTTAGATTTTGGGGCCATTCTATTATTAATTTTGAAAAAAAAAATTTCTGAAAAAATAACAGGGGGACCCTTACCAAGATTACAAAAATTAAAAATTTTGTTAAAGTTTTTAAATTGCTAAGACTATTAAGCCATTCTATTATATAACTAAAACCATAAATAAAATGCATTACCCGAAGAAAATCGCTTGATTTTTAAGAAAGTTATGAATTGAGGAAAGTAAGGATTAAGGTCCTCCAGCATTTCTTACATGTCAAATTTTTAGTCGACTTTGACACGATTTTTGGCCAAAAATTAAGTATCCTCTAAAACCATTTTAAACACTTGTTTTATACTAATTTTGAGCTTCGCAATCGATTAAAAGTGAAATCAGGCGATTTTAAATTTAGAAAAAAAAATTTTTCTGAAAAATGTACAGGGGGGACCCTTACCAAGATTACAAAAATTAAAAACTTTGTTAAAGTTTTTAAATTGCTAAGACTATTAAGCCGTTCTATTATATAACTAAAACCATAAATAAAATGCTTTACCCGAAGAAAATCGCTTGAATTTTAAGAAAGTTATGAATTGATGAAAATGAGGATTACTGGTACTGTCAAGTGTCTTACATGTCAAAATTTTAGTCGACTTTAGCATGATTTTTTGGCCAAAAATTAAGTATCCTCTAAAACCATTATAAACACTTGTTTTATACTAATTTTGAGCTTCGCAATCGATTAAAAGTAAAAGCAGGCGATTTTAAATTTTGAAAAAAAATTTTTCTGAAAAATGAACAGGGGGGACCCTTATCAATATTACAAAAATTAAAAATTATGAAATACTTGAACATTAAAAATTAGAATAGTATATAATAAATTTAATTATTAATACATATTATAAGACACCTTTCACAAATAAAACTGCAGGGTATTTAGTCTTCGTTTTGCCTAGTTAAACGTCGTGCTTGGGCTGCCTTTGCGGCTCCTTTTGCAGTGCACGTTGCCATTTAGAGATGCCGGCGCTGCTGCTGCTGCTGCTGCTGTCTCTTTCTGCCCCTCTCCGATTCACCCACGAGATATACTCGTGATTTTATTAATGCGTACATGCTGCTCACAGCGAGTACTCATTTATTTGCTCAGCATTCGTTGGGTTCGTTGTCAATTGTGGCAGCAGCAGCAAGTGCGGGCAAATAAGATAAATGGATTTGTCAAATTCCCATTTTGTTAAGCCGCACCCCCGCCTCCATTCCCGCTTCCATATGCCATACACGGCGGCTACGCGATGCCATTAACATTGCGTGTGTCTCGGCATCGTGTGCAGGGTGTTTCTGAATTGAATTTGTCTCAATTACAGCTTATGCAATGCTCGAGTAGGGTTATTTCCCTACTAAAAAGCCAACAGTTCAGGCCAGCTGCAAGCTGAAGTTTGTTAGACTAAATTGCTGGAAAGTTTGTTGAGGTGCTGCAGGTGTTCTTAATTGAACTGATGCTGTCCCAAGATGGTAGGGTATTTAGGCGTAAATTGCAGCCTGATATATTAGATTTTTATATTTTATTATAGCCAGAGCAAACAGAGTTAATCAGAGTAAATAATCAATTTAGTCACACTCTCTGCAGTCCATTATTTGTTATATGCATTTCCCTTGTGCCTGCTTGGCTCCAGGCGATTTGCCACAGTTTGAGATGCACAGACACATTAAGCATACGCAGCGTGTGCCGGCAATAAAAGGAACTGCACAAATGACGCTGCCGATTGTGGAGCAGCAAACTGTTTCTGCCTCTGCTTCTGCTCGCCTTTTCTTCTTCTCTTTTTTTTGGCTTTGCCTTTCCGGTTTTGGTTTCTGGCACACGGCCAGCATAAAAGCGTTCAAAATGCAATCGAATGCAGACGGCGAGAGAGAGAGACAGAGCCATGCGAGCAGTTAGTCAGTCATTCACTTGTGCAGTCAATCAGTCAGTCAGTCAGTCAGTCAGTGTGTCAGTCTGTCATTCTTGCAGTCAACTATTCAGTGGGTCTTGCCGGCATTGGCCAAAGTCGAAAATGTGTGTGCACTGCACGCCCAGAAACAAAATTACATTCCATTAAAAAATCATGCCGCGGCGCACAAATCAACATCAACTCAATGAACATAAATTGCCACTGCTGCACGCTCCCTCTCCCTCTCCCTCTCTCTCTCTCTCTCTCTCTCTCTCTGTGTGTGTGTGTGTGTGCTAGCGCGTGTGTGTGAAGCCGGAGACGGACGCCAAATGGATCGATCGGCCTTCACATTGGCCGCCATGACGACGACGACGACGACGACGACGGCGATGATGATGATACCCACGGACTGCCAACTAACGCACATGCCCCAAAAGTCACTCACACACACGCTCACACACACACTCAGCTACAAAAACTTGCACTACTCACACACACACACACACTCGCACACACACACACACACAGCTGGGCAGCACTTTGTACAGTGCACAAAAGGATTTCATTTTGAAAGTAAATATTTTTGCCAAAGTGCTTTCTGTGAATTTATACAGCAAATTCGAGGTTGATTTTAGGGATTTATAGTTAAGATAGTTTTGCGGTAAAGTCAGTTATAAATGATGCATGATAATAAGTGTTTAAGAAGTTAAGAAAACAGCTTAAAATATATAGCACAGATTTGTCTTAAACTTTGATAATAGACTGCATTATTTAGAGTTGGAATTTTGATGAACAAGTTGGAAATTTGATAACCTCTATGTGAATGTAATTAATAAAAAGATTTGTTGGAAATATTTTTATTATATATATAATATAAAATAATTTATATATGACCTAATTATTCAGCAATTTATGCAATGTGTTATATATTTATGAATTAGGAATCTGCTGGCAAATAAAGTGCACATGGCAGCAAAAGGGCCTTTGTTATTTTTAAATTAATTATTAAGTCGGAATATTTTAGTTTTTACTAGTCGTGACTAAGTTTTTTAAGAAGCTTGTAGTTACTACATTTATTTTAAAAATTCTCACAAAATTTGCTGGCTATAACTCTTATAGTCACTGAGATATAGACGTTCATACAGACAAAATAGTAAAATAGAGCTAAATAGCCTGCTGCTTAAGAGTTTCTATGCCTTACAGCCTATAGATGCCTGCTACACTTACCGTGGTATAAGTTAGAGTATTCCAGAGTGCTTAATTAAGAGTACACACCCCCTTCTGGTTTTGCATGCCACTGTGGACGCTGCTGTAGGTCAGTTCGAATGCATTAAGGAAGCGTGCGGCCATTTTGTTCGACTTCAACTCAGCTGTCAATTTTGTGCTGCGTCGGCGGTGTCACGCAGCCATCTTTGTTATTGGGCCCCCGAGTGGCGTTTGCTGCTAATTAGAAACTGCTCGTGAGCAGGCACGCATTGCCGAGAGAGAGAGAGAGAGAGAGAGAGCGAGAGAGAGAGAGAGAGAGAGGGAACTTGTAATTACAGTTTGAGTGGGAAGAGGAAGGGAAAATGAAGAGCAGGGAGAGCAGCGTCTTATGTGTGCAATTGTCTTTAATGACAACGTACTGCCAACCCAATCACGTCACGTAAGCGTAAAGTAACGTAACGTAATGTGGCTAGAGAGAGAGAGAAAGCAATGATTTCCGATCGAATCGGTTTTGTGGGGGCTTTAATTGGCAGCACAAAATTGCCCGGGCTGACTGTACTGCCTACTGCCTGCTTCTACCTACTGCCTGCTTCTGCCTGCTGCCTTTGCTATCTGCCTCGAGCTGGCTGTGTGCATTATGCAGCAGGCAATCAGCTGCAGGATTCGAGCCAGTTTTTGGGGCGCATCACAAGGCGTCAATTTCCGCCTGAGCATGGCGCATTTTCAAGCGACTTTGCTTCCGCTTTGACGTGTGTGTGTGGGCGTAGCGCGTTATCAACAACGTGGGGCAGCTCGAAATACACGCATGCTGAACACACACACAGAGACACACACAACCCGCCACAGGATGCTAGAGGATACAATGACGTGCCTTTTGTTCGATTCCAGGCACAGTCACAGTTTAGAAATGCACCGAATTGCCTGACAATGGCAGGCTGCCTCTCTCTCTCTCGCTCTCTCTCTCTGTGTGGCATGTGGCAGGTGACAGGTGGCACGTAGCTGGAACTGGTCGGACTATCAGGCAACGTGATGATGTTTACATGCTATGCAAATACAATTAATTCCGCTTTGTGGCCAATCTTCCTTCTGCAGATAGAAATGCTAACGGATATGTTGACACAGCCGCATCACATCAAAATGCCTGGGGGCATGCAACAAAAGCCAGCTCGCTGTCTCTGCGTGTGTGTGCGTGTGTGAGTGTCTGCTGCAGTTTGCAAGCAACCGATAAGGGTGACCATACATTGAGTAACTTAAACCGATTACGCAGCCAATTAATGTGCCTGCATGCCTCAGATGATTTTCCAATTAAGCAAACCTACTTGCCATAGCTAATTTCAAGCTCAAGTAGCCTCTAATTGTATTCATCGATAGCTATTATGTAATGCAACACTTCAAGAACTGCAAGCTGGCGATATGGGTGACCATACTTTGGGTAACCCTAAGCCGATTGGCAGAGGGAAATTAATGTGCTGCAAGGCATGAAATGCATTTTCAATTAAGTGTAGCTAATTTACAAAAAATAATAAAATAACTAGAATTTCGATAATTATCGATAGTTGGCGTAATCGATTTTTTATAGAGTTCTTAGCCAGCTATTAATACAGCTTGCTAGTTAGCGCAGCAAAACTATAGATAGTCGGTTTGATTGATTTTTCACAGATCTCTTAACTATCTGCTCTTTTTTAGTAATTATTTCCTTTTTTTTTATATATATTAATTATCCGATTCAAGTGCTTCTCTCCCGTTGCTTCTGATTCTACTAAAAGCATTCTTTTTTTTTGGCAATTTCAGCTGATGCATTGACCTGGTCGAGCACAATGGGAATTAATATCAATTTGCCAGATTAAATTACTCAATTGCAGTTGTGATACAATGGCGCATAAAAGTCATTTTAATAATTTAATGCAAAAGCAATAAACATTCCAAAAACAAGAACAACAAAAAGCAAAAGCACAAAAAGGGAAAACGGGAAATTTTTAAATGGCCAACACGAGCCGACAACTGAATACGCTTGCTGAGGAAAATCTGTGAAAATTTTTGAATTTTCATGTGAGATTATCCCATGGGATTAAGTAAGCAAACTAATGTTAGCAATTAAACGTATGTTGACTTAGTTAAATAAAGATGCGAGATTTATTCGATAACAAAAATAGAACGCATTTTTTCTCACCTTTTTGGCTTAAGCTCATGGCACGGCAAGTCAATGTACCCTGCGGTAAGTGTATTCAAAATAAAACAATTAAACTGACCACATTTCGGTGTGGTCAATTTTGTGTGTCCTCAATCGCTTGGCCTTTGTAGCGGTTGCCACTGTCTGTCTGTCTTTCTCTCTCTTTGTCTGTCTGTCTGTCTCTTTCTCTGTCTGCCTGTCTGTCCTTACCCTCGCTGTGCATTTGATTTGATTCTGATTAAGCGAACTTTGCACTCGTTGCAGTTGCAGACACAAATTACGTTTGCCTTTTGAGCGTTTTTATTTGCATTCACAACGAGGCAAAATTGCAAATTGAAAATTGCAGAAGATGCGCAAAAAAAAAATAAACAAAACGAAATATCACCTTCATCCTACCATCCATCCAACAGTTGGACTGTTCTGTATCTTTGTCCACGAAGAAAGAGAAACCGAGTGAAAGAAACAGAAAGACTGAAAGTTGTTGTATATATTGAAAGTCAGAGCACGCAAAACAATACACAAACATCAAGAGGCCCCTCGCTTATCGCAGTCCAAACAAATGTGATACAATGTGATACAAAGATATAGTATGTCGAACTCGAGACGTTGCCGGAACGTGGCATCTGCAGATGTTACCCAACCGAAGTACGAGTAATGTGCAAACATTTCATTAAAATGAAATTCCAAATTGATTGGCAATTGGGCGCCAAGAAGGTAACGTAATAATTCTCTCTCTTTCTCTCTCTCTCTCTCTCTCTCTCACACAGCAAGAGTATAACAGGAAACAAGAAACAGCAGAAATGAGGTAACTTTCCCACAGTTATGAATAGAATGAAATACCTAACTTGGCAATTACCATTATTACGTGTTATGCGTGGGTTACTTAAGATTTCCATTAGCCCAACAAAGCAGATAGTTCTTCCACAAAAATTACCCAGCGCAGAATAAAATATGTAACACAATATAAAACATATAAGATACAGATTCGCAGAATATAAGAATAATATTCTTTAAAAGCTCAAAAACCACATGGACCTCAGAAAGTACGGCTCAAAATATATTTAAAAAATAAAGTGCATATCTTATATTAAATATTATTCATGCTCAGAAATGACTCAACTTTTTGCGAACAAAAGGGTTTATTACTACAGAAGTATTTAAAGTTCGGGATTTTTTTGAAGTATGATAAAGATTAAAAAGTCATAATATAATAGCCAGTTACAGGCTCTAAAGCTCTTGAAGTTTGTAAGAAATAAACCTATAATCAAGGTATGTATGTACATAGATAAATTAATTATTAAATTAAGAAACCTTAAGTAATAAAAAAAAATTAAAATACGACTTAGGCCGAGCACAGCTCAATTGCTCTCAAACTGTACGAGCCCGATAAGCTGCGCCTGCAAGTATGCAAAGTTAGATTGATTTCATATATAATACTCTCATAAATTAGTCACCCCAATTAAGTAAAAACTCCACTTGTATTTTTTTTTGCTCTTTTATAAGGTTTTGCTTTATTGAATGATGTTCGTTCAGTGTCCTTATTATTATTGTTTCGTTACCCTTCTTCAGTTTTTCTTCTGTATTTTGTTTAATCAAGTGAAACATGTTGTTGTTGTTCATACATGATGTTGTTGTTCTTGTTGTTGTTGTAGGATTTGAGGAAATAATAAATGAGATGTTATTATCTTTGTTGTTGTTGTTACTGTTTTTTCTTCTTGTTTTTTTTTTATCATTTTCTATATGCTCTCTTTCTCTAAAATCATAAAGTCGCTTATAAATATATAGGGTATTATTTTGCTTTGCTTGCATCTAACAACGATATGCAGAAATATATATATATATATATGAATATTATATATGAAATTTGAATAACACATAGAATCATAAATGTAGAATATGTTGGGTATATACGGTTAGTAGCGATGTGCCTCGATCTCTGGATCGTGTGGGATTTTCTGTATAATCTCGGCGACTTTCAATACAAGATCTGTTGATAATAACAATATAACAAGCAACTACAGTTACCATTACTATCAACATCTATCATTGTGTTAGTAAAACTCTGCCCATTCTGGCAATAACAATGTATGTAAATCGTTTGATAAATATGTGTGTGGATATATATATATGTGTTTGGTTTGTTGTCGGGTTAAGCATTAGTTAATTTATTTTATTATTGTGTTTGTTTATTTGCGTCATTTTGTTCACTTATAATTATAATCGTAATCATAAATATAAAGTGTAATAATAATAATCATAATTATAAAAACGTTTTCCATTGGTTTCGTTTTTTTTTTTTTTTTTTGGTTTTTTGTTTACAAACGTTGCAGAAAATATATATAAAATATTGTTTAATAAAAACATAAGAAACGCATGCGATTTCAATTGTTGTAAAATTTCCCTTGCTGTTGTTCTTGTTCTTGTTGTTGTTGTTGTTGTTGTTTTTGTCCTATTTGTATTTTGTTGCCCTTTTACGATTAACGACATGTTCCAAGCAATTGCATTTTAAACAATGAAACATTATTAAACATATGTAATAGATATATAATCATCATCATCATAATAATAATCATCATAAATAGTCATATATCATTTGCATAACTTTCAACATTATTATTTTTGTTTGTGCTTAAGAACTAAGAATAAATTTGCGTCTCAATAAACATAGTATTTTTTCTTTTTTTATGGTTTCTCAAAATTCTTTTTTTTTTAATATTTTTTCTTGCTTGCTTTTCATAAGCTTTCTCTGCTTTCTCTTACTTAGAAAATAAATAATGAAAATTGCGCGAAAATGTTTTTTCGGCAATTCGCGTTTTATTATCTCTTGCGCAGCCTTCGCCGCCGCCGCCTTAGTAGGCGTGGTTGGCAATGAACAGAGAACCGGAACCGGAACCAGCGCTGCCGGGAACGTATTTGCCCACAGCGGCCTCACCGTTAGCCTGTGTGTGTGAAGAAGAAGGAGAGAGAGAGAAAGAAAAAGCGTTAATTAAATTTGAATTTTTGTGTTAGCCTGCAAAAGAAAACTCCTGAATTTCCCCCAACCTCCAATCTTTGTGACCTTTGCTGTGATTCCCTGCTTAAATCACTGAACCATAAACTCACAAGCTTATGCAGAGACCTGCGGCAATATTTCAAAGTTTTTTCCTTTATTTTCCTTTTTTTTCCGTGCCTTACTCCCACACACGTAGGGAAACTTTGTGAAAATTAAATTTCACAAGTCTCTTTTGAGGATGGAAAGCAGCAAAGTTTATTCGATTATGGATAATTGTGCTGAAAAAAGGATGTTTCTCTTTGCGCCTTTTGCGCTTGGCCCAAGGGCGCAGTTCGAGCTGACCCTGTGCTTAATTCACTTTATAACGTATACGCCGTGTGGGTGTAAGCCCGACAGCTGCCAATTTGTGGTCCCCAAAGCCTCTTCAAAATATCAGGTAACAAAAATAAATTATACTACAGTTTGACAGTCACTGCGATTGCTTGATTTTGCGTAGCGTAAAGCGATGGATAGCTGCGCAGGCATCTGCAACTGTATACAGTTTGGCAAGCATTGTACAGTCAACAAATATATGGGAATCAAAATAACAACTTATAGAGTAACTTAAGATATTCCTAACCTTTTCTTGTCCTACAATATATAAGCATAAATACATACTTTTACGTGTCTTTTTTTCTATTTATCTTTTCAGTTCTGAAAATCGTCATTTATTTTTAATTTTTTTTACACATAATTAAATTATCTCTTTTTATGTGACTCTCGATACGATGGTTCAAGATAGTATATGGCTATAACTAGTTTGAAGCTCTGTCTCTCTCACACACTCTAATCATTAATTGGTTATTCTTATTATTCTTAAGCCAAGAGAGATTTCTCCACATTTCTCTGGGCGATGTTTTCTCTTTGTGGAATGTTGCATTCAGCTCTCAGGTCTCGGCAGATATTGTGTTGGCCATATATAGCGGGGGTTCTTTAGTACTTGTGGCCGGCAACAAACAGACTGGCATTGGCAGCAAACGAGGGTATCGAACCGGCAACGTATTTACCCTGGCAGGCTTGACCATTGGCCTGTTCGATGATGCGAAAGGGAGGAGAGGGAAGCGGAGGAATTGGTTGGGATTAATCAAAAAGAAGCGTGCGCAAAAAATCAAAAGCATAATAATAAAAAAAATGAAGTAACATGCAGTAAATAAAATAAAAATAATAATAAAATGATTAATGAAGGTTTGCGATTTGTGCAGTTATTTACAGAGCAGTGAGGTTAGAATGAAAGTTAATCTTTAAAACAATATATATTATATTAGAAAGTAAAAAATATTTCTTTAAAAATACGTTAGTTTTAAAGTGAAGTAAAAGTAAAAAAAGTAAGAGAAGTTTTATACAGACTGAAAACTATGAAAAACATGAACTTCTTTTTAATGAGTTAAAAAAAAATAAATTACGAAATTATTATATTAAAAATAAAAAACAAATTAATAATGAAATATATCAACAAAATTGAGAAGATTAATGTGAAATAAGTTTTAATTCATGCAATTTTAGTAGAATTTCAAAGATATATACAAAATTAAGAAGATTAATGTGAAATGAAATTTTAATGCATGCCAAATTTAGTAGGAATGATTTCTGAAATGTGCAGGACTGCTTTATAAATGTCTTCTATCACGCCAAATTTTAAATATCAATTTTAGAGTAATTTTTCATTGCTACAAGTGATCTTGATCAAATGGAATCTTACTTTCAATTACAAATTTGATTCTTTCTTTTCTTTACTTGAGCTCTTAGATTCTTGGTACTTTCTTCTTTAATCTTGATTCAATATCTGTGATTCTCCACATGCAGTCCGCTATCGCCGGCAGCGCCCTTGACAGAGCCAGCCTCATAGCAGCCCTCAGCAGCCTGACCATTTGCCTAAGTGAGGTTAGGTTGAGTAAGTAGGGTTAGGTTGAGTATGTGAGGTTAGGAATACTTGATAAATAATGTGTTAGAATAGTATTAGGAGTGGGATATTTATAGATGGGAAAGATGGGAAGCAGCTTTAGCTTGAGCTGAGACAATCGAACCTGCCCACCGTATATATCATGTGACTTATAACTAAACCCATATTATAGTTCTATATACTAATCCCAGTTCCACTAAAGCAAACTACATGGATCCCAGACAGATCTCAACTTACCCTGGCGCGCTTGATCAGCTCGTTCTGGCCGGCGGCGATGTTCTCCTTCTTGCCAGCCCATGCACGGAGCACGGAGGCCTGCAGAGCACGACCGTACGAGAAGGTCAAAGCCCATGGGCGCACGAGAGGAACTTGGTTGATGGCGCTCAGGTTGACGGAGGCCTCCTCCTCGGATTGACCACCCGACAGGAAGGTGACACCTGTGCGAAAAGCAAGAGGATTAGCTGGAATCCCATGGAGTGAGAGTTCTCAAATCCTTAGCTTACCGGGAACGGCGGCGGGCACAGTGCGACGCAGGGCCTGCACGGTGGCCAGAGCAATCTCCTGGGCTGTGTTCTTCACCTTAGCGTTCTGGCCAGCGGTGACCATGTTGGGCTTCAGCAGAGTACCCTCCAGGTAGACATGGTGATCGTTGAGGGCCTTGTACACGGCAGCAAGCACCGTCTCGGTGACCTTCTGGGCACGATCCAAATCGTGATCACCATCGGGCAGCACCTCAGGCTCCACAATGGGCACAATGCGCTCCGACTGGCAGATGGAGGCATAGCGAGCCAGCACATTGGCATTCTCCAGAATCGACTGATACGATGGGGTGTTCTTGCCGATCTTCAGGACGCAACGCCACTTGGCGAAATCGCAACCCTCCTTCTTGTACTTGGCACAACGTGCAGCCAAATCATCCAGACCCTGGGTGGTGGACTCATCCTCCGATCCGAACAATGGGACAACACCCTTATCGACCTTAATGCCGGGAATGATGCCCTTCTTCTTCAGCAGCTGCACAAAGGTGGTGCCATCGTCGGCCTTCTGGTAGACGGTCTCATCGAACAGAATCACACCCGAGATGTTCTCGGCCAGCTTGTCGTCGGTGGTGAAGAGCAGCTGACGGTAGGCACGACGATTCTCATCGGTGTTCTCCACTCCAATGTCCTTCAAGCGTTTGCCCATGGTCGAGACGGACTCATCGGCGGCGAGGATACCCTTACCGGGTGCCACAATCGCTTGGGCAATGCATTTGAGCTCCTCCTGCAGCTCCTTGCTGGGATAATTGAAGTATGTGGTCATCTTTGAGATTCGCGTATAACTCTGCTTTGTTCCCGAGCATTTTGTGAGCAGATCCCGAGAGCAGCAGTGGGAGGAGTAGCAGGAGTGTGGAGTGTACGAAAAAGATAAATATATTGATAAGTCACATATCTCTTTTGTTTTATGCAATCGCTTGCAAAATAATGTGCTAATGCCTAAACGAAGAATTTTGAGGCCGGTAAACAAAACAAAATCAGGTTTAAAATTCTACCAAAAAAAAAAAAAAAACAAACAATTTCTAACTGTTATACAACATTTTGCTGACAGCTGACAACTGTCATACATGGGGCGGGCACTCTCTCTCTCAGGCACAGCTGTTCGCAGAGAGAGAGAGAGAGCGAGACAAGATGGCGCGCTCTCTCTTGTTGCTGCGCAACATTTGAATAGATAAAAATGTTGCGCATACAAAGTTGCTAAACTTTTTCTTTTATCACAGCAGGGCAAGTATAATTTTATTTGTACTACAATTAACACAGATTCTATTAAAAATATTTAATTTAATTTCACTTTATTTATAACTCTTGCACTATTGCCCATTATTATTGCCTATTACTCATAGTTAAAATATATGAAATTCCCTGCCAGCGCGCTGCTTTGCTTCAAGTCAACCAACCTGGACAAATGTTTCTTAATAACTGAGTCAGGTTGCAAAGCCAGGGCAAAGGCGAAGGCGAATATGACGCGTCGACGCCAGCAGCAGCGTCGGCGGCGACGTTGACTGATGTAAGCGAACCGGTAGGCGCTGAAATACTACAGTCACGTTAGGGGAGAAGGGGGGGAGGGGGAGCAACGTACACTGTGACGTACACTTTCACTTTCACGCTGACTGCGTGATGTGACGTGCCGTGCCGTGCTGTGTGTAGCGCATGCTCTACGCCACGCAATGACATTGAACAAGGTCAAGCAACATGCTGCGCCGCTGCGCAGCTGCGCGTGAATGTTGCCAAGCGCATGTTGACAGCGTGTTGCTTACGAAACGGTTAAGCGTGCGAGGCGCGTGTGGCGCGACAGAGAGAGAGAGAGAGAGCGGGGGCGGCAATTGATGTTGTAGAGAAAACTTCTCTATAGACAACAAAGTTGCAAATGTCGCTTGACTTGTTTGACATTGAAAGACACACACTGTCCTTGCCCAAGCTATGTATATAAAGGTATATATATATATATATATATGTATATATATGTATATCTATCTCACTCTTCCAGGCAACTCTGATAAGACTGGCAAAAGAAATCACTATCGTAGCGTAAACAAAGTTTAATCGAAGCAAGGAATACTCTGCTATATTAACGCGGGATATAGAAAGCTGATTCACACACACACCTAGACGGGCCGGCAATCGATTAAAGACTGAGTAAAGTTCGAAACCGGCGACGAATAAATACACAACGAGGAGCGAGCGAGAGAGAGAGAGAGAGAGCGACGCATGACAAGAACAACATTAATTAGCTGCTATCAACACACATGTGTGTGTGTGTGTGTATAAAAATAAAATAGACACATGCGAGCACATACATATAGACGCGTGTGTTTTTAGTGGTTGCACGATGAAACAAAAAAAAAAAAAAACAAGTTGATAAAACTAAAAAAACCAACAAAAAACTAAAAAAAAAAATCTATAGAAATTTTCGAAAATTATGGAAACATACGACGCGCATATTCCCAGCTTGACAACCGCATAACCTTCAGCAATGGGCAACAAAAAAACAAAACAGTATTATCAAAAAAAAATATAAAATGAAAAAAACAAAAATAGAAAAATACAAAACTACAAAACGAGCCCCCTCACAGAAAGACAGACACTACGCGGTTCCAAAAGTCATTCAAAAAGGTTTGTTATCAGCGCAAAACTTGTTCAGGATGTTGTTCTATGTCTACGAGACAGTCCCGCCTCCAGCAATAGGTCAAAAAAGGGCAAAACGCAGCAAGTATTGCGAGGGGGAAGGGGTATAGCAAAGGCAAGATTGAAAAAAGAGAGAAGGATAGCAAGACTTAATAAATAAAAATAATAATAATTAAATATAAATATGTAATATGTAATTATATTTAGCTCTATTCTTTATAAAAAAAATTTACAATCTTTTATATATATATTACATTTTATTTAAGCGCTTTTATTGCCTTTACAAGCTAGCAAATATCTCAGAGAAATAATCCCTATATCTTTATATTATCTTTATAGTCGCCTCTGCTGACATTGACCTTCATTGCGAAACCTTTTTTGTTTGCAAAATAAACCAGTTTATTCATCCAAATTGTTTATGAGTTTTTACAGGCTCTGCCATTTTGCTACCCTTACTTCTCTTCTATCTCTTTCTCTCCCCCTCTCTCTCTCTCTCTCTCTCTCTCGCTCTGCTTTAGATCATTCACTTATGTAAAAAGAACTGTCGAAGCGAGATAAATTGCTTTTTTAGCTATACATCTCTCTCTCTCTTCCTCTCTTTCCCTCCTTAGGCAGGCAAAATTGGCAATTGGCAAAGTCAATAAACGCAAGAACAATGACGACATTTAATTGGGGAACTAATAGAGGAACTACAGCATAGCTAATACTAGATAGAGAAAAGTCAGAGATAGAGAGAGAGAGGTAGAAAAAGAGAGAGAGAGAGTACTCTTTACTATTTATAAAGAAATTGCAATTGAAACTTTGCCAAGAAAATCAATTAAATGAACTGCAAAGCAAAGCAACTTCAACTCGTATAGAGTAGCCTGGGAGTGGGGAAGGGAGGGGGGGGAATCGGTTAAGCCAAGCTCAGTTACACATATCATGCTCAGATTTCTTATCAGCAATGTAGAAATTACTCAGGGGCTGCATAGGTCAACGACGTCGCTATCGATAAGAAGGGAAACACAAAGTTCGAGATCTTGTCATAAAAATAATCATAGAAAATTTCCAGAAAATTAAAACACACACAAGCTCACACACACACACTCACACGCACACACACTCAGCACTTGGGGTAACCTTTTTTTCGTTTATAAGAAAAAGAAACCAAAACGATTACGAAACCAACTCGAGAAAAAACTGAAATGGGGCTGCAGCGCGAGTATTACGAGATAAGCAACTGCGCTCTAAACTTTTACTAATATTATTTTAATTAAACTATTTATTTTTTTCACTTGCACACACACACACAGATAGATACACACACACTCACACTCACGTAGGCACTCGAGACTCACCGCTCTGGAATATTTTTATAGGGCTGTGTGTGTGGGCTGCGCGCTGCTGCTGCTGCTGCTCTCTCTCTGGGTATACCGGCTGGCTCTGCTGCTGCTGCTGCACTGGAGCTAAATGGGGGACGCTTTTATTTTCGGTCTATTTGCGACTGCGACAGCGACTGCGACGCCGGCGTCGATGTGAGAATTCCAAAGTGAAATAAGGCGGCAGCAGGCGAATGTAGGCAAGCGAGACGGCAAAAGGTTGTTTGGAGGTCGTTCGGTGTTGGCAAACCGAGAGCGTGATTTGTGCCTAAAACGAAAATACCGAAAATACTGAAAAAGCACAAGTGCGGTATCTAAAAAGCTGTGGGTGGCAGCACGAGATGAGCTTTTTTGCGCTGGGTGTGCGCATCGAACAGCGAACAGCTGTGCGAGAGCTTTGCACTGCTTGTCGCACTGCTTGTTGCACTGCTTGGCTGAGGTTAGTAAGCGGGAAAGCTTCCTTATTTTGAATTTGAATAAAATGTAGGACAAAAATAATATAAGAATTTGTAATATTTAAAGCATTTTGGAATTAAATAGTTGTAAAATATTAAATAAATGCAATTCACTCTATTTTTTACATATTTAATTTTGATAAATAAATTAACTAATGAAACAATTAAATATAGACACAAATTTGCATATATAATAAAATTATGAAATTTACAAATGTTTTATCTTTTATAATTGTAGTATATTAATCCCCTTATTTATTTAAAAAATATATTTTCCTTGTTAAATTCATCTCGATTACTTTATATATGCATTTAATTCTTTCGATAGAGTGTGAGTTTAAGAGAAAAAAAAAACATGCCTGACCTCCAGCAATGCAAAAGAACTCAAGCCAGCGATACGAAGGGAGAAACACACGAGAAAACAGCTGACTGACCGACTAAACTGAGACTGAGACTGCATAAATATCCCCATATTTTACATAAATATTGAGTGGAATTTGCTTGCCGTAAAGAGCGGATATTTTCTCTTTGCTCTGCTTTGAATTTGCTTTATGTTGTGTGCATGAATTTTAAATAAAGTTTTTCTGCGATTAACACACTTAATAACTAAGCTGACTTAGTTATTTATTAAGCCTAGATAGAAACTTTCTTAGACGCCTGATTAACTTTAAACTGCCTTTGCCTTTGCAATTGCCCCCGGCGCTCTTATCTAATGCAGCAGCCACGACGTCGCGTCGCGTCGCTCTCTCTCGCTGTCGGTACTGCTCGCTCTTTGCGTACTTCGTCTCAATCACTTCGCCTCACTTCGCTTCGCTTCGGTTCTGCTTCGTTGGTTCGTGCGTTCGCGGCGAGCCTCGTCTCACATTTGTCGCCTTAACAGTTTCAGTTGAATCTCGTGTGTCGGCCGGTTGAGTTGTGTGGCGAATGCGCGGCTACAAATATCCAACCACACGTGTTGCTTTTTCGTCTCGCATTGCACACACACTCGCACACACGCATCTAATATACACGCACACATACGCGCGTGTATGTGCACGCTACGCTGCGGCCTTACGTTACGTTTAGTTACGTTACCTCGAACGTTGACTGCGACAACAATTACGCGACTTTGTTGGCGTCGCCGCGTTTGTGTGTCTGTGTGTGTGTGTTTCTGTGTGTGTGTCGCTAAGGCAAGCAAGAGAATTATGTGAATTACAAGTGAAGTGCGAGCATAAAGGAGAATAGAAAGCAATAAAAGAAAAAAAAACAAAAATAAACTTTAGAGAGTTCTTAGCGCGAGAGAGAGAGAGAAGGAGTAAAGAGAGGAGAGACGAGAGCATGTCAAGCAGTTTGCACAGTGTTGGTAAGCCCATAAATCTTAACAAACAAATATATGCTTAACCTCACACACACACACACACAAACACACTCTTCATATAGTCTGGCAACCCTGACATATGCAGATTTTTGGCCACCAAATTCGTAATATTGAGAAATTGATGAGTCGCAGCAGCAGCGGCAGCGTCGTTGTGCCTGGGCAGGCACTTCATTAATATGCAGCAGGCGACATGCGTATGCTGTGTGGTTCCCTGGTTCCCCTGGTTTCCTGCCAAGTCACCCAATTTCACCCAATTTCACCCGCTCCCAACCAGTTTCAGGCGAGCGAGCGAGGGAACCGCAGCGCACACCCAGACAATGCCATTTAATGACGCACTGTGTGTGCGAGTATGTGTGTGCTGGTTTGTGTATTGTGGTCTTTGCCTGCTCTCTGCTCCTCCTCTTCTTCCTCTTCTTCCTGTCTCTACATCTGCATTTGTCGAAATGAGAATCCTCTAGCCGAGTATCATCCTTAGCTCGCCTGATGATAATGTTGATTTTTGCCTTCCGCAACAATTTGCTTTGAACCTACAGTTTTCTTCCTCCTCCTTCTCCTCTTTCCCCTTCTCCCCCCTGAGGACACGCCCTCAGCTTGTGTCTCTTTTGTTGTGGATTTGATAAGCACTTGTTTCCTCACAGCAGGTGTCCTGCGGGGACGGGGGAGAGCATAGGTCAAGTCCAGAGCTTTAACTGGGAATGGGGAAAAATTTTAAATCTGACAAATAGAAGAAATTAAAGAAAACTTAAAAACCCTTCAAAGTAGGTTAATTTTCAAACATCCCAGCAATTTCATAATTAATTCGTTTAATCAACATTAGTTTGTATTATAAACAGACTTCGAACTAAACCTAAATAAATCATTTTAATTGGCCGGAAAATACACTTTAATTTAATGTTGTAATTGCAATAAAAATAAAAAAAAATGATTAATTTTTAAATAAATACTCTAACCCATCCCCCATAGGGGCAACTACAATTGGTAAATAAATGTTAAATAAATGTAAATTGCAAATTGAATAAGTTCACGTTAATATTATTAAATTAAAACGAATCAATTAATCACCAGAGTTATGCAAATGCACGCATTCATGATTAAAACAATCAAAATAATTAAATATTGTTACATTTAAATGTAAAGTAAAGTGTGCACTCTCTTCGAGCGGGTAATGCACTTTTCTCATGGGCTTTAAGGGGTTAAAGTTTTTATGAAGTATCTTTTTGAATATTTTTGATCTTAAAAGGCTTATTCTATTTAATATTTTTTAAAGGCTTAACAAACTGTTTTGTATATGCTTATCAAGAAAATATAGTGTAATAGAAATGCTATATAGACAATTAAATATGTCTCAAGAATTGGTCTTTAGATAATACTAAAAACAATATAGAGGATTATAGAATATATAGGGCTAAAGACCTGCTGCTAAAATTGTAATTCTACTTTGTTTTATATTAATTAAAATGAAGATAACTCCAAGCTGTAATTATATACTAAAATATCAAAAACATCTATATCTTTTTAATAAATATTATATCCTTTAATCTTCAAGCTCAAGAATACGTCAGTTAAATTCTCTCGCTCTCTCTTTCTATCTCTCTCTCTGCTGACTTGATCTCTCAGCAAGGGTATTCAACAAACTGTATGGTAGATGCAACGAAGCATATATATTATATTCTACTGTTTTATTTTTTATTATTATTATTTTTTTTTTTTTTTTGTTTATAAACTTTACATTGTGTGTGTCTGCCTGGGGATATTTAATCTGCAAACTATTTGCACACTCCGCGGTGTGCAGCTCTCCCTTTGGGGGGGAAGGAGTTGGGGTCGGTGGGAACGTTTAAACCTTTTAGCTTTGGTTTGCAATTGGTTTCCGACTCGTGCATAAATTATGCACGCCACGAGAGAGAGAAAGAAAGAAAGAGAGAGAGAGGAAATAAAAAACAAAAAGGGCCAAGGCACGAAACAGGCAAAAGGAAGAGGTGAGGAATGCAGGGAAGCAAATCAAACGAGAGCAGAAACAGTAACAGAAACAGAAACATGAAAATGTTGTAAAATAATTTCAATTCATTCTTACGCACGCATGCCTTAAGGTTTGCCCTTTCTCACTCTCGCTCTCTCTCTTTCTCTGCTATTGTATCCAAGTGCGCCCTCAAAACTGTGCTACACTTTTTTTTTTCAAATGTGCGTGTGTGCTCAGCCTTGCTTCTTTACTGCCAACAAAAATAAAATGAAATAATCAAAAAATGAAAATGAAAATGAAAACGTAAACAGAAAGAAGAAAAGAGAGAAAATTACAAATGAAAACATAACATCAGCTGGGGGTGTATGTACTCCATAAGTTTCTACATTTTTGCCAAAAATATTCTACACAACATGCGTTGGGTGCCCTCTTATTTTTCGTTTGGCCTTGCATTAAATGAATTTATGCCGTTGCTCTCCTTTCTCCCCATGAATTCCAATTGAAATTGCAGTTAAATTATAATTTATGGCTAATGAAAATGAGCAGGCAGTAAAGGGGGTAAGGGTCTGGCACTCTGAATGGCCTAAAAGGTGCAAGATATCTGACTGAAATGGGGGAAAAGTTGTAAAGAGATTTGCAGTGGGAAATAAAGATTGATATGACATGGAGGAAGAAGTTAATTCAAGCTATTTGATTTAAAATCCATAGGCATGCTCTAGTAAATATAACATAATATAATAATTTATTGATTAAATTTCCTTATATACACGAAGTATGATTAATGTAAAATACAAGTGTCAAGTTCTGTTAAATTCCATAGTAAGTTTGCAGTTATGAAAACTATTTAAGAGATTTTCTTTGAGCCACCTAGACATTTCAATATAAAAGTTTTATTATTTATGAGCAGTCAAGAAACTTTTAAATAAACCTGAAAAGTTACAACCATTCCGAAAGTCTTTTAGCTTGATTATATTTCAGTTTCCTCCCGATCTACCAAATAGCATTTACTTATTTTTAATAATACTTGTTATTTCGTTCATTTTATTATGCATAAGGCATCTACAGACTTCTCGACTTCTTGGGTAATATATTTCTTAAATATTTTATGAGGTGCACATTAAAATGGAAAATCGCTGGAAAGTCTGCGCTGTCTCTCTCTCTCTCTCTCTCTGTATTATTATTATCATTATTATTCACATTATTATTGTTATTATTATTATTGCCAGGCAATCGGGCAAACAAATTTCAAGCACAGCTTTTTGGCCAACTCTCTCTCTCTGGAGGAGGTCGAAACGTGCATTCGAGTTCACATTAAATGGGGCGCATGAATGCCAATGAATGATTACGAGTATGAACGGCAAATGAAAAGAATAAGTGGGAGGAAAAGGGGGAGACAAGGAAGAGGGAGTGGCTTGATTATAAATACAGTTAAGTAAGCGCACATGAATGCATTTTGATTGTCTGGCTTGGTTTACGGCACGTTTCCTAGCGGGAAAGGGAAATGCAGTGGGACAAACTGCCAGCCAGTCTGACTGGCTTCCCTTCCCTTCCATTTGCCTGCCCTTACTGCCTGCCTGCCTCCCTGCTCCCATTTGCTTGCCTGTCTTCGAGAAGTCTCCTTTTTTTTGGGCACCCAGTCACTTCCTTAAATGCTGCACTAATGTTGAAAGAAAAGTCATCCTGCTACCGCTCCTGCTACTACTCCACATTTTTGCTCTGCTCCATCTTCATTTTTTATTATTATTATTTTTATTTATTTGCCTGCTACTTTTGTAAGGGAAATATACCAACTGCAGTCGCTGCGACGTCGCATTTCCTTGCTGCAATTTCGCAACTCGCGTTTCTCGCTTTTCCCAAGTAAATACAGCACAGTCAGTGACTGTTTCTCTCTCTCTCACTCCCTCTCTGTCTTTTTTTATGTGTCGGTTCCTTTTTGAGGCCATGCAAAATAATGTTTTATATGTTGCAATAAATGTACGATGCGACGCGACGCGCCAACGCCCACTTTTGCGCCCACTTCCCCTATCTGCTGCATAACATTCGCATTCGCATTCGCATTCGCAGCGGCATCGCGCATACGCAATGTTGTACACGCAGTTATCCTTGCGCCCATTTCTGCTGTCTGACTCCCTGTGAGTGCGAGTGTGTGTGTGTGTGCGAGTGTGTGTGTGTGTGTACTCTGCCCAGTTGCCAACTGACATGCCACCAAATTTGCGTTATTGCTGCTGCTTCTGCTGCTGTTGTTGTTGTTGCCCCGCCCCAAGCAGATACTCCCTAATTGCAAAAGAAAAATGTGGCATTGTTTTCCGCTGTTTCCCTTTCCCCCCAACGTTTTTTCCACCACTTCATGCCGTTTCATTTTACCAGCATCATTTTAATGAGACATTTTTAACAGATTATTAAGAGCGCAGGCAGCTCGTAAGTTTGTTCACAAATTAATTTAAAGAAATTAATGCAAAGTGTTGGCACTTGTTGGAGCAAAGTGGTTGGAAAAATGTATTATATAGATAGCACAGCCTCACAAGAAATTATAATTATATTATAATATATATTTAATATATTATTTTAATATTTTCTTTAGAAGTTGTTGTATTAAACTAAAATTAATAGCAACTGTTTGCGTAACCATCATAAAGCAAACAAATTCTTTTTAAAAAATGGCTCATTTTTTAAAGATAATTTAATTTTTTTTTAGTTAGCTTAGCAGTTTAATAAAATAGATAGATCTATAGTATATGCCTTGATAATTGTTGTAGAAATCAGTGCAGTTTGCCATATGAGACAATGCTCTAGATTTTTTACTGCTTTTTCTCTCTATCTCTATTTCTGCCTATTTGTGTTATTTAAATTATTTAGACCTCTCCGGGTTGCGGCATCCTTTTGAAGTGCCTTTTCTGCATTTGGTAACAAAGAATGGAAGAGCAACTGGCAATTTAATTAAAGATCAAATGTAACTGGGCTCTCTCTGGCTGTCGCTGACATAAATGTTTAACGAAGCGTCAAACGTTTTCGATTTTGCAGTCGCTTCTTGTTTTGTTTGTCGTTCTCTTTTTTGGCCCACTGCCTGTTGGCCCTCTTCTTGTTGGCTCTCTTGTTGTTGTTAACCCAATAGGCGCTCATTTAGATCCTTTTGCGTGTCAAGTCCTTGTCGTTGTTGTTGTTGTTGTGTCAATAATTCGTGCGTTGCGCCCGTGTCACGTTCTGCCTTACGTAAAATTCGATGCGCGTCGCCCTTGTCAAACGTCGTCGTCGTTGTTGCTGCCGTCCCCATTGACAATGACAATATTTTGCATAATTTTATTAAAGTGAAAATATTAAAGACATGACTTTAAATGGTTGCAGGAAAGGCAAGCAAACAACGCAGATAAGATGATATCTTTTATTTTTGCTTTTTTTGTGGAGCGAAAGAAACTTTTTTGCAACTCTCAAATGGAATGTTTTCCCATTTTGTTCCCAGGCAACAGAGCATGAAAATCAACATACGAATTCATGCTGCTTCTCTCTCTCTCTCTCTCCATCTACTACAACTTCTTCCACTTCTCTGCATTTGCTTGGCCCTCTTTTTCGTTTCGTTTCTTTCTGTATTTCTATATGTTCTACAAAGTGCACACTAACAGTGGCGGAGCGAGGGGGGAAACGCTGTGTAAATGAAATATGGCAGGGGTATGGAAAAAGGGGGGGGTACGCATTATACCAGCAAATTTGTTCCAAATGGCAAATATTGCCAAACAAAATGCAGTTACAATAGTATTCGTTATATGAGCTTGGCAAGCTGAAAGAATCCTTGAAATAACATGATTATTTCTGGAGAGACTGAAGTAATTCTAGAAGTAAATATTTTAAAGGAAATTATGACTTATATCAAGATCTCTTTTAAGTCTTTAATTTATAGAGATTCCTTCTGCATTAGTTGCCCTTTTTAAACTGCCTTTTTATCATGCCTTCTGCAACTGCAATTGTCATACATAAACTTTATTGTCTATGCCAAACTTGAGTTGATATTTTATTTTATTTTATTATATTCTCCATTTTCGTTGAGCGACTTATGCATTAAAAACTATTAGAGTAGTTTACTTTGCTTTGAGTTTTGTTGTTGACCGAGGAAGAAACTTTAATTTGAGTTGGAGCTACGGCAGGGAAGAGTTGGAAAGCATTTGAGCCTGGTCAATACCCTTGGCAGCTGTCAGCAAATTGCGTCTCACTTATATGCCCAAAACTGGCTTTAGTTGGGTCTTTTTCCCACCTGCAGAGCCAGAGAGAGATAGCAGGCAAAAACTATAAAAGAACTGCTAGGAAAGTTCTTTTTTTTACGCTTTCTTTCTCTGTCTCTGTCGCTGTGTGAACTTTTGCCCCCTATTTAAATTCGGTGTGGCCCGCTCTACCATTCGTATTGCTGTTGTTGTTGTTGATCCTTTAGCAAAAAACTTTGCTATAAATAATTTTTGCATTTTTATTGTGCATTTTTATGCATTCGCCCCCCTCTCCCCACAACTCGCACTCGCTGGCATTCGATATCAAAGTTGGTTCTGCAAATAAATATGAAAAGTTTTATTTATGTTTGGGCCGGGGCTAAGCCAAAGCCAGAGCATAGTACTATGGGCGTTATATACATATTTATGGCATTTGTTTGCCAACAACTATGCAATAGCTCAATCACGCCAGGTTCAGGCAGAGCACAACGTGTCGTATACTTGATGTAGTTAAACGTGTCTCTATATCTCTCTATCCCACAGCCCGAACGAGGAACATCATCAATGTGAGTGCTGCGTGGCTTGTGCTGTGCTGCTAGCTCCTGGGGGCAATGAAATCACGGAAGCTGCCCAAGGTTTGTGGCCTCAACTACTTGACATTTGTCTACATTCCTGTGCTCGTTCTGCCCATCCTAAAATGCACGGCATTAGCCAACTCCAGCAGCAGCAGCAGCGGCAGCCAGAGCGATTTCGATTATCGCATGCAACGTGTGAGGAATGTGCTGAAGGAGGTGCCCCTGATCGATGGACACAACGATCTGCCATGGAATATACGCAAATTTCTCAAGAATCAATTGAAAGACTTTCACTTTGGCGGCGATCTGCGAGAGCTGGCGCCATGGTCATCGAGTGCGTGGAGCCACACGGATTTGCGTCGCCTCAAAGAGGGCATGGTCTCAGCACAATTCTGGTCCGCCTACGCTCCCTGCTCGTCCCAGCATCTGGATGCAGTACAACTGACACTGGAACAGATCGATCTGATACGACGCCTGGTCCAACTCTATCCACATCACATGGCACTGGTAACCACCGCATCGGGCATCGAGCAGACCCATCGCACTGGCAAGATTGCAAGTCTGATCGGGGTCGAGGGAGGTCATGCGATTGGCACCAGTCTCAGTGTACTGCGCATGTTCTATCAGCTCGGTGCGCGTTATCTAACACTTACACACACCTGCAATACACCTTGGTAAGTGCTAGAGGGGGGGATACAAGGGAGGGATTACAATACTCTCTCTCTCTTTCTGTCTCTTTGATTACAGGGCGGACTGCTGCAAAGTTGACGAACCTGGCAAATATCCACACATAGGCGGCCTATCGCAGTTCGGCAAGGTGAGTTAATAGTCTTATATGGATGAAATTGCAACATTTTCAAGGGTATATTACCAGAGATCACAAAGATAAAGACATGGCATGCTAGAGGTATTGCAAGTGACAAGAAAATTGCATACAAAATCATGTGTTTTAAAACATTTTATAATTTAAAATTCTAATTCTAATTTCTCTAAAAATTTAATACTTTAAAATTAAAATTAAAGATTTTTAATAATTTAATAATTTTAAATTTAAATCTAAATGTTTTTCTGTTGTTTTGTTTTTCTCCATTTCCCATTTTTTATATATATCGATCCTTTTTTTTGAGAGAGCTAATTGTCAGTTCTGTACCACAATAAATACTTAATTAATCATATTATTAATCACATATTTGTGCAGGGTATAAATCAGTTAATAAAACCCGCAATTACTTTAGTTCTTTCGCATGCAAAAAATTCCTTAATCCAGCCTTGTTTTTGGTCATGTTTGGTTTGAATAAAATAAATGATGGCAGCGCCAATGCAATTAGTTCAACTGCCACAGGCGTATCACTTTTTGTACTTTGAATTTTAATTGATAATGTAAATAATGTTTTTCTTCTCTCGTTGTTTTCCAGCTGGTGGTCAAAGAAATGAATCGTCTGGGCATGATTGTTGATCTGTCGCACGTCTCGGTACCGACAATGCTGGACGCGTTGGCTGCATCACGAGCTCCGCTCATCTTCTCACACTCCTCGGCTCATGCCATCTGCAACAGCTCGAGGAATGTGCCCGATCATGTGCTGCAACGCATCGTATGTATTACGACTTAACACTTGACACTCTTAATGGCCTCCAGGGGCAATTTGACATTAACCTAATGAGGCTTATTACTTTGCAGGCCATTAACGGCGGTCTGGTTATGGTTGCGTTTTATCCGCACTTTGTCAGCTGCTCGGGACAGGCCACGCTGCACGATGTTGTGGGTAGGTAAAGCAAAATAAAATAAAAAAAGAAAAAGCCACAGCAAAAACATACTTTTTTTTTATTAAAAATGTGTATTTATTTTAATTTGAAGTACTGCTTATAGTGGCAGCTTTATATTATAAATAATAAAACATAATGAGTTCCTTTGCAGAGCTTAAAGTCGAATTAATTTTTTATTGCCTACTTTTCAGCGCATATCAATCACATACGCGAAGTGGCGGGCATCGATCATGTGGGCATTGGCGCTGGCTACGATGGCGTAAATCTGTAAGTATAAACTATAGTGTATAAGAAAATCGAATAGTTGAGCATTTATTAGATACTTTAATCCAACTTAAGCAGCTCTAAAAATACTGTATATTTTTCGTATTTTCAGTGTACCCAAAGGGCTTGAGGATGTTTCCAAATATCCGCATCTTTTTGCCACTTTACTTGAGTCTGATAAATGGTCAGAGGGGGATATTGCCAAGCTGGCTGGCAACAATCTTATACGCGTCTTCAAGGAAGTCGAGGCGGTGAGTAGAAACTTAGGAGAAAACAAAAGACATTGACATTCCATTGTGCACATTGGCAACATTTCTGAATTTCTTTGGCCAGTTGCGTGTATACACTACCTGCAGCAGCTTAAGGCTCAGACAGAGCCCTAAACAAAAGCACATTTCTCTAGAAACAGAAAAACATGTCGGCGTCCCTTCCCCCTCCATCCCCCGCAGAGAGGATAACTCGATAGGGAGTCCGAATGGAGCTGGAACTGATGATGCTGCTGCTGCTGCTGCTGACGCTGTCTGCATTCTCTGAGTCGCTTGTTATTGCACTCGGAAAATTCCTTTCAAAGGATAAAGAGAATAATGTGGCTTTGCAATGGAATTTGCACATACTTCGTGCGGAAAGAAAAGCAAAAGCAGGCCAAACCAAACCCCAAGCGACAACAGAACAGAGAGCAGAGCGGAACCAAACCGGACTGAACTGAGCTGAACTGAACTGAATGTCGGGTGTCTGGCGTCGAAAAGACGCAAGTTGTAAAATAATTTTAAAAGGATTTTCAAATGGTTATACCGATATTTATACACAAGCATGACCAGCAGATACCACGCAGCAGCAGAGCAGGAGAACAGGAGAGCAGGAGAGTAGGAGCAGTCTTTGTGCACAGTTTGTTTGCGGATGTGGTCAGCAGCTTATTTGCTGTGGATCCATGCAGTAGTTGTTGCTCTTCCTCTCTCTCTCACTCTCTCTCTCTCTCTCTGTCTCTCTCTTGAGTGTTTGTTCCTTTTGCCAGTTGCTTCATTGCTCTATTCCTTCATTGCTCTCTGCGATGCGTTCAACTCTTTCGACTCTTTCGGATACACTCAAGCAGCATTCAATTTAAATCAATACACAGCTTCTGAATGCCATCGCAGCACACTCACACACTCACACACTCACATGCATTTGCCATTCACTCGTAGTCGAAAGGCACTCGTTGCCGCTGGCTGGCACCATTCAAAAGATTCCAAAGTGGGTTTGTTTTGCAGTCGAATGGGTACTCGACTAGGAACGTTAGCTAAAACTGTTGCTAACTGCAAGTTCTCTTCGAGAGAGAACTGTGGAGGCATTTAGGAGCTACTTTAAAGAGCATGTGGGAAAAGGGAAATAATTGAATGAATGCGTATATCTTATTTACTGCCTATGCAGGTAATATGACCTACAGAGACTGTAGATCTACTCTTTAAAGGTTCCTTCTTTAATCTCTAGCTTTAAGCCTGCCCAGGAATAATGAGACTAAACTAATCTGCTTGCAGCGACCTAATTTGGGAAGCACGAAGCCATTGTTAATTTCTGTATTTTTTTTCGCTTCTAAATTGCTTTAGTTAAAAAACTCATTTAAGCTGTCTGCGTATCTCGAGTAGTTGTCCCAGCCTGGATGGAGTTCATAGCTCAGCTCAGTTTGGTCATTTAAAGATTTAATAACAAATATAAATCATACGCCCCGCTTGAACCAAGGCGAACATTTTATTGCTTTTTCTCATTATGAAAACCCCCATAAGTTTTGCCTCACCAAAAAAGCAAAAAAAAAAAAAACAATATGCGAAAAAGAGAAAATACAAAAAAACGAGATGCCACAGCATTTTTAATTTAGCGCTTGTCTCGCCTTAATCATATTCTCGCCAGTCGCTACTTCTCTCAGTCTCTCATTCATTCTCTCTTTTTTTCCTACCTCTCTCTCTCTCTCTCTCTCTCTCTCTGCTCTTTTCGAAGTTCTGTCTCTGTGGCGCCTTATCGCGCCTGCAACGTTGTAATTAGTTTTGGCGCTGCGCTTCCTTCTTTTCTATGTGCATTTAACAAAATGTAAACTACACCCGACAATGGGCTCGCTCTCTTTCTCTCTATGTGATTACAATGCGCACTCACACACACACTAGCACCTACTTACCGGGTAATGTGTATGCGAAGGGGAATGCGAATGGGAATGGGCATTAAAAAGTGTTGCCTACTTTGCAGCGCGAGTGATTAAAATCGCTTCGTTTTTATTGCATTTTGCACTAAAAACAGCTAAAAAAAAAAAAAAAATAAGATGAGAAAAAAAATAAGAAAGTACTGTGTTAAAAAAATTCTGCACGACGAGCAGATACCCCGTAGCAGCATTTCGTAAAGAAAAAAGCTGCAGCGTCGCTTATGTTATTCCGCTTAAATTTGCATGCATTAAGCATACCCTCTGTGTATGTTTGTTCTATAGGGTATGGATGAAAGCAGCCACATTGTAAATATAAGTATATATATTACAGTTTTTACTGCTGTTTATTATACCACGGCATAATGCTCATTAAGTATTGTATTGTATTGTAATACTCTCCGCCAGCCGCTTTTCATTTCGGTTAACTCAGCCACAAAAGTAATTAAAAATGTTTGCCCAGCGTACATATATATATATTTTTTTTATTTTATTTTATTTTATTACGCGTATATACCCTCTGCCTTCCCTTTCTCTCTCTCTCTCTCTTCGAGCCCTTGGGCTCAGCTAAATAAAAGAGGAAAACCACATGCGGCATTTATCGAGACCTCGAAAAGCAACGTCTCCTTTGCTGCAGCAATTAAATCCAAGCCAAACAAAAACCAGTTCAGCTTCGGCTTCAATCTTCAATTATTAGACGCTTAATGCGGCTCTTAAGGGACGCCCAAGTCCAGAGGGGATTCCACTCGGAATCTCTCTCCTCTCTCTCTTTCCCTCTTTCTCTCTCACACCATCGTTGTGATAATTAAGCAAGTCATAGAAATTAGGCAAAAGGCCATTTTAATGATTGTCATCTCAACACACACAAACACACAGACAGGCACACACACACACACCGACAGGCACACACACACTGAGCTTACATGCTAGCCTACTTAATACCCTTTAGTGTAATCTCGCCTGACCATTCCAGGGTTGCCAAATCGTCTTGAATTTCGCTTTAATTGAAATAAAATTTAAACCGCAAAAAGGGTTTGCCCGCACAGGGTTGCAACCTCTATCGTGCCACGCCCACTGTGAGAGGGAGTATTAGGCCATAAGTGCGTGTCATATAAAAATAAGCGAAATTGGGGCAATTGAGATTTCGGACAGCACATGGGAATGTGCCGGCAGCAGTGTGTGACTGTGTGTGTATGTGTGTGTGTGTGTGTGTGTGTGTTCATGCTGTGGCGCCTTTTCAATGCGTCCCAACAACAATGGCCCCCACAAATGACAGGGTTGTCTGAGCCGGGGAAGGGGGGCTGGCCAGGGCTGTGTGTACTAGGCGTGGGGGAGTTAGCCAGAATGTTAGCCGGGCCAACAACAAACGCATTTGCCATGAACATGATAATTTTCTTGACGCCAGTTTTTATCTAGGCAAACGGCAGAGGCAGAGGCAGTTGAGGCTCTTACACTGTATCTCTATCTCTCTCTCTGTGTGTGTGTGCGTAAATGTATCTCTTATTTTAGCCTTTTATGCGAGTATCTAAGGCATTTGGCACGACACATGCAGAGCCCAAGTGGCGGCAAAGTCCTTGGCAAATGGCTAGCAATTTGTGTGAGACAAATTCATTTAAATATCCTTTTGCCGGCCTTCGCACTCGCTAACTTTCTCCCTCTCTCCTTCTATCTCCATCTCTCTCTTTCTCACTCTCTGTGCTTAGCTGACCTTCTTACAATTGATTCGTTTAGCTAACAAAATGGCGCGCAGCTCTTAAACAGCCATTTCTGCTTTGAACTTTTCACTTGGAATGTGTAACTGTAACTGTGACTCTAACTGTGACTGTAACTGTGACTGTGATTGTAACTGTAACTGAGACTGTAATTGTGACTCTCTAACTGTAGCTGTGTCTGTGTGCGCGCTTTTCATTTCGGCTGCGGCTCAAAGGCCGGAAAAGCGACTGCCAAAGCCAAAGCCAAAGCCACAAAAGGAACTTGCGGCAAAAGGGCTGTGTGGGCGTGGCAACAAACGCAAAGTGCAATGACTGCGCCGGCGACCAGAGCTGACGTTTTATTGTCGTAGCTGCTGTGTGTGTGTGTGTGTGTGTCTCGGTGTGTGTGGCAGGCAGCGTGCCTCATAAAAAAGTCGTAAATTCGATTGTTATATGGCAAACAAAGCACCGGAAATGGGCCGAGCCGAGTCGAGGCGAGCTAAGCTGCGCTGCCTTTGCCTGCGCCGCTCTACACGCCCACCGAGACGCCCCTCAGCTGCCGCTGCCTCTGCCTATGCCTCACTTCCTCTTTTCCTCTACTCTCTTTCACTCTGTCGCAGCTGTGCGGCCTCAAAAGGTGTTTGGTGTTGAAAACAAAACATTTTTTTGTTGCTGTGTTTGTTTGTGAGTGTGTGTTTTGTTTTTGCATATATTTTGTTTTATTGCACGTCTCGTTTCGCTTTTTTCTGGCTCGGCTCACGGCATAAAATGTGCTTCAAACTTTTAGCAAAGCGCAAACCAAGTTGGCCCAACAAAAGCAGCGGCTGAAAGCAGGCCCTAAACCAGCCCCATCCCCAGTCCCAGTCCCATTCCCAGTACCAGCCTGAGCTCACAGGCCTTTAAGAGGCCTTTGCAATGCGTTTGCCAATAAGGCGTATCTAAAGGAATTTACATATGAATAATTTAAGATGAATATGATTGTTTCTTAAGTAGCTCGAAGATGGCAAGGAGTTGAGATTGAGTAGACTCTGAATATGAAGAGAGAGAGTTGAGAGATTTTCTGCAATAATCTAATGCGTTTCTCAATCAATTTTCACTATTTGCTTAGCCGAATTGCGAAACTTGTGGCAAAAGTCGCTCTATATGAAATGCAATGCCAAATCAACAGAATTTTCCCAATTTTCATTTCTGAAAATTGACTGAAAACTTAGAAAACTTTTCGCTGACGTTGATAAAGTTGAGAGATGCATTAGCTTATTTATTTATTTAGTCGACTTGAAGATAGCAAAATTACAAGCATAAATTTAAAATTCAATTTCAATTAAGATTTGACTAATTACAGATTAAAGTAGTATTAAAGTATTATTAAATTATTATATTATTTTTATTCTCATATTCCATTCCAGGTGCGCGATCAAATGGAATTGCTGCGCGTGCAGCCGATTGATCAGTCAATTCCAGCCGAGGACATTATGGGCAGATCCTACTGTCGCTATCAAGGACCAAGAACGTGATAATTTCTTCATATGTAAAGTTTAAACCATTACACTCTCACACACACTCACACATATATGCGGAGCCCGAGACGAAGAGAGAGAGAACGAGAGAGAGCGGAAATTATGTCAAGCGTACGTGTTGTAAAACGAAACTTGTTTTAGGTTAATTGACAAAGTTTTTTCGTCCTTACATGCGAGAGCATTTGTTTTTATAGTGTGCGTGCGCGCGAGTGTGTGTGTGTGCTAAGCAGCATATATGACACACACACACACACGTACGTAGTAAGTTTCAATCGCTCAGACTCTCCTCGTGGCAGCTGCTGCTGCTGCTGCTGCCTGGCAACATTGTTCGCAGCTGGCGTTGCACATAAACAAATACAAAGTGGCATAGGGCCGTCACATACCTTACACACACACACACACACATCGTAACACACACATACCGACACACACCCACCATATCCCTAGCTGAGGTAACCATAGCTCAGCCAACATTGTGTAAATATCATTGCCATGTTTATTCTCATCTTTAGCACTTAGTAAGGCAACGGGATGCGCAGGCAAAAAGAGAAACCTAAAACTAGCTGCAGCAGACAGACAAAGCCAGAAGCAGTGTGTAAAGCAAACTTCAAAAAAAATAAACAAAAGAAAAAAAATAGAACAGAGTAAAACTGAAATGAAAACAGAAAACAGCAAACGCACAAGCAAAAAGACAAAAGACAAAAGGCCAAAGACAAAGCTGGCTAAGCAAACGAAGTAATGGCTAAAACGAAACATGGCTAAGCCTCGAATTAATAAACAAAGAAAGAAAGAACAAATGAAAAAAAACAAAAAGGAACAAAGGTGCAGGCGATCCTTGATCCTTGAGAAAGCGTACACAGTTTTCATTACTTATTTTTTCTATGAAAAAGTTACGAGTTCGGATTATTAAATAAGTACGGGAAAGTTATCGATATATATGTGTATTTATTAACTATAGGCATGAGAAACTTAAAGTTTTTTATATGACAAAAATATTAAAATAATTTATTAGGTTTTAATATGATTTGCATATTTGTCAGTGTGCATATTTCTCATTAATTATTCATTTTTCCAACCACAACTTTCACATTTTTTTTAACGATTTCTAATTCAACTCAAATTCAAATTATGTACGCACTGCGCGTATTTTATTAATTCCCTAAAGACTCCAATTTAATCAAATTTAATTAATACAATTCTATGCCCATTATGAAGTTAACGATAATATTATTTTTTTAATTATAATTAAACACTTATTTTATTAGCGCACCCCAAAAAAAAATCGAATCAATCTGCATGAGCACGTTGCGCATCATTTGGCAATTTGTTAGGTTTGTTAACCAAATCGATTCTACAATATAATGTATATTTAATAAATTCGCAACAAAGTCAACCCGCCAAAAATTATAAAAAAAAGTCCTCTGAATAAGTTTAGCAATTCAATGTAAAAGCATTATAATTGCAAAGCGATTGTTCACTGAATAGAATGAAATCAAAAACAAAGAGAACATAAAAATGTTATATGTTTATGTCAGAGCGATTAAACAAACAAACCAAGTAGGGACAGCTACATACACACAACCTAAGCATACCCTATCGCAGAGTATAAAATATGGAGTACTGTCATGATTTAAATATATTTCGGATATTATTGATTATCAATGTAAATCAATTGTATATATCTATGTACTTTCTGCAAGGGTATATCAGGGTTTTGTTTCTCATTTTCACTTTTTTCCAATTCAAAAGTGAACAAAGACGAGAGAGAGATAGCAACAGCTTTGCCTCTTGATTTGTTTTAGAAAAAATCCAACATATTGAAAGTTAAAAATAAAAAATGGGTGAAACAAAAGGTATGAACAGAACAAAAGGATGGAGAACAAAACCAAAAAAATAAAAGAGACAAAAAACACATGTGATCAAAAATTAAATTAATTATATTATTATAAATATTACGATTATTATTAGCTAATGAACGGTTTACAGCAGAACACAGAACACACAATACAACAAACAGAAAACAGAAACTACTGAGAAAACCAAAAGAAACCAAATACTAACTAAAATAGTTAATGATGCTACAAAAACAGATACGAAGAATATTTAAAACATTTTTACAGCTTGTCAAGCTGAAAATTGTTGTAAATTTTGCCGCAAAAGCAGATGAAAATTTTCATTATATAATTACGATACTAAAGATAAATGTAATATGATTAAAACTTAATGTACTCCTATAGGAAATTCCAAAACAGAAACTAAAAGAATATACTATATTTAATGAATCTATTTAGTACGCATATGTACATATATGCCTGTGTATATGTGTGCTGGCTGCCAAAGGATTTTTGGCATATTAAATTGTAAATATTTGTACGGATAAAGAGTAAAGACAAAATTATATTATGGTTATGTGTAAGACATGCAAAAGAAAACCCAAACAGAAATATAATATTACGTTGTGGATAATAACCCAAAAATAAAAATATGAACAATTCATAAGTGTATTACGAAATGTGTCGAGTGACCAGAGAAAAAGAAACCGAACGATGCAGAGAAGAAGATAAAAAAAAGAAAAGTAAATTACAAATAAATAAATGGAAAAATTACAAACGCTTTGAATTTTTCCTTACAGTACAGAAAAGAAGATAAAAGACTGTAAGTAATAATTATTTTGTTAAATAATTTAAAAATATCTTTAATCATTTAGAAATATTATTTCCGAGCTAACTTTATTATTTTCATACTTTCAGGCAGCAGAATTTATTTCTGCTCTTGAATTAGCCTTGAAATTACGCATATAATTCGATATTCTTTTTCGATTGTAAATGTATTTTTTATTAGCAAAGGATTTCAGCAGGATTTTCCATCACTCTACTGAGTGCTGTGTCCAATGCGACAGCTTGCTTTTTGCCAAGAGAGAGAGAGAGAGATAACCACAGCTTATACGCTTGGCTTGTTACCACTTTTGCACTCTAGCTCTCTCTCTCTCTCTCCCTGTACGTAGTGTTAGAAGTGGCTGTCTGCGTTGTTGTTTCTGTTTGCTGTCTGTTTGCATGAAAAATACTGCTCGAGAGCCATCAACACTGAAATACTTCCTGTAACTTCAATTCTTTTGGCATTGCCTTCCTACAGTCGTTTGTTGTTGTTGTGCTGATTGCACTCGAAACACACACTCAACAAACACTTCAGCATGCCACACACCTCCTGCACACACTCCCACACACACGCACACACACACATCCTTTTACTTTCCGTCTCCCTGTGCGTCCTGCTGTCTGTCTTGCTGTTCCATCCGGTTAGCTGAGATCTGCGCAACGAGTTCGTCTGTCAATTTGCAAAGAAAAAACAATGGTAACAATAGCAGGCTATGTGCGCGGCTAGCAGATACCCTGTACACTGTCAATGAATGCCAGCATTATTTTTTAAAATTTGTTTGTATAATGAATTAAGATTACGCGATACTCATCGATTAGATTGAGTCCACAGCTGAGCTTGAGTTTTAACAGCATAACTACGAGTCGTGCATACCCTCACACACACGATAAATCGATGCGGCAACAACGTTGCGCTTATCTGCGTGCATTTTTGGTAAAAAAGCAAGCATTTTATTTCATTTCATTTTATTCGCTCAGCTAAAGATAAAAGTCTCGTCGAGTTCAGCTGCAATAAAAAAGCTGCTGCTGCCGCTGCTGCTGCTGCTATCGCCCCAGGCACACCCACCTCCACTCACCTCCCCCCTCCCGGTCTTGTAATTTATGTGTGCAGTGTGGCCAAAAGTTCAAACATTGAGAAATCATGAAATTTATCTCGCTTTGGCTAAGGTCAAGCAGCGTAACCCGTTACCCTGCAGCCGCGCGTTGGCCCAGTTTTACCCCTTCCCACCGACCTCTCTCTTCAACCAAAAACCATATAATTCAAATGCTCATAAAACTTGCAAATATTTGGCATTTCGCATTGCTTTCCCTCTGTGTGTGTGTGTGTGTTTGTGTGTGTGTAAAAGCCGCGAGCGCTGCCCGTGGAGAAACCAAGGGAGAAACTAGCATGCATCAAATAAAATATATGTTTTACATAAAATTTCAATTAAATGAAAAAAACTTTTCGGCTAACGTCCTTGGCCAACAGCGGATCTACTTCTTGTTGACGTTGTTGTTGCTGTTGTTGCTGCTGCTGCTGCTGCTGCTGTTGCTGTGGCAGCAAAACGTGCGTCTTGCGTAAATCATTTCGCTGGCAGTTGAAATTAAACTGGCATCGGCAGCAACTTCCCCTAAATATTTTACCCAGGATAGAGCAAAAGCCAAAAGGAATCGAGAACAAAAACAAAACGAATGCGATAGAAAACTAGAGCCAAAAGCAAGGCAAATATATATATAAAAATAAATAAAATAAATAATAAATATTATATATAATAATATATTTAAAAAAAAGTAAGAAATTAATAAATTCAGAAGAATATTTTAATAAATATCTTAACTCATCATTTATACTAATTAAATCTGTATATATTCAGCCGCTTGAGTATTTCATACACGTTCCCGACGACTTTAACATTTCATTCCCGCTTAAATCTGTATTAAGTTTATCATTTATATTGCAGCTGTCGCTAGTTTATTAGGCACAATATCAATTTGCTCGGATCTGTGCGACTTAATTGCGGATATATTTCATTTTTAATAATTTATTGGGCATACTATAACTCGGTTCCAAAAAGCGTTATCGCTTCAAAAATCGCCACCCTATGGCCTGGCACATAAATAAATGGAGCGTGGGTGAGGGGGGAGGGGGAGAGTGGGTGTTATAGCACCACGAAACAATAAATAAATAAATATAAATAAAAAACGCACACGGACCAAGAGCGGAAAAAGTGAAATAAAATCGAAGCACAGCAAATACTAAACATTTTCGTTTAGTTTGAAATGACGATTTGGCTGGCCATGCCACGCCCTACGCCCATACAGCAATATTACCGCCTTATCCGGCAAATCCATGTGCGCTAGCTGCCTCTCACTCTCACACGCTCTCCCTGTCTCCCTCTCTCTCTCTCCCTCTCTCTCTCTAATGCTCTATGTGACTTTTGCTTGTGCTCGTGTGCTGTCAACGTGACTGTGCGACCTTCCTCGCTCCCTCTCGCTCTCTCTCTCTCTCGTTTCTGCTCTCCTCTCCCCTCCCCTCTAGCCTTCTCCTCTATTCCTAGTCCCTGTCCGCCGTAAAGTGCCAGCAGAAAGGATTGCTGTACGCCATAAATTGTTGTATTTTATTGTCCAATTTCTTTTTATTATATTTTTTTTTCGGGGTTATTTTTCGCGTTGCGTTCTGTTGCTTATGCTTCATCTACTGTTTCGCTTTTCTTCTGATTTCTTTTTGCTTCTTTCTCTTTGTTGTTGTTGTTGCTGCGGGGCACTTTGTGGCACATGTTGGGGAACTGGACAGGGCACAGGGTACTGGTCTCTCTCTCGGACTGGACCAAAGTTGGCCGTCATTCGCATTGTCGTTTTGTTGCAAATTGTTTTTTAAAAATAAAAATAAAACAAGCACAGAAAAGGGGAGAAGAGCTAGTGAGGGAGGAAGAGAGAGAAAGAGAGAGAAAGAGAGAGAGAGAGAGAGAGCCGGCAAACGTTTTTCTTACAATAACAAAAGCAACAAACTTGAATTATTAAATGACGACCCACAAGAACGACAACAGTAACAACAACTTGACCCGACCCGCTCTGTGTGTGTGCGTGTGTGTCTCTGTGTGTGTGCGCTTGTTTTAACAATTAAGAAATTCTTGAAATATTCAGCATGTCAGAGGGGACAATAACAACTCAACTCTTTCAGCATATCGCTGTGCGCTGCTTAATGCCGTTCTTGGCCCTGGCTGGCGCATGCCGCAGGCTACTCAAGGCAAGGACAAACACACACAGAGAGAGAGAGAGAGAGAGAGAGAGTGATATGGGGTATAGGTATAAGTGTGCGTGTGTGTGTGTATGTGGCATATAATTATATATTCATAAGGATTGCTGACTGACTGCCAGAATGCAGGTGGAGCTTTTGAAATGTAAACTTTTGCTCAGGTGCATAATGGCACGAACACACTGCGTATACGTAATTTAATTACGACTACAGTTTTATTTCGCAAGCAAAGCAGGTACAGTGAATGCGAGATGCAGTGCACCAGTTGAGCTGAGCTGCATTATATAATTTAATTAATAAAATATATTATATATATTAATATCTTTGATAAATAATATAATCTACCTTTTAGTTGCAATGAAAACACGTTAAACTTTTTAAATTTTCTGCCTCTAGCAGGCTTTATTCGATAGGTGCCCTCTGCTTAGTGCACACTGTACTGAATCGCATTTAAACCCAGTTCAAGCCGTCAACTCTCAGTCGATTTCGGTGCTTCTAAGCCGATTTCACTGCTAGTTAACATCACGAACCTCTCTCCCCCAATCCCCAGTTGCCTATCGGGTTTCCCTCGGCTCAAACTGATTTCACAAATTTCGTTATGACAGACAGGAAAACAAAGAGCGGTCTGTACATTTTGCAAATTCCATCGATGAGGCAGCCGCAGTCTCTGCCTCTGCCACTGCCACAGCCTCTGCCTCTGCCTGCTTCGGCTTTTGTTCTCGCTTTGGCCAACTCAGCGTATGCGTAACGCGGCAAACATTTTAATGAGTGTTTGCATAACAAACGTGGGTTTTTCGTTGCTGTTGCCCGTTGCCAATGTCGATGCCGTTGCCATTGCCACGCCCCCAAAAATGCCCCTCTGAATTGCCCCCCCGGCAAGCGAAACCGCACAGAGACCCCACACTGACACACAGCTTTTAACGCACTGTGCAACTGTAACATGCAATTATATTTAATGATGATGTTTATTGTATAATGTACTCATACGCACAGCGAGAGAAAAAGAGAGAGAGAGTGGGAGTAATAGGGGGAGTTTGGAAGAGAGAGACAGTAAAAAAGAACGCAGTATAAGCCGAGTTTATTATGATAACATCATGATTTTTTATCTCAGCGAGCATTTGAATTTACAGAAATTGATTTTGTATTAACTAAATTGAATTATTTATGATGCATTCAGGCAGCATTATAAAATAAGTCAACCTGCTGCTGCTCGCATCTGCTATATTATAGGCGATTATATTCGATGCGGACAGCTGGCAGTCCCCATATTTCACATCATTTCACGCAATCAGGAATTTAACTAAGCCTCGCAAATCCTCACAGCTGCCGCAGCATGCACCAGGCGAGGCACGGAGAGGGGGGAGAGAGCGGATCCGTTGACCACTGATTGAAGCTCATTAAACATGTGTTAGGGACGGATTGAGGCGTAGAATAAATTCAGTTGGGACTGCTCTCGTTCTCCCTCTCTCTCTCTCTCTCTCTCTATCTGTATTTGTATATTCCAAGCACAATTTGAGACCTTAACAAAGTTTCAAAGCAAAAACGGTTTAATTTCTGGAAAGCAAAGGAAGAGCATAATTTTTAAAGAAAGTAAGTATAGCTAAAAGACCATTTAAATACACTGAAAGGAAGAAGAATATAAGCTTTAAAATTTATAATTATTTTTTTATATATATAAAAGACCCTTTCTAAAGGGGTAAAAGCGAGAGGTAGAAAGGCTACTTTTTATTTATATACTAACATAGTAACGCAAGCTATCATTTGTAGAATCTGTAGAGGAATCGTAGCTCTGAGCTACTCCAATTAATTCTGTTTGCGTATTGCGTATTCATCGTTTGCTCAATACTTTTTGAAGAGTGTTTGAAAGCTGTCGTACCCTGCGTATACTTAATCTGCTTGTTGTGCTGCTGTTGCTGCCGTTGCTGCTGCTGCTGCTGCTGTTGACAACCGCAAGGCAATTAACGCTAAGCACCACAAATCCTTGCGGCGGCTTCTTAAAATATCCTTTCTCGCTCTCTCTCTCTCTCGCTCTCTCTCTTTCTTGCAAATAAGAAGAAAGTTTTCAAGTTTCCTTGCTGAGAGACCGAGACCGAGCGTTACATGTGTTGATGTTGCTCGTAAGCGGCTCTCCACCGGAATGAATCCAATTATGTGCTTAATCACCAGTAGAGAAAGAGATAGACAGCTAGAGAGAGAGAGAGAGAAAGTAAGAGGCACAGAGACTGGCTCTAAGAAAGCCTGCGCTGACAATGCGGCTTTGGTCCATGGCAGCTCATCCACTTCATGGATATTCTTGAGTTCTCCAGTTCTCTCACTCACATGTGCGTCGGGCCAAGCTGTGTGTGTGTGCCACATATGCCACATGTGGCAGGGCTTAAGGCGCACGGCTGGTCGCTCAGCTGAGCCCCTTTAAGCATTAAATACTTTAACACACAAGCGCGCCGTTAAAATTTATTCATGGTCGTTTTTAATGCAGGCGGGCGGGCGGCAGGCAGGCAGGGAGGTTGCCAAGGGGGCGTTGAGTCACACGGACAACGTCTGTCGACTTGACATGCAAATGTCTGCGACTGTGTGAGTGAGTCAGTTTGTATGCGAGTGTGTGTGAGTGTGTGTGATGGCTGCTCGAGCCTTTTTTTTGCGTCATGCTCTTTGCTGTTGACGCTGTTGCTGCTGTTGTTGCTGCTGTTGCTGCTGCTGTTGTTGTTGCTGCTGCTGCTGTTGTTGTTGTTGCTGCTGCCGTTTGTTAAGCACGCTTTTGAAAAGCTATTGAATATGTTACCCCTGCCCACACACCCCCCCAACTCGCACCCCATTAAGAGGGGGTTGTCCCTTTTAATGGCGATTTTTCACACTCATTTGCCACTGTAAAGTGTGTTTAAGTTGGATCTGTCGCAATATTCAAGCTGTTTAAGCAGTTAAGATAAAAAACACACACACACTTATTTGCCTACATATTTACAGCGCTTAAGCAAGGCCTTATAAATTATTTTATAAATTATTTGCAACCTTATACACTCTAATATTCCTATAGAGTATACAGTATTCCTTGCGTTTTGCTTGGCAATTTCATTTAGACATTTTTTCAGGCTCTGCTTTGGCTGTGCTGCCCATCCCGTTGGGGCCCGCTGTGATCCAATCATCGGTTAAATGGCGAGTAAAGTGGATGAAATGCAGAAGCTGTCCAGCAGCTCAGCCCAGCTCTGATCCCACACCCTGCCTTCTGCCCTTGGCTTTCATTAGTAGCAGCCG
Source organism: Zaprionus kolodkinae (assembly GCA_018901885.1). Classification (NCBI taxonomy): domain Eukaryota; kingdom Metazoa; phylum Arthropoda; class Insecta; order Diptera; family Drosophilidae; genus Zaprionus; species Zaprionus kolodkinae. Next base: position 21,473 of record JAEIFM010000370.1, on the reverse strand, counting down.
CAGTCATCGATGTATCCGCCCCTCTAGAAGGTTAAGTCTGCGCAGAGGAGAGCTCTGACTTGAGCGCAAATACTTGCAATATTTAATTTTAATTTGCTGCATGCTGTGAGAAGAAGTCAAGAAAGAGAGAGAGAGAGAGAGAGAGAGAGAGAGAGGAAAGAGAGAGGGGTAGAAGTCACGCACACACACATGTGACTGGCATTTGATTTGCTTAAAGGTTAAGTGAGTGTGACATGAGAGCGTGGAAAAAGGAAATGAGCGCGTATCCGAGTTACGTGACAGACAACATGGCGTATGCGTAATGTCGAGTGAAGTTCAGGCTTGAATTAAGCAGCAGTTGAGCAGTGTGAAAACTATATACAAATAATATTCAAATTAATGTAAATTTGTATACGAATTCGTATATATTTATTTCAAATCTGTGGCAACTTTTTCGTTGTATCTGCGCGACTTTTGGCATTTTCAATTAGCAAACAGAATTGTGGCAAACTGGCAATTAAGCCAGCCAGCAGGCAGGCAGGGAGGCAGGGAGGGAGATTTAACAACGGAATTTCACTTTCAGCACACTTGACTTAGAGCAAGTTCGACAACACACACACACAGTGCGGTAGTCGGCATTGGCATTTCCGCATCCGTTTTGCTTTGTTAGCCCGCTTCCGGTTGCGCGTAACTTTGATTGCATTTGCCTCACTCCCTGTCCCTCTCTCTCTCTCTCTCTCTGACTGCGTGAGATTTCAATTTCATTGGATCGTTGCAGCAGTTGTTGTTGCCGTTGTTTGTTGTTGTTGTTGTTGTTGTTGTGGTTGCTGCTGCTGTTGCTGTACACCGACTGCACTTAAAATGTTTCAAAAGTCCTTTTTTTTATGCGCTTTATTTGTTTTCTACGCTTTGTTTTGCTGCACATTTTCAATTCTATTTTTGCCAGCGTCTTAGCTGTTTTGCTGTCATTGTTGTTGTTGTTGTTGTTCGCGTTGTTGTTGCTGTTGCTGCTGCTCTTTGGTTTTTATTGTTGCGGCGCGTATTTGCGCCTGAAACTATGCTTTTAATTTCGTTCAAATTTGCATTTCCATCTTGGCGTGTAACCAGAAAACCGCTTAGCCCAGCATTTTGTTAAACGAAAAATAAGGCAGCTTCCGGTTAGCTTTACTGTACTGTCAGATCATAGTAGCACGGTTACTGAGAGAGTATTTTTAATTTATATTATGGAGTGTGCATTGTGTGAAATTCCAAATCATTATTATAACTTCACTTGTATAAAGACGGTTAAGCTATGTATATATATGCAATATGATTATTAAATAGCTAGAAAGCTTGGACCGCAGATTTGATATTAATTTGTAGGAATTATGAAATATTTGATTATCTATTTATCTATTTTATTTTAAAGCTTTTAAACCGTCTGCTTTATAAATAAACCACACGTGTTACTGCTCAATTAGGCTTTTCCACAGCCGCAATCTAAATTTTGGCTGCAAAATAATTAACTGTGCACGAGCCACGGCTTTAACGGCATTCTTAACGCTTTCAAGTCAAACAAAATAGCACAAGCTTTTGGCCCTGTTCGTTGCAGACATCTTAGCCTTGGTAATTTCAATAAATTTTCATATAATTTTTGCACTTGCTGCGGGCCATTCCGACGAGGCAAAGACGTCGTTGGCAATACAATCTCTAAGCCGAAACCCGAAAAAATGTTGCACTAAGTATCTACTTGTTATTGGCATTTGCTGGCATTTACATTTTAATGCCGCCCCCTCATCACCGCCCCCTCTGTCCAAAAGGGAGGGCTGCAGGGTTCCTCTTTTTTATGCCAGCCTCGAGGCGGGTCGAACTCCTTTTGTACTTTTCCCTTTGCCAATTCATTTGGCTTACGCCCGTCGCATTTTTTGTTGCTCTTGTTCTCCCTATTCTCCTTCTTCGCTTTCATTTGCCCTTTGCTTTTAGATTTCTCTCCCTTTCTCTCTCTTTCTTTCTCTTTCTGTGTGTTTGCAACTTTCTGTTTACACTGCTTGTTGCCCGTTGTTTTTGCTATTTAAATATGCCGCAGTATTTAGCATGACAACGACAAGCACAGCGACAGCAGAACCGATATATATATATATACATATATATGTATATAAATATGTATATATACTGTATACTTAAGTATATGTGCGAGTTCAAAGGACTTGCTCGTAACTGCCAATAATTCACTTGGTTTTTATGTTTTGTGTTCCCACATTTTCCCCTATCCCTCTCTCTCCCTGCTTGTCTGTCTCTCTGTTTGTCGCTTTGTTTGCCTGCGGCTTTTGCATGTTTTTTATGGAATTAATTAAAACTTTGCTCTCATTTGTTGCCCAAAAAAGGGGAGGCATCTTTGAGCCGCAACTAGGCACAAAATGCACAATTAATGACCGCATATAGTTGCCAATTTAATGTCTGGCAGCCTTTTGCAGCTCTGATTTTCAGATTAGAGAGCAAAAGCTTACATAAGTAAGTCTTTAGATTATTTAAGATATATAATATATTGTATAAATTGGCTAAACAATTTTATAATTTAAATTATCCTTATAAATTTAAGAAAGCACTTCAAAACACATGCTTAAATTGGAAATTAAATTGGTTTATTAAATGTATTTAAAAAAGAAATAAATATAAAAATTTATATTAAATGTTTTTTAATTTAGATATATTTCTGTTACATTTTACAGGTAAATATAGTTACTGATTAGGAATGAATATGAAATATATAAACCTATAATACTCCCTGCACTCAATCGGACTCAACTTGCCTCATCCGAACTATTATATATATATAATGAGCATTTTCTTCCATTCCTCTGTCACTTTGCTTATCATTTCCGTCCGCCATTATTATGTGCAGCTTTTACATGTTTTACAGCTTTGCTCTGCCGGCTCGTTTCCGTTCAGTGACAAATAGAAGACTAACTACTGCAACTACTGGCAAAACAACAGCAGCTCCACTCGAAACGAGAGAGAGAGCAATAACAAAGCAGATACGAATAACACGCCCCTGTCACAGTCCCCCTACCCACCTCCCCCCCACCCTCTGTCATTTTCACGTGTCTACGCTCGTGTTTAGACCATCAAGTGACACCGTCGCCGTCGCCGTTGCCATCGCCGTCGCCTCTCTGATTTTATGCATTTTATTATCTGCCTTAGTCACGTTTCAATTTACGGCCCATTGGCGGTTACAATTTGCAATCACGTTTCGCCCACGAACTGGGTGTGTGTGTGTGGGTGGGTGTAGGTGTGGGTGTGGGTGTGCGTGTATGCGTGGCAACTTTCTCTGGCATGACACCTTTATTAGGACTGCCCCTCGCGGCCCATACTTTGCTCCAATTCCTTCTCCATCTCCAACTCGAACTCTGCCTCCTCAGCAAATGCCGCTGTGTGGAGTGTGTTTATCATATGCTCCTGCCACTTATACGCTCCACTGGGCCTAGAAGACTCTCTGACTCTGACTCTCTCCCAGTCCTGCCTGGTTACCCGCCTGCCTCCTGCCTGCCTGCTTCAAGCCTTGTTTTAGTTTTGAATTTATTGCCATTTTGTAATTTTTTCGCTGCCATTTTCTTTTGTTCTCCTTCTTCTCTCTTGCTCTGCCTTCTCTCTGTGTAGCTCCGCCTTTGCCTTTGTCTTAGTTTTATAACTTATTTTCCAGGGGCAGGTGCAAATGTTCATCGTGGTCTTCGTGCACGTCTGCTCCGGCTTCATTGTTATGTCTTTTATCTATGACGGTTCATTGTACGCGCAGACCATCCCCTACTCGGCTAGTCGAGTTGCACCTGTAGCTACTGTCTTTCGGTTTCCCAGTCTGTCTGTCTCTCTGTCTGTCTTCGGGTAGCGTCTCCTATGTCTGCCACAAGGGTTCCTCTGTCGCCCTGTCTGGGTCACGTGACACGCTGCGTACCTGCTGCACTGCTGCCCTGCTGCCAGTGCCAGTGGCAGTGGCAATCGTAAATTGTAACTTTTTATTACATAATTTCTGTCATTACCCCGGAATGACTCTGGTCCGCCGTTAACCCTCGTCCTGTGGCCATATTCGTAATGACTTCAATACATTTCGACTGTCGCCGCCCCCGTCCGTCCCACTGACTGACTGACATCCGCCCGTTTGTGTCTTCCCATTGCCACTGCCATTTTCCGCTGCGTGTCCTGCATACATACGGATACGGATACGGTTACGGTTACAGAGTTACCGAGCAGGGTATTCTTGTGCTGGCAACACACCCACTGTCTTCCACTTTCTTTGCCCTTTATGTGTCCGCCTTTTTACTGCCTCTGCTTCTGCCTCTACCTCTGTCTAACTGCCCAGGCTCGCGTAATGTTAATTTAAAATGTAATTAGTTTAAGTAATGAACACAGTTTTGGCTGGCACTGCACTTAGCGCACCTTTAACTTTACCGTTACCTTTTGATGTTTTGCATCGCTAAAGTTGAAGACGCTGCGTTCTGGAAAACGTTTTCGCCAACTCAAGTGATCGCAAATTGCAGCAGGAAATAACATATAAATATATTTTATTTTTCTAAATTACTCTGTTTTCTTTAGACTTGGATGTACCCTAAATTCATATGACTCTTAAGATTTATAAACAATTTTAATACTAAGTAATATTCTCTTAATTTACAGCGCATTTATTTATTGTTCTAAGTATTCTTCTGTAGCGTTTCCTTTAAGCAAATTAAATTGCATATTTACTTAACTCTTTTTACCCCATTGAACTACATTTATTTCTTCACAATTTATCTTCCAAGATTTTCACAAGATTTGGTTTTCCAACACTACTTGAAGTTGAGTTTTACTTTAGCTGCATTTTAAATTGCTTTCCCAGTTGCGCATAATTTTCACATTTACGTTAAAGTTTCTCTCACATTTCATTTCCCTCCACACTCCTTGCTCCTCCTCCCAGCTGTCTTCTCCCACTTAACTTCTCTGGCTAATTTTTATGCTTGCCATCATAAATCAAGCAGCCTTTTGATCATCAGGCAGCACGAGGGGAGAAAAGGAAGGAAAGGAGGAAGGAGCAGGAGCAGGAGCAGCTGAAGCATCGATGTTGGCGGCGTCAATCTGGACAGCGCTCTAATTAGCTGTTGCCTTGGCCCATCCTTTGGCTTGTTAGCTTTGTCAGCCGGCTTTCTATATAGTATACTTTACACTCTATATATATATATATATATGGTATATATATATTTTTGCTTCATTAAACCAATTTCCGTGTCGCTGTCAAAACAACAATTGATTTCCGCGCCAATCGCCGGCAATCGCTCTCTGTCCCCTTCTTCCTCTCTCTCTCCCCCTCTCTTTCTTTCTCTCTCTCTCTCTCTTCGTTGCTCTCTTAGCCATCTTGCGTCTTCCTTTCGAGCTATTTACTAGACTGGCTTTCCTTTTGCGGCTGCCCACTTGTGTTTACATTGGCAGCTGCTGACAGTAACGAGTTGTTCTACTACACACGTCCATGTGTCCACGCCCGGCTCCATGTCCAGAGCTCATGTCCAGAGCGAACACATCCTTTGTCAGCACATCGCCTGTTTGTCTATCATTCTCTGCGACAGCCCCAGCCCCAGCTACAACTACAACTACAACGGGAACAGGAAAAGGAACAGCAGCAGCTACACCAATTGAAAAACTTCACATACTTCTTGCAAATATTGCGAAAGAAAGAAAAAAAAAATCGAACTGCAGCTGCATAAGTGGGCCGAGTAATCGATTCTGTTATCGATGATGTTTGCAAAAAGTGCTTGAGGGCAACTCTGGCACTTTTGCTAGCAATGGAAATGACAACTCGCTGGTAATTAGATGAGCTGTAGTTCAGCAAGGAATTAAAACAGGGAGTTCCAGCTCTTTGATCTTAATCGACAAGCGAGCTAGAGGAGAAATCTGCGATTACATAAGTCTATATCGATTTAATCGATTTTAAGCTATCGATTTTATTATTTGTGTTTTTTTTTCTATTTTTCTGTTTGAACTATGAGAGTGACTATGAGAGTTTCTGTAGATAGATCTATATTATTATAAAATATTCAAGTAAAATGTGACTTTATAAGCTTAACATATTCTTAATTCATATTTAATCTATTTTCTGTTTGTCTGTATGAACGCTTAGATCTCGAAGACTATGAGAGTTTCTTGTGATAGATCTGTATACAAATATTCAAGTAGGATATGACTGCATAAACTATACATATTCTTAATTAATATTAAATAAATTGACAGTCAAATTCAAATGGCAGTTCGTCTGTCTGTCTGTATGAACGCTTAGATCTCGAAGACTGTGAGCATTTCTACTGGCACATTTGTGCTAGATTCTTCGAGCTAGTTTTCTTTTCATCAGTCTTTGGCTGAAATGCAGCTAAATGTATTTGCATTCGACTTGCATGGCATAATTTTCCATCTCCTCTCTTTCTTTGCTTTTCTTTTCTCTTCTCTTCTATTTATTTATTTATTTATGCGTGCTTGCAGCTGGCAAGTGTCGGCAGCACGTTGCCCGAGCCAATATGATTGAGCGTTGAAGCGTACACACGTCCACGTACCGCTTCAGATATGTTAATGTATGTGTGTGTGTGTGTGTGTGTGTGTGTGTGTGTGTGTGTGTGTGTGTGTGTGTGTGTGTGTGTGTGTGTGTGTGTCTGCTGCCTGATAAGCCTGCACGTTGCAGTTGCAGAGGGCATTGCCAGGCGATGCTATTTAAATAAATACAATTTCGTATTTTGTGCGTGTGTGTGTGTGTAAGTAATATATCGACGTGTGTGTGTGTGCTAAAAGGCATCAGGGCAAACAAATAGCTGCAGCCTGCAGAGAAAGCGCAATTGCAGCAGCTAAAAGGCTACGCATAATTTTGCCATGCGGCACGTTGCTGCCACATGCCTCGAGTTCGAGAAGCGTCCCCAACGTATTGCTTTCTACATGTCGTAGTTACACACACACACTGACACACACATACACAGGAACACACTCACACACACATAGCTGCCTCGCTTCCTTTGCCTTTGCGATTTATTTTACGGCTTGCAATGAGATAGCATCGCGCACATTGCGTATACGATCCGTTGGCGATGATGCCAGCAATTCAGTCAAGCGTATGCGAATATACAAATGTATCTCGATACGATGTGGCATGCACACACACACACACACACACACACACATCTGTATCTGTATTTGTAACTGTAACTGTAGCTGTAGCTGTATCTGTAGCCGTGTATGTGTATTTCAATATGGTTTTTTGGCTGCACATTTCGTGGCATCATATTACACCATGTGTGTGTGTGTGCATGTGTGTGTGTGTGCATGTGTGTGTGTGTGTTCGATGTTAGCAGGGTTTGACACTCATTGAGCTGCCTTATGCCAGTTGGCAGCTCGCATCGCTGACATTTTGGGATGCACTCGCTGCCCTGACACGGCGTTCTCTCATGTTAAACACAAGCAGCCAGTCGAATTGGATTTGTCAAGCATATAAATACTATATATAGGTGTGTGTGTGTGTGTGTGCCAATACGATCCCCAACAATGCATTCATTGTTCGTTGTGATGAAATTTATATAAAACTTGAGTGTGCGATGTATAAGGTTGCAAATCAAAACTATAACAAAACTTTTCGCTTGTATCTAGATCCTTTTTCAAAGGCAAAGCGTGCAGGGAAAAAGCAAAAATAATAAATAAATATAACCAAGTTTATGCGCCTCTTTTTGTGTATTCTTTTAATTTACCCAACTTGTTTCTAAATTACTTATAGCTTTTTTATTAATTTCTTTTATATTCCTATATAGTTTTAGTCATATCAGACACATACGCTTTGAAACTGTTTTAAATTTTTAATTAAACTTAATATTAAAGTCAGGGCAATCAACATGCCTGTGTGATTATGCAATTTTTGTGCCCCATTTCAATCTAAACTTTGCTCGTCTTTTGTCCCCGCCAGCGAATTCCCATAATTGCAGCGACTGAGAGAATTGGCCATTCGGGCTGGTTTTGTATAATGTGCGGAATTATGCCCATTAATGATATCAAACTGTGCAAATAAACAGATGAATTACGGCCCCAAAAACTAATTGCCTGCCTCGTGTGTGTGTGTCCGCCTATGTGTGTGTGTGAGGGTGTGAAGTTCATTTTATTAATTCATTAAAATTCATAGACACACACAAACACACACACACACTAACACACTCTCTCAATGAATTTCAAAACTAATAATAACTTAAGCTACATAATTAGATGGCGGCGGTCCCAGAAGGAGGCTGCGACTATGCCATGCAGTAATACCCCCAGCTGCAGGTGTGCCTCTCTGTGTGTGTGTGTGTGTTTGTGTGTGTGTGTGCGGTCATCTGCAGCTCATTTGCCATACATATCTAATTTATTTTACTAATTTAGCACATTCGCACCTCTTCAGCTTGATGCAGAGCGAACATGACGCTGAGGAGGCACAAACCTTGGGCCAAACCTCACAGCCATCAACACCACGCACACACACACACACACACACACACACACATGCGCATACATATAGTACACTCTAGGGAGCTGCACATTAATGGACATCCAAATAATCAAAAACTAAATTTTGCTCAGCTCTTCAGGAATGGGGGATTCCTTGGGGAACTTTGCAAGCTGCCCCCAAGAACAAGAAGAATTCAAGCAGCTGACGTTTTCGATTTGCAACAAAAAGGGGCAGCAACTGCTCAAAGATGGGGGTTAGGGGGAGGAGGGCGCAGGGCAGCAAACAAGCTTCGACATTCATGAATTCATTCATAAATTATTGCTCCCAGTGCAGTCATAAAGTGACCAGAGTAGCCCACCAAATATCACACGATTGCATATGGCCAGCGTCGAGCAGGAGATGCCCAATTGAGCAGATTTCCCACCCTCATCCCCCACTACTTTCACCCTCTTTGAGGAAAAGTGGGCGTGGCAAGTTGCTGCTGCCTGCAGGCACCTGCCCGAACTGTCCGAAACGTTTTATTTATAGCTGCTTTAGGTAATTGCTTTGATTTCCCTGCATTTCCCAAGGAAATATATAAATTGTCAAAGTTGCTGAAATCGAAAATAAAATAATATCTACACTGTGCTACAGCAAGGGTGTGTGTAAAGTGCTGTAAAAAAAGAAATGAAAGTGCTACACTAAAATAAATCGATTTTTTTGTTTTTGAAGAAAAATAGTCCAATAATTTGGATTATTTAGTATACAGTAAAAAAAAATATAAAGACTATAAAATGTACTATAAACTATCGATAAATTCGATTTCATACGATTTTCTTTACAGTGTCCCAAGTCAAAGAAAACCTTTTGGCTAAAACACACTTTCCAAACTCGAACGACAAGTTATGTTTTTGTTGTTGTTGCTGTTGCTGTTGCTGTTCCTGCACAGTGCAACTTGCATTTGAACTTTTGGACAGAAGAACAAAGGCAAGCCTCTCCCTCCTGCTTCCATCCCTCTCCCTCCCGGCCTGCCCCTCACAATATGCAAAGCAAACAGAAGCACGCAACAAGCTCATGACAAATGAATTGGCCAAGAGTAGAGAAGGAGGAAGAGCAGGAGCAGGAGCAGAATCTAAGCTTGGCCTGCTGCCGCATGCATTGGCTCAAATAAGTTTCCGAAATTGGCAACAGCTGCCAGCCCTGCCCGGGCCAGGCCTGTCGATTGTGTGCACTCTGGCAATGGCCATGCATATTGCGTATTGGTAAGACCCCTTGGCCAGGTCAGGCCAATGTCTAATAAGCAACTAAACAGCCTGAGGCAGTGTGACCAGAGCAACTGCAGCTGCAATGGTCAACACGTGTTTCGGCTTAGCGCGCGTGTGTGCGTGTGTGTGTGTGTGTGTGTGTGGGAGTGTGTGGCGATGCCCGTCGGTGTTAGAGTATTGTGTGTGTGGGGTTTGGGCCATTCTATTTGTTAGCCAGGCAAATACAAAAGTGCGAGAGTTGCATGGGGCAATGAATGCATTTTGATTGCAAGCACAGTGGTGTGAGAGTTGTGAGAAAATTAGCTAAAAAAAAGCACTGAAAAATACCTATGGAATTAGGAAACAAATTGCCAAAACTTTAAAATTTATTCATTTGTAATTTATTTTTAATTTATTTGTACAAAATATTAAAATTTAGTTTAGATATTTGACCAAGATATAAATATTACCCTAAGTATATAAAGCGAAGAAATAATCATTATATAAATGTTATCACAGCACGTCCTTTTGCAGTTGTTTCCGATATTTGCCCCACTGTGCACAGTATGATTGCGTTGCTGCTGGGGCTTTGTGTTGTTTTAACCCATGAGGCAGGTAAGAGCAAAAAATCATTGCATACATTACGGGGCAACGGGGTAACAAAAACCTCGACATGCATGCAACAAATATGCATAAGTTCCGCATTGGATTCCATTGTGACAGCACTCACTCTCTCTATCTCTCTCTCTGTCTCTCTCTCGCTCTGTTCCCCTTAGTATTGCGACTGTCTTCCTGTCTCTGTTCACCTGTCCAGGGCCAAAGGACATTGTCAAACAGCTGCGCTGTCTGCTTCAATTGCATCATCAAACGATGTTGCTGTTGCTGTTGTTTTGGGGGCCTGCTATTTGTTGTTGTTATTTTGCTTACTGTTATTTTACGCATTGTTGTTGCACCTGGCACCCCGGTTGTTGTTGCTGTTGTTGTTGCTCTGGCTTCTTGACTGCCAATTAAAGTGACACGTTGTCTGTCTTTCTGTCTGTCTGAGCGTTTTGACCCTGTCGTCGCTTGTCAACAGCTTTTGCTACCGTGTTCAAAATCAAAGCTGCTGTCAAGCTGCCTACCAAAAATCAGCCTCAGCCCTCCACACACACACACACACACACAGTCCCCTCCACACACACACAGAAACACACACACACACACGTTACGTCATAGTCCCTCAATGCCAGCGACACTTGCTCATTTATTGTCATTTCTAATTTATTTCGCTTGACATTCATTGTCCATTTAGGATTTATATGCAACACACACACATACACGCACACACACACACACACAGAGCACATCCTGTTTGTTGTCCATGCTGTGGTTATTCATTCTCCCCCTCTGCCCGTCTGTCTGTTGCGGTTTATTGGCTAACTGCTGTAAAATTGATAAAGTTGACTTTCAACATAATCAAAAGTAATAAATATTGTAACTGCTGTGTCTTCATCTCTCTTCATTTACTTCTCCCTCTTTTTCATTCTCTCTCTCTTTTCCACTCAGTCTATTTGTTTGATTCGATTTGATATGGCCCACTTAAGCGCAACATTCGTTTTGCCAAATCGCAGCGAAATTCGACTGCGACTTCTGAGACACGCATAGCTCCCTTTCCGCTTCCTCTTCTCCCCTTCCCTACTTACGTTTCTCTTTCATTTTATGCCACTTCCGCTTCGACTTTGATTTCCTGTCTCTTGTCCCCGCCCCATCAATATAAATATTTATTATTATAATAGCTTTCATTAACCAGAATAAATATTTTCGTCTGACAAGTGAGTCGATAAATTTACCTGCAAGGCCAATTGCAGGTTTGCTATATATATATCTATGGAATTATCTATGTGTGTGTGTGTGTGTGTACTTGATTTATGTTTATTTTAGTTTTTGCTATTTAAATCCAACACTTTCGTGGTAAATCAATGCAACTATTTGATTCTATATTTAATTCAACATGCTAGCAGACATTTTCCGGCATTTGCCAGACAAAAGAGACGATTTCCTAAATGTTAAACGTGGCAAGCACTTCATATCCTCCTCATCTATACTATGTATACTTCTGCCTCTATAGTTCCCCCCTCCTCCCACTATAGTACGTTCATTCCCTAGCTTGATTGTTCCTGTGTCTGTCAGACTCGTCTTGTCTCTGTTCCGGGCTCGTGTTTGCTTGATTTGCAGTGCTCGTATCACGGAAAATATCAAATTTCAATAAATCAAATTCAATTTGGCCACACACACGCACACACACCCTACTGGCACACACACTCACACACACACACATTGGTAACATACTATAGTAATATGTCTTTGTTTCTGTCGCTGGCAAAATATTTGCACAGTCTTGTTGTCTGGGCCTGTGCCGAGCCTGAGCCTGAGCCTGAGCTCACTATTTGCCTTGCTTATTTGTATGACTTGCTGGGCGTGTGAGTGTGCGAGGATGTGTGTGTCCACATTTGTAATTGTATTTGTGTATTTGATTGTCATCAGTTTGATACACACACACACACATACATACACACACACACGCCTGCTCAAGCAGAACTGTTTCTCAAGGGCAACATTCGCTCGCCTGAATTTTATTGTTTATTTTGTTTGATATCATGAGGGGACAAATATCCGCCTCTGTGTGCGTGTGTGTGTGTGTGCGTGTGTGTGTGAGTGTGTGTTTGTTATGCATGTATTCCAAGTGCCCTAACAGCTGGCCCAATTATGTGTATAAGTCATATGTAACTGGCATCTCAATATTATGATAATTATAATAATTATGATGATATGGGGCCGCTATTTCAATAAGCTGATATTGTCCATCAATTTCTGTATAGTGCGTGTTTAATTTTAGAAATATGCGCCCCTTCAATTAACTAGCTCGCAAAGCGTCTTATACACCCGGCGTATACGCAATACGTATACGTATACGTAATGCGCAAGCCGCTTGTCTTTGCCAGCGCCTGCATTTGTTTACTTAATGTATGCACGTGGGTCGCGTTTGCCTTTCGGCATCAAGGAAATTATGTGAAAAACTTGTTTTTTCTTTTTTTTTCTTGTATTTTCCGCTCTGAGCTGAGCTAAGCGGAGGCCAACGTCAACGTTTGATAAATTCAATTTATTTTTCGGCGCAATTTCTTCACTTACGTGTGTGTGTGTGCCAGCAAGTGTGTGTGTTTGTGTGTGCGCTGCGAACGTCGCGTATTTTCTTTCCATTTATATGGAAAAATTAGCTAGCTGTTTTTTTTTGTGTGTGTGTGTGTGTGTGTGTGGGTTAAACGCACGCTTGCACGCTCGCACATGCACATAAAGACTGTGGACTTAAATTAAATGTAGCATACTTTCATGCGCTAAGCGAAAAAGCGAAAAAGAAATCGAATTAAATTGTCGCTATTAGTTTTGCGGGCGTTGGCAAAAATTGCGATGGAAATTATATTAATAATAATAGCAGAAATGATATTAGAATCAACTGCAAAAGCCATTAAAAACGATTGCAAATGTTTGGATTACTGTTTTAAATGCGTTTAGAATTTACTCACTTGTAGCATATGCTTGTAAAATAATCTACCGAGGCGTGGTAGAACCTTGCTCAGGATTACTAGCCGAGTCGATTGAGCAATTTCAGTCTGTCTCTCCGTCTGTCTGTCTGTTTGTTTAAGACAAAAGATCTCCGCTACTAAAAAAGCTAAAGACACCAACTTTGGCATGAAGGATCCTATATATCAGAGGCGATTTTCACGCGGAATGATATTTTGTATATGTTTTAATATCCTACGTTATTCTACATTTAAAACCCGCATTTAAGATTTATAACATTTTTCGATATTTTGGACATTTAGGTAAGGGTCCCCCCTATGATTTTTCAACAAAATTATTTCTGTCAAAATTTTAAATCGCGAGTTTTTAGTTTTAATCGATTGCGTGGGTCAAAATTAGTACTAAACAATTGTTTAAATCGATTTTAAGCAATACATAATTTTGACCCAAAAATCATGTCGAAATTGTCAAAAAATTAGACATGTCGCATCCTAACCCGACCTGGTACCCTCGTCTTGCACCGATCGTAACTTTCTTAATAATCAAACGATTTTCACGCAGAATGACATTTTGCTTATGTTTTGAGAAACTGAGTGAATCTTCATTAAAACAATAGCATAATAGGCTTTTTGAAATTTGTCAATATTTTGGAAATTTACGTAAGGTCCCTTCCTATGATATTTCAACGAAATTGCGAGTTTTTAGTTTTCATCGTAACTTTCTTAATAATCAAAGGATTTTTACGCGGAATGACATTTTGCTTATGTTTTGAGAACCTGAGTGAATCTACATTAAAACACTAGCATAATAGGCTTTTTGAAATTTGTCGATATTTTGGAAATTTAGGTAAGGTCCCTTCCTATGATATTTCAACGAAATTGCGAGTTTTTAGTTTTCATCGTAACTTTCTTAATAATCAAAGGATTTTCACGCGGAATGACATTTTGCTTATGTTTTGAGAACCTGAGTGAATCTACATTAAAACAATAGCATAACAGGCCTTTTGTAATTTGTCGATATTTTGGAAATTTACGTAAGGTCCCTTCCTATGATATTTCAACGAAATTGCGAGTTTTTAGTTTTCATCGTAACTTTCTTAATAATCAAAGGATTTTCACGCGGAATGACATTTTGCTTATGTTTTGAGAACCTGAGTGAATCTACATTAAAACAATAGCATAATTGGCTTTTTGAAATTTGTCGATATTTTGGAAATTTACGTAAGGTCCCTTCCTATGATATTTCAACGAAATTGCGAGTTTTTAGTTTTCATCGTAACTTTCTTAATAATCAAAGGATTTTCACGCGGAATGACATTTTGTTTATGTTTTGAGAACCTGAGTGAATCTACATTAAAACAATAGCATAACAGGCCTTTTGTAATTTGTCGATATTTTGGAAATTTACGTAAGGTCCCTTCCTATGATATTTCAACGAAATTGCGAGTTTTTAGTTTTCATCGTAACTTTCTTAATAATCAAAGGATTTTCACGCGGAATGACATTTTGCTTATGTTTTGAGAACCTGAGTGAATCTACATTAAAACAATAGCATAATAGGCTTTTTGAAATTTGTCGATATTTTGGAAATTTACGTAAGGTCCCTTCCTATGATATTTCAACGAAATTGCGAGTTTTTAGTTTTCATCGTAACTTTCTTAATAATCAAAGGATTTTCACGCGGAATGACATTTTGCTTATGTTTTGAGAACCTGAGTGAATCTACATTAAAACAATAGCATAATAGGCTTTTTGAAATTTGTCGATATTTTGGAAATTTACGTAAGGTCCCTTCCTATGATATTTCAACGAAATTGCGAGTTTTTAGTTTTCATCGTAACTTTCTTAATAATCAAAGGATTTTCACGCGGAATGACATTTTGCTTATGTTTTGAGAACCTGAGTGAATCTACATTAAAACAATAGCATAATAGGCTTTTTGAAATTTGTCGATATTTTGGAAATTTACGTAAGGTCCCTTCCTATGATATTTCAACGAAATTGCGAGTTTTTAGTTTTCATCGTAACTTTCTTAATAATCAAAGGATTTTCACGCGGAATGACATTTTGCTTATGTTTTGAGAACCTGAGTGAATCTACATTAAAACAATAGCATAATAGGCTTTTTGAAATTTGTCGATATTTTGGAAATTTACGTAAGGTCCCTTCCTATGATATTTCAACGAAATTGCGAGTTTTTAGTTTTCATCGTAACTTTCTTAATAATCAAAGGATTTTCACGCGGAATGACATTTTGCTTATGTTTTGAGAACCTGAGTGAATCTACATTAAAACAATAGCATAATAGGCTTTTTGAAATTTGTCGATATTTTGGAAATTTACGTAAGGTCCCTTCCTATGATATTTCAACGAAATTGCGAGTTTTTAGTTTTCATCGTAACTTTCTTAATAATCAAAGGATTTTCACGCGGAATGACATTTTGCTTATGTTTTGAGAACCTGAGTGAATCTACATTAAAACACTAGCATAATAGGCTTTTTGAAATTTGTCGATATTTTGGAAATTTACGTAAGGTCCCTTCCTATGATATTTCAACGAAATTGCGAGTTTTTAGTTTTCATCGTAACTTTCTTAATAATCAAAGGATTTTCACGCGGAATGACATTTTGCTTATGTTTTGAGAACCTGAGTGAATCTACATTAAAACAATAGCATAATTGGCTTTTTGAAATTTGTCGATATTTTGGAAATTTACGTAAGGTCCTTTCCTATGATATTTCAACGAAATTGCGAGTTTTTAGTTTTCATCGTAACTTTCTTAATAATCAAAGGATTTTCACGCGGAATGACATTTTGTTTATGTTTTGAGAACCTGAGTGAATCTACATTAAAACAATAGCATAACAGGCCTTTTGTAATTTGTCGATATTTTGGAAATTTACGTAAGGTCCCTTCCTATGATATTTCAACGAAATTGCGAGTTTTTAGTTTTCATCGTAACTTTCTTAATAATCAAAGGATTTTCACGCGGAATGACATTTTGCTTATGTTTTGAGAACCTGAGTGAATCTACATTAAAACAATAGCATAACAGGCCTTTTGTAATTTGTCGATATTTTGGAAATTTACGTAAGGTCCCTTCCTATGATATTTCAACGAAATTGCGAGTTTTTAGTTTTCATCGTAACTTTCTTAATAATCAAAGGATTTTCACGCGGAATGACATTTTGCTTATGTTTTGAGAACCTGAGTGAATCTACATTAAAACAATAGCATAATAGGCTTTTTGAAATTTGTCGATATTTTGGAAATTTACGTAAGGTCCTTTCCTATGATATTTCAACGAAATTGCGAGTTTTTAGTTTTCATCGTAACTTTCTTAATAATCAAAGGATTTTCACGCGGAATGACATTTTGTTTATGTTTTGAGAACCTGAGTGAATCTACATTAAAACAATAGCATAACAGGCCTTTTTGTAATTTGTCGATATTTTGGAAATTTACGTAAGGTCCCTTCCTATGATATTTCAACGAAATTGCGAGTTTTTAGTTTTCATCGTAACTTTCTTAATAATCAAAGGATTTTCACGCGGAATGACATTTTGCTTATGTTTTGAGAACCTGAGTGAATCTACATTAAAACAATAGCATAATAGGCTTTTTGAAATTTGTCGATATTTTGGAAATTTACGTAAGGTCCCTTCCTATGATATTTCAACGAAATTGCGAGTTTTTAGTTTTCATCGTAACTTTCTTAATAATCAAAGGATTTTCACGCGGAATGACATTTTGCTTATGTTTTGAGAACCTGAGTGAATCTACATTAAAACAATAGCATAATAGGCTTTTTGAAATTTGTCGATATTTTGGAAATTTACGTAAGGTCCCTTCCTATGATATTTCAACGAAATTGCGAGTTTTTAGTTTTCATCGTAACTTTCTTAATAATCAAAGGATTTTCACGCGGAATGACATTTTGCTTATGTTTTGAGAACCTGAGTGAATCTACATTAAAACAATAGCATAATAGGCTTTTTGAAATTTGTCGATATTTTGGAAATTTACGTAAGGTCCCTTCCTATGATATTTCAACGAAATTGCGAGTTTTTAGTTTTCATCGTAACTTTCTTAATAATCAAAGGATTTTCACGCGGAATGACATTTTGCTTATGTTTTGAGAACCTGAGTGAATCTACATTAAAACAATAGCATAATAGGCTTTTTGAAATTTGTCGATATTTTGGAAATTTACGTAAGGTCCCTTCCTATGATATTTCAACGAAATTGCGAGTTTTTAGTTTTCATCGTAACTTTCTTAATAATCAAAGGATTTTCACGCGGAATGACATTTTGCTTATGTTTTGAGAACCTGAGTGAATCTACATTAAAACAATAGCATAATAGGCTTTTTGAAATTTGTCGATATTTTGGAAATTTACGTAAGGTCCCTTCCTATGATATTTCAACGAAATTGCGAGTTTTTAGTTTTCATCGTAACTTTCTTAATAATCAAAGGATTTTCACGCGGAATGACATTTTGCTTATGTTTTGAGAACCTGAGTGAATCTACATTAAAACAATAGCATAATAGGCTTTTTGAAATTTGTCGATATTTTGGAAATTTACGTAAGGTCCCTTCCTATGATATTTCAACGAAATTGCGAGTTTTTAGTTTTCATCGTAACTTTCTTAATAATCAAAGGATTTTCACGCGGAATGACATTTTGCTTATGTTTTGAGAACCTGAGTGAATCTACATTAAAACAATAGCATAATAGGCTTTTTGAAATTTGTCGATATTTTGGAAATTTACGTAAGGTCCTTTCCTATGATATTTCAACGAAATTGCGAGTTTTTAGTTTTCATCGTAACTTTCTTAATAATCAAAGGATTTTCACGCGGAATGACATTTTGCTTATGTTTTGAGAACCTGAGTGAATCTACATTAAAACAATAGCATAACAGGCCTTTTGTAATTTGTCGATATTTTGGAAATTTACGTAAGGTCCCTTCCTATGATATTTCAACGAAATTGCGAGTTTTTAGTTTTCATCGTAACTTTCTTAATAATCAAAGGATTTTCACGCGGAATGACATTTTGCTTATGTTTTGAGAACCTGAGTGAATCTACATTAAAACAATAGCATAATAGGCCTTTTTGTAATTTGTCGATATTTTGGAAATTTACGTAAGGTCCCTTCCTATGATATTTCAACGAAATTGCGAGTTTTTAGTTTTCATCGTAACTTTCTTAATAATCAAAGGATTTTCACGCGGAATGACATTTTGCTTATGTTTTGAGAACCTGAGTGAATCTACATTAAAACAATAGCATAATAGGCCTTTTGTAATTTGTCGATATTTTGGAAATTTACGTAAGGTCCCTTCCTATGATATTTCAACGAAATTGCGAGTTTTTAGTTTTCATCGTAACTTTCTTAATAATCAAAGGATTTTCACGCGGAATGACATTTTGCTTATGTTTTGAGAACCTGAGTGAATCTACATTAAAACAATAGCATAATAGGCTTTTTGAAATTTGTCGATATTTTGGAAATTTACGTAAGGTCCCTTCCTATGATATTTCAACGAAATTGCGAGTTTTTAGTTTTCATCGTAACTTTCTTAATAATCAAAGGATTTTCACGCGGAATGACATTTTGCTTATGTTTTGAGAACCTGAGTGAATCTACATTAAAACAATAGCATAATAGGCTTTTTGAAATTTGTCGATATTTTGGAAATTTACGTAAGGTCCCTTCCTATGATATTTCAACGAAATTGCGAGTTTTTAGTTTTCATCGTAACTTTCTTAATAATCAAAGGATTTTCACGCGGAATGACATTTTGCTTATGTTTTGAGAACCTGAGTGAATCTACATTAAAACAATAGCATAATAGGCTTTTGAAATTTGTCGATATTTTGGAAATTTACGTAAGGTCCCTTCCTATGATATTTCAACGAAATTGCGAGTTTTTAGTTTTCATCGTAACTTTCTTAATAATCAAAGGATTTTCACGCGGAATGACATTTTGCTTATGTTTTGAGAACCTGAGTGAATCTACATTAAAACAATAGCATAATAGGCTTTTGAAATTTGTCGATATTTTGGAAATTTACGTAAGGTCCCTTCCTATGATATTTCAACGAAATTGCGAGTTTTTAGTTTTCATCGTAACTTTCTTAATAATCAAAGGATTTTCACGCGGAATGACATTTTGCTTATGTTTTGAGAACCTGAGTGAATCTACATTAAAACAATAGCATAATAGGCTTTTTGAAATTTGTCGATATTTTGGAAATTTACGTAAGGTCCCTTCCTATGATATTTCAACGAAATTGCGAGTTTTTAGTTTTCATCGTAACTTTCTTAATAATCAAAGGATTTTCACGCGGAATGACATTTTGCTTATGTTTTGAGAACCTGAGTGAATCTACATTAAAACAATAGCATAATAGGCTTTTTTGTAATTTGTCGATATTTTGGAAATTTACGTAAGGTCCCTTCCTATGATATTTCAACGAAATTGCGAGTTTTTAGTTTTCATCGTAACTTTCTTAATAATCAAAGGGTTTTCACGCGGAATGACATTTTGCTTATGTTTTGAGAACCTGAGTGAATCTACATTAAAACAATAGCATAATAGGCTTTTTGAAATTTGTCGATATTTTGGAAATTTACGTAAGGTCCCTTCCTATGATATTTCAACGAAATTGCGAGTTTTTAGTTTTCATCGTAACTTTCTTAATAATCAAAGGATTTTCACGCGGAATGACATTTTGCTTATGTTTTGAGAACCTGAGTGAATCTACATTAAAACAATAGCATAATAGGCTTTTTGTAATTTGTCGATATTTTGGAAATTTACGTAAGGTCCCTTCCTATGATATTTCAACGAAATTGCGAGTTTTTAGTTTTCATCGTAACTTTCTTAATAATCAAAGGATTTTCACGCGGAATGACATTTTGCTTATGTTTTGAGAACCTGAGTGAATCTACATTAAAACAATAGCATAATAGGCTTTTTGAAATTTGTCGATATTTTGGAAATTTACGTAAGGTCCCTTCCTATGATATTTCAACGAAATTGCGAGTTTTTAGTTTTCATCGTAACTTTCTTAATAATCAAAGGATTTTCACGCGGAATGACATTTTGCTTATGTTTTGAGAACCTGAGTGAATCTACATTAAAACAATAGCATAATAGGCTTTTTGAAATTTGTCGATATTTTGGAAATTTACGTAAGGTCCCTTCCTATGATATTTCAACGAAATTGCGAGTTTTTAGTTTTCATCGTAACTTTCTTAATAATCAAAGGATTTTCACGCGGAATGACATTTTGCTTATGTTTTGAGAACCTGAGTGAATCTACATTAAAACAATAGCATAATAGGCTTTTTGAAATTTGTCGATATTTTGGAAATTTACGTAAGGTCCCTTCCTATGATATTTCAACGAAATTGCGAGTTTTTAGTTTTCATCGTAACTTTCTTAATAATCAAAGGATTTTCACGCGGAATGACATTTTGCTTATGTTTTGAGAACCTGAGTGAATCTACATTAAAACAATAGCATAATAGGCTTTTTGTAATTTGTCGATATTTTGGAAATTTACGTAAGGTCCCTTCCTATGATATTTCAACGAAATTGCGAGTTTTTAGTTTTCATCGTAACTTTCTTAATAATCAAAGGATTTTCACGCGGAATGACATTTTGCTTATGTTTTGAGAACCTGAGTGAATCTACATTAAAACAATAGCATAATAGGCTTTTTGAAATTTGTCGATATTTTGGAAATTTACGTAAGGTCCCTTCCTATGATATTTCAACGAAATTGCGAGTTTTTAGTTTTCATCGTAACTTTCTTAATAATCAAAGGATTTTCACGCGGAATGACATTTTGCTTATGTTTTGAGAACCTGAGTGAATCTACATTAAAACAATAGCATAATAGGCTTTTTGTAATTTGTCGATATTTTGGAAATTTACGTAAGGTCCCTTCCTATGATATTTCAACGAAATTGCGAGTTTTTAGTTTTCATCGTAACTTTCTTAATAATCAAAGGATTTTCACGCGGAATGACATTTTGCTTATGTTTTGAGAACCTGAGTGAATCTACATTAAAACAATAGCATAACAGGCTTTTTTGTAATTTGTCGATATTTTGGAAATTTACGTAAGGTCCCTTCCTATGATATTTCAACGAAATTGCGAGTTTTTAGTTTTCATCGTAACTTTCTTAATAATCAAAGGATTTTCACGCGGAATGACATTTTGCTTATGTTTTGAGAACCTG